>JAIWNE010000008.1:10000-615157 GCA_025331445.1 Blakeslea trispora | reverse complement strand
CAATCGTGGACAATACAAAAGAGATGGTAAACGCGTTTTATGATGATGTCGCGACACTGAAGAAGATGGTACATGATCAAGTTCATGTGTACGACCGAGCCAAGTTTGAGAAGACGTTTCGCGTTGACTGGGACTTGATGAAATAAAAATGAATCTAATTTGGTTTTAAAGGAATAAAATTTATATATATGTTCTTCTTTTTTACAACATAGCATTATTTGTTTACCCCGTTTCCACTTAAAATACTTTGCGAAAACTTAAAGCCATGTCTGTTCAGGAAATTCTATTTAAATGAGTGTATGAGCATTCAAGCTACAAATGCAAAAAATTCTTTTCTCAAAGACACGATAATTGATGAACAAATCAATTCATCTCTGACAACAACAAAAGAAAGGTCATCGTGCATGCTTGTCAGAAGAACACTTGTAAGAAGAAATTCTGATAAACTATTCCATATAAAGATAGCAATGAATGACCTAAACTACTTTGCACGAAGCCTTGGTCAATAAACAGGAAATAGAAATCACAATATTTGGTGATTCAACATCTTCTTTGTCGACAGTTTTACGCTATTTCGGCTTGACTTTTGTATCCGTTTATTTCTCTGCTCAGAAAATCAAAAAAGCTGGTTTGGACAGCTAGAGTTTGTAACACAATATAGAGTAGGCTTTAATGCGCTTCTTACAAACCTTGTCACGAGTCCTTCGTGTTGATTTATCAGTTTTTTCATTATGAGAAAGAAAAAAACCCTCCCAAGATAAGACCATACGGCTTTCCTTCCTATCAAATAGCAAAAGTAAAAAAGATGTGGCGAGACAATGCCAGGAATAAAGATAAAGGTACACTTCACACATCATGTACCAAATCAAGTATTACGAATGACAGTTTCTAAATTGTTCAAGCAATGATTTTTTGGTAGTGAAGTTTAGCATGGAGATTGGCGTTTGTGTTTTCCTTCAATGTCAAGCCTAGTTTTGCACTAAGAATGAGTTTCTTTATTTTGACTGTTTGTATTGTGAAATGGAAAAAGATAATAACACGATTTGTTTATTAAAACAAAAAAGAACTGTTTGTTTGTTTTTATTTCATCAAGTCCCAGTCAACGCGAAACGTCTTCTCAAACTTGGCTCGGTCGTACACATGAACTTGATCATGTACCATCTTCTTCAGTGTCGCGACATCATCATAAAACGCGTTTACCATCTCTTTTGTATTGTCCACGTATTGCTCAATCTTTTCCATCCATATCTTGTCTTGCATGCGCTTCAACCTTTTCTTCATTCTGGTAATTATCTCGACATATTCAGGTGCATACACGTAGATGTAACACTCGTTCTTTGGAAACGGCTCATGTACAGTAAAAATTGCTTCTCTTTCTTCCGAATAGCACCCATCACTCATTTCCCACAGTATTTTTTTGTTATATAGAATATCATCCCTATTTCGCAGGTCTGCGAAATCTATGTTGTGAATCAAGTTTTGGAATTTGGCAATGGTATGCCAATTATGCGCACACTTTAAGCGGTTGATGTTGAATAGAGACTCTTCATAAGTGAGCATGTTTAGCTTCTCAAAATCGATTTGATTCATTTTGTGAATAGTAGAGAGAGAGAAAAGCAAATAAATAGAAAGGAGTAATGTTTGTCCTTTACCTATCTTTGGAACCAATTAAACTCAAGGGGAAAAAGATAAAACTCATTTGATTTAAGCAGGCTTAGCCTTTCAATCTATCACAGAGGGGGGAATTTGATTGATTTATGCTTAATCTACCGGAATCCCAATGCTTTAAGAGTCACACAGACATAGGTTGATAATGTCTATGCTCTTATTTTTTTTTGTATATTTTTTTTTTCGTTTAAGACAAATTGTGTAAATGGTAACTTTACTGTAATAACTAAAGAAGAGAAGCAATAACTAACATGGTATCATTGGTTAGGATAGACTAAATATCAACAGCCAAATCGAACATTGTAATTTGAAAGAATAGATAGTTATAAACTTAGCTTATATTGACTTTATTCTATACAGTACAATCTAAATATGTAGGCACTGGACATGCCGATACCATCAAACAGTAATGAGTCGAATCTCTTAAAAAACCGACTTGATCATCAACTCACTTGCTTTTTTTTTTCTTAAATTGCAAACTAGTGAATGGGTAGCCAACCAGTATAGAGATTCACTTGCTTCGTTTGTTGGACACAACTCTTTACTGTCTTATATTAGTGTTGCAGAAAACGAAACTAAGGCACGCGCTAAAATGAACATGTTGGAGGTAAGATTCTACAGTTAATGTGCGTTGTTCAGCCATGCTTATTTCCTGAATGACATAGAAAATGCTTCAACCTTGTGGTCCTCCACCAGAAAAAGAAGAACAATAATTGGACTATAAAGAATAGCTTTCTACTTGTTTCCAATGATCCCTTGAAACTCGTCTTACTGCTTCTAGTGATATTGTTCAGTCCTTTGACTTTAGCCTATACAAATCAATGACCTATTCGATGTTTATTCTGCTAGATATCACGTGACTTTGGATATCATTTTCGATAAAGTGTCAAGTTAAAATTCTATCAATGAAATTTTTTTTTTTGTGTGTTATTACTCTAACCAACATGGGCAAATCATCTAAAGACAAAAGAGATGTTGTAAGTCATAGTAAAGAAGAACGCACCAAAAAAGAAGGGAGAGTGCGAGAGAGAACATGGGGGTTTGACATGAGGACTTAGTTTTTTATGATCAGTATTACCGATTAGCAAAAGAAGAAGGCTGGCGTGCTAGAAGTGCTTTCAAACTGTTACAATTAGACGAAGAATTCAACTTTCTACAAGGTGTTCAGAGAGCAGTCGATCTCTGTGCTGCACCTGGTAGCTGGTCTCAAGTCCTTTCCAAGCGACTTAGGTAATAGCAATAATAACTTGTAGTTTGTATGCTAACAAGACATTCATTTAGTGAGAATCAACAAGAACACAAGATCGTCGCTGTAGATCTACAAGCTATGGCTCCTTTGGATGGCGTAATTCAGCTACAGGGTGACATTACTAAAGAGTCTACAGCCGAAAAGATCATTTCATACTTTGATGGTGGGTTAGCAGATATTGTGATTTGTGATGGTGCACCCGATGTGACAGGTCTTCATGATATGGATGAATACATTCAAGCTCAATTACTCTTGGCTGTAAGTTGATCTAGACGCCAAACGAGACCTTTTTTTTTGACACGATATTATTAGGCATTGAATATTACAACTCATGTATTGCGTCCTGGAGGTACATTTGTAGCCAAGATTTTCCGTGGTAAAGATATCACTTTGTTATACAGTCAACTCAAGATCTTTTTCCCTACTGTCACTTGCTCAAAGCCTCGAAGTTCACGTAACTCAAGTATTGAATCTTTTATTGTCTGTCAAGGCTATCAACCTCCTGCTGGCTATACACCTACTATGGCCAATCCTCTTTTGGATCTACAATACGATGGCATGAATGAACTGGTTGACCCAATCGTACCATTGTTCCCTTCATTGCCTGTGGTGATCTCAACGGGTATGATGCTGACCGAACTTATCCTTTACAGGCATCCTATCAACAACTGGATCCCTTACAACCTCCTATTACTGCACCTTATAAGACTGCCATGGCATTAAAGCGAAACAACTTTTATAATAAATAAATAGTAATAATAGTAATGTTTTATTGTTGTTCAATGTGACCATTAGGCTGTTGCTGAAACATACGATGACAGATATCATTCACTTGCTTTCGTATCGCCACATGTTCATTCTGAATCAACCATCGCGCCTTTTCTAGCTGTCTCTTTTCTGTATCCACCCATTCTTCTAGCTTTTCAAATTGACGGATACGGTCGGAGTAAGCATCCATTTTGGCACGGATCAGATTGAACTTTTCCGTGTGTTCATTTTGTGTAGGTTCTGTTGGACTGACGGTTGTTTCTTCTTGTGACAGGATAGAGGCAGCTACTTTAGGAGGTACATTGGCTGCTAAAAAGGCAACCACAGACATGATGGGGTTATCCATTTCAGTATGGCTGTATGCTTTATTTGTTTCTTCTTTAAGGTCAGTAGGATCCACCAGAGGTAACCGAAGATAATGTAGAATACACTCATCCCGTGTCTTTGTGTTTACGTGGTCAGCAATCTTGTGCCAATCCTCGGGAAACATCTCTAATCCTTCCAACAACAGCATCTCTTCTTGCTCTGTCCATGGTTGCTTGTTGAATTCATCCTGATGCTTTTCTGGTTCATAACAATCATCACAGATCCATTGCTTTGTTGACATGTAACCTTTCTTTTTGTTGTCCTGACCACAGACAGTACACGTAGTTGGCTTGTAGATATCTTTACGTAAATCCAAATGAAGAAGATCTTCTACTTTAGGTTTAGAGGCTACAGGTTGAATTGTCTTGTCTGAAGCAGAGGAAGTAGTGTCGGTGTTGGATGTAGGGGAAGCATCTGGAGGGCTATCTAGAGAAGAGCTATTACTAGTAGGCGTATAAGTCATGCTCATAGGGAATTCAGCAACCACTTTCACTTGACCCTCTAAAGGTGGGCCAATAGCTGTTGGTTTAGCCGAAGGATCCATCTGATAGTTGATCAACCCCCATTGTTCCAAGAATTCATGCACTCGAATGATAGCACACACATCGCCTGCCATGTTACGTCGACAGGCTGTGACAGTCAAGTATTCCATAGGGTTTAATCGATAGGTGTTGATCATAATATCACGGTATTCTTTATAGATGCTGGGAGTTTTGCTCTTGTTTTTATCATTAAAGAATTCGGGCAGTCCCTTGGTTTCGATAGGATGAATCGTCTCTAGATCAAACCAGGCAGCGTAGGACGGAATGATGACCTCAAATTGTTGAATGGGCATATATTGGCGTGCCATAGCCCATGTCTTTTGTCTTGTCTGTTCTTCTGTCACCTTGGTCTTTTTTACTGCTACTTCGTGTGGTGCACTTTCTTCCTTTCTTTTAAGTGTAGTCTGTTGTTCCAACATGACATAGTCCAGAGGTGACATCCATTCGCTGTATTTCGCACTATCATCAATCCAGTTTGACTTGACATGCCATGGTGCACGCTGTTTGTCTTTGGCTAGCTGAATTGTTTCCTTTCTTTCTTCAGCACACTGATCCAAATGGACCAACGTATTATAAGAATCCGGTAAACCAATCCAGTGAATCAAGGCCTCTTCTTTTGTTCCAGTTTGATGCACAATACGCCAATTACGATGATATCGATCAAATGTCTGTTCTTGGTGATAAACCACAAACGTGGCTTCTTCTATGCTCTCGACGACCACACCTCCCAATTGTTCTACCAAGGCATGCCAATGATTCAGCTGGCCCTGGTGGTTGCTATAGTGATGCTTTTTCTTTTTTTGTTCTTCCTGACTGGCCTCATAAAACCAGATACGAGGCTTTGCGAGTTCGAATCCTGCTTTGTCCAAGTCATCCTTGATGACCTGAATCATCTGAAGATAGTGTGCTGTTTCTTCAGGTGCATCCCAACGCCAATCGGCCATCTGTCTCTCTGATTTGAATCGGTATGCTGACTTTAGAATATGATAGAGTGGGGATCGGGTGGTGAGTGAGAGTAGGTTAAAGTAGGCAAAAGGGATATAAGTCTCGTGTTGTTTCTTGAGGTGATCCAGTTGAAACTTTTGAAAATGAGCTGTGAAATAACTTAGATCAGGTGTAGTGAAATCGGTCACACAGCCTGCCTTGTCTAGTTCGATACGCAAAGAGTTGATGATGCTCTCGAAATAACCAATGACTTTAGGCTGTTCAAAGTATTCAATGTCAATACTTGGTTTTTTAGGTGGTGTTGACATTGCTTTAATTAGTGTTTGTATATGGTATAATAAAAAAAGAAAGGGAAATAAAAAAATAAAAAACGCGTTTTTCTCATTCTGTGTGTTTTACCCCCCTCTCTTATGAAATCAAACGCGTGACTGTTCACCGATTGATGGAAGACACACCTAATAGCATGATGTGTCAAAGATAAATAGGCTTCATCTGCTGTATATTCTCGTCTTGTGGTTTTCGTATAGTGATTGAAATATCGATTTCAGCAAACATTAGACATACCAAAATGGATTAGACAGGCATTGTCTACCAGAATCCGTCATTCCTATGCAAGTTTAGCTCGGGTTTTGAATGTTGTCTCATTTTTTCTTTTTCCAGAAATCATAAAATGCTTGTGAAGAGTACTTTTTGATATTTGCCTTCTCTTCCTTTCCCAAAACCCAATCTAAACCAATCTAGCTTAATTCTTCACCCTCGCAGCCCCCTTTAATACATACTTTGTCTTTCTGTTTCTCATTTTTATAAACTGACTTCTACATGTCATGTGACTTTGAATTTGCTTCTGCATTGTGTTGACTCTTTTTATACATGCAATTATATTTTTTTTTCTCTTTTTTCTCTAATTAATCATTCTTTTTCACTCTTTTTGGATGTCAGAACCTGCTTTTATTGCTGTCCATGTAGGAGCAGGTAAAAACAAAAAAAAACAGCGGAAAAATAAGCCAGTCATTCACTTGTTATTAGGTAACCTTTCAAGGTCAAGAGAAAGACTCTATCGACTCGCTTGTGCAAAGTAAATGATTTATTCTATATAAACGAAAAAGCTCATGATGCATGAATTAGAGCGTGTCGAAAAGCCATGGACCTTATGAAGCACAATAATGCAACTGCTACTGAAGCAGTGACAGAAGCAATCAAAGTACTCGAAGTAAGTCAATTTCTTCTATTCATCTTAAATCTATTCTTAAATAATACATTTGCTACACTAGAATGATCCAGTCACAAATGCCGGTTATGGTTCCAACTTGACATTGACAGGTACAATTGAATGCGATGCCAGTATTATGACAGGCAAAAGTGCTACATTTGGGGGTGTAGGTGCTGTCAGTGGGATCCAGAATCCAATTGAAGTGGCCTGTCAAATGGTGATGGAAGCAGAAAAAGGATTGTTGACTTTAGGAAGAATTCCGCCTATGTAAAAAGCTAAATCAATCAATGGATATGTCTTTACATTATCGCTCATTTCTCTTATTTCATTTAGGTTACTTGCGGGTGAGGGAGCAAAACAATGGGCAAAGAGTCGAGGATATACTATTGTAGACAATACAGATCTGATTGAGCGTAAGAAAAAAAAAGACAAGTGCAATAAGCAGACACAGAGTTGCTGTTGATTCTCTCTCTCTTTGTTGTGTAGCATCATCTCAACAGACATACCTTAAGCATATCCAAATGCTTGTAGAGGCACAAGCAGCTCAAACAGCCGATCTTGGACATGATACAGTAGGTGCTATCTGTGTAGACCGATCGGGTGATATTGCCTCTGGTGTAAGCAGTGGAGGTATTTCACTCAAACATCCTGGACGTATAGGCGAAGTAAGAAAAGATGATATACAAATATAGCTGGATTGATTTCTTACATGTATATATAAAAAAGGCAGCTGTCTATGGGTCTGGATGTTGGGCACAAAATGAAACATGTCAAACACCCGGTATTGCATGTAGTACAACAGGTAAAGAAAACTGTTGCTCAAAAAAAAAAGGATAAAAAAGCTGATTCAAATTTAGGCACCGGAGAACAAATTATGCGAACCATGTTTACTTATAAATGTGCCGATCGTCTATCAAGAGAACAAGACATGCAAGAAGCCATGGCAACCACATTGACAAAAGATTTCCTTGGTAACGTCTGTTTCAAATTACTTGTGAACTTTGTGTTTTAATAGCAACAGAGTCTCCTTTGTTACAAATATACCCCAAGAAATCAGTAGGCATCATTGCTCTTCGAAAACAAACAATGAAAGATAAAGCAAGTAATGTCCTTTTCCCACTTTGTCTTAAATTGTCTTTCAGTCGTTGACTTGTTATTCGATATAGGAATCGAGTTTTGGTTTGGTCATGTGACAGACGATATGGTGAGTACGAGAGAATAGTTGCAAACAAAAGCATCTAAACAGCTCTTTTATGTTAAGGGAATTGGTTACATGTCAGAGAAATCCTTGAAACCCAAGGTAAGTTTTATTGCTTTGAAAAATCAAAGAGAGAGGAAGTTTTGCTTTTTCTTCACAACTCACCAAAAAAGAAAATTAGACATTCATTTCAAGAAAGCCACCTAATGAAGATTTTGCTTCTTCTGGATGGCTTATATCATAATAAAGATAAAGAGGGGCTGCTTGAAAACTTATGCAATCATATACGGAATTTAAACCTGGATAAAATAGTAGCCTTTTTTTTTCAGCCCATTTTCTTTCTTTTTCTTTTTTTTTTATTAATTCCGTTTTTTTTTAAAAAAGAACTTGCTATGGAAGATACAACTAACCATTATGCCATGCCTGAGAAGGCAGACGAAGTACAAGATATAATAGAAGAACATCCTCTTCAACCTGAGCCAGTAGAAGATAGAGCATTACTTGATAGTGAAGGTAGACCGAACCTCACTCCTTCGGACTCTACTTTAAGTCAAATCGAGCAATTGAAAGAACCAGCATTAGATCCGGATACCAGTCATATCAAGGTAATATATACAGACATACACAAAAACTTTAATTGTTACTTTCAAACAATGCTGGAATGGAATCTCACCATGGATTCTCTCTCTCTCTTTCCTATGAATGTAGGGTTTTTATAATATCACAGATTCCTCACATATTTTGGATCTTACAGTAGAAGGCAAATTGCCTGAATGGCTTCTTGGTGAGCACTATACTGTAGGTCCCGGCATTTATGATGTACGTTATTCAAGAAAGATTGAAATTGATGGTGTACTTCAAAGTGCTACATCTACTTTCACTTTGGGCCATTGGTTTGACGCGTAAGTTTAACTACTTTGTCTGAAGAAGGAGATAGGAATTGACTCTTTTCTTCTTTCATTCAGTTTACCGCTTGTCAACCGTTTTGATTTGGATGGTCAGAGAAATACAGTGACCTATCGACATCGTTTAGTTAATAAACGCTTGACAGAAAAGATCCGGGACCATCATGGCTATGCTCCTCAATATCCTGCAGGTCTGTTCAAGACAAATCCCAACCAAACCATGTTGATCAAATTTCTAAACAACGGTAAAAAGCCAAAGCCCGATCGTGTACCTTGTGGACAACGTATCACTACTCAATTACCGGGTATTGAAGGTCGATTGTTTTGTCAGAATTTCGCTAATCATGTAAGAAGAAAAAAAAAAGAGGACAATTTTATGCTAATTTAATTCTTGTTAGATTCAAGAACTGGATCCTATTGATTTAAAGCCAATGCGAGTAGAAACATGGGATGAAGTGAATCCAGAATTCAAAGGTTACAGTGCTTCACCTCATGGTCAATATGATCCTCACACAGGTGAATACATCAATTTCACTATGGAGATTGGTTATCGATCCACAAAATATCACTTCTTTTCTATCTCTGAAGCGGATCCCAAAGGCAGCATCATAGCCACCATCTGGAATGCACCTACAGGATGGACCAATCAATTCTGCTTAACACCCAACTACATTGTGATGGTCATCCACCCCATGTTGGCCAATACAGGTGCAGTCAAGTTTTCATGGTCAGAGAGTATCCTTGACTCGTTTGACTTTTATCCCTCAGAACCCACCTTGTTCTACGTGATCTCTCGTAAAGACAAGGATGTCATTGCCTGTTATCGATCCAGTGCAAGCTTTTCATTCCATCATGCCAATGCCTTTGAAGATATTCATGGCAATGTGGTGGTCGATCTTGTCAGCTATCAAGACGATAAGATCACGCAGCAGTTGTCTACCGAGATGTTGCGTCAGCCTGAACAGATGGGCCGCTTAGCCTCTGCTGAACTGAGACGGTATACCTTGAAACAACCTCAACATGATGCTCACCAAGCCTACATTGCCAATAACTCGTTTATTCCCTCTGCTGTCAGTATCACATCGCGTGTAGGTACAGTCTGGAATTACGTCACAGGCAATACACATTTACCAGAAAATGCAACTGGTTCTAGTGGCTGGCATGCATGGATGCCTGTGGTTGATTATGAAAAACTGACAGATGTTTCATTGGAATTACCCTGTGTCAATCCTGACTACAAGATGAAGCCTTATTCATTTGTCTATGGTATTGGCTTCAAAGACACAGTTTCTTCTCTACCCGTTCCTGAAGGTAAAATCTGGGATAGTATTGTCAAGATTGTAAGTAGTATTTTTCAGGAAAAATTCCTATAATAGCATATTAAGAGGAGATATACCTTGATAGGATGTCAATGATAGAAAGGTACTTGCCTCTTGGAGTGAAGATAACTGTTATCCTAGTGAAGCTCAGTTTATACCTAAATCAGGAGACAAATCGAACCTAGAAGAAGATGCAGGTGTCTTGATCAGTCTAGTGATGGATTCTGCAAGAGCTACTTCATTCTTGCTAGTCTTGGATGCCAAGGATCTTCAGGTACTTGCCAAAGTGGAATTGAATAAGCTGATTCCTCTTAGTTTTGCCCGTGGTTGTCATAAGCCTAGAATTGTGTAAGTCTTTCCCTTTTTATATAAATATGTTATGTCTTTCCCTTTCAAGAGCTTTTTGTCTCCTATCTTCTTTTTTTTTTGCCAGTCTTTCACACACACACCCCCTTTTTTTTCTCTTCTTTAGAGAAATACTTCAATTTTAATTTTCATATAAACTAATGTGTTTATGGAATCATTGATTGTATTTCTTCTTTTTTTTTTCTTTTTTTTTTTTAAAATTTTCAGTCTAAATCATAATGAATAAACCAAGTCGACAATTCAGTCATGTTCAATTAAACAAACGAAATTATCATCTACCCAACATGAATCTATGGCATGCTGATCTTGAAACTCAAACAGAGAAAGAGGAAAAGCAACCCAGACGATTTCATTGGCTCTTTTCGTCTATCAGTCCTTACCTCAAAACAACGGATAGTCATTGGCCAATCATTACTTACCTTATTCTGTTTGTCTCACTCATCGTCTTCTCAGGCGAGCTTGTATTTAACCGACAAAGGACAGGCGAATATTTTGAATTGGAGCCTATCAACTACATGCTGGGTCCTTCAGTTGAGATCATGATACAATCAGGTGCTCGGTTTACGCCTTGTATGCGTCCCACTCCATCCATGCCGCCTACGGAGCACTATGTGTGTCTTCAGACGATTGCAGAACTAGAGGATATCAAGAAAGATCAAAGGGAGCCCTTGCTCTTGCTTGATTCGGTAGATGATCCTGTTTTGTTGAACGTCAGTTGCTCGTTAGTTTCCTTCTGTGGTATGAGTGGATTTCAACGTGAATTCATGCCTGATCAGAATTATCGATTCTTTACCTCACTTTTGATTCATGTGGGTCTTTTCCACTTGTTGATCAATAGCATTGGATTGTTCTATTTGGGTTGTCGAATTGAAGCATGTATCAATTCTTTATGGTTTTCGAGTAAGTCAATGATACAAAACAAGTGATTGTATGTTTAAAAAAAAGACATTCAGTTTTGTTTCTTGGTTCAGGTATTTTCGGTCATATATTTGGCGATTGTTTTGCATTGTCCATCAATCGTAAGTGATAGATAAATAGACATAAAAAAAAAGAAACAATAGGAACAAAAGAAGTTTATTTAATAAGTTAAAGTGAAGCCTTTTTGGGATATAGCAGTTCATTATTTGGACTGATAGGATTCATGTATGTGGATTTGGTATTTCATTGGAGAACCTTGGAGTATCCTATTCGATCTTTGGTTAAGCTTGTGTTGTACACTCTTTTAGGATTTTTGTATGGTCTTTTACCTAGGTACATGATTAAATCGCTTGTCTTTCTTTTTTATATACATATAAACAGGAACTAACTGATAGCTGTTTGTTAGCGTGGATAGCTTTTCTCATGTCGGTGGACTGATTGCCGGTATTCTGATTGGAAATGTCTTGTATCCTATAGATAAGGAGAATAGACAGAAACAAAAGGTTGTTCTTTATTCTATCAAGTTAATCTGTTTATCCATCTATAGTGTAGTCCTTGTTATGCTTATACGCTATTTTTGGTCCACAGACTAAGAATACATAGACACACAAAACCTTTTGTACAAGAAATAATACCATAAACACCACCACCTTTCCCTCCCTCTCTCTCTCTCTCGCTCTCTCTCTCGCTCTCTCTCTCTCGCTTAAAGCATGCAACTTATCTATTATTGAGCCTTATGTTGAGCCTGAGTCAATGCTTGAGAACTGTTGTGATGGCATTGAGCGCCTTTGATTTATTTTTTCTTCTTCAAGGCTGTTGTCTTTTTTGTCACTTTTCCTGAATACTTGGAGTTTGGACAAGGCGTTTCTTTTCCTTGCTTCAAAAGGTCTTGTTGTTCTTGTTGTATGAGTCTTTTTATTGCCATTTCTCTTCCTCGTCTGTAATATTCCTCGACCATTTCCTCGTAAGTTTGCATCTTAAATTTGGGGTATCTGAACTTGGGGAACAAAGACTTAATGTATCGTATTCCTTGTTTCTTACGCATCAGTTGGACATGTTCTTGTTTTTGCTTGAAGAGATCTTGTTTTTGCTTCAAGAGATCTTTTTTTTGCTTCAAGAGGTCTTGTTCTTCCTTCAAAAGATCTTGCTCTTCCTTCAAGAGATCTTGTTCTTGCTTCAAGAGATCTTGCTCTTGCTTCAAGAGATCTTGTTCTTCCTTCTCCCTTCTCTGACTTTCTTTCTTTTCTCTTTTTTGCCTCAAAAGGTCTTCTTGTTCTTGTTGTTTTCTTTCATTTTCTTCCATTTCTCTTCCTCGTCTGTAATATTCCTCGACCATTTCCTCGTGAGTTTGCATCTTGAATTTGGGGTATCTGAACCTGGGTAACTTGTAAGCTCTTTTGCTGTTAGGCATAGTGGTAATCGAATATATGAATGAGTTGGAATAAAGATTTTATAAGAAAAAAAAGAAAATTATCAAAACATAAAATCAAAAGAAAAAGTACTTTTTTTAGACTCCTTAAATGAAGCGTAAATGCATGACACTTTTCTTAATACGCCTCAACTATCGACTGAACTTGAAGCCATTATCATTAATCACTGTCAAAGAAAGCTATCATATATCAAAATCACTGAAGAACTTGGAAATCAATCCAATCACACTGAACAAGATTATCAAGAGATTTCAGGCCAGAGGTATGCTGAAAGAGCTGAGAGCTCTGGAAGACCTAAATCTCTTGACAAACGCAGCAAGAGAGTCCTTGAGAGAGCCATGCAAATAAAATAGATCTGCCATACTTGCTTCTTTGTAAAAGTAACTGCCTATAAAGGTACACATCCACAGTCGTTTTTAAGAATGTTGTAAGCAGTCTTGCACTGTGGAACCAGTTCTGATAGCTCAAACACGCTATAATGGTATCATCACTCAGCCTCCAATAAAGACATCTATAGGAAAATTATGAACAATCGCACACTAAAAGAATCTTGGCATATCTACCAAGTGATAATTGGCAATTCATCAATTAGCATCACTCATATACTGTGCTGTTATGATATTTGTACCTTTTTGCCTCTTATAAATATCGTAATATCACAGGTAACATCGCATACAATATCGAGACTGTGATGTCTGTGGTTTTATCATGAAACAAGATATGAAATAGGCTTTTATTTAGATGAAGAGAAAAAGTGTTAAACACGATAAAAAACTCTTCTTAAGACAATCTGAGAAGGTATATGGTGGTTCAGATGCGATAAATACTGTTAAGATACAGTTGGAAAGGCACAGTTGGATAGGCACAGTTGGAAGCAAAAATTGACACAGAAGCAGAGACCCAGCAAGGCATCAGTAAAGGCATCAGTAAAGGCAAGTCTTGAGTTGTTTAGTAATAGAGTCACCTCCAACAACAAAGCAAGACAAGAAAGGTAAGAACGCAGAGGGTAAGCCTTCCTTGGCTTACTTTTTTTTTTGAATAAGCCAAAGAAGACTCAGTTCTGTTCGCACTATCCCAAATCCTTAGCAACCCCATACCAGTCAACTAACGAGGAATAGTACAAGTATGTCTGTACCCGCTTCCTCTGTCCAGATCCCTACAGGACACGCTCATAGTGTTAACAGATCAGGCGGCGTAATTGCCCTCAGTCATTCCGACTTCAGTCCCAATACTAGAAAACGAGGGTCGTTCGCGAAAATGGACTAGATTCCGGTCGTAAGCCACTTTATATAGGATCAGGAAAGGCAGCATCAGTCTTTGTCCTTACCCCCATCAAGCTTGAAGTAGAGGCAGAAGCACCAAGAGAAGAAGAGAGAGAGCAGAGAGAGAGCAGAGAGAACGCTTAAAAAGGATTTATAGAGCTTCAAAGCATTTGTAGTTTTGTAGTTTTGTAGTTTTGTAGTTTTGTAGTTTTGTAGTTTTGTAGTTTTGTAGTTTTGTAGTTTTGTAGTTTTGTAGTTTTGTAGTTTTGTAGTTTTGTAGTTTTGTAGATGGAAAGGCACGCGTATTTTCTTCTTTTTTCGTAGGTAATGTTTTTTTGCTCTTGGTGCAATAATAGACTTGCGTAGATTGCAGGTTTTTAGGCTATGCACGACAAAGCAAGTTAGATAACAGCATTATCAAAGAAGGGTATTTTGTTACTTGCCTTTGAGGTTGTCTGGGTGACAAAGTTTCAAGATGTAGTTGAGATGACTTTGATAAAGAGAGAGAAAAAAAAAGACGGAGAAAATGATCATTACGTTTTAGTTACTTCGAATGCACGCTAAAAAAAACCAGTCATCCAATCAGAGCCTGTCATTTCTGTTGTATCTATCCCATCAGTAAACATAAAACATGTGATAACCAATAGAATCAGTAAATTAGAGGGCGTTGAGAAGTAAACAAACTAAGAGATGCCATGCTATTTCATGCCGACATTCACTCTCCTGCATTTTTGATTGTGACAGCCAAACTCCTCTTTAATTTACAGTGATACTTGTCCAACAGGTCAGATAAGCCTAAAAGATGGCATTCGAGAAAAGAAGAGTGAAGAATGAAGAAGTATTGCTGTCATCTAAACAGAATAATAACAAGCAGTTTCATTTGTACTCATCTGGGTTGAAAAGGCTATATATATATATATATAATTCCACAGAAGCTATCAAGCATAGCTTCCTAGCACTGAAAACTGAGATGAAGCCACCCATTCCTTTAATGGTAGGCAGTAAAGACTGTTAAATGCAAAGTACCAGTAATTGATACTATGTAAGTTATATTCTGTTACTTCATTAGCTTGGGATTACATGTATGTTTTCTTTTGTTCTTTTTCTGAGGAATATGTGAAATCAAAATAAAAAAAAAGGAAATCAATGATTGAGACAATCAAATTCTGTTCTTTATGTGAGGATTGAGTCTTAAGAAAGTCTTTGACTCTAATGCCATATAAAACTTGCTTAAAGCATGCTTGACAGCCAAATGAAGACAATGAGATAGAATTCTGATATTTTTGGAATCAAACAAAATACACTTTAAAATCAGAAATGCAAGCATATTGGAAAGTTCACATGAATAACAATAATAACCAGAAATAGATACCACATAACAGCCTCTCTGATAGGGATATACAGCATTTTTATAAACCATTGCTTATAGTGCAGAATGCCAATATAAAGAGAACACTAGTATACAGCAATGGTATCTCAACCCTGTAAATCAAACACAGCTAATCCTCACAATCAGACAAGTAAATCCTTGATGCTTCCAATTCCAAAAGTACAACTTATGTCTTTCTTTCAAGAAAAAAACCATCTTGACAGCTATCTCAGAGCCCAAACATAAAAAAGAACAAGAAAACAAAGTTACACAGTGCTTGGATCCAGATCTTCATTGGAGACAACAATTCATCTCTCTTTCTTTTTTCTCAGAGTGAATCAAACGAGATGTAACCATTTCGTTCAGATGTTATTATCAAGCACTGATTCTTCTTTCTTTCTTTCTTTCTTTTCCTAACAACTGGCTCAAAGGGGTATCAGCATTTATTTGATGCTTTAGATTTGGCGGATAAGCCACCAATCAATACTTTGAGATTGAGTGTGTGTCTTCTCATAAATACTCAGTTACTGTAGTGACAAGCATGACTGGCTAACTTGGCTTGTCTTGTGTTGTTCGTTCCAACTATGCTTTGATTCATTTTTGAACATAACGAGGTCTCGGCTAGAAGTGCCTTTTTTTTTCTTGCTCCGCATAATTTCATGATTTGGGTGTTGGCTATGTGTTACTGCAATTGTAGAGGAGTTCTATATCCAAAGTCATTAGCTGCATAATAAAGCAAGCTCTTTCATATTGTCGATTCCCCTTTACTCTCTATTGTCTCAACTATTTAAAGAAAGAGAGAGAAAAAAGAAAGAAAGAAGCCAACAATAGATGTTGAGTGATGTGCTACGTCACCATTATGACTGCTTTTGAGAAATCAGGGAGGAGGAGGCAATTTTCATATAGAGGAAAAAAAATTCGCCCTATTTTTTTTTCGCTTTTTTCTCTTCAAGGGCAAGGTGATTCTTGCTATCGCACAGACTGAGGCAGCTCGTTACTGTTTCTTCAGTAATGTACAGTTGCAAGAGAGACCGGCGTGAATGACATCTTTTCGATAGACGCGTTGGCTGCTGTTATGTTTGAAAGGGTGCCCTCCTGATTTCGTAGCAGTGTTGGACTTTCTCTTTTGCTGATCTCTTTCTCCCTTCTCGCATGACTATTCTTTTGCTTTTTAGTCCCCTTCAGTGAGGGAGCAGTAGAGAATAAGAGAGCTAGGAGTTGGAGTTAAAGGGGAGGATACTCTCACTCAGGATGTGACAGCTTCACTTTTTTTCTTTCTTTCTTTCTTTTTCGTTAGAGAGAGAGTTAGAGGGAGAGAGAGAGGGTGATGCCTGGACGTATGCTGGCTACCCTAGTCAAGTGAGAGCTGTGGTTCTTTGAGCTATGGTTCTTTACTAGGCAGGTTCAGACGTGGATATTAGAAGCAATTCGGGGAGTGCTTATGGAAGATGAAGAGCGGGGAGGGTACCCCTAGCATACAAGTTATGTTTTCTTCATACGAAATATGACACTCTTTTTCCTTTCGAGTCTTTGACATATGCGACACTTTGAGGGTATTGGTTACCTTTGCTCTCATTGCTTGTCGTCAACCCCTAGGGATCCTCAGTAGGACGTTGGTATGGTCTTCCCCTGTTTTACCTTACGAGGTCACTCAGGCGGTATCTCGCACCGTGAGCTAGAGAAGAGGGTAGATTGAAGTCAACCTCCACGATTGGTTACCCTTGGAAACAGTTGTAATAAACTGGCTAATAGACTTCTAACATTATGTTGTTATAAATCCAATAAATAAATACTTGTTATAAAGTCTTACTTTTCTTTTTTTTTTTTTACTTTTTGCTCGCTAAAGATGCATTTCTTGATCACTTAATTTTGTTGAATGAACAAAAGTTCAATCAATTCAGTAAATCATGCCTACATTCAATAAACATTCTACTGACTGACACTAGGTTGTTCGATTACTGTCACTCTTATGTGATCAACCTATCTAAATCTACTGCTTGATCAAGCCTAATCTCTACCTGACTTGGATGGAATGATGAACATCCTCTACACACTCTATCATGCTTATCAATTGCTTCATGATCCATCCTCAAGATTCATGCATATACTTCCAGACTTTTATCTCTCTCATGTTGAACAGCAATAGTGCCTTAACAAGGTGTGCTTTTGTTTGAGAAGCACTCTACTGATCTCATGCATGTTTGCATAGTCAAGACTTATTCTTCTTACTTGATAGTATGTGCTACTCACAATCCCCCCCCCTTTTTTTTTCACTCAGTAATTGCATACAAGTTGATGAAATGCTCAGACAACATAGTAAAGAGGGTGCAACGATAATTGATAGTGAACCTCTCATTTACTCTCTCACTCTCTCACTCTCTCACTCTCTCACTCTCTCACTCTCTCACTCTCTCACTCTCACAGAAGGAAGATGGATCTTTCATTACTTTACATGCTTCTCCACGTGATACATTCATTGTACTATTTCGGATAGGCAAGAATGGTTGAATCAAAGTATGTCATATCTGCTTTACATGCTCTTTCGTCCCCTCCCATAGACTCAGATTAATCTGTACTCATTGCAACATGTACAATACTATGATAGCCCTTTGTTGCTCTCATCAGTACATTTAATCACGGAATTGTATCCATATCCATATCCGGCATATTCACCGGGGCTGCAATCACATGCTGTCAAACTACTTGAACAAAAGCCTTCCTTATCACTTGGCTGTGCTGCATCTTCCTCAAATGTTCCTCATATGCTCCTCACACTGCTATATTTGCCACACTGTTTCTGATCCTCGCCATTCTCCTCCACCGCATTTCATAGATAATTGTACATAGATGCAGGGTAATGCAGGCAGAGTTCAATACAAGTCAAGAGCATATGATTGAATGTACTATACTGTGGTGCTATGTTGATTATCGACGAATTGGCAGATAGATAGTTTTATACTGAGATGATACGGCCATCCTTTGGACCATCCTTTGGACCATCCTTTGGACCATCCTTTGGACCATCTATCAACTTCCTCTTCCTCTCTTTCTCCATCGTGCAATGCAATACAACAAGATACTGTATCGCTCGTTGTACCGGCTATCTCTATCTTCTTTTTCGTCTTCTTTTTCCTCTGCTCTTTCTCCACTTGTTTCTTGAGCAACCTCGATCCAATCCTTCATTCTGCAGCTTGACCCTCAACTCTCTGAGGCTGTATGCTTGCTGACTAAACACGCTATTCCTGTTACTGAGAGTCGGTCTGCCTTCGGTGTCTAAGCCTCCAATCAACACTCAGGCTTACCAGCTAAGAGAAGGAAGGAAAGAAAGAAAGAAAGAAAAAGGGCCGTGGAATAGATTGCAACCGATACCTTGGTGATTGAACAACAACAACAACAACAACAGCCAAAATGTAAAGTATGCTTGTAGGTACCTTTATTTCAAGTTACTGTCTAAACAATAAACCAAACGAAACAAAATGCAATAAAAAGCATAGCGCTCTTTCCATTCAATCACTCTGCGTCTGTCAATACAAGTTACCGGTTCTTTTCTCTCTCTCTCTCTCTCTCTCTCTCTTTTCTTTTGGCACTAATCAGTTGTTCTACGCGTTCTTATTTTGCATCTCGGTATATTTCAACAGTGATAGTGTTGATGATAATAGTCGGCACTGACAACGATGGATTTCGAACGCATCCTCAATAAATACAATAAAGGAAAAAAAATCTCTTGAATTGCGTTCGCTGCTTATAATCCTTGGTTCCCCTTCCATTTTGTGTCACTCTTGACTCTCCTTGAATTGAATGGAACAGGCCAGACTTTGCAATCAGACTAGATAGCCCATGTATTGAGCATGGCAGTAAACAAACTAGATTGTAAATATCAGTGTTGTTGTAATCTTTGTAAACAAAAGCATCCAGAAGTGAACATGGATATAGACTGGCTTGATCAGTCGAATGAAAATAAACACAATGCTAAAGTTAGTAAGATTGGAGAAGAGGTATTGGAATGTTTTTGTATTGGCAGTCATCAAAGGATGAAATTTCAATATGGATGGTTTCTTGATCATGCAAGTCTCTGGACAAAAGACTGTAACAAAATACAGTTATTGTCTACATCTTAGTTTACTCATACCAAGATATGGATAAATCGTATAAACACATTACACACGAATCATTGAAACAATAACAAGACAAAAAGTAAACACAACACAAAATAAGGCTTATGCGCAATATAGGTTTTCACAATCAAATTAACTTTTTTTCTTTTTTTATTAATTATAACAGAAAAGGGCACCAAGTGCCCCCTTCTCCCCTAGCCCCAACAGATTCAGCAGAGGTATTATTAACATGCCTATAGAGAACGCACATCCCGTTCATCTTGTCCCCTTAGCCCAACAAACTCAGCAGAGGTGTCATGACACATGCCTATAGAGAACGACCATCCCGTTCATCTTAAATGGATAAAGAAAAAAAAGAAGAAAAGAAGGCGAAAAACGAAGCCTTTTTATATCTTTTTGACAGCACTCAATCACATGTTGGTTTGGACTGCTGAAATTTATTTGCCGATCTTTTGAGACTGGCTTTTTGTTGTTTTCCACACCTTGAATTCCTTTTACTACCACTGTATACCTTGCAAACACAAATGGGAGGAAAAGAGAGCTAAGAAAGCAAAGAAGTAAAATAGATTTCCCTGTCTTTTGCTTCACTGACTTATGAACTCCACTCCAAAAAGAAAAGAAAGAAAGCATTGATTATTATGACACTTGTCCAACCATCAAAATTGCTGGTCAATGCATGTAAACTCCGTCTCTACTTTTTCCCTCTTCTAAAGGAACACATTATAACTTTTCTTATCTTGCTCAACAATAAAAAGTAGATACATTGATTTACCTTACATGCAAGGCGAGTTTTTTGTTTTTATTATTGAAGAGGAGCCTGATTATCGAAACAAACTTTGCTCGCATGAATGTCACCGCTTGTCGTAATCTGACCTGACAGCTTTCTACAGTCGGTTTGTCATTTCTCTCTCTCTCTCTACCAGATTGCTTCCATTTTTGCAATATGAAAAGCTCTCTTCTCGATATAAATCGACTCTGTTTGTTTGAAAAAGAACGGAAACAAAGGTTTTTATCTGCAGACTTTGGCTTCAAAAATGGCAATAGAAAAAGAAACCAATTCCAAGGCAAACGTTTCTATAAGCATCTATAGCTAGAGCAGATATTCGATATGATAGCTTTGGATTTCGAGGCTAGAGCTTGAAGCGTGAAATGCCTTGGCAAGGTAATTTATCAGCAGCTTACAGTTTGGTATGACAAGTTACAATGATGCTCAAGCAATCACTCGGTCTGACAATAAATCTTCATCAGTCTCTCATTTAAACAAGGTCATACAACATTAAGCTGCTTCAACTGCTTTGTTTTGCAGACTACTCTTTTTTTTGAATAGTAGCCTAGTCTATAGTTTGGTTGAATTACAGTTCTATCTGAAATCGAGTATCAAGCATTGATTCCAATAGATAGGTTTAAAGTAACTCTGATCTGACCGAAAATAGTTTGTTTTCTCCATCATACTCAAACATAACTTTAGACTGAGACTTTGTAAAATTAAAAGGCATATTTTTTTTTTGAAACAGAGCCTTGTGTAAGCGATTCTTGAATCATTTGTCATCAGTCATGTCGTCTGTGAAATGAGAAAAAAAAAGGACACTAATCTTTTCACATGAATTGTTACACCAATTTTTTTCATATGTTTTAGCTTTTTTTTTTTCTTTTTTTCTTTTTTTCTACTTTTTTTCTTTTTTTCTCTTTTCGAAATTATTAAGCATCAAAATGGTAACTGTCACCAAGGAATGGATAAAAACAAAAGACAATCATGAAATCTTCACAATGACATGGAAGCCTGATACGGAACCTATTGCTACATTAGTGTATGTATTTCTTATTTGAATTTAACTGAAAAACTGATTTTTTTTTACCTTCTCAAGAGTCATTCATGGATTTGGCGATCACATTGCACGATACGACCGTATGCTTAAAGAGTTTGCTAATCAAGGTATTCAATCTTATGGTTATGATCAACGCGGCTGGGGAGAGACTGGCAAGAAGTCGGAACAATTCGGCAACAATCAAGGGTAACATCATCTATTTATTTATTTTCAAACAACATGTTAACAAATCGCGTTAGTTATGACAAAGCTCTTGAAGATATCGACAATGCTGTATTGTCCACTAAGAAAGACAAGGTTCCTCACTTCTTGATGGGCCATAGTATGGTAAGTGAGGGACAGATCTAAACAATAGGTTTGCAGAAGATTAAGTTTAAAAACAGGGTGGTGGGTTGATCTTGAACTATTTGGCTAGAGGTGATAAATTCAAGGGTGTATCTACATTAACGGGCGCTATTGCTTCTGCACCTCTTGTTACTCTGTCAATGCCTATTCCTCCACTCAGATATTATTCGCTTAGAGCAATGTCGACTGTTGTACCTAGTGTCACTATTCACGCCAAGGTAGATCCAAAGGGTATTTCTCGCGACCAAGATGAAGTAAATGCTTACATCAACGATCCATTGGTACATGACTTTGCTACTTTATCTACGTGTAAGCAAAC
Organism: Blakeslea trispora; assembly: GCA_025331445.1. NCBI lineage: Eukaryota > Fungi > Mucoromycota > Mucoromycetes > Mucorales > Choanephoraceae > Blakeslea > Blakeslea trispora. The sequence continues at coordinate 593,037 of JAIWNE010000008.1, read as the reverse complement.
TTTTTTTTTTTTATTTGAATACACAAAAAAAAAAAAAGGGAATGTAATGTTGACTGTCAAAATAGTAAGAAGCTTTATTGATGCAGGAACCGATATTATTAAGTCAAAAGCCAAGTTGATCCAAACACCCATCTTATATTCTCATAGTGACGCCGATCCTATCAATGCTTATAAGGGTACTGCTGAAGCATTTGAATTGACAGCTAGTCAGGATAAGGAGCTCAAGACATGGTCTGCATACTATCATGAATGTAAGTGCTTCATCTCCTGCTTATGAGATGCGAATTTCTCATCTATTGTTTAACGTTAGTACATAATGAAAATCCATCAGACAGACAAGCAGTCTTTTTATGCTATATTCAATGGATCAAGAAGCGCTGTAACACTAGTTCTCTTTAAAAGATTAATTTCTTTTAAACTATAGGAGAAACAATCACCCTAGCCATGATGGATATTACAAGAACAATAAACTGTAACTAGAAATGTCAATGATTATCCAACGCTAAAGGAATGGGATAGGGAAATTTACAGTTGAGAAAATAAAAAGTAGTTATTTCATATTAATCTCTTGGTGCTAAGCAACGCCAAAACTATTTTTACCTTGACGCAATTATTCTTTTCATGTCAGCGCACGCTAATTTTTATCTCAATGCAAACTCATATTCAGAAAACAGTAGTTTCTTCTGGTCTAAGAATCAAAATCTTGGCGTTTGACAGTCAAGATTTTGGACATTTAGACTAAAAGCTTAGTAGTAAAAACTAACATTAAAAAAAAAAGTTCATTTTGAAATCCTTTTTCTCTTATAAAAAGAGAAAGAAATTGACTGTGAAACAAAAGCGTAACAACAAGATTCGATCAAGCGCATTGAGCAGAAAAAATGACTATTAGTTTTACTTATTCAAAGTACATATAAAAGTAGAGAGGTGGAAATATTTACAAAAAAAAAATGGTCTACTGAGTTTAAAACTAAAGGATACAAGATTTAATTTTCGAGTTTTGAATTTTCTGTCAATGGCTTACTTACTACTCTTTGCATAAGTCCCACCTGTTCCTCTTCCTCTTCTTTGATTCGGTTTTCATGTTGTGTTTGACTCCAATCCTAACACCAAAAAAAAGAACAACAATTTAGCTCATATTTTGAACATTTCCAGAGTTATATTTACATGAAGAAAAGATGATTTACGCAAAACAATAAACACAAGCACAGACACAATCAGTACAATGTTCATGAAAGGCCTTGGTTGACAGTTGTATTCATCGGAGTTACATGTCACTTAAAAAGAAAGAAGGTAAATCATCACAATCGTCTTTTATTGTATTTCCTTACCATTCGTCTGCTCTGTTGATATATAAGAGTGGGTATAGGACGAAAGAGTTTGGTTGTTGTTTAGATTGTAGGTTGACATGGTAAATTTCTCCCCACTCCCTCTTTTTCTTGTTTCTCCTTCTTGTAAGTCGTTTATTGTAGTAAATAAAGATAAAAGAGAGAAAGATAAAGAACAATAAAAAAGAAAAATTTTCTTATACAGATAATTAGAGTGGTACAATCTATTTTTAAGGGAAGCAAGTGTATCTACACTATTTCCGGAAAAAGCTTATCCCAACAATCCACTCGGTGGCTTTTTGCTCTTTCTCTCTTTTTTCTGTATATCGAAAAGACATACAAGATATATTGAGAGCAACACTCTTCAAAGAAGATCTATTTGCTTTTGATGGTGGTGAGAAGCAACGCTGAGTTTAAAAGAAAGAGGGGGGGGTAACCACTAAAGTCAGACAACTGAATAGTGTGAGTTTCTACTCTACATCTCTTCAAATGTGGGAAGCATTTCTTGTTGTTAACTGAAGAGTTAAACAAGAAATATTGGCTGGTCTTTTAGGCTATAGACAAATGTCCAAAAGTGCTAAAACAATAACTTTTTTTTTTTGCGCTTTTCAATCTCTTTTTGAAACCAATCAGTACCTTCTTTGCAAAGATGGGCTTGGCGACCTCTATAACGTACAAGGGGAGAAAGTTCATGATTTCATGGAAGGCTACCTTTTGTCGACGACTAATCGTTCGCTCATTTTACTTTCATACGTCCTCTAGCTTTTAACATTTTATTTTGTTACAATTGTCAAGCACCACTTTGATTGATACATGCAACAAATAGAACTCCTTTTGAAAAAAAAAAAAAGGGATAGATTTGACTGTAGGAAATAAGTATAACAGGCTTATTCTCTACTTTTGGGTCTGTATAGAAAGAAAGTAACATTGTTTGGAAGAATAAATAAAGCCTTCTTTTAAATACACCATAATGCCTATTTTACTCTCTTTGGGTGAGGATAGCAAATCAACAATTGCTGACTCTGTGATATGATAGATTTGACTGTTCCGGTAAACCTATTTAGCATGAGGGAAGGAAGGAAGAAAACTTATTTGGTTGTGATGAAATAGAATAAATAGGCTACAACAAAATAGCTTAAGTAATTTCGTCACTGCTATCAGAATACACTGAAACTGAAAGGGGGGTTTGTTAGATGCAATCTGTCAAAAAAAAAAAGAGGCAGTACTTCTGCTGCAATCAAACATATTTTAAACAAGAGAAAAGCAGCTCAACGGGAGGCTCAGTTTATTGGTTTCAAATGGCTATGTAGTCTATGAATTTTCATATCCGTCTTTCTATAATCCACCTTATTGTTCACTTGCAAAGACTCAAAAGGAAAGAGAGAGAGAGAGAGAGAGAGAGAGAGAGAGAGGAATAAGCGCATTGTTATAAAAGCAGTCTTTTATTTGTGACTGAGCAAGTTTTTTTTTTATGTCTAGTTTTTTTTTTTTTTTTCTTTATAACTCTACTTCAGTTGAAGCATACTATTCTTTATAAAAATGGGCAAAAAAGGATCAAAGCAGAACGGCACAACAGAAGTAAGAAGAAGCTCAATAACCAACACAGATATTACTATTGTCAACCATAACGAAACAGATCACAGCAAATTCAGTGTGACATGCACACCTAACGAAAAAGAACAGACAAGCCAACCTTGGCAAGAATTAAAGAAGGGTGTTCAGTCGATGGATGATATGCGCAAGAAAGTACGCCAATTGCCTCTCGATCATGTCTTGCCTTTATTAAAAGAGTTGCTCGATTCATTCGAAAAGAACCCTACTGCTCGGGACACAACAGAATGGCTCAAGGTTGTTCTCTTGACTCATACAGCCTATTTCATGTCACAACCTGATACGGTACAACGACTATCCAATGTCTACAAGGCACTCGATGATCGCTTAACAGCCTATCCTAAATTATTGGCCATGCATGGTCGTCTAGATCTTGTACACAACCAAGTAGAAGCTCGTCGTCGTAGAGAGAACACATCTGATGATGAACAAGCATTAGATACAGACGATGATGAAGAAGAAGACGAAGAAGATGACCAGAGTGAAAGTGATATTGAGGATGACTTGGATGATGAAAATGAAGACTTAGAGAGTGATGAAGATAACTTGATGGAAATGGATCATGCTGATGAAGTAAGTTGAAAGAAAAGATAGCTGGGGCCAATGACTGACTTTGTTTCTAGATGTTCAAGGAAGAAGAACAAGAATCAGACAGTGAAGATGAAGCAGTATCAAGTGATAGCGATTTAGAATAAAGTCATTTATATCCATTATTAGAAAAAGAGAAAAATGAGTTGGATAAAAAAAAAACACTCTTAAGTGACCCCCCTTTTTTTTTTATATATATAGTTTTGCTTGTTTTTTTTTTACTACTAGATTCATTTTATTACTAAACATGGTTTTGTAGTATAAAATAGTGTGTGTGTGTGTGTGTGTGTTTTTGTTTGCTGCATCATGCTTATTTTAAGAATCTGTAACAATTTACTTTGAAAAATAATGGTGTTGCAAACAGTTTAGGTAAGCATTTTAATTCTAAGCTGAGACTGCTAATGTATTCCGCATAAAGTAAAGAATTCAACTTTCTAGTGTGTCTGCTTGTATTCTTTTTCTCTCTTTTTCTTTTAAAAAAAAAATATTTTCGGTTCATGCCCATCTTAAACCATTTCGCCAAGAAATTAAAGCATGAAGTTAGACATGCTATTAATCATGTCATCAAATCCGAGGATGATTTAGATGACCGAGAAGAAGAATATCTTGCTCAAGGACATCGTTATGAATCATTTGCACCTATTCGAAATGAGGCCATGGTTAAATATTTTATAGATGGTCATGATTATAGTTGGTAAAAACAAGGAAAGAGAAAAAAAGCCAGTGTTACTGAGTCACGAAATGAATCATTTAGGGCTGTTTCGGAAGCAATTGAGAGTGCTAAAGAGGTGATCTTTATAGAAGATTGGTGGCTGGTAAGTCCATTCAAAGGGAATTTCAAAAAAACTGTTCTTTATTAAATACTCTCTATTCTCTCTCTCTCTCTCTCTCTCTCTCTCTCTCTCTCAGTCACCAGAATTGGTAAGCTTAAAGAGTTACACTAGTTTTGCCACAATTCTTAATATAAATTTTTTTTGAAGTATCTCCGAAGACCACCCAAGAAATATGAACAATACAGAATCGACCGATTACTTAAAAAGAAGGCAGAAGAAGGTGTTATGATTTATATTGTAGTGTACAAGGTAAATGATTGTATGGATGACGTGCTTGTTTCATTTTTTTTTTGGTTGCTTACATCTCTCTCTAAAGGAAGTGGAATTGGCTCTGACATTAGACAGTGCTCACACAAAGAAACATTTACAATCCTTACACGAAAACATCATAGGTAAGCGTAATTGAATGATTTAATACTATTTTCTAAGCTTAATTTGATTTTCTGGTGTGGGGGGGAAATCAGTACAGAGACATCCTGATCATGCTGTAGGTGGTACGTTCTTTTGGTCTCACCATGAAAAGTTTGTTGTCGTAGACAATCGTATTGCCTTCTTGGGTGGTATTGATCTTTGTTATGGGTAAATTCAGCTCCGTTGATATCATGAATAGATGATTAACGCATTCCCGTTTAGGCGTTGGGATACACATGCTCACCGATTAGCTGATTTTACAGCTTCCGACCCACATTATGAAATTTATCCTGGTCAAGATTATAGTGATGCACGTTTAAGGGATTTTGAGTATGGTAAGCTTATTTTCTTTATTGTTACAAAGAGACATACTGACTTGTTATAAAAAAGTCAAAGAATGGGATATGCGTCTGATTGACAAGACGATTGTACCTCGTATGCCTTGGCATGATATGTCACTTTGTGTGGTAAAGTATTAGTAGTAGTATGTGTGTATGGATAGTCATCTTATAGTCATTCTAGTTGGGTGAACCAGTTCTAGATGTTGCACGTCATTTCTGCGATCGATGGAACTTTGTCAAGCAATCTAAATCACTCGACAAGAAGAACGCACCTTTCTTGAAGCCACCATTGGGTGGTTACAGTAGTTACCAGTCTTTCAAGATTCCCTTGGAGAGCAAATTGTTAAGATCCTATCACTTTGATCATCACACTTCAGGCATTCATGGTACCTGTACTGCTCAAGTATTACGTAGTAGTGCATCATGGAGTTCTGGTATTGAATTAGAAGTAAGCGTTTTCTATTAAAAAAAAAAAGACAAATGGCTTGTTTATTGAACTATACTTTCTCTTATATAGCATTCCATTCAAAATGCTTATTTAGATGTCATTTCAAATGCTCAACATTATGTCTATATCGAAAACCAGTTTTTTAGTAAGTCATTGTACTCGTATTATAAAATAGGATTTAACCTTGTATTTTTTTTTGAAACAACTCAGTCACTACCACTGAAGATGACCCTAATTTCATCATCAAAAATCAAATTGGTGATGCACTTGTCAGACGTATCAAGAAAGCATATGACAACCAAGAGAAATTCAAAGTGTTTGTCATTATTCCATTAATGCCTGCTTTCCCAGCCGAGTTGAGTTCGAAAGATGCAGCCACAGCAAGACTTGTCATGTACTATCAATACATCTCCATCTGTAGTGGTGAGAAGAGTATTGTCGGCAAGCTTAGAAAGGAAAACATTGATGCCTCAGAATACATTCGATTCTACAGTCTCCGAAGCTATGATCGTATCAACCGTCCTATGGTGGAAGAAATGATGGCACGTGATGCTGGTTACACACCTCATAAAGGTGGCAGACCCTTAAGAGAGCAAGAGGTAGAGCATACTCAAGTCACAACACCTCCTGCAGGCTTTGTTTTGCCTGATCAACGTCCTCAGATGCCTGATCCCAATCGTCCCAGTAGTCAACATCATGGCAGTCATCTGTCTTTGCCTACAGATCAATTGTCTGAACGTCTTGAATTGGATGATTATGTGACTGAGGAACTCTATGTTCATGCTAAGCTGTTGATTGCAGATGATCGTATTGTCATCATGGGCTCAGCCAACTTGAACGACCGTTCTCAATGTGGTGACCGTGATTCTGAAGTTGCCTTGATGGTAGAGGATCGAGATATGATTCCTTCCATGATGAATGGTCAACCTGTAAGTGTCTTTATATATATACTTTTCAAATCATTCATTTTCTTTCTAGTACCAAGCCAGTCGATTTGCAGCTACTTTACGTCGTCAATTATGGAAAGAACATTTAGGCATGGTCCATGAAGAAGATGAATTGGATATTGTCAATGATGCCATGTTGCCTTTACCAGTACCTCAAATTGACTACACTGACTCGGAACAAGATAAATTAGTCATGGATCCCTTGGGTGAAGAAACCTTGCATCTTTGGAACCACACAGCCAAGACAAACACATTGGCTTTCCGAGAAGTATTCCATTGTGTTCCTGATGACACTAGTAAGTTGATTATATTACCCTTCCCCCCTTTAAGGTAACTAAGATATGTTTCCATAGTAACCAATTGGAATCAATACCACCAATTCTATCCGGACCCTGAAAAGATCAACTTGGGTCATGTTCATGATCCCAACATGTCTGTCCATGATGTACGTAGACATCTCAGTACCATCCGTGGCCATTTGGTTGAATTTCCTCTTGACTTCTTAAAGGAAGAAGATCTTCAAGGTGAAGCTATTCCTATTGTTGGTTCTGCTGTTCAAGAACTTTATACTTAATCATTGCCTTAATATCCATCTATTATAATAATAACAATAATAAAATGCCCCTTTCCCTTATCCTTTATTGAGAAACTATCCAATCCTTTACTGAATCCAGTTTTTGGTCTTGAACAGAACATGATTCAAATTCAACATGATTATCAATATGTTCAAATTGAAAGGCTTCATCTTCATAACCAAGAAATGCTTCCTGTTCATCCCCTTCTTGTTGTTCAACACGAGCTGTACGAGTGTCTCTTAAACGATTTCTATATGCACACATACACACACTTTCAGTATGACATGAAACCTCATCAACATCAGAACTTACAATTCGGTCTCAAACAAAAGCTTGATTTTTTCAACAGGTAAAGCAGTAATCATATCTGACTTGTTGCATGCAATTAGAATAGGTGTCTTTTGTTTTTGGACTTGAGGTTGAGCCAAAATATCATACAAGTACTCGGCTGCAGGTCGAATCTTTCGAGCAATGGTTGTACTGTCCACAACAAACACAATCGATTGAGTTACTGGTAAGAATTCAGCATATCGAAAGCGAACACGATCATGGCCTGGAATATCCACTAAATCGAGTACCTTTTTTTTTTTTAAAAAAAAAAAGAAGAAGGTCAAGTAGAGCTCTATCGTTTGCTTGTCAAAAAAAACCCCTTACTTTGTTGTTGAGTGTTATTTGACTTTCGTTTTCTTTCATGGAAGAAACAGTTGGGTGGTTCTTGCCACTTTTTAACTATTTTAAAACAAAAGAAAGTCAATAACTCATCTCGAGAACAATGTCGAAAGGAACCACTTACGAATATATACATGGATGTCTTGCCAGCATCACTGATGCCTAATAATAAGATGGTATTCTTGGTTTGTTTTTTGGTATAAACAGTAAGTGCGATTACTATTTAAGAAAAATATGTCATGAGCTTTATTCTCTCTCTTTTTCAACTTTTGTAAACAAAGATGCTTGCTTACAAGTTAAAACGATGAGCACAGTAAGTGCTAGAATAGCCTTGATTATTAAATCGTTGTCCATCTTGATCTAAGTTTTAAAAAACAAAAGAAGGAAAGAAGAAAAAAAAATGGAAATTTCGGTAAAGATAGCTTACAGTTAAGGCCAATCAAATTCAAGTGTTGTAAGCCCTGAAGTTTCGTTATGAACAAACATACTGATCTCCCCGGGTCTTGACGGTATATGTATCCCGATCAATAATAAATGATGTCGAGCACAAAAGTGACAATTTGACGTGCATGGTCTAAAAGAAAAGACTTTACCGAGCTACTCAAAGTCAGAGTATTGCAGAATGTTAATTCCATGGCCATGACAATGAATTGATTTATAAGAAAAGAGGTGAATTATGGCCATTTCTTCCTATAAAAGACAAAAAAAAAGAGAGACACTTAGATTGATGATATAAGGTTGAGGGTATTGTGTCATTTTCTGAAAGTATATTTTTCTGTCTGTTTCCACAAAAAAAAAAGTTTATCGTTTGTATAGCTCAGATGATATTTTATCAGGCCTGAGCGTTTATTAATTTTGTACTCCATAAAGAAACTCGAATTCAATGACGTAAAAGATGGGCTAAAGAGATGCATTGGCGAAAGAAAAGAGAGAGAGAGAATCTATACTTTATTCACCATGAGAGATTCAAGGTATCTGGTTTTTTTTTTCGGGAAGACTCAACTGCAAAGACTACCCTGCATGCCTGTGTGTGTTGAGTTAATTGGGATGTTCTCTTGTTTCTTTCTGTCATCCCTCGAAACAACCTTAATAAACATCAGCAGCCAATAATCAAGCTTTGTGCACTTCAATGTTTTTTATGTACCTTTTTTTTTTCTCAACCTGTGTCATTCTGGTTTATTTATAAACCTACCGAGGTTGAAAAAAAATAATAAAATAGAATACGATAAAACTTCTTTTTTTGAAGTGTCATTTAACTCAGCATTTCTGTTTTATTGTTAATAAATTGAAGTTGTTTCTTTTTTAGCTTAAGGACATGTTGAGAAGAAGAAAACGTGTATCAATGAGTAATTATTAGGTTGTGCAAAACAGAATCCATATTCGTTTATCCCCTCCCAAAAAGAGGCTTAAACATCTTCTTGCTTGTAAGGGTAAAGTGACAAGAAGCAGGTCTTTTTTTTTATTATTCTGTAAAATGTTGCCAAGAGATGAAACGAGTTTTTGTACCTCTTTTCTTAAAATCTGATGTTGAATTTGCATGAATCAATGAGGCCATTTTGTTTTCGTCAAGAGCCATGACAGACATAGACAACACACAGTGACTAAGCGTGCTTAACAAGATGACATACAGTAGATAAATACCACCTAGATTCACAGCCATTCAAATCTTATATGTAGTAAACTATATAATACGGTTAAAATATCCTTATTGCCTTTAGTATGATGATAAAAGAATTACTTCATTTAAGGGGGAGATAAGAGATGATTTAGGTTTCCTTTTGGCTTACAGACCAACTTGTTCTTTTCTTACTTTTATGACCTTAAGCAGAAAGATCTATCGACATGAAAGACAAAGGAAAAAAAGCAAGAGTAAGCTAATTATCGATATGGACTGAGCCCAACTTGATTCTCTTCTAAATGATGAGGTGTCTTTTTTTTCAATGTTCAAAGTCAGTAAAAAGGTTATTGACAAGTTTAGAGTGGTTCAACATCCGCCCAAGTATATAAATAAATAACAAGAAAGAAAGAAAGAAAAAAAAGTTTACCGGTTTTTCCTCTTTATTATTATTTACTTTTCTTTTTTTAAAAAAAAAATCAAATGTTGAAAGATATTAGAAATAGTTTTAAACGTTCATCACCATCATTAAGCCTACAAGAAAGACCTCCAATGCCTCAAGTGAGTGCATCAACACCTGCACTAACACAGCATCGATCCAACAGTATAAAGACACCAAGTCGAGCCTCTAGTCGAGACCATCCAATGATGAGCTCAGGCTCTTCTAGCAGCAGTCTCTCCATGCCAGCCACACCTCAACCTACTTCCCATCGATACCCATCCACTGCCAGTTCCTCTGTCTCGATCAACAGTGATTACCTGATGAATCACAGCCATCTTAAGCCAGGTACAAATGCCGAACTGTTATCGTACGATAAGACCATCAACATGTATCGAGAAAATGCAAAACGAACCAACGATCCCAATCTACAACATGATCTTGCTGTCTTTATCTATGAATCTTGCAAGAACAAATCCATGGATAAGAAACAACAATCGGCTTATGCCTTGGAAGCTGTCAAGATGCTCAAGACCTTGGCCTTACGAGGCCATGCCAATTCGCAATACTATCTAGCTAATATTTATGCTTCCGGCGCCTTGCACAAATCCGGTAAACCGAATTTCAATCGTGCTTTCCCTTTGTTTGTACAAGCTGCCAAACATCAACATGCAGATGCTGCTTATCGGTAATGTATTTTAAGAAACAATATTATATCATTTGTCATGTTTGACTTTTTTTTTATGTTTTAAAGCCCAGGCTTTTTTTTTATTTTAAGAAATCCATTCATGCTAATATTAGTTTTTATTGTCTTTTTAGTGCTGCTAAATGTTATGAAGATGGTTTAGGGTGTTTAAAAAACAAATCAAAGGCAATTCAACATTATAGGTAAGGAAGAAAGGAGGGGGAGAAGAAAAAGGCAATAAAGAAATAAATAAAAAAAATAAAAAAAAAAGTGGTGCTAAAAACAATTGTTTTTACCAAAATTAGACTTGCATCGACATTAAATCATCCTGGCGCAATGTATAGACTAGGCATTGCCTCTATTCACGGCGACCTCGGTCTTCAACGTAATGTACGAGAAGGAAATAAATGGCTGAAGCGATCTGCCGAGGCAGCCACACCAGAATACCCACATGCACTTCACGAATTTGGTCTCTTGCACGAAAAGGGACTGGACGGCATCATCTTCAAAGATACCGATTACTCTGTCCGACTCTATCGTCAAGCAGCCGAACTAGGGTATGCTCCCTCTGCTTATCGATTAGGTCAATGCTATGAACGTGGCTATCTAGGCTGTCAAAAGGATATTATAACAAGCATGTCATTCTATCAATTGGCAGCTCGTCAAGAACATGCAGAAGCCTGTTATTCACTCTCTGTGCTGCATTTAGCTGGTGACCCTCCTCGATTACAACCCTCTGAAGAAAAGGCCTATCATTGGGCCAAGTTAGCAGCCCTCAAGGGTCTACCGAAAGCAGCTTTTGCCTTGGGTTATTATGCTGAAATGGGAATTGGTCGACCCAAGAACAGTCAAGATGCCATGACATGGTATCAAAAAGCAGCTCAACAGGGTGATGAACGTGCTAAAAAGCGACTTGAATCAACTCAAAACAAAATGCCATCTTCTTCTTTACCTTCCAATACAATGATGCAATCTGTAGTGGCAACAAAAGCTAATTAGAGAATCCCCCATAATGTATGATTATAAAAAAAAAAAAATACCACTCCTTTTCTTCTTCTTTTTTTTTATGCTTTATGATTTCTTTTTTTTTTCCTAGCAAATAAATAACGTTCTAGATGATGATTTGGACTATAGGATGGATAAGCATTGGTGCTATTACCACCTAAAGATTCAATCATATTCAATACACCAGGCACGATAGAAGCAGCCCCCATCTGAAATAGACTGTCACCTTCATTTCCATTATGTGCTGTTCTTCCACCTAGAAAGGGGGCTACCTCGACTAAACTCCATGTTTCGTTTTGACCATCTGTAGCTGTTCCTTCTTCTTCTCCTTTGGATGGTTGTTCAGAGGGTGATGTGCAGTGAACCAAGACATCTTCTTCATCTTCACTATCCACATAAAGTCCCTCATATTCTTCTTCTTCATTGTACTTTTGATGTCGCACTTTAAAATAGTCTCCAGGCAACTGATTTGAGGGATGAAGTAAGGTAGGTAAAGGTGTCTCTGAGGTAGATGAGAGTTCACTACAGCGATAACGTAGTGTAGTAGCCCTTAACACTTGATGAAATTCAATAGGGAAATTCAGGTCGCGTAAACCTTGATAGTATAAAGCATGGGATTGACTTGGATAGAAAGAGAGGGGAGGGATGAGAGACTAGAATCATTCTTTTCTTTTGTACAATACTACTTACATGCCTAAATGAGGTGAACGACAACAAGCCATCAGGCTCTGAAGGGTATTGGCTATTTGACTGAGAGGAATCTCAACACCTTGAGTATGGCATAGATAAGCTAAATTGTAATTCAACATGGCCATGCCTACAACAAATCGCTTAAAGTTCTTGTCGAGAAACAAAGGGAATTTCCTATTGCGAATAATTCAGCATCTTCTTTTATGCCTATCTATTGTTTTTTCTTCTTTACTTTGCACTACTCCATTTTTGAGGGTTTAAGGGGATCATTCGAATATAGTACTGAACACCCTTTTGAAAGATCATGAAAGGTAACTTAATACCAAGATACCGTATAATCAAATTCAACATATGAACCACAAGGCCAATAGGAGCATTCAATTCTTCTTTTCTGTATTCTAAATAGTGACCATGAGCATTTGCTTATTTCTTTCTTTTTTCTCCTTACTTGAAACATCAATCAGTCGTGTGGATAAGGTCACGCCACAGATATAGAGATCATCTTTACCCTCTATGGGGACTGCTGTAGGTTGACTGAAGGGTGGTAATTCAATAGAGGAAGTCATGGTAGGTGCCTGATGCTCTACTTCCTCAACTACACCAGGCTTTAATTCAAAAAGTGAACTGACTTCGTTCACCAAGATACGTCGAGTGCCTACTGTCATTTTATGTATCTTTTGCCATGATTTCATAGTAGACTGAACCTGACTCTTCTTTTGGTTCAACGAAGCTCTCTTTTGTGCTTCTTCTAGGCGTGTCTTTCTTTCTTTTAATTGCCTTTGAAGCTCTTTTAGCTGTTGTCTCTCTATCAAAAAGTTTAGAAACAATACACAGATACAAATAGCTTACTTACTTTGGCTACACTCATTCATCAGTTGTGTCTGTCTCTCTTGCATCTGTTCCAGTCGACTAGCTCTCTTGTTCTTTTCCGCAATACGTTGTTGTAGAAGAGTAGCCTTTTCAAAGAATGTGGTTGCTTTAGTCACAGCTGCATCTTTCTCTTTTATTAAAAAGCTAATCTGCTCATTATGCTTCTGAAGTCTAAACAGTAGTATGGTTCATATCAGCCTATTCCTATTGTCCAAAGTATGATTTGCTTACTTTTCTTGGATACAGTCTGAGCAATAGAATTTACGATGAGCAATACTACAATAGTTACAATTCATCTATTTAAAGATAATGTAAAATGAAATTAAAATAAAAGAGAAAGAGAGAATTTTCATGCAAACAAGCAATAATAATAAAAAAGTTACATGTCAATTTGTTTCTTTTTTAATAATAATAATAATAAAGAGTTAAGATTTAATATTGTTTAAAATGACAACTTGCTTATTGGAAGTACACGCTGCTATTTTATCACCCGTCTTGTTGAAATGCACTTCAAATATACCACCATTTGCCTTGAAGGTCTTTTTTAATGTGCCATCCTATACATAGGTTAATGAGATGGTCTATCATCAACACTAACTCTCTTCTGTTTCTTACCTTTGTGTCCCAGACATTCAACACTTCATCGAAACTACCAGAGGCCAATAAACGAGCATCAGGACTAAAAGAGATGGAATAGACAGCCTCACTATGATTCTTTAGCACATGAAGGCAAGTACCCTTAAGAGCATCCCAAAGACGGACAGTGGCATCAAAACTGGCTGTAGCCAAAACTCTCGGTGAGTTGTTTGTATAGGGTGCCCATTGTATTGTGTAGATCTGAAGACTATGTCCCTTAATCTCTCGCACAGGCTCATCCGAGGATAAACTCCAGATTTTGGTAGTCATGTCATCCGAACATGAGGCCAAGTATTGACCAGAGGGATCCCAGCGAACTGCATTGACTTCATCTTCATGTCCGATCCATTTCTTTAAAGGTTTTGGTGATCCCACTCGACATACATAAATGGTCTTGTCGGAAGAACAAGAGGCAAATGTCGTATTATCCATCCAATCCACATCCAAAATAGCCACTAAAACAGAGATAGGTAAATGGCTTCTTTCTTTTGATAGCAAATAGTCAACTTACAGCCATGAATTTCGAATTGCTGTTTCATTTCACCTGTCTCTGGATCCCATACAATGGTTGTTGTATCTGCACTACCACTCAACACAAGATCACCACGCATATTCCATTTAAGAGAGAAAATAGGCCCTGTATGATGTCCCATCACAAATCTCAATTGACCTTTTTGTGTCCAGATTCTTGCTTGTCCATCATAAGAGCCAGTGACCAATAATGTTCCAGAAGGCTAACATAGTATGAATAAATAAAAAAAACTACTACTATCAACAATCAGAAGCACACTTACATTCCAATCTAGTGTAGTCACATCTTTGTTGTCATTCATATTAGGTAAATGATTTAATACAATCGGTTCTGCTACTTCCTCTTTATTGGCTGGCACATTCCATAATCGAGCCGTGGCATCTCCCGAACTAACAAAAGAAGAAAGAAAATAAGCAATCACTTGTATAAGGAACAAAGTACATCTATTCTTCTTTTCTTTACCCAGAGGCTAATAAGGAAGACATAACAGGATTCCATGCACACGAAAAGACTTCACTTTTATGTCCCTTCAAGACAGTGACATGATCTTCTTTAATGGCTGTCGATTCTTCCTTGATATCTTCCATTAGACTGGCACTGCCATTCTCTTCTTTGATACGACCATCCACTTCCTCTTCTACATTCTCTCTTCTGGCTCGTTTCTCTCTATCTTTCTGTTTCTTTTCTTCTTTACGCTGTCGTTTGGATGTAGGTGGTTTTGTAGCGATGGGTTCATTGTTGAATGTATTGCCAGTCAGTTCACAATGATGAGGTTCTAAAAGAGAGAAAGGCACACTGCATTCCATCAATTCACCATCCTAAGTCAATTCTTATTAGAACAGACGCGTCAATGAAGCCCATTGCTCTCTTAATTACTTCGTTCATGTGAGCTTCGATTTCCATAAACTGAAGTCCTTTGTGGATGATGTTGATGAGTGCTCCAGGCTGTATTTGTGCATCTCGATAGGTTGATCTTTCAACTTGACTTTCATACTGAAAAGCAAACGATGTATGTCGAAAGCCTAATCAAAGAAAATACACTTGTTTTGTAAGACAAACCGGTGAATTCTTCTTCTTCTTTGTATCGATATAGACTACCTGATTCTTGTAGATATTTGTATACAATAATATTCACTTCTTCACTTGTGAGTACCATAACGAGTGTCTTTTCTTTAAGAACAAAAACAATAATAATAATGTATGAATAAAAGGGTTAATTCCTTCAAAACTAACAAACACACACACGTCTTCGGTACACAGGCAAGAAAAAAAAAAAAAAAGAAAGAGTTTGTATATGAAAAAAAGTGTGTGTGTGTGTGTGTATCTGATAATACAATAAAAAAAAATGAATGGATTTCAAGTGGTCACAAGCCAAAAGTGTAATTTTTTTTTCTAAAGAATTGAACCTGGGTATTGAGAAAAAGTTACATGTCACGCATAAGAAAGTTACATGTCAGTTTTGGGCTTGGATAACAAAGAGTTCAGATAGATCTTATAAACACCTGGTTGGGCAAAAAAATAAAAAAAGAATAAAAATATTCCATACTTGGGAAGATATGACCTTTTGTTTATCCAATCAGCAGTAGCACCAAATTTTTGGTTCTGGTTTTTTTAATTTGAAAATCCAAGTGTGTTCATGCATTTCTTTTCCTTTTTTTTAAGAAAAAAAGAAAAACAGACAGCATTATTTTTAAAGATGGTTTAGGAAACAATATTGACATTCAGGGCAACAGACTGATGTAATTCGAAAAGGAGTCTAATGATGATGTATATCCAATGGAAAGTGTAACAAACTATCATAGCTACACAAGTTTGAAGCCTTCCGAAAAAAAAAAAGGAATAAATGAAAAAACTAAGGCAAAACAAAGCTACTAAGAAAAGAGAAGCACGCGCAAGAATGAAAGGAGCATCGAGAAGGAGAATTTTTTTTCTTTCCTTGTCAAAGAAGAAAGGAAACGAATGCCCGTGCTGCTGCTATTAATCTTCATATTCGAACAGCACACACAACTGGGTCAAAAAAAGACTAGCTTAGCTCCTTAGCTTTTTTTTTTTAAATCCAAAGAGTTTTTGATAGTGAGAAAAAAAAACAGGCAAGTTAGACTTCTAGTCTTAACTGATGTGCATAGGGAGTTTTGTGGTTAAAATGAACAGACAACAACATTAGCTCTATCACTTTGGATGATAAGCTTAGTGTGTTGATCAAACAGAGTTTGGCAGTCTTGAATCAGTTGATCACAATAGCCTTGAAAAAGAAAACAAAACATGAGTTTCAGGATATAAGAGTCGGTGGTAGCATTATTCATTCCATTAATGTTATTAGTAGCGTCTTAAATGGATTGTTCCGGCCATTATCCGATTAAGGACAATACTCCTATCCATAGAGATCAAGATATTCAAAGTCTCATTGAGAGCTTGATCTATCAGTTTGTCTGGCATGACAACCCCCCCCCCTCCCCTCCCTCGCCTCAGTTAGCCTTTGACCAACTCTGTTTACCGTACGCCCAGAGGAGGTATCGGTTGTTTGAGTCCCTTTTAGTAACATCTAGTACTGTAGGCCAAGTGTTTGCCTTGTCTGTTCCTTTCTGTTGTGGCCCAAGGGATTAATAAGTCGGCTCTCGTTCATCATTCGAGCTACTTTACTCCCGTACTTTGCACTCTTAATTTTGTCTCTCTCTTTTTTTTTATTCTTTTAACAAGTTCAACACTCAGATCCCTTGTGTACCCAGACTTGCATTCTGCAAGTCATGTTCAAGACTTTCAAATGGACTTGGACTCCTCTCTGATCCTTTGTCTGCCTCTGAATTTATCCCTTCATTTTTTCCCCTCTCTTTCCCAATCTTCCTGCTCCTTACCTGCCGATGACTGGTTGCATTGGTATCCAGCAACAATGTCTAGGACTTTGAGTCCAATCCAAGTATACGAATCATCCACGTCTTTGCCACTCCTTGCTCCTAGACATCCTCAGTCGGCTACTCTCTCTCTCTTTCTCTCTTTTCTATGACAATGTATTGTCTTTGATATAGGAATTCCATGAGTTGACTTGTCTCAGGCATCTCTTTTCACTCAACTGAAAACTCGCCATCTTTGGGTATCCACCTTGCACCACTGCGTTGAGGCCGCCACCCACCAATTTACAACAGTAGCAACATATCTACGTCTTTTCTGATTGACACTCATGCCTTCATCCACTCTGGATCTTTGATATTGAGTTCTCTATCACAAAACTCCAACTAGAGGGGCTCTATTTCCTATCGACAGAGTACCTTCTGATCCATGCCGTCTATGTAACCGCCAACGAGACTTCTTTGGGTTTTTTGCCATTCACTGTCACTCTGAAATGAACCATTTGGGTCGAGGTCCTAACGTGATTCATCTTACATTTCTACTTTATCCTTTCCTCTATTTTGCAGATCTTTTTGCTTTAAGGCTGTTACCCCCCCTGTTACTTTAGATTCGCTCTTGATACAAATGTCAGCCATTACACAATGGCATATATGGGCTGGGTACTTCCAGTTCACCATCCACTCATTACCCTTCAATCAGGAACAGATTGCCAATGACACTCTTAGTCGTTGCTTCAAAAGAGGCACTTTCTGTTCTCATGAATCATTGAATGATTCTTGTACCTCACTAGTGTCACTATGTTCCACCTTTCAACAATGTGTAACTATAAATATTTTTTAATAAAAAAAAACTCGCTGACCCCAATCTAACGGGGCTTAAACATTTTAGCTTTATTGACAGAACTATTCATTATAGATTGCAACAAGAACCGATCCATAACTACAACGTGGAGTAATACCTTTTTTTTTCCTTTCCTTAAAAGAGAAAAGACTATAGACTTACCTGCATAGGATGGTTTACATGAAGCACTAATGATGTAATGGAGTAATTGGTCTTTCAAGAGCACAATCTCGAAATCAATAGAACTGCACATGTTACATTAGACCCGGCTTTTTTGTTGAACCGCTCCCGTCCCTTCCTTTTTCAAGAATTTCTTGGACGATATTGTATCTGAGGATCTGATAGAGAATATTCCATTATAACAATCTTATTTAGGTCAGACAAAAAAATGATCTTTAGACAACCATTTATGCTATTCATCACTTCAGAGCATCGAGCACTAAGCAAAACAAAAAGTGTGTATGCAGAACCTTTTGTGCAAACAGCATACTTTTATTTCTAGAGTTCATTATACATACTGTGTATTGTTTCCCGTCGGGTATTTGAGTTTGACGAATGGTTCTGTGCAATTGAGTTGACTCAGATCAATGCAGCACATATAAACCTGTGCTGTGGTGAAAATCAACCCAAAGATAAAGTGATGCACTTGTTTTTTTTGGGGTAAGAGAATATCTCCTTAGTGTTCTTTTTTTATGTTATATGGGCGCAGTTTCGCTTTGGTTTGGTTTGTTTTTTCTTGAAACCAATGCTATATCACAAATGTCCAGAAGGAAATACAGCTAAAACCAGCTTCATCATTGGTGTTAACCTGTATATAATTACACCATATGCGATTCTCGTACGATAAAGTTGTGCTTCATATTTCGATCTCAGTTCATTATCCTCTCTATCCTTTTCAAACGGGACATGTCCTTTGGGTAAAAAAAAACAAGAGAGATTATTTAGTACCTTGAGTGACCATCCGATTTAAATGAGCGCATGGAGAGAAAGAAAAAAAATTGAAAAAGGCAACAGTTTTTTCTGTGTTTGTGTCATGTAACCACAATTTTCAAACTCATTTTCATTCTTCTGACACATCGATGACAAAGCACAGACATTCACAAATGCATTAACAGCTCTACACTTGCGGAAATTCAAATCAACTTATCCATTACACTTTGAAAAAGCCATCTATTCCATAGTATATCGAATACTATGTTCCTTTTGCTTTTTCTTCCTTTATTAATTTACAATATTATAAGCCTATTTTGGCCAATCAATTATATTGTAATTGTATTTAAGGGTTCGAACGGATTTACAAGTTAGAGAAACAAACCCAAATTGGACATCGTCTCTCCAATCCTTTTTAGATACATAACGATCCACAACAAACCCAGTTGTTCCTGCTTGATCTCGATAGTAATTTGTCTTGTAGAATTCGACAAGATACTTTAGCGACTCAACTTCCTGTTGGTGAAGTTTTCTTAACCAACAAGGTGGGTATCTCAGCCTTCTTTCATCTTCTACTTCATACAAATGGTACCAGCTCGTCAAATCTCTTGGTTTCGACACGTCTTTCCTCGCCTTGTAGCGCATTTGGTGCTTCTCTACAAGATCTAGCTGTTTGACAGCAAAGAAGTTGACAGAAGTACCGGAGCATAGATTGCCCTCGAGACCAGGAACGTTGAGCTTGTTGAGATCTGAGATACGCACATAATCAAACGTATTGTTTGGCATCTCGATTCTCATTTCAATTTCCCGAGGCATCCAGTAACTTGTGACCACTTCTAGGTGTGAAATAGATGGACATCGGTTAGTCAAGTAGACAAACAAAGATTCAGACACTCGCGAGATAGCAATACGCAATGACCTTAGAGGATGTATCTGACGACTGGTATGCTTGTCTTCTATCACTAGGGCTGTACGGATTAATTCAAGCTTTTGCAAATGTGGACAAGCACTCAGAAGCATGTCTAAAGGAATAGGGTTGTATTTAAATTTGCCAAAGTCATCACTCGCTAAAGAAAGGTCGACAAGGCGTGGGCAGAATGAGAGCTGCTCCAAAAGCTCGAAGAAATGTTCATGCGCATTCGCCCACATGTCAATATGAAGACTCCTTACTGTGTGCTGTTGTCCATATATGATAGTTTTCAGAATACTCTTGTTCAACCCAAATCGAGACAAAATATCGGTGTTGTATCGCACTATCAAGTTCTGCAATCGAACTTCTCTATGAGTCAGGGCATCAAAAAACAATTCACCAGGAAAGTGAGAACCCTTGAGGCCTTGAAGGCTCAGTGAATTCAATTGAGTCAACCGGTTGGCCAAACCTAAGAATCCTGCAGAGCAGCTAGCTCGACTTAGTTTCTCCTCAGATTCATCATAGTTTGTAAATGCGTCTAGATCAAACCGAAGTTCGAGTGTAGTCAAGTTGGGATATTGAGCAGCCAAGTAGACTAGCCAAACTGGATTGTCCATACAGATCTCTCTTAAGATGAGTGAAGTCATGCCTTCGTGTACGTATTCCTTTGTTGTCATCTGCTTTACTTGGGCCAGACTGGCTGTCAAGTTCACTGTCAGCATTTTTATATGCGTGAGATGAGGACACGATTGATGCAACTGTTGCCACGCATCGTGATCGAATTGAAGTTGTCCAGCATGTGTGTTGGGGCTGTAGTAGCCATCTAATGTCAGATGCGTAAGATGACTTCCCAAGGTTAGGAATGACAGGAGAAGACGCTCCAAAACCAAGTCTCTCACAACTCGAGGCGATAATTCAAGATGAGTCAGGCTGGATCCTCTGTCTAAAAGTGCTTGCTGTCCTTTGAAACGATCGTACACTTTAGGAATCTGTTGAAGGTAACGAAAAGATTGAAGTGTGGGATGTTTGTAATGTCGCCAGTCATTGAACTTGAAGATCTCAATATAAGGGCAATGGCGTTGGAGCAGCTCAAACTCATGCTGAGTAATACCTACACGATTTTTCAGGTGTATCTCACGTATATGTATTCCAAAGCTGTGACGAACCATTGTGGTCAAGAATTGTTTGAACTGTCTTCGGTATTGTATAGTAACTGAACGTACAAGTATAGGATAAAACGCTGCATAATAAGCTTTGCATGTTGTCAAGCATTCTAAGCGATCTTTATTAGAGAGGAAATATACGACGAGTTCAATCACTTCTAGAGGTAATTGGGTCATCATTGATTATTAGCAAAGAAAAAAAAATCATGATTAAATTCATGCTAAATTACCCTAAAAAAAAAGATAAAAAGGGAATTGAAAATCTTTTATTCATTTAATAGACAATGATAGCATGTTTGGTTATCGTTTTTTCTTTTCTTTTTTTAAAAAGAAGCACTATGCTGGCTATATCTTTTAAATAGAGTGGAAATCAACATGTATGGCTACAACATTATCTTTGTCTTCTTTTTTCGAATATATCTCGTCTAATAGCTTCAAATTTTACTCTTAAATTACTAAATTTTATTGCATTTCCTCGTATCACTCAAACAAAGTTGTTTCCGATGCTTCTATCGCTTACCGATCCGCTCTGAGAAAATAAATGCCCGTGACAGGGATCAGTCTTTAAGCTGGATAGTTAGAAACTGCAAAAAAAAAAAAAGAAGAAGAAAAGAGAGAGAAAGAACGAATGACTCTCGAACAAAAAAAGAAGATAAAGCCTATAGACTTTATGGCTGCATTGTTTGTTATAGATGAATCATTGCTTGGCTTTTTATATGCTGGCTCATGCACAGCTATATTTGACATACATTGACTGCGCATGTATCGATCATGTTACTCAATTGACCACAAAAAAAAAGGAAAGTCGTATGTATAAGAGAGCTGAGTTAATTGATTAAGACTACAGTTTTGGTATCTAGTTCGGGTCCTATAGGAGTAGAAAGAAAGTTGTGTACAACTTAAAGTAGACTGACACCCTTTTTTCTTTTTAAAAATAGAAAGAGATGTCCCACTTGGCACGTTACTGTTATCTCTTGACATAAAGGAAAGTACAAAGCTGCCTAGGACGAATTTTTTGAGTGGTAATAATGATGCCAAATCAACCTTGTACTCCATCCCATGCTATCCAAACAAAAGTTTAGTGTCTGCGCTTTGAATCCGGACTCTTCTAAAAAAAACAGGGTATACAGAATGACATTCCTTTACTATGCAAACTCTTTTTTTTCGCCCTTGACTTTTTCACTCTTTTCTATTAGCTGTTGTGGTAGTTTATTCAATTCATTTTTTTTTTGTAATTGTCTCGTTTATTGGAGTCAGATAAACAAGTACACGAAAAATACGGACAGAAAATTAAAAACAGAAGGGAGGCTGAATTTTTGGCTACTGTTTTAGTTAGACTGCTCAAGAAAACCCTATAAAGTTGTCCTTTAGGAATCAATGACAAAAGCAATATCTGTATAAACGAACACAGGCCTTATCATGTGCTTAGTTCAACATCAAACAATATGAAAGCTTATGATATTGTTCTACAGCCTAATATATCACTGCTGGTGATTTCATGCAGTTACAATTGTTTATGCATTGAGTTTTTAACCAGATCAACTGACAAGTATTTTGTAGGATTGTGCTGCCCCTTTGAAAGTACAGTCTAAAATAGGAATTTCTTGTAACACAAGAGCAAAACAAAAGTAAATGTTTAATCGAAAGAAGCAATTGTAGTAAGGAAATGGCTGGAGCTGCAAGCAATTGGAGCTCGTGAGCAGACAAAACTACCTATCTTTTAGATTGCAAATGAAGCATTAGTTTTCTTTGCAGTATGTTTAAAGTAAATGTCATTGCGCTTGTTTGCTGTTGTCTTGACCTCAAGACTTTTATTTTTAGTTGCTATCATTACTCAAACTTTATCTTGGCGATGAGGTCAATTCAAAGCAGTTCCCATAAAAAAAGAAACGTGACCTAATGTTAAAATGGTTTTCATGTTTCGTCAAAAGCAGGATCTGAGAAATTTCACTTTTGGTTTAACAATCTCTCATTTACCATCTTCTGCCCATCACTTATTTTGATTGATGATTTACCGTTTGAGCTTAAGATGATATTGTTTTTCCCTCAACTACAAAATACAAATAGTTAACACATCTGTAGAAAGAGCCTAGTATGTATATTAATAAATACCCAGCAAAGTATCGACGCTTATGGAACGCGCCACCTTTCTTCTGCTTTTTTCTTTAGGTTGACGCTGCAACCTTTTGATCGTCAAATTACACTCATGTAATATGAAGCTATTGACAGTTGATTGCTTTAACGTAAATCCTTCAAAAGCTTTTGTTAAGCTATCTACAACCTCGTCGGTTGTAGTGTAAGGTTTATTGTCAAAAAGCTCAAGAATGTGTAACTTTTGTGGCTCTTGAAGCTGACTCTTGGCCCTATTGTTTTTTGTTAGTCTGTTTTTCATATATGTTCCAACCAGGTTCTGTTCTGATTCATTTTGCCCAAGTTTGAGCAGTTCTCTTGGAAACTCCAGCATACTCTGCTGCTTTAGCTGTCGAAAAAAATTTGATTTTCAAATAATAAAGGAACAACGTTTTCTGATCGTCCGTATAAGACGTGTAGCTTCTAACATTGCCAATTTTGTCAGCAATAGTTTTATTCACTTTTTCGATAACAAGTGATATTCTGCTCTCTAAGCTCTCGTCTTCGGCATCGAGCTCAATGGGAACAGCTTGACAATCATTATATTCACTTAGATTAGTCAAGTTTTGAAGATTGAATTCCTCTCCTTCTTCAATAACGTAATCCATGGCTTCTGCGCCGTCTTCCGTAGTTATTCCGCCCTGACAGCCCTCAATAAAGAATTTATGCGTGTTGCTCATTTGAAAATATTTAAAGTAAAAAAGACGTCTTTTAGAATGTGGAAGTCTGTCATTTGGTTTTTGACAATTGACAGTTTGAAAACCGCTGATTGGATATATTTTTTTACGCTTATTGATTTTTATTTTACGCCAATTGGATTTTTGGAAACCGCCTAATGATTTTTCGAATCCGCCATTTGGGACCGTAAGCACTGTAAGGGTTCAGCTGTTACTAGTAGGCCATTGGAAAGATGGTGACAAGTTTATTTGCCGATAAGGGACTAGACCCTTATTTTCATTTTTATTTTTAATGTTTGAGTTATAGGTTTCACTATGTGCCTAGAGACTAATGCAGTAAATAAAGATAAATACAAATCCTGGATGCTACCGAGAACAGAATGCAAAATAAGGAGAGAAAAGGAAAATCTGTTTCAGATGGACGAAGCGGCTTCAGAAAATTGAGAGAAAGGATAATCAAAGGTCGTGTGAAGCTAACATTAAGAGCGCGGAAAAAAAGAACAAATGTTATGTTTCTAATTGGCCAACAAGGTAATGTTTAAAACAATAATAATAATAATAAAAAAGAGATCTTTTTTTATTTCTTTTCCTGAGTTGTTCATACTAAACAAAAAGGGCTAAATTTCTTTAAAAAAAAATACGCACAGACGAGATGTGATATGCAATTCAATAGCTTACTGAAGTATAAAAAGGAAAAGCAAAATAGCCGAAAAGATAATGTAAACATACACACATGTGTAATTAAAGTTGTTCAATTTTTTTTTCTCGACCTAGTACAACCATTGAAAAAAAAAAAGTAAATAAAATACATGCCTTCATTGTACGACTATGATAGCAATCATCAAGCAATGTTTCCCAATATTTGCAAGATCTTGGGTGTTCAAGATAATTCTTTAATGAATATTGATTGGTCAAAGTTGAACGAGACTATGTTAATTTAGTATGCGCAGCTGTATACGCAAAGTAAGAGACATTCTGTTTATTGACCCCATTGAGCAAAGAAAAGTATGAGAGCATGATGACTCGAAAGAAGAAAAGGAAAGCATGGTCAAACCAAGACAACCTATTTAGTTTGTTTTATGTTTCACGACTTTAGCTTATAGCTTTTGTATGAATTTTTGTTTCTTTTGTGTATAATGGGAGAGGTAGCCAAATCAGGCAAAAGAACGTAGGGAGTTTAGTACTGATATCACACACAAACCTCTCTGACTCTCTTTGGAAAGAGAGAAAAAAAAAGCTTTTTTTCTTTTCTTTTCTTTCCCTGCTCTTTCCTTTCTCTCTTATCTTTTCAAAACACCTTTCTTTTTTTCTTCTTCTTCTTATTAAACAAGAATACATACATGTACATTGAATAAATATGTCAACTTTAAAGATAGAACATCAAGATCATAAATCAATTAAAGGTTAGAGACTGATTGTGATGTGTATGTTGGTCCCACATAATTCACATTGTGATCATAGTTAAAGTATTTTATACTTTGAGCAGATCAAGGTTAACTCGACTTACGACATTTACCCTTGACAATCATGACGATACAATTAGTGACTATTCATCAATACCGATCCCTTTAAAAACTTGTTTGTGGTCTATTTGCTCTTCTAGGTAAGAATAGAAGAGTTTCAACTACACGTGACATAAAGCTTCTAAAACTTCGCCTCTCTTGGCAGCCCTGATATCATCTGTAGAGACCATGACCTGTCTGTCTACACAGCGAATTTCCAGGAGACCAGGCATTCTTTGAGCGAACAACACTCTGACAGCACTCATAAGCGCGATTCACTAATATGGGAAGGACATGGTCTTCTCACTTGGATTATGGACCAGTCTGACGATGAATTAGTCATTTACGGAAAGCCGTTTCAAACTGAAACTGATCCTTACCTAGAAATATTCTTGGAACTACAGCCTGTAAGATTGAAGACGAAACTGCTTCACATACGTTATTATACTTTATGCACTTTATAAAGAAAACCTTCTAAACATAACTTGCTCAACACTACATGTAGACAATGAAATGGCAAAGAGATAGCTTTTTCTCTGCACTCAGATCCAAATCATTCGAGCAATTCAGGGCAACATCGCAAATTCCGAGTCATTCGCTATGTAATTGTTACATCGCTTCTGAAGAAAATAATGTTTATTTACGGAACCCACCTGTGTCGCCACCACCCTCTCTCTCAAAAGTGCATGATACCGAATTTGATCGTTACCTAAGACAACGCAGCCACATTGACAACGAGAATCAAGGGAGCCCGCCAATACCTTCAAGACTTCCTTCTCTGTCTTCTTCGGTACCTGTCTTTCGACCTGAACCTGTTTTTCCTCCTGCTTCTCCAGCAGCAACAGCAACATCTACGGCGACAAATGTCAATTTGAACGAGTTTGCAACAAAGCGTCCTCGTTTGTTATCACCCACAAAGCCTTATTATAACAGCACGAATGAAGATCATCATCGCCAACAACAATCATCGCACTCTTTTCATAACGACATGGCTTTGCCTATGCCATCTATATCTTATCCTAAACGACCAGAGTCAAGTAGACGATCAGCATTCACTCTTGCTTCTCTATCTGACAAAGAGCCATCTCGCCATTTGCCTCCTAACTCAAGCTCCTCCAACTCTTCTTCTGGTTCTCCTCCTACCCATCACCACTCGTCTTATTCTTTGTGCAATGAACTTGACAGCAATAATGAGCATGCCTCCATAATACCAGTAGTTTATACACCTAGCAACAAAAAAAGAAAGAAGCCCATAGCGATGATGCCTTCAGAGAAAAACAACATACCTTTATCATCCGAGTCAGCCTATTCAAAGTTGCAGCAGGCACATCCTTCCTCGCAATCGACACAACAACAAGTGAATACTGCTGTTCGTACCTATTATGAAGTAGACAAAGATAGTAAAGGCGAATATATTTTACCAGTAGAAATCGATTCCTGGACGGTAGTTGATTTGGGTACCGTCATTTACGACAGACCTGCTTACCACAATCAACGTTACATTTACCCTGCCAATTACACAGTACGCAAGTAAAGTGATTTACTACTAAATTTTCTAACCCGACAAGATACAAATGGCGCTAATTCGTTTATTTATAGATGGTACCGAAGTATGATCGATCCTAAGAGTGATACGCAATATACTTGCCGTATTCTGGAAAACGGACGAGAACCTAAGTTTGAAGTAACAGCAGACGATTGTCCAATGACGTATTCTGGACCAACACCAACGACTGTTTGGACTATTATTGTAAGGTACTATAAAAAGAAAAAGGTGCACACAAAATGAGCCAAATATCACAAAAAAAAAATCAAGATTTAACATGCTTTATATGTACAGACGTGCCTTTGCCATACGGAATCAAGAATACGGTCATAACCCTGTCGGACCCGACTTTTTTGGTCTCAGAAAGAACACAATTGCTAAAATGATTCAAGATTTGCCAAATGCTTCAAAATGTTCACAATATATTTGGCAAACATTTGAGCCTGCTCGATTCAATAAGCCTGGTCGCAATAGACGTAGAGCAGACTCCTCGCTACCAAGTTCTTTATTAGGCGGCGTTAATTATGGGCTGACAAGTAGCCGATTGATCAATACAAATTTAACACCCACCCAGCAATCTTATCATAGAAATAGTACCGACAGTCAAGCTGATGAAAAAGCCAAGAGAAACGAATCACCGCGCCTTCATCGTCGTGATTCAAAACCTATAGAAACAGTCTAACAAAAGAAAGAAAATGCCTTCATCCTTTACAAGGCACAATACCAACAAGATGATATCGAGCAGACCTATGTATATTTATTATTTTCCCTTCCTTTCTGGACAAACCACTCTTTCGAAAACTATTTTTATGTCTCATCTTAATTTCATTTATACTATGCGAAAAAAAAATACATTCGTTTCTTTTAACAAACAAATGACTGACATACGGATAGCTTTTATGTTTTACGTCTTGATATAGAATGCAATCTTCTGTGACCTAAACCACTAATTTGTCGAATTTGAGTTAACTTTGATGAACAGATTGGCTGTGTAAGGCCCGACTTAGAACAATTACGAAGGACTGAAGGGAGTGAAATCAATTTCGTACTTGAGCTTCATTTGCACACATAAGAATTTAACATAATGTAACAAAAAAAGGCAGAATCTAGATCTGTAAAGAAGCTAAGCTCTTTCTAGCGAATATGTTAAGCAATAATTACATTCATCCATGCTTACCTTTGGTTGTTCTTTACCATGGCTCATTTCTATATACTAATGCGATCAGCGCCACGTTGTAGAAAAAGGGGTGTGTGTTGTTGACATCACAGACAATTATCAGATTGAGATTTTATGGTTTTCCTTGGCTCCATTATTTATACAAAAGAAGTAATTTCTATGCCACATAACAACGGACACGATTTTTCAGTTGGGCTTAATCTGATTATCATGAATGAAACGTATCTCTGTGGTAAACAAAGGAAAAGGAGGGGCACCAGCAATCCGGTGGCCTGCTTGTGTCACCTCACCCTCTAACAGTTTATTGAATCATACACAATTTTGAAGAAATAACAAGATGAATATTAAATTCAACTATACCAAGTTCAATTGTCAAAATTAATGCAAAAAATTGAAAGAACCAAATCCCCACAAACGATCCTGCTCAACTTTACGTAACGGATGATAAGCTTGAAGTTTCTCTTGTCGTACTAATGGAGATGGAGCGGAGACCGTATCAAATTTCTACTGTTATTTTGATTGATATCTATAAAAAAGGTACTTGAACTCAAAACCAATCAATTTAGATAAAGCATATTAAAACTAATCTCATTGTCACCATCATTCTGTGTCACTGAATTCTTGTCAGGTTAAAAATCTTAAGGCTTTTAAAGTTTTATCGTATTACAGCGATTCTGCTCTAAGTTTACCAATTTTTAAAAAAAGAACCCCTACCCACCTTCTTGAAAAATGAAAAATTGTTCACTAGTACGAAGTTTGATCACCCAGATGCAGACGCTTAAAGCTTATTTGACCAGCTTTCTGATAAAATCAACAAGCCCTCTTTATTCAAACGTTTAGAGAGATACTCGATAGAACAGTCAATAAGACTCTGTAAATGTTTGGTAGCTCTTACACTAGCGAAATATATGTAAAAAGAATAAGAAATATAACGATCTTGATTGATTTGATTATATGGAGATGTGATCGAAAGAAAATAGTACGATATAAAGGAAGGCTTTTTGCATTACAAAGCGTCGAGGCTGGTTTATTTGCCAACACAACTTGACGATATATAGTATGACGTTTTTCACCAACTTTTTGTAATACTTGAGCTCTCAAATGACATACGCAAGCGCTCAATAGAATAAGACTTGGAAATGCTTTCAGGAATGAGCTTGAAACACTTTCTATCATTACTTTTACATGTTGCTGCCATAAAGAGGATGGACTATAGTTCATATTACCTGGTCATTTTTAATTCGCAGCTTCATTTTCGTCTGCTTGTTCCTTGAACTTTAAGATTTTATTCTGCATATGAGAGTTACCGCATAAGACTCTATAGATGTTATTTTAACTTGCCAGTGAGTCTATGTTGTGATGTGATTTTTCCCGGCCTTATCCCTTTCAAGCTTTTAGTCCATTATTACTGCGTTGACATCTATACTTTTGCCAAATTTCTTCCTCTCACGTTTTCTCATCCCAGTTCTAGCTCTATCCTTTGCTTCAGGCTTATACACTTCACATCTACTGGACGAATGTCTTCTATACGACTCAGAACTGCAAATCAGCTAAAACAGGAAGAATGCTAGCATTTGCCTAATCCAAGAAACGCAACAGAAGGAACAATCTAAAGAACCGCTGCGCTATAGGCCAAAAAGCTTTCCATTAGAACAAGTATAAATTTTGCAAACGGTGTCGAAGGAGGCGGATAAAGTATGACAAGTGTAAATTCCTTTCAATGTATAGTTTCTAGTTTGAGAAGTAAGCAATCAGTGCATATAACAATCCTTGTCTAATAAGCCACTTACCCTTAGATGTTCCTTTGCAACATGTTGACTTCTATACCCATACTTTCAGCTCGTTTAACCTTATCTTAGAAATGGTTTTATTATAAGGCTACCCCTCATATCTCCTTTGGTTATTAAGCACACGTTCACCCAATCTTCTCAATGAGCCGTGTTGCTCGTATACAAATATTCTTCACCAAACTAGCGTACTATCACAACTTGTTTGCTTGTAAATACAATAGAGTCCGATTCTTCTAACAAAAAAGGAAAACATGTTAAAATTTCTTTTCAAGCAGGGAATAACGGGTGTTAATCATGCAACTTTTTTCTTTAAACATTTAAACTACTTCTATAATGGATCAACTGCCACTCGAAGTTGCTGAGCTAATTACGAGTCAACTAAAGTTCAAGGAGAAGCTTCAACTTGCTCTGACATCTCGCTCATGGTATCACACAGTCAAACAAAGTGGTCTTTATAGTGAGATCTTTACCAAAGACGATCATTTGACTCTATGGCGTAAGATAGAACATCTCCAGCCCTTCTCGCAGATATCCAGTCTGACCTGGCATGCTACTGATACCAAGCCGCCATCTTTTTTCGAGATCTTGAGAAATCTAACCAATCTGAAGCACTTTAGTTGGTTTGGTGATGGCAAAACTGAAAGTTCATTTTTTCACACAAGTCCTAGTTTTAGCTTGCACAAGCTGCAGTCTATATGCGAGCACAAAACACGCTTTTCACTTGCTAGCATGTTGCTTGTTAACAATGTCATGCCAAACTTAACTCGGATTGAATATTGTCAGTTTCGTGGGAGCTTGCGGCAAATATATGGTAATTCGAGGCAGTTGTTCGGTTTGATTAGCACACTAGGAAACGCGCCACATCTTCAAAATCTCAAGTTGACAAGAGTCATCTTAAGTGTCTCTCTACTCGAGCAGATTGATGCAAATACTAGCTCTCTCAAGAAATTGCACTTACAAGATGCACAATTATCCCTAAACACTACAATGGAATCAATCTTTATGAGACCCGAAATAACCGATCTTCAATATGTGCCATACCTTACTCTTGAGACGCTCATCATAGAATTTAGTATCGAAAATCTGATTGAGTCTGCAGTACTTTTCCGCATGGAGCTCCTGACTGGATACATCAGCCTGAAGTACCCTAATATATCAGTTTTAGAATTGATAGCTGATTCTGTGAAATTCTACTCCTCAGAAGAGCTACAAGTCTATGAGTTGAGTGTTGCTAACCTCTTGTCAAAGATGACGCAGATTGAAGTCATTAACATCAACTTGTGTATAATAAATCTAGCAGCTATTCGTGCACTAGGAGCTCATCAACCATGCAAGATAAATTCTATAACGGCTTATATTGATACAGAAACAATTGAAGATCAACTGTATTTGCTCTCTACATCAGATGCAACTAAGGACCAAATAAAATCGCTCCAACTAATCAGTGTTGATCCCGACTTCGATCCTATATACATCTACACTAGGGGTCTTTGCAGCACGCTTTCCGATTTTTCATGCCTAACGAGTCTAACTTTGGTAGATGAATATAAGTGCGACTTCTTTGACATCTGCTTAATGTTTGTTATTTTACGAGTTGCAAAGGGAATAAGGCAACTTATTTTCAAACATGGATTTGTCTGTTCGCATGAAGAGATATGCCTCTTCAACGAGCCACTTGTACTCGAGGAACTCCGGATAAAAAACTGAACTACTATCACTGTAGCAAGACAAACTAATTCTCTTGCATCACAAGATGACTTAATCAAACTTGATAATGTGTATACTTTTCTGAAGAGAATTCAACACTTGATCGATGCAGCTCCCAACCTCTCTATATATGAATTTACTAGGGCAAATGAAGCTTGTATAGATACCCATTCTACACAAAGGCTTGAAGATAGTTGGGCGCTGAATTTTGAAAAGCAGCAAAAATTAACCCATGTTTACTTTGATGTTGGGAAAGATCTCTTCCTAAGAGTAGAAAACCATGGAGAAGTTACTCATCATTATCTTGGAACATCTCATCATCGTACAAATTCGCCATGCCTCAGTACTTGTGATGACAATCTCTGTCATTTTGATTTGTTAATACACATCAATCAACATTTTGTGTATATCAATGACTCCCTGTTGACTTACAAAAATCGAATATACCTGGAATGAGACCTTTTTGTCACTATCCAACTTGGAAAAACAAGCAAATTAATGAAGCATAGCTACCTCAAGGCTAAACATATTTACATGAATACATCATTACTTGGATCTAAAGAAGAAACAAGTTGTGCGTAATAATGCCCTGACTAATCTCTACGCATCATTTCATATTCAAGGACATAGTGCAGAATGCAATGAAACAGTACATGCTTATCATAAGAGAGTTTTTCTTTTCTTTTCAGGATATGTATTTGATCAGCGTTAAACTGTGATGGGCCTAATTTGATGGATGTTTGGCGACACATCGACATTAAGTTCTTCTGACATTTAACAATCACCAAAAAAGAGCCATCATAGCTTCGAAATTTCAGCTTAATTGACACAGTCTTCACGGGTAGGAAGGTGCCACTGCCATCTTGGCATAGTAAAGGAAGGGGAAACTTTTGTTTATCTTTAGAAAGCAGGTAAGGAAAAGCTAAGGATTTCAACCTTTAAAAAGCATGCTTCTTTCTATATTTTTCGAATTTCTTTGTTCAACGAAAATAGAAAACCTTCAAAGCATTTGCTGCTTTTTTTGTTTGACCAAAGTTATCTAATATCATTTATATTCCTTATACAATGCTTTTCGACCTAACAATGAGAGTTCCTCTCTACAAATTTATGCTTATTCTGTACATATACTTGATTTACATTTCAAATTCTACTGTCATAATAAGCAAAATTCAGCTATAATAAACTATCGTTTGTAGGAAATCGATTTGCTTCAAGATTAAAGCTATTTTTTTTAAGTAAATACAAAATATTGAAGGATTCGAAGTAAATTCATACAAGTCTCAACAATGAAATCAAGGTCACATGAGGAGAGCCAAATAAATTACAAAGATAACATCAACACAAGTGGATTCAACCATGGTAGAATCTTTACCAAAAGTATTCAAATGTATGTCAACATAGGTTCTCATTAGACCAGCCAAGAATAATCATCAAGATAAGTAAATAAATGATAGTTGCAATGATAAGCCATAAACCTGTCCTCTCTATTTCAATTCAAAGCGGGGCAGCTACAAACGTTTTCAAAATATCTTCTTTATTATTTTATTCTTTATGTCCCCTTAAAGAACATTACAAATACAGCAGCACACGACTGTACAGGCACAAGCGCAAACTTTTTGACAATTTACTTTGATGACCACTGTATCTTGGTTGTTCCTGCAATAAGTTAACTGGCAGCTTACCATAAAGAATAAAGCAATAG
Source organism: Blakeslea trispora (assembly GCA_025331445.1). Classification (NCBI taxonomy): domain Eukaryota; kingdom Fungi; phylum Mucoromycota; class Mucoromycetes; order Mucorales; family Choanephoraceae; genus Blakeslea; species Blakeslea trispora. The sequence goes on along the minus strand of JAIWNE010000008.1, from coordinate 559,899 downwards.
GCATGACAATTTTGAAACACTTGAAACATTGACACATACATAAAGGTTTATCTTTGTTTGTGCTCTTGAATGCTTTTGATCAATCCTCTAATCCGATTTTTTTTGTTCCGATAATTTGCTGGAATAGTGTATACCAAAGGAGCTGCGCCATAGATGGCTCCCTAACAAGTCCTTCGCACAACCTATACATCCTTCCGAAGCCTCTAACAGAACCCGTACCATCAATTGCTTACAACTTCACAACTGACTACCAATACTTTTTGCTAAACGACCTCATTATTCACTCCGGCCCTTTCCTTGGTTAATCCAACGGTCATTTGTATGCCATATTCTGCATTACATGGATTACCTTGTCTATTCGACTGTCCCACCGCCCCCTACAGATCCCGGCTCTATGCTCCTGCAATATCTGCTCCCTCCTGATACTACTTGAGTCTTTTTTTTTGCTCCTTTCCTATAGTCTTCACAACTTCGATTTTGCTTTCTCAAAAGGATCTTTAGCTTTCTATGCGTTTCGAATTGGCTATAGCAATTCGGCTTTCAGAGCTACTTTTTGCAAGCCATTGTAATCAGAGGAATTCAAATGCTGGATTTGAATTAGACTATTCGATTTTTAATAATAAGGTGCTAATACCAGCTGCGAATGACCGCATGGACCTGATTGGGCCATTTTAGCCGTCGCAGACACCAGTCTATTTTTTTTTTATTAGGCAGCTACCTCCCTTTTTTTCATTCTTTTTCTCTTTTTTCTTTTCACTTATTGTTTAAATACCAACAACTAAAGCAAAGATGGCCTTAAAACGTATCAACAAAGTAAATACGGCAATGATAACAGATGATGCCAATGTACTTAATCATGCTATAGGAACTTAAAGATCTCGAACGCGACCCACCTTCCTCCTGCTCAGCCGGTCCTATTGGGGATGACATGTTCCACTGGCAAGCAACCATTATGGGCCCCGTAAGTCTTCAAACAGTATAGATGTGCACAGTTACTGACCTGTGCTGCATATTTTTTTGTATTCAAATGGACTAATAGGAAGACAGCCCTTACCAAGGTGGTGTCTTCTTCTTGTCTATCCACTTCCCTACTGATTATCCCTTTAAGCCACCAAAGGTAAGCTATATCTTTTTTTTTGTTGGTGCTGTTATTGTCACTTTTTAGAAGAAGAAAAAAAAAGGGGGAAAGAAGAGGGGAAGATGGCAAATAATGAAAACATAAAGAGGGATTTAAGAAACGGAAATAGAAAGACCATATGGTTTTTCAAACGATAACTGATACATGTTTTCTTATTCTTAGATTAATTTCACTACCAAGATCTATCACCCTAACATCAACAGCAACGGTTCCATTTGTCTCGATATCTTGAAGGATCAATGGTCTCCTGCTCTTACTATTTCCAAGGGTAAAGAACACGCGGTCCTATTTGTGAATTTCATTATAAACTCAGACCTTGTTTTTCTTAAAATTTCTAGTTCTTTTGTCTGTCTGTTCTTTGCTTACTGACCCCAACCCTGATGGTAAGTCTACAGAAAGTAAAGCTAAAGCAAGTTTTGCAAACTAATGTTTTCTTCTAGACCCACTTGTTCCCGAACTTGCTCACATTTACAAGACTGATCGTTCTCGTTACGAATCTACAGCAAGAGATTGGACTAGAAAATATGCCAGTAAGTTATAGAGATTATATGATCTGCTTTCTCTTTATTGATTGTTTGTCAAAATAGTGTAAACGATTTTTTTTCTTGTTTATAAAAAAAAAAGATTATATACATAAAGCAAATTTTCTTCTTTTAATATGAGTTTTTGCCATAGAAAATATGCTTTGTTTTCTTTGTTATACTCGAGGCTTAAAGCTGTTGGCATTTTGCTCAAAAAAGAGTTGCATAGGCTCACAAGGTGATTTTGTTAGCATACTTGCATGTGGTACACAAATACTGCCTGAAGTTTGTTGGACCCAATCAAAGTAATCTAAATAAGTTTGAATTTGTTTTGCTATTGTACAGTGATGAAAGCTTTAGTTTTCAACCATGACGTTTTCTTCTTCTCTTCTCTTTACCTGTAGGAAAGCCATGGACTCGACTTTGATATTCTTTTTGATCAAACGTATCATGGTACATGTGTGACATTTCTTGCTTGAGTCGAGCATCGAACCAAATATCCTTGCTAAGCCCGCTTAGATAATAATCAAGGTCCATGGGCCGGCCACGGCGATATTTAAAGTGCGAATAGCCTGTGCTAGAAGTCAAGAGCTCCACCATGCGCTTTCCATGTAACTTTTCAGGACCAGTGAGAATGTAGACTTGTCCATCGTGTATGTCATCTAGCGGCTTGCAAGTATGTGTATTTTCTTCAAACAACAGATTCTCTATGGCTTTACACACGTCTGAAATAGCAATAGGGCAAAATTCTACATCTTCAGTCAAAGGCAATAAGATCTGTCGATGTTTTTCTGCATAATTCGACCATAAATGAAAGTATTGTTGTACAAAATCAAGTCTGTATTATAGAAGGAGGTCAATTGGCTTTGTTGATATGTTATTGCTACTTTGTATATACCTGAGGATTGTATAGGAACAGCCGCTTTCCATGACATATTGCTCAATTTGATCATAGTCTTGTAATGAAGCATGTACTTTTGAGATAGCACCTACATGAGAGATACAGATAATATTTTTTACACCAGATTGTGCAGCTACAGCACAAACAGATTTAGCATTGCTAACTCTATTATCTTCGTTGCCAATGGCTAATATTAAGTGTTCTACGCCACGGAATGCAACTGAGAGCTGATTAGGATGCTGGTAGTCTACTGTGCGGACATCAATGTTGGCATTGGCAAAACCATAACAGCGGGATTTGTTTTGACAGAGTACCCGTAAGTTGGGTCGCAATTCTTTGTACTGAGCTAAATGCGAAACAATGGCATGTCCAATGTAATGATCGGCACCTGTAACGAGAAGCATGCTCAGATAACTATGATTTATAAATAAGTCAAGAGTAAAGAGAAAGAAAAAAAAAAGAAAGGAATAAATACTACTGTCTCAAAGAGACCTCTATTTATGGTTTTCTTTATCCTTGACTTTTTTCACGTTTTTCCATGCGATATTTTTGCAGGTTTTCCTTTTTCCCCTTTCTTTTTTTGTCATTGGCTTACCTATTTTCTATAGCTTGTTTGTTTGTTCGCTCGGAGGAACTGGAATCTAAAAAAAATAAAGTGAAAAAATAAGGTAATGTCCTGAGATTATTCAGGGTTCAATGCATAAGCAAGTCATAATGATTTCACCTGATTCATGGGTTAATATGCATCCTATCCACTCGAAGTTTCGCTTACATTGTGGAAATATAGCTCCTCGGTTTATTTCGAAAAATGAAGTTAATAAGATTCATTTTAATCAATTGGAAATCAAAATTTGACTCGATCATCGATTAACTTTAAAAAAACCTACGTAGTTGCAAAATTGCACTCGAATGCTCATAAATGGGAACATCAAAGCGAGAGAAAAAAGAGAAAAATAACTGAACTAAATCACAATCACAGGCCTCCCTAACAGAGATCGAAAAAAAAGTTAAAAAATTAAGGAAGGGTGCTTGAGACAGAGACTATCAGCTACTATATTATGTTTCACTTTATTATCTTTCAGACAAACAATGATTAAAGAGTTCTAACCAGTATAATATAAAGCTCTATCTTCTTGTTCCAATCTAAGTTGGTACCAATTTTATTGGTTTTCTTTTTGTTTGTATCATTAGTTCAGCAGCCGGGGATTTAGCAGGCAACCCATTTTGTGGAGTCAACCCTTTGTTTTTTCTTCTTTTTGCCTAAAGAAATCCAAATAAAATATAATTCTACCGATGCTAGAGCAAGGGATACTCAGATCCTGATTAGCGAAACAACCCATGAGCATGAAAAGAGGATCTGGCCTCCCGAGAACAGTAATGCTTATCATTTGCTTTCTGTGGGATAGGCTTACTATATCACAGAATTTCTCCTCGCCCTTTGTCTCCTCCTCCTTATTTGCCTAATCAGAAGTGAAATAAAAATCACCAAGCGATATGCAATTCATAAGACAGATTAGCATTCGAATAAAAAAAAACAGATGTATGATTTCATACTTGAACACTTGTAAAAAAAAACAATAATAAGAAGCAATACAAAGCCAGATCTGAAATGTTGAATAAAGAAAATGTGTCAAGAAATGCAGTCTGTGGGCTGCATAACATTGTAACAATCTAACAATCACGTTGCACCAGCCCTATATACAGCTACAAGTCACTTGTTAATGAGCTCCTACGTTAAATAGTAAAGAAACATCTTTCTGCCAAGAAACTAACAGCTTATAGCTTTAGTCAATGCATATATTTTAGCACCTTTAGAATAGTATAAATATCCACAGTTTTATTGAATAAAAATCATCTTTATCTTGATCTAGAGACATATGCAAAAAGTTTCATCCTGAAATTCAACCACGATTGATAGCCATTCTACAAGAAATAGACTTGAATGAATCAGGATGTCATAGAATGCTTGGGAAGAAAAAGAGCTTTCTTACCATGCCATCTTGGTTCATTCAAGTCTATTTCTTGTAGAATGGCTATCAATCGTGGTTGAATTTCAGGATGAAACCTTTTGCATATATCTCTAATAAAATTTTTGATCCCCAATTCCCTTCCCTTTATATCTTCTAATGCTAGCTTCGTGATACAATTTTTTTGAATCTTTTATAGAGTTGGGAATTGAGTCTTGTTTAAAAAAAAACTTATACCATGGGCGGGTGACCACCACTTCTTCATCCTTCGCTTCAGCAACCTGTGTATTTCCATAAGCCTGACTGTATTATATCATTGTTTTGTATAGTGCGTTGTGAATTTAATTTTTTGAAGGTAGATCATTCGCTATTAAGTTCGTCTTGGCTCAACCATTTAAACCATCAGATATATACTCTAAAACATGCGCATAGGCAGAGGTTCAGAAGATCTTTTGCTCCTTTAGTGTCAACACAAGGTTGCCGATCAACACAGTTGTTGTTCGATTTAAGGAGGGTAAATGATTACTCCTATATCAAATGAATGTCAAAGTTTAAAGCGCTGATTCATCCTGCAGAAAGTTTTCCCTAGACTAACAGCTCCCTGAATCAAACAGCTTAAAGTTAAGCAATTGTCTCAGTTTCAATCAAAATACAGCAATTTATTGAGGCGATACACCATATGCTACAGCTCTCACGGTTATAAGGGATGACAATAAAGAACCCTGCATTCAAAGTATATAATTTGGCAGCAGTCATACCACAAGTCCTCCTGTCGGTTTATCGCCAGACGCTATATAATGAACTAACTATGGCAAAACTTCATAAAGCAGCAGGTGTTATTGTCCTAACATTGCAATAATAGGATATGTAATCGCACATTTGTAAAAATCATTCTCAATTTGGATCTAGGGACGAGTCGTCATTTAATCGTTTAATATATCAAAGTGCGTTTCAATTCTTATATATTAACGAATTGTTCTCTTCGTCTTGAAGTGCTTTGTTACTTTATGTATTTCGAAATTCACAAGAAGCTTTCTTTGATGGCTATTCGAGCAGTACTCTTTTTTCTCAGAAAAAATTAGAGAGACCTTTGCATCTGAGTGTATATGCTGGTGGCTTGACCAGTGGCTTCGGATATATGATCCGTCATGATACACCCATTGCTGCTTAAAGTCTCTATAGGTGTGCTTGCTCAAAATCCTCTGATGTTGCCTTGGAACTAATTGAAGTGGACTAAGCTTAATCCACCTAATAAAGTGCTTTATACAGTAAAAGTAAGAAGATTTGGGACATCAGAATTAATTGAACTAGCCAATAAAAAGAGAGCGCTCGTTGTCTTGTAACCAAAAAAAAAAAGTTTTTTTCTTTTTTATTGTTTGTTCATTTGATTATCAGGCAACGAATGGAAAATCAATATTTACAGGTAGCAATTCTTCCTGGAAAAGGGCGAGGCTACAAAGCAACTCAAAGAATCGATGCCGGTACTGTCGTCCATATCTCCGAGCCAATTGCAGCCATTGTGTCGCATGAATGGACACCAGAAACTTGCTTCTGGTGCTTTAATTTTAGCTACCCTAAAAAACAAAAGGTCAAAGTGTTGACAGAAATCGATCGGTTAGCTTTAGCACAGGCTTGGAATTTATGCACGTCTAAGCAGATCAAAAACAACAAACTTCCTGTCTTTTTGAGCAGCATCCTCTTTTGCTCAGAGCAATGTAGAGATACATTCAAGCAGACCCAATCATCATCGGATGAATGGGAACAATTGCTAGCTGCATATCATCGCATTGATGTTGAATTTAAGAAATCTGAGCCAACTATACGGTTAGAAGAAGCATTCGCGGCAAAGCCATCAGCCTCATTGACAATAGACAGTCGTGATGATGAAATACTTATGCATTGGTTAGACCAAGCCTGGGACATCCTTCAAGACAGTCCTCAATTTTTTAATAGAGAAATAGAAACATCAGATGTTACCATGTGCCGACTGATTGCTACTTGTATTGTCCGAAAAAACACAAACGAAATTTCATCAACTTATGTTCAACCTTTTGAAAATTTGCTGGTCATTCAGAACAACGAACTATCTCATTTCAGAGCCCATTGCAGTCATGTCATGCTACCTAAATTAGATCCTACTATACCAAATCAAGCATTGCTATTGCTTCAGACACTACCCGTGGAGGTCTTGGATATCATGGCTCTCTACACCTTTCTGAGGCGTGCTCTTACTACACCTCTGTTCAACATACCTACCATTGTTTCAGTTACGCACAATCTATTCCGAGCTATTTTCTTTCGTGAACGTGCAAACAGCTTTGGTCTTTGGGAGCTACCTAAACATACATCAAATCAAGATGAAGGAGCCATCACAGACGATTTGGAATTACTGGGTTGGGGCATCTATCCTTCTGCTGTCTATTTCAATCATTCCTGTGATGCTAATGTCATCAAGGTAAGAGAAAAAAGAAACATCAAGTTTATTGCTAGACATACAATTGAACAGGGCCAAGAGGCATGCATCTCTTATGGCGCTGTCCATGAGCCTGTCGAGACACGCCGTGCTCGTTTATTAGAGCATTATCATTTTGAGTGTCAGTGTACACGATGTATTGATGAAATAAACACTTAATATCCTAAATACTGTTTGTGCGATGCCAATGCGTCCTTTCCAAGCTCTTTTCGTTAGATAGTTAGTCTACCAGTGATGGAATCAATTGACTGTCAGTCATCTAAAGATCCTTGATGACTCTCTGTTCATGCACCTAATCGCCCGTCGTCAAACTCACGATCCAAGCCCATAATAAATCCAAGTCAATCATCTTCACCACTTGTTTTTCTTGTAGCCTTCATGTGGTATCAGGTATTTTGCCACTCCAGTGCATAGCCATGACTACACTTTGGCGTTGCATCAGTAGTAATGAAATAGCACGAATGGGCAAGATTGAGAAGCAAAGAATGGGACTTTATTGATGAAACATAAAGTGATCTAGCAAATGTACCTCTTATCCTGTCTTGATGAGTTGCTTGACTGTAACTGGCAAAAAGGAAAACTGTAAAGGTAGTCAGTACTAAAGATAACAATGCTAACATGGTTGATGGCCTGACTGTTCTGAAGTTGAATCGTTTCAGAAAGAGTACATTTTTTTTTTGCTAGCAAGGATTTGTCAAATAGCACAGCAGCCAATCTAAGGGGGCCACCATCAACAACAGCAATACGCTTTATGCTTCTATCCATACATGAGCTTTTCATGAGCACTTCTTTTCTATTCTAATCAGTTTGTTCTTACAATACGAAGAAAAGGAACGACAACTATGAGATTTAAATGATGATGTTTCTCGCTTAGACTAATCATGCAGCTCAGTGCTCTGGTTAAATGACAATAGTTGCATTTTGGTACTAAACAGTTTTTTTTTTAAGTGATTTCAAATTTTATTATCATATCCTTAGAAAACAAGAAAGCTACACATCGTGTTCCTCTGTCTTCTCTAACTCCTGACTTGCCATAGGTGCTTGTGTAAGTGTAGTTCCGGTAGGAACAGCGAGTGCTTCAATCACTTCAAGCACATCTCCACCTAGCTTCTGTTGTCGTGCTGCCATGTCCTCAGTCTGTTGATATAACAAATTAGTTTCTATTTGTTCATTTATTTCCTTGCAAGTATACTTTACGTCCATAAACATCCAATCATGATCAAGGGCACTATTAACCTTCAAACGTTCTGTTGGATCAACAACAAGCAGAGATTTCACCAGATTCTTGGCTTCGTCTGAGATTTTGCTCCAATAGGGACTGGGAAAATCGTATTTAGCTAACTTAATTTGCATTTTCATGCTTGGTGGACCATTTTCCTCTATTTCGAATCATTCCAATGAGTCAACATAAGAACTAGCTTTAAAATATAAAACTCACCAGAAAAAGGAGGGAAACCACACAAGCAGATATAAAGCATAACACCCAATGACCAAAGATCGCAACGATTGTCATAAGAGCGGTCTTCACTGGAACCCAAGACTTCGGGTGCAACTAAAAGAAGGTGTGAATAAAGACAAAGATTGAACACTACACTCCCATACCATAGTTAGGAGTACCGCATTGCGAATCAAATGTCTGGTTACGATAAGCCCATCTTGCCAAGCCAAAATCTGTCACTTTGATATGAAGTGTCTTCTTATCAGCAATCAAGACTAAAGCAGAGATGTTAGTGAAGTACGTGATCAAATTTAATTGTTTTTTTTTACCATTTTCGGGTTTCAAATCTCTGTGAGCAATGCCATTTGAATGAAGATACTTTAAGAGATTTAGAGTTAAAACCCCCTTTTTTTTCTCAAAAAGCTTCTTACCTTTATGGCAGTGAATAGTTGCCAAAAGATAAAGCGAGTGGTGTTTTCGTCCAGCGATTTGTTGTCAACCACATATTGAAATAGCTCACCATCTGGCACATATTCCAAAACTAAATACATTCGGTGTGTTTCATTAAATGTTCGAATCATTTGAACGACAAATGGCTAAATAGAAAGATTAAGACGATAATACAAATCATTGAATAACAAATGCTTACATGCTTCTTCATATTGTGCATAATGCTGACTTCATTAATGATGGAATCTACCATCTTAGATCTTTTGGCAAACCTTGATTTTTCAAACACCTTGATAGCCACACTGGATCCGTTACCACGATGGGTAGCGTGCCTGACACTAGCAAAGTTGCCACGGCCCAACACTTGTCCGAATACGTATTCTTGCTCGCAACTCTAAATGATGTTTATCAGTCACTTGCTACATATGCCACATTAATATAATTACAGTGGCTTCATAACGAGGCGGGAAAAGAATGCGGAAAACTAATAAAGTCTATTGTCAGTATTGGTCTTCTTTTCTAAAGCCATAACTAGCTTACATTTATTTCTAGATTGATTGGAACTGGGACGAATTAATTGTAGCTCATCCTTATGCCTCAAGAGAAGACGATTGCCTTTACCAATTTCTACACCATTGACACTAACGCCATTTAGACTAATAAAAAGAGAAGAAGAAGAAAAAAGGGGGTGAGTCATGTTTAGTTTAACGCAATACATTCTCTCTGATTTTTCTTTATGTTATTTATTACCTTTTGTCTTCTAAGAAAATACGAATTCCCTTGGCTTTTTCTGTGGCACCAGTTTCCTGTAATATTGTTATTAGTTGTTTTCTGTTTCTAGGTTATAAACAAAAAATCAGACTCGGTAAATACCATATAAATTAAGCAGTGCTGTTTGCTTATATCAGGTCGATCCACTCTGTTTATTGCAATGATGAGTTATTATGAACATATAAATATATTTGTTAAACCTACCTAACATCACAATCTTCTTCTCTGCCTACAAGGAAACCAACACGACCATCATAATCTGGATGTCTACGTGTCAAGTATTTTGGTTTATACAATGAGCTCAGTGGTTGCAAGTATGCCCAAGCAGTAGGATTTGCTTCCCAATTAGGCGAATCAAGTACCACACTGGGACTACGTTTTAATGATTGGCGCGTATTGGAAGACGAAACAATGGCATCCTTAGTTTGACTGTCTGACTTGTTGAATACTGACTGGCTGGTCACAGCTACTGTGGATCCTCTGGTGTACATGGTTGGTGTATGGCGATCATTTAATTTTGACATTTTTCTGACTAGCTGTGATGTGCCGTCTTTGTCTTCTTCATTTTTTTCTTCAACACTATCACTGCTGGCCCTTCTCTTTCTAGTAGTGCTTGGATCACGGTCAAGGGAATAGAATATTTCAGTACTTTGGCTACTGTTACTTCTCTCTGGAGTCTCCAGTAGCTTAGTTTGGCTTTCAGGAAGTGAATGTGTCATAAGAAGGTGCGATCTCGACTATCCTTTGAAGAAAAAAAAGAAGTCCTCCAAAAGATTGTTTTTTAAGGCCAAACTTCCTTTTCGTTCGGCGTTTTAATTTGTGTTCGACAGGCGAAAAAGCATATCATAGAGATAATGATTTACGTTCATAAATTTGGTATGAGGATACCGAATATGGAGGAAAGTTACAGAGTTTGAGTTTCTTTTGATTCAATGTGTGATTATTACGGGCTTGATAATGTGTGATAAAAGAGGCAAAAGGGCTATCATTTTATTGTTATTGTAATGCATCTTATTGTTTTCTTTCCAGTTACAGAATTGAGATAAAAATTTTCAAGTCCAACCACTTTGCTAAAAAAAAAAACCGAGGTTCAAGGCTTGATGTTAATAATAATCTCAAGAATTAAAGGTCGAATGGGTTCTCGCAAGAATTACAAGAGTTGATTGATGCAACTATGCCCACGATTGCAAGTATCTTAATCATTCTTTTGCTACCTAGACAACGGAGATTTAGAGGTTTCTGTCCAAAAAAAGCAATTGTTTTATAAAAAATTAGATAGGATAAATGCCACGACTTTGAATGCTTAAAAGAATATGTCAGATATCACAACACATCTAACTCAGACCTAAGCTTTAGGCCATTACGTAAGGTAGCGGCATATCCGTTATTTTTGCTCAGGGCATAAACTTCTTATTGTGATAGTCTTCATTATCATGCCTTAAGAAGGCTAACATTGATCTGCAATGGTATAAACAACGATCAATGATTCCGGAACATCTTCCATCAGTATTCTTTCTCTCTTTCTAGCCGTAAATTTGAGCAAATAATTTCCCTGGAGTTAATTGCGGTCGTGCATGTAGATAAATGCCTAGTGTTTGGTCAAACTACATCTAATAAACAATGTATCGGTGCAACCGATCTTCATCTCCTCATTAAAGGTTTAAGTTATCCTACTCTGGACACCTTTCACAACACAAATAGCGCTCGACACTTTCATGATTTAGCAAGTAAAACTCCTGGTAGTCAAAACAATATATTCTTTTGTAGTCTTAATATCTTTGAGTCTCAAGCACGAATAGTGCTTGCAAATCTTAGCACTTTTACTTACATCAATGTTAGCGAGCTCCTTGTGTGTATTTAGAAGTTCGTTCTCTATAACTTAAACATCATTATATATGACAATGATACAGTCAAATTGAAAAGGATTGTAGTCCTAACTTTTTTTTATAGCAAGCGAAACTCTGTCATTGTCGTGAAATCATGCGACATAAAGTTGTAAGCAATTTGCTCTAAAATAAAACACAACAACAAAGAGTAAATATTGCTCTCTCCTTGAGGGAAAGTAGGTTCCTGAATTTGCTTTGCAGCTATAGCTTACATCCTCAATATTTTATGCATGGCAGTATTGTCCATGAAAGTGTGTGTACAAATCATGCCGCTCTTACTCAAAACATATGTTTCATTTTTAATGGACGTCAACAAATGGTCAATACGAGTACCTATTCTAGTGACTGTAGTAGCTCTATCAACAGTACTATCGTTTTTCCTTAGACCTCGTTTGAATTAACCTTTTTCTGAATAGCCTTAGATATACATAATGATGTTTCTTTTTTTTTCAGTTTGCTATTTTTCGAGTGTTTACTCTCTTGAAGGATGGCTAGCCGTTCTACTATATAGAATAATATTTGTCTATGTATGGAATCAACATTGAGCACTGTGCCCAAGGATTTCCGCATAATGGGATTGTATCACCCTGTCCCATCACACCCCCAGGAGAATGGTCCGATAAAATTTATATCAGTTTCCTTTTTTTTTGGAATTCAACTCTTTCGTTGCGATTTCTTTGTTGTTCATGTTCCGAAGCAAGTTAACTTGTAAGCATAAGAAATGACTTGACTTGACATTTTGTTCACCCAGTTTGTTAGTCGCTCGGTCGAGCCGCCTCCTCCGCCGCATTCCTGCTTTGTATAGTACTCTCATGTGTTTACTGAATTGCATATCCTTATTTTCTTTTTTGCGCTATTATCTAGCTCCCCTAGTCATCATACTTATGCTACCTTAAGAAATGGCATCGCCAATAACGAGCAAAGAAAAACAACTTCACTTTTAGGTGCTGCAGCAATAACGGGTGTAGCTTTGTGGACTGCTTGGAATGTCTCTCAAGTGCGTTTGTGTACCTAACCGTTGATTTTAGAGATTCTTACCCCTCAGCTTACTATAGGTTCATTGTGATGCTATCTCTGATGACAAACAACGTGTAAGGTTTCTTTTTTCTTTTCAAAAGAGACGCATGGAAAAACTGAATTATCTGCTTAGAGAACAGAAGGTCCCATCACTGATCGAGATCCTATGCGCCTTCGTATGGAAGCTTTTGTAAAGGGTCTTCAAAATCGTATTGTAAATGAAATTGAACAATTGGATGGAAAGCAGTTTGCACGTACAGCATGGGAACGCACTGAAGGTGGTGAAGGCATCACATGTGTTCTTCAGGATGGTAATGTGTTTGAGAAAGCAGGCGTTGGGATATCCATTGTCTATGGTCAGCTACCTAAAGCTGCTGTGGAGCAAATGCGTCATGACCGAGGAAAAGATATTAGCGCAGATGGTCCTGTTCCTTTTTTTGCTGCAGGAATCTCTCTCGTTATGCACCCTCACAATCCCAATGCTCCTACTGTTCATCTCAACTATCGCTATTTCGAAATTGAAAATCCTGATGGAACACCCAAGATGTGGTGGTTTGGCGGTGGTTCTGATTTAACACCTGCTTATCTCTTTGAAGACGACGCCATTCATTTCCATCAAGTTTTAAAAGATGGTTGTGATAAATACGACAAGAAGTACTATGGTCAGTTTAAGCAATGGTGTGATAAGTACTTCTTCATCAAGCACAGAGGTGAAGCCCGTGGTATTGGTGGTATTTTCTTTGATGATTTGGATGATAAGCCTGCCGAAGAGATCTTTGGCTTTATTAAGGAGATGGGTAACCGGTTTACTACATCCTATATCCCTATCATGAAGAAGCGTATGAACATGAAATTTACACCAGAAATGAAGGAGTGGCAACAGTTGCGCCGTGGACGTTATGTCGAATTTAATTTAGTATGGGATCGAGGCACCAAGTTTGGTTTGCAGACACCAGGCGCTCGTATTGAAGCTATTTTGATGTCATTGCCTTTGACAGCTCGCTGGGAATATATGAAGGAAGTGGAGGAAGGATCGCATGAACAGGATTTAGAAGAAGTCTTGAAGAATCCTAGAGATTGGATTCCCCTTGATTAATTATAGTAATAAAAATAAAGAACTATGTTTCAAGTAAAGTGTTTATTGCCTATTCATTCAGCAGCACCGTAACCTCCTCCTCCAGGTGTCTGAATAATAATGCGATCACCCCGGCTAAATAAAGCTGAATTTTTTCCAGTCAAGTTCAAATGCTGAACAACATTTTTGTCTTTGCGGTCATGTCGCACCCAAATATTCAGCCCTTTTTTGCCGTCTTGACCACCAGCAAGGCCGTAAGGACTGTACACACGTCGTTCTGATAAGATAGAAACTTGAATGCCGTCTTCCAGAAACTCAATTTCACGCACTACACCATCACCGCCTCGGTATCGGCCTGATCCACCCGAGCCTCGATTTAAGGCAAACTGATGCAACATAACAGGGTACCGACGTTCAAGGATTTCAGGGTCAGTGATACGTGTATTAGTCATATGTGTATGAACACCACTTTGTCCATGCCATGTGGGACCAGCACCGCTACCACCTGCAACAGTTTCATAATATCCCCAGCCCGATTTCGTCTCACCGCTCTTGCTATCTTTCCCACCTTTGCCAAACGTCAAGTTGTTACAACAACCTTGACTGGCTGCACAGGCTTCAAACGCCTTCAAAGCGACATCGACTAACCGTTGACTAGTTAGGACATTGCCGCCTACAACAGCGCATTGCTCGGATGGATTAAGAATAGAATGTTTAGGGATCTTGATTTGAATTGGCTCTAGACATCCTGAATTCAATGGGATATCTTGGTTGACAAGACAGCGAATAGAATAGATAATGGCCGAATGACAGACGCTTTCAGGTGCATTTGTGTTGCCGTAAACCTCAGGACCTGTACCTTCAAAATCAAACACAGCAGTGCCTTGCTCAGGATTGATAGAAACACGTAAACAGATAGGCGTACCATCATCCATATAATCGGTTGCTATCAAATCCTTGTTTTTACGTTCATGAGCAACAGTTCTCAAGAGAGATCTGACAGCTTCAGACGCATTACGGCGAATATGCATCATGTAAGCCTGTACAACTTCTAAAGAGTATTCACTGATTAGAGCCTTTACTAGTTGAATGCCTTTTTGGTTAGCTGCAATTTGGGCTTTTAAATCTAGATTACAATGTATTAAAACCAGCTAATAGGGAAAAGAGAGAGAAAAAGTCAGCACTTGCCTGAGAGATTGTCACGGAAAGCACGTGATCCTGAGCATTCAGCATAAGAGCTTGGGATAGTACAGAGGTGCTCTTCCACTCCTTTTTGGTCAAACTGACCTTTGGATACAATCTTAAATGACTTGATGGCTGCACCTTCTTGATAAAGCTCTTTAGAATGAGGAGGCATTGAACCGGGAGAGATACCACCAATATCTGCATGATGGCCTCTAGATGCTACAAAAAAGACAACTTTGCCTTCGTTGAAGACAGGTGTAATAATTGTAATATCTATTGTATGTATGTGTCAGCATTGTCATAAAGAAGCCTCCCTTTTTTTTTAATTACCTGGCAGATGAGAACCGCCTGCTTGCGGATGGTTGGTCATAATGACATCGCCTTCATATAACTGATCTTTGTAGAAATTTAATTGATATATCACAGCATGACTTAATGAGCCCAAATGAACAGGGATATGAGGCGCGTTGGCAACCAAACCACCATCAGGTCCAAACAAGGCGCAAGAGAAATCTACAAATCAAATTTGATGGTTACTTGAAGAAGCCAAGAAAAAGGGAAGAGAAAGAAAAATCAAGAGTATATGTTTTTGTAATTTACCGAGTCTTTCCTTAATATTGGTAGAAATAGCTGTCTTTTGTAGAGTTCTACCCATTTGTTCTGCAATACTCATAAACCGATGCGAAAAGATAGAGAGCTGAATGGGCTCTAAGGCTGTTGTTACACGCTTCTTTTCACCACGATCAACCAATATGGTAATGTGGTTTTGCGTAATTAATGCACTACAAGAAGGCTCAATAACTACAGTGGCGGTAGCATCAATGATGATTGCAGGGCCTGAGATTTGACTACCAGGCGCTAGTCTATCAAGGCGATATACAGGCGCATCTGTACGTCCAGTTTTGCCAAAATAAACAGAAGCCATGCTATCGCATTGATCACACTCGACATCTTTGATTCGATCTGTTTGGGTAAGCTCTTCTATTTCCCGTTCTGGTGTCAGCTGATCTTGATCATAATCCCTTGTTTTGCCAATACCGCGCACACGAATATCATCTACTAGAATTGCACGCCCCTTTAGAAGAAATCCGAATTCTTGAGCATATACGGTTTCAAATGCGCTTTCAAAGTCCCAATTATCTTCAGAAGGCTGCAATGTCATGAGCGCACAGTCTGTACCTTCGTATCTCAAGTTCAAATAAATCTCTGTTTCTGACTTTACAAATCCTTGTCGATTGAGTTCTTCTTTACAGGCTTGCTTCAGTTGTTGAACACGATCTTGTAGCTTTGGCAAGCTCGAGCTGTCCAACTTTTCTACTGAAGGTTCTTGTACTTCGTGCACTACATCAGCCAATGCTAGTCCAAATGCAGACAAGATAGAGCTATGACGATAGAGCACAATTTTTCGGATACCCAGGTTACGTGCAATACCACATGCATGTTGACCACCAGCACCACCAAATACAGCCAGGGTATGGTTACTAGCGTCATGTCCCTTTGCCTCTGTCAAGGCACGAATAGGACGACACATGGTCTCATTTGCCACTTCAATAAAGCCATAAGCAATCTCATCTATACTCTTTTCTTCTTTAGATACTTTGTTAATCTCTTGAGCTAAAGCAGTAAATTTCTCATGAACAATGTCATAATCTAATGGTTGATTTTCGTTAGGACCAAAAATTTTGGGGAAATAATCAGGCAAAAGACGGCCTAAAATCAAATTGGCATCTGAAACTGCTAAAGGTCCTCCTTTACGATAACAAGCAGGCCCTGGGTGAGCACCTGCACTCTATAAGAAGTTTGAGAAATCGATGAGAGAACTGTATAAGGAAAGCCAAACTAGCTGTAAGTCATTCAAGTTACCTCGGGTCCCACTGCGAACATGCCATTCTTAAAGAACAACATGGAGCCACCACCAGCAGCCACAGTATGAATGTCTAACTGAGGTGCCTGAATGGTAACGCCTGCAGTAGTTGTTTCAAATACATGTTCAAAATGACCGTCAAATCGAGAAACATCTGTACTAGTACCACCCATATCGAAACCAATTACTGGCGATTGGTGTTTTGAATGGAAAGTAGTTAGAGCATAACCTACGACACCGCCTGCAGGACCTGAGAGGATAGCACGAAAGCCAGAGAAATGGGTTACAGGTACAAGGCCACCATCACTTTGCATAAATTGTAGCTGAGTCTTGCCTGAATCGAAGCCATCATCAAATCCAGAGACAAATCCCCGTATGTAATTCTGGATGCAAGGTGTCAAATAAGCATCTGCTGTTGTAGAAGTTCCACGAGGTACAATCTTGATCATTGGCATGATTTGATGCGACAAGGAAATGTGCTCAAAACCGATATATTCAGCAAGTTCACCAAGTGTTTTTTCATGTTCTGGGTATGTGTAAGCATGCATAAGACAAATAGCAATACTACGATATCCTTCTGCATAAAGCGATCTTAATTGATTTTCCAACACGTTCATATCTACAAAAAAGAAGGAAAAATAGGGCATTATTACTCCCTTTAGCGAAACAATCTTACAAAATTGTCTCGGACTTACCTGGCTCTTTGAGGATCCTGATAAATTCTCCTGAGACACCTTGGTGAACATTAGAAACTGATTTGGGGTCAATAACTTCAGACGCGGCAACAGAATTCAAAAGCATGATACTAAATTTGATTGGATCGTATTTGAAATACAGAAAACGACGATAGCATAACATCTGACTTACCGCTCATCTACTTCTATCACTTTTTGATATAATACATCTGGCTTTTCAATAGAAAGATCGAATATTTTGGGCCTTGATTGGTTACCTGTACACCGCATATTCTATCAGTTTTAAGTTTTTAACAGATCGTCAATATATCTTACCAATAGTCAAAAGATCTCCGAATCCTTTAGTAATCAACAATGCGTTTTTTTGGCCTTTTCTTTCTAACAAGGCGTTGGTGGCCACAGTTGTACCCATACGTACACTTTCTACATTAAATGTTTAGCTGGACGTCAATTTTATCGATTCTGAATGGCCGTCTTTAAAAAAAAAAGTCGAAGACTACCTATCATTGTTGTAGGTACAGGCTTAAATCTTGGACAAGGCTGACCTGTAGCCATCTCAACAATGCGTCGAATACCTTCCGTTGGCGCATCTTTGTAGTTGGATGGGTCTTCCGAAAGCAATTTGACTACAAATTCCCGATAATTGCTGTCCCCTGGCTTTCCAATAAACCCAATGCAATCAGTAAAGGTGCCACCTCTATCAATACAGATTGTAAGACGATTCTCTTGAGATATCATGTCAGCTCTATGCAGAAAAAAACGAATAGTGTCAAATTTTGTTCCCTTCGCCCTTTTTTCTATATAGACATATCGATATTTGTTCTTTGGGTTCCATATCTTATAGCCCCATTAATGACAAGAAAAAAAAAAGGGAGAACGTATTACGCGTACTTTATAACTGTATTGTTTTGCAGAATGGAAGAAAAAGAAAATAAATAAAATGACACGAACATGTTACAAACTGAACCTCCGTTAGGTAATAAAATTAGCACCTCCGCTGCGCTTTATAAGATCCATGCCTGTTTGTCTGTTGAGAGGCTCGACTAGAGGCTCTCGTATTTTTTTTGGACCTTGTTTTTTTTTGTGGAAATAAAGCATGTTCTGAGGCAATGTGATAATCTGGCCTTAATGAAGTTCCTGTCTTTACCTTCTTTCATAAACTATCCTTATCTGACACAATTATCAACTACGATGACACTAAGAGCTTGATTATGACATGTTCAGTAATAAATCTATGTATTCGTCTTCGTATTTGTAACTGCTTTCCAAAACGAAACGTTATAACCAGTATCTTAGTCTTCCAGCTAATTACCTTATAAGATACGCTGGTTTTTTTACTCTGTAACTCATCTGAGACTCATAACTTGAAAATAACTTTCTGAGCCAATAAAATGCCTTCCCTGAATAATTATGACTTCTATGAAATTGGCATTTTGAAGCACGGAAAGAACAAACTTCTCACAAACGTCCTCAATACAATAGTGCCAGATAATCCTCCCCTTGTGTCCACTAAGGCCGCAAGAGGTAGGACACACTACTATTTTTTATGTGAATATCAAACCAATATCATTTTAAATAAAAGCGGGTTCTTCCTCCTAAAACATTAAGTTGATCTTAACAAGTAAAAGCGGTTCTAAGCTAGAACTGAACAAATCTATTATCAAGTCCTTCTACAATGCAAGATCCCCAAGCGTTCAAAAGCACAGTGTTTTGTGCCTCATCCCTCCTATAATAACATAAAACTTATTGCTGTATCTTCTTTGCCTTTTGTTTTGTATATCTATTGTTATATGAATAAGGATTTACAGCCCATCTGAGTTCTCTTTAGCTTTGCCTAAGGACCATTTTATGTGTGTTTATGTTCTCGTTCCTATATATCAGATACTTGAGTTCTCTCTTCTCGATTTGTGCAAACTGTGACTCTAATCACAAATATAAGAGTAAAAATACAATAGGACTGTTCGTATAATAGCACACAAATAGAGCTTTAGCTTGTTATGTGTCACCTTGTGTCCAAATATATCATCACTTAGAAATCTATCCTGAAAGTTTTCTTTTGGTGTGAGAAAAATAACACAATGAATACAATTTGATGAAACTTCTCAGAACAATGAATTCATCGTTTGCTCATACCTACAACAAACTTGGAGTCTAATTATACCATATAGTTAAATAGGTTTAATGCCCTAGTAAAGTTTAACAGAGAGAGATACTTTACTGACTACTATGAATTTTAAAATGAATAGTCTATCAGCATACTGATTTAAAGGCTGTTCATTTGAAAAATCAGTCTTCAAAAAGGACAGCTTCCTTTCTCTTCGCACAGAGCCAAGTGTTCAGGATTGGAATATATATCTAGACATATATCTGATTTTCTTTCTTTCTTTTGCTTTTTGACAACTATTAAATAATTTTCTTTTTTGCACAATGTCAAGTCGTCGAAAAGGCAGAAGGAAGGCTCAGGCTTTTAGGTATGATCCGGAGTCAACTCGCGTGAACAATCCTCCTGTTTTGAGATGGGTGTCTCAAAGCAAACGTCCATTTGGTGAAGTAGAATCTGAGGGACCGAGTAGCAGAAAGCGTATAAAAGGAAAAGGTCGCGAGGATGATGGTATGCTTTTAGAAGCTTTGCACAATGAAATGCAGCGAAGGCTAGAGACAAAAATACGCAACGTATTAAATAATGATGGTGATCTTCGTCATTTAAAAGAAACTTTACTTAAGTCTACAAGGTTAGAGAAGGGTGTAGTAACTGGTGCTGAATCAAGTCATGGTTTTGCGGCTGGCTCTATTGAGAGATATATTAAAAGAAATAGAGCAACAAAGAAGAACCATCAATACTGGGTTGACCGCGTCCAAGATGCATTCGATAGTACTGTTGAAAATATGAGAGCTCAGCTTGCTACTCCAACGGCTTCTGAACCACATACTCCTGTAGCAGAAGCTCAAGGCTCCATTGTTGAACAACAGTCTAATCAAGAACAGCGCAGAACCTTTACAATGGCCATGCGACAGATCATTCGAAAAGACTTGAAACCAGACATAAAAGATCATTTTATAAAGACTTTGAATGAAGCGATTAAGAATGTAACTGATTACATCTCCTGTTATAGTTTCAAGGTGTACAGCACTTTTCTCTTGATGCTTAACTATGCATTTCTTATTGATGATGCAGGTGCTATATCTTTGCGAGAGTCTCGAGGTGAAGCTTTGTCAAACATTCTTCCAACTTCTGGGTCATCATAAAATCAGGAATTTTTGCCTTCTCCACTTGCACCAAACTGCGTAGAATCTAGAGTGTTTGAAAAGCTTTACAAAAACATCTTTGACCAGAGTCATTTTCAAATTATTCACAGTGCCTATTTTGGTCCTAAAGGTACCAGACAAGACACCTTAAACAAGAACCCTATTATCAAGGCTTTTGTGGATGCAATGCCTCCTAGATAGGACGAAAAATGTACTGTTGACAACTACTTGATGAAGAAAGCCTACTCCATGTATTTCGTAAACTTCAAAAACATATGGACCCGCCCTGGTCGTTTTAGAAAGATACTAAACCAGCTACTAAGTCATTTACTGCGTATCCACCTTGCCCCTGAGCGAACCAAACAGTATAAGCATTATCTCTCGCAGTCAAAGCAAGATCGTCAAAAAACAAAGAAAACCCAAAATCATGTCTACCTGCCAGCCATTCCTTTTTCCTCAATTGGTTTGATTAATAACTCAAGAAGTCATCGACGGAATCTGTTCAAGAAAGAAAGAAACAAGCTAGAGACAATGCTGAAAAGATATAAAGAAAGTAATTTCCAAGATGAAAAATGGAAGACTAGAGCAGACCGCTGTCAAGTTAGAATAGATACGTACGAAGAAATTTTGAAAAACGAGGCAAGTAGTTTAGGATTAGTTGATACAATGTCAGGCTAATGTTTTTTTTGGGTTTCAACAGAGATCAGCATTTTCAAAAGGAAAACTAAAACAGCAAGAGAAACCAAACCTTATTGATGATGACGATAACGAGCTACTTGATCTCATGAACCTTGCCGAAGAACTTCCTGCAGCAGAAGGTCGCATTCTAGAGCTGGAAGACAATGCTACGCAAGACAACAATGATACCCCAGAAGAAGAATGAAAGCCTTGGTAGCTATTCTAAGAGCAACTTTGTATTCAAATCCTCAAGGAAAAATTACGTTACAACATTTTCAAGGTAAAGCTACCTAGCAAACAAAGCTTGTCTGAAGCATGACTGACCATTTGAACAGAACAAACTTCAGATTTGAGTCCAAAAGAATCAGACGTCTGCATGATGATTGCCAATGTAATCTCTCCCTACATGTCATTGCCAAGACATCGAAAATTTTTTGAGTATAATATTCCCTTCTTCTTGATGGCAAATACTATCTTTCGTGCTATTGGACAGACAAAGCGAATAGCCTCTCTTTGCCCTTTGACAAGCCCTTCCCAGTTGAATGCTCTCCATTTGGATGCACCATCTCTTTTCAGTCTCTTTTGCGGAACTAACGCAAAAACAAATCCACTAAATGTTCATGATTTTGATGGAAACATTATCACCACAAGACAGCTTGCAACTGAACAAAAGCATGCTATGTTCAGTTCTTTTTTTTTTTTCTTGAAAAAACTACTTGCTATTTGAAACAAATGGAAGCATACGTTTGGTCACTACATGGTTGTATTTCCTGGTGCAGAAACAGTTCGTATCTGTAACATACTTGATAACGCTTCACCAGCCAACACATGTCAGCCGATCAAGTCTCAAGAAGAAGCTCAGCCATCATCGTCTGCATCTATACCGGCTTCACCACTGGCTCCCAACACAAATTTTTCTAAGACTGAAGCCAACAGACTCCAACATGAAATAAATCAAGTATCTAACAAGCTCAAACAAGCATGTAAGGCAAGGCGAGATTTTATTCTCAGAAACAACATCAAGGAGCTGAAGGAACAGTGGGTGCCACAAGATAAAACGATGCTGAACAAAACTCTTCGAGAAGAAGCAAACAAAGCTCTTGCGTCAAACCAAGATCTTTATGAACAAATAGCGCAGATGAGAAGAAACCGAAAGCAGCTTGATGAAGATATCTATACTCAAAGAAACAAACTTAAAAAGCTAAGGCATGACGCCTACTTCCTGAGAAATCCTAATAGACAACAGCCTGCACAGACGTCTACAAAAAATATTACATCTGAAGAATACAAGTGTTTCGAGAATGTTGACAATGTAGCAATTGATGGGAGTATATTAGAAAAGCAAGACGAGGTTAGGTTTTCTGGACTGATAATGGAATTGTCTCTATATCTGAAACAGCACCATTTTCTTTGAGAAAATTAAGATATCACCTCCAGTTATATGATACATACAAAACGTCTACTTCTACAAATCGTAAGTTATTATCACTGCTGCTATTACTTAAACATGCTTACTGGTTTACTTATAGCAACAGCATCAGACTTATCAACCATTGATAAAGAATTACTAAGTATTCCTAAAACATTCAAAATCAATCCCAGGGATTTGCATTTTCGAAGTGGTGGTTATGCTTTTCAACACAGTCTGAAACGTGCAAAAGCTATCCCAGAAGGTCAAGAAGTACAAGCAGCGGAGGCAGTTCTCTCACAATACTCTCTAAAAACAGCTACAACTCTTGAAGGTGCTATAGTCGCATACAATGCGTATCAAGAGCATAAGAATACATTAAGAAATTTTTATTACAGTTCTGCTCGCAATAGAAGTAAGAAGCGGTATGAAATGAGACAAGAAAAGACTTTTGATCGAACGTGCTCAGCTGAAAGGAGGTATGGCCAGCAACAACAACAACGGCAAGCACTACATATTATGTTCGTGGGTGATAGAGGCTACGGTATTGGCTCGTCCATTCGAGGACACGTTCGTCTGGGTGGTTCATGGAAGCCGAAGAAGCATAGTCTTTATACATCAGTATGTATAAACAATGAACATAACACGTCTCAAGTCTGTGTTTTTTGCTTTGAAAAAATAAGTCATCCATCGAGAATTGTAGAGAAGGATGGAAGAGAAAGTCTGAAAACGATCAATGGTACCTCTATATGCAGCAACAAGGCTTGTGTTCTTAATTTAGCAAAACAATCCCACAAACCAAGAGACTCTCTTTCAGCCCTAGCCATTGGTATCTCTGGTGCATCTAGACTGATCGGCAAAGGAACTCTTGATGTATTCAACCCGTATCTTTAACAAAAGCAATCAATTCTACATTGTACTCTTTTTTGCCGCTACTTTTCCCAAAACGAAACAGAGCTAGGCTTACCGCCGATGGCGTGTGTGTACCTTTTAGGGTAAGTTTTTAAATGTTTATTTAAAATATTAATTAACCCGCTCCTTCTATCTACATCCACATTTATTCATCCACTCCACTTTTAAACAAATTTGTAAGTTTTCATTTCAGTCAACTCAAACTCAGAATACTAACGTTTTTTGCGACTCATAGTGTCAATACCCTCTCAATATTTGAATATCTATAATTGTCCTCCTTTCTATTTTCTCTCCCAACTATATCAGAACTTCCCAGATCGTCTCAGATTGGACTGGCTAGGCAAAAAAACAATTGTCAATGGGAGGATTCAGCGGTAGATGTGAAGAAGAAATTGATTATGCTATCAACGATACTGTCAGACAAATATGTAATAGAGAGAACTCTCTATATATCTTCTCATTAATAAGCAGACGATTGCAGTCACATTATGTTTTCTTCAAGACAAACAAAAAAAAAAAACGCTTTCCTAGGTAAACTTGAATATAACACAATACATCATTGTGTACTATCGAAGCGAATTTGCAACTTGTTTGTTCAGTTGAGAGATATTCCCTACTTGCTTCTCGATATACTTTATTAAGAAGTTATTCATTCGTTCTTCAAGGGATGAGTCATGAATTATATAATGAACACAAGATGTCCTTCATACAAATTCACTTGCATTAATAAAATGAGACAAAGATATGCCTAAGGATATAACAAACACTGGACGAGGTCAACAAGGCGCTTGTTTAGCAACCTCAGCTATTCGTGCTTATCAAGTTCCAAAGCAGAGAACAATGCATTAAATGTACATGCTTCAGAATCCCTTTTTTGAGTTTTTTTTTTGTTCGTTTTTACGTTTAGCTTAAAGACGGAAAATGCAATTAAATAGATTGTTTTTTTTTATTAGTATTAATGCTATTAAACTATATTTGATCTCCGCCTGTCAAGAGCTGGAAGCCAAAACGCCTATAAACAACATCAAATAAAATCTGTCAAGTAAAAAAAAAAAAAAAAAAAGGACATGCAAAGAGCAACTTACCAGCTCGGTTGATCCAGTAACACACATGGCATTCATTGGATTGTGACCCATGACTCTAATTTCATGTTGATGTGGTGTCTGTAGCGTTACAAAAGGTTGCTGGTCCATGACGTGAGGATCTGCATTTAGATCCCAAATACGAAGGTAAGAATCACGCCCACCAGCCAACAAGTATTTGGCATCAGGTGTGATACATACTTCTTCGCCGCAAGTAGAAGGTGAATTGGGGCCTGCATGTCCTACAAACCGTTGTAACAAGGTGCCCTCAAATGCATCAATAACATAAATAGTATCTGAGACAGTAGTGATCACAATCTTTTTGCCATCTGGTAAAAATTTGAGACTGGTCCATTCAGCTGGAGGATAATGATGTTGTGGATCTTGAATAGGCCACACAGCAAATGGTCCATTTAGATATTCACGGCAATCGTAGACGCGAATTGTATCATTGTTGGTGGCGATAGCAAATACAAGACCTTGAGGATCAAAGGCCACCAAGGCTTTACCTTCACCATGCAACACACCCTATCCCATAAGGCTTATTGAGTCCACTTTTTCTGTGTATTTCAATCTTAATCATAGTCACTTACCTGACAAGTAGACGAACGTAAATCCCATAAACGTACTGTTTGGTCCAAAGAGGAAGTCATTAGGGTATCATCAATAGGTGACATTTCTACAGCTGTGACTCTATTTGGATGAGTTGAATGAGCCTTCCGAGATAAATTGAGAGGTGTCATTACGCTTTACCTCTTCTTGTGGCCTCGAAAATACCGAATATATTTGTTGTCGTGAATTGATAGATATCTCAATGTGTCTGTTGAACATGTGTCAGTATTGACAATGACTGAAGACGTATATGTTTACCATCTTCTTTGGTAGATGCATAAATGACATTGTTCTTGTGATGAGTGAATCTGGCTAGTATGACACCATACTTTTTGGAATACAAGGTAGATCGCACACTATGACAATAGTAAGTAAGAAAGGAAAATATACAGAGAAAAATATAAATATACTTACTTTCCTTCCTTGCAGTTGTAGATATTAAGGCTATCGTCCTGTCCTGCAGTAACACAGTATTCGCCTGTATCGCTAAAAGATATGGAATTCAATGGCTTGTCTGACTCTGCAAATACTTTGGATGTCTTTAGGTTAGACAAAATATCTCTTGATAGTTCAATTCTTCTGCTTGTCATTTGTGGCCATAAGAAAAAAAAACCATTACAACAATAAAGAGAGAGTTAAAAATCAAGGCCAATGCCGTTGTGACTTGCTTAATCACAATTTGCTGTCATAGTTAGAGATATATTCAAAAAGTCTCGCCCCGAAAATCGACTTTTTTCTTATAGTGACTACCTCATGAGACATGGGTCTACAGAGTTGAGACTACCATGGTTGAAAAGCCCTCTCTTTTCTCTTTCATCACTATTAAAAAATGAGTTCTCGTAAACACTTTATCCAAAACCCATCTTAGATTCTCGTGAATTCACAGATGAAACTTATATCCTTTTAAGTCGAATGTACGATCTAATCAAGGAAAACAAACTCAAAAATGGCCATTGCAAGAAACCAGAATCCCGAGAGACTTTTAGTAAGCTTCTTGGCATTACAAGCAGTGCTGCTAAGAAAGCAATTCGTATAAGCAATTCGCAATCGGAAGCTTCCGAAAAAAGCTTATAGGTCGCCCTCCTCGTGAATTGATGAAGGATTATATTTTAGCCGTAAAGAGTATTGTTAAAGAAAACAACGAAAAAGGTCTTCCAGCCACTGTGAAGACTATCAAAAAAGCTTTAAAAGACAAGCACAATATTGATGTATCAAAACAGACTCTTTTGAGGGATATGCATACCTTGGATTTGCGATATAAACAAGGTATCCGCAGAAACATTAACCATGACTCTGATGCCAATGTTGAGTATCAACACAAATATGTCAGCGAAAGGCTGCAAAACCTGAATGGAAAGTGCAGACCAATCAAGCCTGAGGTGTTTCTTGATGAGTCATGTTGCCATCTTGACCATCATGCCAAGAAGACTTGGGCCCCTGTTAAGGGTGTAGTCAATGAGCTTGGACGAAAACCGATGATGGTGATTTTTGCTGCATTTGTTGTTTTTAACGAAGGTAGAAGGGCAAATGCTGAAGTGATCAAAGACAGTGTGACTGTGTAGCCAGTCAATGGTGGAAAGAATGTCAACCCTGACTATCATGGTCACTTCACTGCAGAAAAGTTTGAACAGTTGTTCGAGAGGCTTTGTAAGTCACTCTTGCCTTATGGTAGTTGTATCATCCATATGGATGGTGCATCCTATCATAAGCGCAAACTAAGCCCTACCCCCAACAGAGGTAGCAAGAAGAAAGAGATTGAGGATTGGCTGATGCAGTAAAAATGCATGGATTTGGATGAGGAGGGTAATCCAAAGAAGATGAAGAAGGAGACTCTTCTGGACCTCGTCAAAAAACTTGAAGTCAAGCCTGCCTATGCATGCTACGAGATTCCCAATAGGTTTGGTCACAGGATTGCCACCACACCACCTTACCATTGCGAATTGCAACCAATCGAGAAGGTATGGTCGATGGCTAAGACTCCTTTGGCCTACAATCCAGACTTGAATGAGACTGCTGTAAAGCTGAAGGCAAAACTTGAAGAAACTCTCAATTCGATACCTGAGAGAAGTCTCCTCTCTGTTCGGAGAGGCTTTGTTGACAAAGCGAAGGAGTATTATGAAGAATACTTGAAAAGTTGTTGCACAGAAGAGCCTCAAGAAGAAGACAGTGATGTTGTGATGACTTCTTGCTGAGTTTTAATTGTTTGTAAATAAATTCAAAATTCAAAAATCTTATTTCTGATACTTTATCATAAAAAGGTCTCTCGATCGTAACAAAAAGCACATCTAAAAGTTTCCGACTTTTTTTCGGTTTGATTGATACCACTTTTATTGAATTCTGATCACTGCATCTTGCGCAAAGTCAAACCGGAGCGGGGTGAAACTTTTTGAATATATCTCTATTAGTTTATTTATTTCCATATATGGGTGAAAGTAGGGAGGAAAAAGACGTTCAAATTTTTGTTACTTTTCTTTACCAGCTTCGATACTCTTAAAATGTAGATATATGCTATGATACCATATTGCTTGTCCTGTTACTAATCTATGCTATTTTAGGTCCAAGAAAGCTTACATACTTAAACAGGGAAAAGACTTTGATACACAATCATTCTATATCCATTTTGGATTCAAGACACGTACTTTTGCAGAAAATGAACTGAAGATTGCCGTAATGTCGGTATACGAGGAAGTTGAAGACCAAGAACTGAAAGACTTTTTATATGAAGAATATATATGTAGCGATTTTGCGGTATGGAGTTTGTCAGATACAGATTATAACACGTTTGACTGATTATCATTTTAGATGATTACTGAAAGCACACACTTAGACACATACTGGACTGATACAGTCAGGGATATTATAAGCGCAAATACAGCAAAAAGAAAATTCGATTACATGCTATCCCAAGAAGCATCCACTGTAAGACACAAAAATATATGTCAAATGCAATACATGGCTCTAACAACAGAGTCTTTATTTCATCTAGTCAACTAAACGTACCCAAAAGGATCGCCGTTTATTCCAAACGTAAGTATCCCAAATACTTTGTTTAGCAATCACTAAATATAAATATCTATCTTTTATTAAGCTTAACTGAAAATAACATTATTGATCTATCAAACCAAGGGAGCTCATCTCAACAAGATGATGTAGATGGTTGGAAGGAAATAATGATAGCCCATCAAAATACTGAAGAGGACCAACTTTCACCACTACACCAAAAACTGATTGCTGCGATAAACTATGTAACACAGAAAGTATGTGAATGAGGAGGCAGATTTACAAATCAGAATACTTGTTAATTGACAGCGTTTGAAATCATAGAAGTCAACAGCCTTTAAAAGGTATACTCGATCATTATCATACCAGCAACAATGTCCTGAAGATTCTTTGTATTTATACAAGATTATCACCACCATGTAAGTTCCAAACATTCCCAGCTTCTATGCATGATATTTTGCTAACAACACAATAATGCGACTATCTTATGCGTATAGTATGAATGCCTTCTATACTAAACCAAGCCTACTTGACTTTTCTTCTGCTCATGAACCATCAGAACAAGACTTTAACACAAATATCTGGGGACCCATCATAGAAGCTATATTCTCTAATACCATTGTACAGTCAGAGGACAAAATGTTTTCTATTTTTTGGATCTTCGACAAGGTCATGATGAAGGATGGAGACCATTTTACTTGTCATTCAATCAATACTTCTGCCAACGATCAACGATGATAGCTTTGAATTCAGTGGATAATTGAAGCATATTGTGATTTTTAAGGAATTTTATTAAGAAAGAGAGGTAAAATGCTGGGAATGTAAGACGTGTCATAGATTACCCTTCTTTTGAGGAGATCCAAAAAATAGAAAACATTTTGTCCTCTGACTGTACAAGTCAAGAGGTAAATACAAAGCTTGTATTTTAAAAAAAAAAAAAAGGATATCAGAGAATACTAACTCCATTGTCTGCTCTATATAGCGGCGATACGGTATTGAAAAGCTTTGATAGAAAGTTCAAGATCGATTATAGACTTGGAGTTAATATCAATCAGGGGTTCATTGATATAGCGAACATCGAAGTTGGAAGGAAGGCCACCACTACCAAGGTCAAGGATGACCACTTGAAACTGCTTCTGGAAGCCAGAACAATTATACAAAAAGCAATCAGTTCATTTGGCTTTATTTATCCACCTTCTTTTATCGTAACCTCGTTCCATATCTGTGGCATCAAAGGCGACTTGTTACAAACAAGTCTTGACTCCCCATCCAATGTCACCACAAAAAGAACAAGCAAAAGAGTCCGTATACCACTGAGCCCCAACAACAGCGAAGAGCTGGCTCTTTCATTGCAACAATTAATGATTTACAAGGATAAAGTGGAAAATATGACAACCTTCTTGAAAGAGGAAGTAAACAGAGCAATGGACAGAAGATCGTCTTTTGGTCCTATTTTGAGTCCATCTTACAAGAAGAACTTGAGAAGCTATCATAACTGGTTGAATAAAAAAGACTAATACTTAGTTTTATCAAAGTACATGATTTATCGAGTTAATTGTAAACTAGTAAAATAAAGCATTGTATCCATAATATCCATCGTATCAACGATAAAATGCATATAGTGAGAGCCAGTAGTTCCAGTAGGGGTTGACAGTTTGTCGCCAGGTGCCTTACGCTTGGTTGCACCGACTACCTTCCTTCTCTTAATATTGCCAGGCTGTCTCATAGATACATTTACTACACCAACTGAAGAAATAGCGCCTAAGACAGTATGTGATATAGCTCTTCCTGAGGGTGTTTCTACAGTGGCAGGCTCGCCACGCTTTGACCAGCCTCTGCTACGAGTCATATTGATATCAAATCCTGATTCATCCAAAAACACGCAGTTTTGAGGATAAACCATTCCTTTCTCTAACCATTCCTTCACCCAAACGGTTCTCTTTTCAATGACAGCAGGACTATTTCTTGTGGCAGGGTGTCTAGAAATCACTTTGGCAGAAAGATTACATTCCTCTTTTATAAACTCTGCTACTCTGGATTTTTTAATATCAAGATCAGCGAAGTTCCTCGTCAAATCGTCAACGGTGTCGGTGATGGTTGCCCTCTTGTTTTCATCAAAGAAATTGATCAAGTGGTCTTTGTGCCCATCATTCAACTGGTTTTCAGGACGGGAAGGCACAAGGTTTGTTAGCTTATAGGGTACGTATTCTTCAGGATTCTCTTTGTACTTTCTCTTCCATTTTCTAGCAGTATGTTCGTTGACGTTCGCAGCCTTCACAGCTGCGCTATTCGTCATACGTTTTTCAACCACAAAATAGAGATACAACAGCCTGTCCTTCTCTTCATATTTGTTGTACTCGCTCTCCCTCTCCTTCTTAACTGCTGCTTCTTCCATGGTAACATCGTTAAGTTCCTCGGCTGTATTCAACTCTGAATAAGTGTTGTTTTTAATAAGCTTCTTGAGATCGATCAAGCTTTTGAGATGAAAGGAAGGGGCTTCATCATGTGTTGTTGCCTAATTTCCCTTGTCGTCAAAGACATTTCCTCTTCCATCTTCGTGATAAAATGTTATGTTAGAATCCATGATGTAAAGTGTTGCGATAAGTGATTAACGCGAGCGATTTTATTTTAAAAAGTGACCAATTGACGGTGGAAATACAGTGAAAGTTACTTACTTTCTTTCTCGGAAAGAAATCCTTAACTTGATTAGATCAAGCGCGACATTTCATTGGGCGAGTAACGCGTAAACGCGTGACTATAGAGCTAAAGCAAGAAGAGGCTTTTTTTTTTATTCAATTTAATTTTTTTATTGTTATCATCATTATCATCATTGCTATTATTCTCTAAACCAAACGAATCAAACAATAAAGAACACATATACATACACGCATAGTGGCTGAATAGGCTTACCACCGAAATGGACGATTCCTATCCAGATCCAATGGATTTTGAATACACAAATCTCAACTCTCTCTTTGGTCATGCTATACCAAATAAAAGCTTTCAAGTGTCTAGCTCACTTCTCGAGGAAGTTAAATCAAAAAAGTCCTTGACCAACACTGTATGCAACCTATTGGATAACTTTAGTTTGTCTGAAGAACCACAAGAGCATGAAATAAAAACATTGCCATTAGAGAAGACAGTATGTACAGAAGATGGCTAATGACGTTTTAGCTTACTTTACATACCTATATAGCCCCCAGTGGATTCACAAGCAACTCCACCAGAATCGCCTAAGTCTAGCAATGCGCTTGTGCCAATACAACATGTGTCAGCTCAGGCTGCACCTCTATCACCACAAACAACGCATCTAACTTGTCCTGTTGACCAGACAAACATACCCTCCTCATACTCATATTCACCTACGTTTATTTTTAATGCCACTCCGACTTCTCAAGCCCTCACCTCTACATCAGAACACCAAAAAGGCAAGATCGTCTATCTGACAGGCTTATTCAAACTATCACTACTTAGTGTCATCTTCTCTGGTGTTATATATATAGCATTTCAGATCATTTCCTTTATTCGACATGATATGAAGGTTAAAGCTGACTCATTTGAATCAGGTATGTTAGAGATTTTATATTTAAGTGCAATTGATGCACCAATACTAACCATGTTTGCTTAGATCTCCTTGCGGATCAACTCTATTGCCAATATCAATACGATATCAACCGATGTGCTCCTCATACAAGACTACCTGCAGTACAGAATCTATGCAGGGAATGGGAGCAATGTATGTATCGCCCAATGTATGTCAGTAAATCACAAATATTAGCAGAGACTTTAGCATCAATGTTGAATGCATTTGTAAATACTCTATCATTAAAGTCTTTGGTACAGTATGAAGATGAAAGCAGTTTTTTATGATGTTCTCTAACAACTGTATATAAATAGGTCTATGAAATATTAATTGTTCTCCTGCTGATCTGGTCTGTTACCCATTTATTAAAAGGCAAGATTGCAAGTTCAAAGGCATAACACACCTTATTTCCTGCCTTCTTCTTTTCTTTTATAAGCACTAGCTATTCATTAAAAACCATACAATACTGTTTTTTTGTCAGTAAATACTAGAGACATTCTTTTAATGAGTTTTACTTGATTTATTAGAGCCATACGAACAGAGAAGAAAGAATGGTTCGGCAGAACAATAGTCATCAACAGCTTACATCATTTTGACAGAAGCAATAGGTGATATTACATGATTGTGAAAGTCGAATAAGTAAAAGATGTGACATAGTTTAGCAAGTGCTTTTGTTTGTTGTAGATGGTCTTTCAAGAAATTCATTGCCATCAATACTCCTATTATCGAATTTGAGAATGACATAGTTTCAACGTCTATATTACTAGTAATACAACAATGGCTTAATTCTTATGGATCACTACAAGAGCCAAGAAGATACAATTGTAAGCGTGACTATTGGATGGCAACTGAAGAGAGAGAGAGAGAGAGAGAGAGAGAGAGAGAAGTATTATGCTTCAAGCTTTATATGATGTTCCATCATCGAATCAAAATAGCTGTTAGATGTAGTTGTTAACTTGATACATCAGAAAAGAATCAAGCTTTAATTGCACTTTGTTAGTCAGAATGATGTTCAGTCACATCGAGTATCATAACTACACTAAAGTCCTGTCTGTTAACCTACAGCCTGTCTTTTGATTGAAATATAAAGCCTATTAAATTAAGAATTGCACCCATTTCACTCACTTGTCGTCGGTACCTACATTTGTCTAAAGTAAACCTGCCTTCTACAACAGGTGAAATCAGCTGGTTTTGTTATTATATATAGCGTCTCTCAAGCATTCTTTATCTAGCTGCTGCCATGCCAAATCTTGTATATGTTCCCTTGTATTACATCCTATTCTGACATCTCTTTTACCTGGACACAACTATCCTATTTGAAAACATCTTTACCTTGATTGGTATTTATTTTCATTTTCTTATCGTCTTCTATACACAAGGCAATTATTAATATCTCATTGTTTTCGATTTGCGTTATCATAGTTCATAATCAAGATCTAGTTTAGAATGATACGAAGATATTTATTTCTCTTTCTAATTGAACTGGCCTTATACCTGTTTTTGACTATTTTGTATTCTTGCCTCTATTCTCAACAACTTATACCAAGGCCTACCTTGTTTTATTATCTCTACTTGGTTACAATACAAGTTCTCTTGAACCACTTTATTCATTGCAAATTATCGAATCGCTTTTATTCTCTTTCTTTTTATTACAGTGAGATAAATTAAACCTTACAAACTCTTTTATTAGACACTGAAAGAACTGTGTTTTGTCCTGCACCATTGCGAGTACATACAGAAACAAAGTTACTGTTACGCACAGGAATTTTCCTAGTACTCAATTATTTTCTAACTTCTTTTCGTTGCTTTGAATCCAACTCTATATTTCCTATTTGGTATTTTACTCATTTGGCAGCTCCTCTCGATCTCTTATTACGCAACAACTTTATTTGAATCCTTCTCTGACTTTCCATATCATAATGAATAGAACTATTAGACATGTATTAATAATCCATACATGATGAATCAATAAGTTGACTGTTTAAATTATTAGTTTGCAAGTCCAACATGACTTCTTTTAGAATAGCATATAAACTCTTTAATCTTCTCTTATTAATAAACTCAACTATTATCTCTCTTATTTACTTTACGCTTGGTCGTAGTTTGACATATTCACTACCTAAATCCACATATTGTTATTAGTTCTCTTGATACTTATTACAGATCATTGTATTCATATATTACATCTCTTCTTCTATATTACTTTATTCTCTTTACTTTACTTATATCTCTAGTCGGACGACTTAAAACCTGGTGCTCATTACTTATAACCTTGCTGCCTGATTGCTCTGTTATATCTATTTGTTCTCTTTCTCAAGTTACTGCAAAAACTATCCTTTGTCCTGTAACAATAGTGCTTAATTTTTAAAATTTAAATCATTTGTCTACATGCACTACATTTTGGGCGAAAAAATTAAAAGAAAGCGTCGCCTGCAGGATTCGAACCTGCGCGCTCAAAGAGCACTGGCTTAGCAGGCCAGCTCGTTAACCACTCCGACAAAGCGACTTACTTGAAATCGAATATCTAACAAAAACAATATTGTTTTAAAAATTAAAAGATCACGTGATTGTCCGGCTGTTTCGGACCGAACATATGCACTTAAGCCGATAACTGACAGGTGGGATACGCTTAATCAGAGTTGTTGTCTACATGTTTTATTATATCACTCTTGTGGTATTTTGACATAAATTGACTTTGACATTGAAAGAGAGGCTAGGAACAGAAGATCAGAATTTGAAATTAGATACAAAAGAATAATTGTCAATCAATGCCTTAAAAAGATCTCGGATAAAGAAGAAGGATAAGTTTTGGGCAAGTTTTTTTAAACAAGTCTTATCTATATACATATTGCAATTTCGATATGAAGGATTATTATGCATAATCCAGACTATAGACAATGTCTTCTTTATTGCCTTGTTCCATATCTTTCACAGTTTGTC
Organism: Blakeslea trispora; assembly: GCA_025331445.1. NCBI lineage: Eukaryota > Fungi > Mucoromycota > Mucoromycetes > Mucorales > Choanephoraceae > Blakeslea > Blakeslea trispora. Next base: position 525,057 of record JAIWNE010000008.1, on the reverse strand, counting down.
TCTCTCAATCATTTTAGCCACTCCTCAGTCTACTTTTTGCCTCATGTCTTAAAGACATTATTTTATTTCGATTTGTCATTTCTTTTTTTTTTTTTAAACTTTCATCTAAATCCCATCAAAAAAGTTGTTTCTATTTCGATTCACGTCTTCAAAATGAGCAAATGGAGAAGCATTTTGATTTCTTTCTGAATGACTAAAAAGTGAGGTAGGTGATGTAGGTCGAGAGGATTCACGACTAGTGTTTTGATAAGGGGTATGATTAGCGCCAGAAGGACGACCAAAGACACGTCCGTTACCATTTGGAGGTGCATTTGGCGAGGAAGGCCTTACAAGCGAAGCATTAGCAAGCTCAGGACTCGGTTGATGAGAGCCATATCCGTTAAACAGATTTAATCCTACCAGTTTGCTCTTCAGTTTATCGCCAAATGAAGAGGGGTTTACACTAAGTTTAACAGCATCTGTGTTTCCCGAAAATACTGAAGAAGCAGATGATGATGGTATATCTCTATATCTCTCGGTACTGTTTCTTGACGACAAGATCTCATCCAGTTGTCTATCGCGCTCATTTCTTAATGACTCGGGAGCACTTGTCCGTTTGTATTTGCGGTTGATGTAATCCTGGTTTTTAGAAAAACAAAAAGAGAAGAGGAGGATTAGGATTCAGATTGCTGTCTGGGTAATGAAATGTTTTTTTTTAATCTTAATATTTACGTTAGCCCTTTGATTTTGTCTGCTGCTTCTGGCTGTTGGGTTGATTTCATATTCTTTTAATCGTCTCTCTAAATTTAATCTTGTCTGTTAGTGCTTGTCGATATTCTGGTCTTAACAAAACAAGGTTGTTACCCTCTTTGACGAGTGCAGCGCCTTCTTCATAATCCGAATCCATAAGTGGATTTTGGTTGTTTTCTAAATCGTCTGCCAAGTCACCATCCTCAGCTGTTTGGTAAGGACTTGTAATACCACATAGTCCAAGACATCTTCCTTGTATATTAAATAAAAGTGTCAGAGAAGGAATCAAAATAATAATTGGAAACCAATCTGCAAATGCTCCCAAGAATTTGATATATTCAGCTTTTCCCATAAACTATTCCCTTTCTTTTTTTTAGACATATGTAGACAGAAATAGGTTTGCAAAGTTGACGATAGACTTACTGTGGTAAACACTGCTCTACTTGCACTAGGGGCATCAGCTGCGAAGTTTATAAAATTGTAGCATAACGGAGCCCTTCATCCAAATATATATTTAGTAAAATACATACTTGAAAGTGACCGATGTTCACTTACATCATTTTGCACATATAGCCGGTAAACCATAACAAGCTGTTTTCGTCTGTATGATGGTTGGGAATAAGAATGTACAGATTGAAAAATCTAATTTTAAACAAAGAGGAATAAACGCAGAGACACATGTACATCAAGATAAAAAATGCAATGATCTATTGCATATCAGCTTCAGGTTGTGTCTCATAATCTATATAGGTGCTACCTGTAAAATGGCATAGTTTGTTCCACATGCATTCAATACATAATAGACAATAGAGATCGTAACAGGCTTTCGAATGTTGAATACCAATTCAGACCAAATGATACAGACACTTATAATTGAGAACAGAATAGCCAAAATTTTTGTAGCTAAAGGTGCTATTCTGACAGCCCACCACCATTCTGATATTGAAAACAAAAATTGTGTGAATGAACAGCTACTTGTCTTTCCTTTTTTTTGTCTTCATTACCTGCAAACAAAGATAGTTTATGCCATCTAGATGGATTTTCTGGTTTTGGTCTCAAAGTGGAAGTAAAATGGCTATAAGGTAACACAAGATTGTTGCATGATTCTGAATGTAATTTTTTTTTCTTGATTTATTTTCAGACTTACCGATCGCTTTTGTCCTTATTTCGAATTATGTCTTGAAGTCGGAATGCTTCGTGCAAAAGATTGTCCCAGAGACTATTTAAGGAGTAACAAAAAAAAAGGTAAGCACAACTGCTATTGAGTGATAAGTCACCAAATGTACTTGCGCTCTCTTTCGATCTTTCATTCGAATGGCAATTATCATACGGCGGGAGAGCTTCACTAGATAATCCTCCGTCAGTACTTCTGGTACCTGCATAGAGCGAGCTCTATCTTCAAAAGATTGATGAAGAATAAATGGAAAACGTCTGTTCATAGTGTCGATACACCGTCTGATTTCATGAGGTTGCGTCATAGCTCGTTTGGCAACCGCATTCATTGTCTATTGCAAGTCAATCCTCCAGGCTGACTTGAGCATGCATAAAGGATTGTGCTTACCTTGGATAGTTCGTTGTATTCGAATTCACTATCTGTACACTCTTCTTTCACTTGTGCAGCTTTGGCATATAACTGATGTAAATGCGTTGTATATTTGCCATAGTACCATAAGCTACGAGGTACAGAAACTAAACCATAGCCCATAAATACAATTACAAGGAACAAGCCCCAACTATTGGCTGCTGCCATAACGTAGCTCTGAATGCCTTCTTTTGTAGTCAGACCATTTCCAAAAATCAAATAGATCAAACCAATAACACTAACAACAACATAAATTGAATAAAATCGGAGGTTGACATGGACAGCTGCTTTGATTCGCTTTGCTATTGTGAATTCGCCTGTATTTACATAAGCTTGCAGCATTGGAATAGTGAACCTAACAAAGTACATCTAATCAGCGCGCCCTTTTTCTTTCTTTCTTATCATCAAATGGCATACGCTACCAAGTCAGACAGAAAGAGGTCCAATACAAGACCCGCCAAGCAACAACCAAAAAAGATTCAGAAACATATGCGAAAGGCACTCTGCCTTTTCTATCGTCATATACAGTCTAAAGAAACTTTGTTCAAAAAGAAGTAGACAAGATAAAATAATTTCGGCCTTACCGAGGCTAAGTCTAGAGGTAGTAAAAAGATGATCCAAAAGGGAAAAAACCAGCCGATAGTACATGCCATTGTAACATACCAAGCTTGTTGTTTGAGATTACCATACCTCGACAATGTCAGAACAACAACAAGTAAAAGAAGTACTGTAGCTGTTATTAAAGGTAGCCAGTCGCTATGGTAGGTTATAATAGGAGGGGGTATAGGCTCAATAGGTAGAGTCGTGTTATCAGCCATTGTTATTATAAACAGCTAAAAAAAAAGACAAAAGAAAAAAAAGTTCGTGTAGTACAATAAATAAGCATATTGAATCACTACTCCTTCTAATTCAGTTTGAGAAAGAGAAGAGTAATTACAGAGAGGAAGCCGATCAAAGGTCTTGATGTCTTTTTGACAAATGATGAGTGGATTCTAATCTAATTTGTTTGTTGTCAAGCATCTTTATGGTTTATGCAGCACTCATGTTGACATAATATAAAGCTTTTCGAAATCATCTATACGGACATTCTAATGTCTGTTCAATTGTGTTTTCAGTACTCAGCATTTTAAGACTAGATTCTTGGACTGAAGGACCTTATAGCTACGTGATCAAGGTACACAGCTACAAACAAAAAGGCTGAGTGGACTAACATCATTCTCAAGCTTGCCTTCAAACACAAAAAGACTATGATCTGAGTGTGTTTTGTTGTCTTTCTAAAAGAAAATATATAAACTCCCCAAAATGTATGTACTATGCTGCGTAATAGGCAATCCTGAGATTGTCATCATAAGACTTTATTCGTTTGATTCGCATCTCTTCAACCTGAGGTCTTAGACAGCCTTAGTAATATCGAAGCCCTTTGATTTGTTTCGTAGAAAGCGCACTCTTTATCGAATCAAACTATCTGTATCAACTGAAAAATTACAAAAAGATTGACAGTAAGAAGAAAAGAGAGACGATACTAGAAAAAGTCTTCAAAGATAGCTTATTTTTTTTCTCCTGTCATATTTGATCTAACAAAGCCTTTGAAAAGACCGCAGAGATATTGTGTATGTCTATACTCTTTATATTCTTGGTTTTATTAAAATTCTCATCTTTAACACCCACTAACATTACAATGATCAGTCAAGCATTTGTAATGTAATCCACAATAGATGTACTGTTCTTTCGGGTAGTTTGAGTTAGCACTTTCAATTAAAATATTTGGCTAATTATGATTGATAACCTGACTTCAGCTGCAGTATATGAATAGGTGGGCGCACGATTTTACTCAACGATAAAAGGATATCATAAGAAAGAATTGCATAAAAGGAATGGTAAATCAGTATATTTTGAAAATAAAAAAAGAGAGGAAAATGGTTATGATGAAGCGTGTTCATCCAAGCTATAATATTCTGGGTATTTCTTTATCAATTCTTCTAGATCCTTTTGTTGCTCCACAAGATTTGGTGTCAATTCATCATAAACATCAGTGAAGAGTTGCTTGATAGCAGGTTTCTTGCGCTTTTCGGCAGCAGAAAGACTAGTTAAGACTTCTTTCTTTATTTGCTTGCGATAAACATCTTCCTCTTCTTGGCTCCACCAATTCTTGAGCTCCAGGTAACGTCTGAGACGAGTGACAGGGTTATCGAACTGGGCCCTCTCTTCAACTTCTTTTCTATCACGGTATTTTGTAGAATCATCTGAGGTACTGTGATGACCAATACGATAAGTCATAGCCTCAATCAACACCGGCTTTTGTTGTTTAATAGCTATTTCTCTAGCCGCCTTTGTAGCATTGTAAATAGCCCAAATGTCATTACCGTCTACTCGAATTGTATCAATTCCATAACCAATACCACGACTTGCAATACCATCACCCTTGTATTGCTCAGCTGATGGAGTCGAGATAGCAAAGCCATTGTTACGGCTTTATATAAAAGACGGTTAGAACTATATCGCATCATGCAAATCTCAACTTATCAGAAGAATTAAATACACTACCAGAAAAAGATGACAGGACTTTTCAAGGTGGCGGCCATATTAAGACCAGCATGAAAATCACCTTCAGAAGCAGCTCCTTCGCCAAAGAAGCAAAGTGTGCAAGCATCTGCTCCAGACATTTTCAAGGCGTAAGCAGCGCCTGCAGCCTGAGGAATTTGTGTACCGAGAGGAGATGAGATTGTTTGGAAATTCAATCGTTTAGATCCATAATGAACAGGCATCTGTCGACCTTTACCATAATCCAATTCATTAGAGAAGCATTGATTTACAAACTCATCTACAGTAAAACCACGGTAAACTAGCATGAATGCTTCACGGTATTGACCAAAGACAACATCATGAGGTGAAAGAGCTGCAGCACTACCGATCATGGCTTCTTCACCATAATGAGTCATATAGAAACTAATACGTCCTTGACGCTGTACTTCATACAGAATTCCATCCATTGTGTGTAACATGACCATGCCTTTGTAACATTTAAGTACCTGATCTTTAGGAAGATTCGGGTCATGCTCTGGACTTAAAATCGTGCCTGTGTGATCCATAACACGATAAGCTTGTAGTGTCTCTTGTTTTTGAATGAACTTCAAATCATTGGTAAATCTATCAATCGATGTCCATGGAGCAGCACTTGTTGTAGAGGTTGCTGTGTTGGTTGAAGGGTCGATGACAGTAGCAGAGGTAGCTGCTGTATTTAGCAACTATAAGCTTATATTGTTAGTGCGGGTATGGAAGCTGAAAATTAATTCGCTTTACTTGTGTAGAAACCGCAAAAAGTCTTTTCTGTTGGCCAACCAAAGAGCGACTAATTATGCGTTTGCTTGCTTGAAGCATCGTACAAGATAAGAGAGTGAAGAAAGAGAAAGAAAAAAAGGAAGAAAGAGACGGAATGTTTAATTTTGCTCTTTATTGTAAATGTCGTTTAACTTCTCTCGGGCGTTTTTACCGTGTGAAAAATTGAGCCAGCTTCCTTCTAGAGTATTTTTCGTGGGAAATGTTGTGTTTGACATGTACTGCCTTGATACAGTCACATTCAAAAATGTTGGAAAAAAACAGGTACAATGACATTGAATGAGATCTCGAACATCATATAATGATAGAAGAGGGGTGCTTTCTTTACAAAAGTATATGAAAGCAAAATGAAAACGAATAATTGACATTCAGTATGTACACCTTTGCTATCAATTATAGACTAATGTTTAGATGTCATAGCGTTTCTCAAAATTACGGGCAAAACCTACTTGAATTTGTATTTATATCCTTATCAGAAAGAAAATGGCCATAAAGGAAATGAAAAAGAAAAAAGAATGTACAGTTTGTATACTTAAGAGATCGTGTTTGACTGTTGCTTCTCTCTTACGATAGAGCTTGACTGTGTATCTATAATAGAGAAAGAAAATGCAAAACAATGGTTTTGGTAACAACGAACATTAAAAATAAACCATCTTTGCAGTAACAACCTCTTTTTTTTTTTTTTGGACAAACACAATAGAGATCTTCTTGATTTTGCTCCAATCGCTCAAGTTGATGAAACAACTCCACAGTAAAAACTCAGCTGCAAATAGCACCCAAGTCAAAAGAAAGCATAATATAAAAAGACTTAAGCTTATAAAGGCTTTTAAGAACAAGCCTTCCCTGTTGGAGCGAGAAGTGAGAGATTTTCTCCTAAGGCACTGAAGAATTTTAAGCAACTGGAACGCTGAATCAAGACATAGTGCTTTCTAGCATAAAAATAATTAAATTCAAGTAAGCAAAAGCTTTGATTAGATTTGTTTGCATGATGAAATCACCGCTATATTTTATCTTGCATAAGACCTAAATGAGTAATATACAAAATCGAGTTGAGTCGCCTTACTTTTATTTATCAATAAAAGAACTGCTCAACGTGACAGTCTGTTGCTGGCTTCAATTGCTCAAGTGCAGCAAAAGCTTTCACTCTTCCTCCCCCTCCTTTCTTTTTCCTTTGGCTCTTGGCGGGGTTGTAATCTGAATGATCAAACGCTTGTTTATGATCTAGCGCGAATTACTTGCTCTTTTATCGTCTCAATAGATCTTGTTTCCCATCATGCCGGCTCTCGACATCCGCGGCTGCCTAGAAGACTCACCTACTTTTAGGAAAAGAATACAGTCTCACGAAGAATCCATTCACAACTTTGAAAACTCGCTCAAAGTCCTCATTAAGCTGACTCGGTCACAAGTTGACTTGTCTATTGGTATAGAACAGATCATCAACTCAAACAGTATCCTTTCATTAAATATGCAGTAGCTTATAGTCACCAGCAAACAGAACTTGCCCGTGAGTTTATGAACTTTGCTCATGCTCAAGATGATCCTATTGTTGGTAAGTTGAGGTCTATTTTTATTTCAAAGAGAAAAGAAGAAGCTTATCTCTTCCTTTCTATCACAACAAGCTCAAGCTCTTGAAAAGTTCGGAAAGTCAGTAGTCGAAGTGGAGAAAAACCGAAATATGTTTGTGAGTACAACATGTACATCGAGATAGTAGAGTAGTCTAACATGTCCCATGAAAACAACAGAATACGCATGTAGTGGATACATTTATTTCGCCTCTAGATCAGTTTTTAAAGACCACAATCATGCCGATCAAAGTAAGTTATATTTGGCTCAGTCTTGTAATCGATGACTGAATTTTGCACCTTCCCCTCCCCTCAGGAACTGAGAAAGAAGTTTGAAAAATCAAGTGATGAAGTTGATTCAGCATTATCTCGTTATATGAGCAAGAAGCCGAAAGATCCAACTTTACAAGAGGTAAGGTAATGCTGGACATATAAATAAGCTACTTATATAGTTTCTTTAGTCTGCGAAAGAATTAGCTGATACTCGCAAGATATTCCACAAATCTTATATGGAATATGTCTCGAAATTAAATGATATTGAGGCTAAAAAGAAAGTGGATTATATGGAAAATGTATTGGCATACATGTATACTGAATCAGCATTTCACCATCAAAGCTATGAAATTCTGAAAGATTTAGAGCCCTATATGCGGGACCTGACGGGACTGTTACATGATGTATGTTTCACGATCTACTCAGTACATCAGAATAATTAACTTGATTATGTTGTAGTCGAGGCAACGATACGAAGAAGAAGTGGAAGAGGGGCTAATATATCGACAGGCTTGCGAGCAGGTAAGAAAAAGGAAGATTGTCATGACAATTTCTTAATGATTATAAGTAGAATGCATCTGAACAATATAATCCGATGCAACAGGCATCCATACAAGTAGAAGCAATCCCCAAAGCGCACAAATCAGGCTACTTATTTGAAAGAAAAAACGGGCGAGTCTATCAAAGTTGGTCAAGAAAGTATTTCTCCATTTATGATGATGAATTAATTAGCACATCCAGAGGTCCAAAGGTAAAGTTCAAGTTATTAGTAAAGTTCAAATGATTAAAACGTGGCTATAAAATAACGAATTAGACCTCGACAAAAGAAGAAGACGGCACACATGTGTATAATTTGAGAGTATGCAGCGTTAAGTTGACTGACGGATATGATAGAAGGTTTTGCTTTGAAGTGATATCACCCAATAGGTAATATATCAAGAACAATCTATGTATATATGTTGGCTTATGATGACAATGTAGAGTTTTGGTATTACAAGCAGAAAGTGAGCAAGATATGAATGAGTGGGTCACAAGTATTCGCACAGCAAGCCAAACAGCACTTAATTCTGAAAATGTACCTCGATATGTGCAAGGTTCGCCTAATCTTCGAAAAGTATGGATTGTCTTTTCTTTCTCAGTTTTTTTATTCATCGACTTGATTCTCTGATAGAGTATTTTTGAATCGCAACATAAAGAAACAGATAATGATCAGGATCAAGAAAAACAAAGAGAATCATTAAGAAAAATTCGCATGATACCCGGAAACAACCAATGCGCAGATTGTAAGGAAAAGGATCCTGAGTGGAGTTGTACCAATTTAGGTATTATTGTATGTATCGAGTGCTCGGGAATTCATCGAAGCCTTGGTGTACATATCAGTAAAGTGAGATCAGTCATCCTTGATAAATGGGAGCCAGACGCCATTGAGGTAACAAAAGCAAAGCAAACTGTATCTTAGATACCAAGAATGACCTAATTGTTACCATCATATATTCAGGTTATGTTAAAACTAGGCAATAGCGTTGGCAATAATATCTACGAAGCTTTTGTACCTAAGCATATGGAGCCATTTAGGATTGATCCTAGCTCAAACAGGTACTGTACAGTTAAAATGCTTTGAAAATATATAATCAACTCAACATGTGCTCCTTAAGGAATGACCGAGATCTCTGGATTATCGAGAAATATGCGAAAAGATCTTTTGTCAAACAAACTAGTCTAGACCAGCCTTCGCTTGACAAGGTGAGATAAAAGAAAAAAGCTGCTTTTCTTATACACGGCATATTAAAGCCAATTCATATCTGTCTTTACTCAGGCGTTTTGGGAAGCTATTGTTAAGCAAAATTTACCGGAAGCTCTTGAAAGGCTAGCTCAGGGAGCCCATGTAGATTATGGAAACACTGAGGAAGAGTCACGTACAGCTTTGCATAAAGCAGTTGACAGCAGCGATGAAGTATCAGTTGAATTTTTATTACAAAGACTCAGCGACATCAATCAACAAGATGCTAAGGGCTGGACAGCACTTCATTATGCGGCTGCTAATAACAATGTCAGACTCGTTTTAGCTTTGCTAAAGAGACATGCTAAAGCAGATATTAAAGATATTGCTGACATGGTAAGTACAATCTGGTTTTTAATTGAATGTACACACTGTTCTAACTCTTTGTGATTCAGACGCCCTTAGACTTAGCTGTTGACAGACAGAGTGTACAAGCAGTTACAGCATTAAGGCTGTTTGCTTTTGATAAACAGCACAATGCTTCTCCTGCCAGTTCCTTAGATTTTGGTTTTAGAGAAGCTATGTCTTCTTTTAAACATGTGAGTAGTGAGCGTCCACCTATAGGCTCGTCCCATTCGGCTATCGATTTAAGAGAAGCCGATGCAATGGCCTCAAAGTCCAGTGGCATTCTTTTAGACGATCAAAATAGTCAATTGCTTGCTGTAGAGAAATAAAGTTATTTACTAACAATCTTGAACTGTATTGTTGTGCTTCGTTTTGATTCATTATAGATGACTCAAGGCACACATCTTTTTTTGCTATTCTTTTTTTTTCGCTTAGGAAGCAACTCTGTAAAACTTCAATTACATTATACCTGACAATATGCTCTAAAAAGATATCATTCAAATAAGATTGCTGTATCATGAAGGTGCAACAATCACAATAGCAAGCTACACCATGTACAAAGTTGATACTTTGGCCCTTGATCTCTAGGTGCAAGTCATTTATATCCAAGCAAGTAGCGATCAAGCATATGGATTGAAGAAACCTTAATCCATTAGCATTCTGGTCATCTAACATAACTTTATCATCCATGTTCTTGAAATACGTGAAGTGCAATTTAGTGTCTAAAACAGAGTCAGAGGAAACACTGCGAATTAGAAATATGATAGAAGCTTCTGCTTCTTGAATTTGATTGCTAAGACTGTTTCTACACTTGAGGTACAAACATGTTTGCTTTGTTCGGTTATTCGAACACAAGCCTTTCTTTTTTAAAAAAGATACGTTGGCTTATTGTAGTTATTTATTCTTTCGTTTTGCAAAAGGTTTAGGATATAATGTTGTGCATTGACATTCATCAGTAACTATAACACCTTTCAATAAAAGCAGGCCTTGCATTCAAATGTATTGATAAGAGACATCTGAAGAGAGAGGCGGCTAAAAAAATTCCACTTGCGTTGCATTCTTTTAAGATGGATTCTAACAACTGCTCTGCTTTCTAAAAAGGCGTTCAGGAGATAATGTTAAATTCGTAATAGGGGCCAAAGTTGTGATTTATGCCTAGTTTTCAGGTAGTAGTTGGCGTAGATTGTTTCTTTTCATCCCAGTACGTTTGGTGCTACTGTCTAAGGGTGATAGCATATATATATATAAATAACAAGAAGATGCGTATTGTCAATTGTAATATTACCATCTCCAATTGTTGATATTCCTTGGTAAACACTCCGTCCACTCCAATGTCCACTCCCTTCAGACACCCCACTCATTTTTTTTCTTTTGTCCACTCCCTCCAGACACCCCACTTTCTTTTTCTTGTTGACATTTCTTGTCAGGATAGTAATTATTTTTCTCTCCCCCCATCTTTTTTAAATGTCAAATACGCCTTAGTAAATCTGAAAGATATCTTTATAATTTTATTCTAAGTAAATATAAGTGGGCGCTTCTAATTTTTTTGGTTGCTTAGGGAACTGGCGCCACTTGTTCCAGTATGTTTCGTATTCTTTAAGTTTTCCCTCAATTCTGAGGTAGTGATTGTATACTGGTGGGAGATTTGATTGGTTAATACCAAGCCTGATTGCATACCAATGGACATTATGACCGTTTTGGATATGAATGGCAACAGGCTTGGATTTTGATTTGGGAACATTTAATGGCAGGTAGGTGATAGCAGGATTAATTCCTGGATGCTCTTGTTCAGCAGAAGGGTAAATACAAACAGGAATAGAATAGGTGTCTGCAACCAGTTGAGCACAGTCAGGCCCGTAGAACCACTCAGGCATTTCTTTCTTATCTAGCCCTGTTGCAACAACTGTCCGAAGTCTTTCAACATCAAAGTTTGGAAAGTACTTCCTGTAACTGTCTTTGATGTTTTCCAAAGTCTTCAACATTTTGGATCTGACTTCCAGATACTGGTCCCCATCCACGTATTTAGAGCCGCTTCTGTCCACCAAGAAGGCAACTGCTCTAAAACCACAGTTACCATCCCCTAAGGGATTGAGGTAATCAGTAACTTCGGATTCCTTGATTGATGGACTGAGGATGCTAGTGATTGAAGGCGGAAGATTGCCTCGCGAGCGCTTGGTTTGAGGTAAAGGGCTTTCGTAAACGAAATCATCTTTACCATAGCTTGCCTCTGAGGCTTTTCTTTTCTTGCCCTTGGCTTCTATTTTTGAAGCGCAATTATTATTTAGTTTTAGAATAGAAATGATTATATTTGAGCATTACCTTCATCTTTCTTCGCCTGTTGTTTTTTTTCTCGTTTAGCGACTTCTTTCAATTCTTCTTTTTCTTTTTCCAAAGAGAACTCATAGTGAGTTTTTCTTCTTTTCGTATTCTTTGGTCGTCCTCTAACACTGACTTTTCTTCGAGGAGGAAGCACCTTCTCGATTCTTCTTTCTTCAATGCTTCTCATGCACTTTTCAACACTTTCTTCTAATCTTCTTTGATCTTGGATAGATTCCAAAGAACTGTGAAGATCAATGAGCTCGTTAGCCAAGTTCATGATGATGGCCTTTCTTGAAGCACCGACCACGAATCCCTTCTTCGGTTCATCACTACGAGTGACTCTGTCACTGTCATTGGTAGCATCAATAACTGCACAGTCGTCATCGTCATTCTCTTCATCTGTTAGCCACATTTCTTCATCTTCATCAACAATTGCTTCTAATAAAAAAGTGTTATCTTGTATTGTTATTATGCGTCAGTCTTCATTTACCTTTCGTCTTCAAACAAATCTCATCTTCTAATTCTTCCAAGTCATCTTGTGTATGCATTTTGGAAGCAAAATAATCTAAAAGATATTAGATACATAATTATACATTTGTAGATATAAACTTACCTTCTTCACCTTCATCAAAGTTGAATCGCCATCTACGCGGAAACATACTTAAAGGAACTTGGTTTTTTTTCAAGCTCAAAATGTGCTTGCAAGGAAGGTTATATTGCAACCTAACCGAGCACAAGCAAGCTTTATAGCTGATTGGGGTCTCAGCTGAACGAATTTTAACGAGTTCGTTAAAAACTTTCCCAATAGCAAAGGAATGAACCTTTTGGACCAAAGGGAGCAACATCTTAAACAGGTCTTCTTCCTGACAGTAATATCCTCTGTACGAGAACATTTCTCGGCCTTTCTTGCTTTCAGCTTCTCTTGCCTAAATGTAATGAATTAGTTAAAGAAAGCATTGCCAGCAGATTAAAAATAGGTACCCTTTGTCTGTACCATTGATCAATTTTTTCAGTGACCATCACAATAGTACCAGATGAAGACTTAATAAATCTCTTTAAAGAAGAGTGGCTGCCTTCTACTCTGTTTGAAGAGCGGTTTCCAAAATGAGGAAGTTTGTAAGTATGGAAGGCTGTCCATTTTTCAGCTTCTTCCATTTTGCTATTTAAATCAAAGTTAGTGACTTTAACTTGATAGAAAGTAGATTTACCTTTCAATGAAATCAATTGCTTTTTTCTTGCCGTCTTCACTCACATAAACCAATGGAGCTTGGCTGCCGTCATCAAGCTGCTTCAGGTTTTTCTTAAATGTTCAAAACCTCGTTTAGACATCATTCAGCTTATTTACTGATCGCTTACCTTTTCTCCCTCAGAAAAAATATCTGGCTGATTGACAAAAAGTTCCTTCAGCGAGCGAACTGCAACTACCATTTCTTCACGAGTAATCGCTTTCAATGCAACTTCTTGATATCGCATCTGGATCTCTTGTCGAATGCGATCTCTTCGGTCTTTGTCTTTTTCAACAACACACTCCATTAGCTTCGCCTCAAGTCTTTTTTGCATATGCACATAACATAAAATGTTATGTGTTTGAGGAAAGACACTGGAAATGGCATTTTTCAATGCTTGCTCATTGTCGGTGGTAATCGTCTGAGGTCCTTGGTTCTCTTCAGGCCAAGTGATTTTTTTGAGGCAGTCAAGCACCCATTTGTACTGGGTGTTGTCCTCTTCGCTGATAAATGCACCAGCAACCTCAAAAGTTACGAGGGTATTAGGCTTAATGCCTTCGACACTACTAGTGCCAACAATGTTGACAAATGTCAACTTGTGAGCATTGATCTTGTAAGTAGCATCAATGACCAAGTTTTCAGGCATATTCTTAGCACGCTCAATGTTTGACTTAAGTGCAAAGAAAACAGCACTGATTCTTTTGTCATTGTCAACGTTGTAGAATACTTCGTATCCTTTGTTCTGTAGGCCGATGACATATTCATACATCATCTTACTACGCTGGGTGTTGAAGTAGCGATACTGAAGATTTTCTAAATCTTTTTTAGTGACGTTGAGCACTTTATCAGAAATCAAGTTTTGATAAACGCTGCTAGCATTCATTCCAGTCTTGAAGTAGCCATAAATCTTCTCTTCAAGTTCAGCAGACATTTTTCTGTTGATGCTGTAGTTGGTTGGGTCTTCTGAGATACTGTGATTGTGCTGACCTTGAGAGTTGCTGACAATCCATTTCTGAATCATTGCATCAAAACGAAAGTTGATGAAAACACCGCAAAGCATTTTCTGGCTTTTGGTATCTTTAAAGGGATCATTTCTGTCGGATCTGATGCGCTTCTTGCCACCATGCTTACATATGTAGTTGATGGCTGTTGGCTTGGATGTCTTGATACTCATGACAACGTTGAATTCCTTTCCGAATCGACGAATATCATCGTAGATTTCGCTTTTGTTGCTGTATTTCTTGCTTACAATCGTGTTGAAGAAAGTTGAATGAGTTTGAATATCTTGGGTCATTTTGTTAGTAGAGGGAAGAAAAAGTTTTTTTTACAGTTGGTGTCAAAATATGTCTATTTTCTGATAAAAAAATATCTGAGTTAATGTTTAGAGTTGACATGACCATTGAGAGCCAACAAAGAGAAATAAAAAAGATACAATATACATCCCCTTTTCTATTTATTTTTTGATTCAATCAGAATAATCTCTCGGTACAAGAATAAATAGATAAAATGCACAGTTATAAGAGCATATGTTAATCTTTTCAAGTTTCTATAAAGCTTTCTCCTGGATTACTATGCTTTTTCCTTTTCAAGAAGTGAACTCAAAACTACCAGATTGGACTTCAAAAGTAAACAATGGGGGGTCAATACTATCAGGATTAAACAGAGAATTACTAAAAAAAGATGGAGTGTCTCTAGGGAGTGGACAAAACAAAAGTGGGGTGTCTGGAGGGAGTGGACATTGGAGTGGACGGAGTGTTTACCTATTCCTTTAAGCAGGAATAGTTGGAATTAATTCATGACTGTTATTCTGACTCCCTAAAGTATTGGCATGAATCCTTACAAACTAGTCTTAAAAGCCAGTTTGAATAATACCTGCAGAAAAAATATTTTGATTTAAAGCAGCAGAAGAAATAATTGGTTTGTTGGGCATGCCTTGGATGATTTTACTAACAACAAAAAGCTGTTCTAAACATACATCTGATTTGCCTTCAGAAAGTAGCTTGATATGTACCTACAGTAATAGTGTACAAACACAAAAACACGTCTATGCTCCGAACAGTTTCTCTTGACTAATTACTATACGCATATATAGAATTTCATTAATTATGTTTTGAGCTGTAGCTTGTTACGAAGATATGTTAATGGACAAACCTAAGTAGGGTGTTTTAAGCTTGTTGAAGCAACGCGTAAGTTTCATTGATCGTGTGTGCGCAAATTGCAAATAAGATCATAATCCTGAAAAGATTTTGTAATAAGAAAAACTATGCTCTCAAAGGTTAAAGATAGCTCCTGGAATCTATAGTTTTCTAAAGAATAAGATGGGGCTTTCTCTGTTAACAACATTATGTTTTCTTATTTGGGTTTCACAATTATGACTTGTTAGAAATCAGGAACGTCAAATAAAGGTATAGCTCACATTTGTTCTATCTGCTTTCAATAATCTTGTTCTTGGTCAGGATCCTGTACGCTTACGTTTTGTTTTTGTTGACTATCTTTACAAAAAATAGAATCCTTTTGTATTTGGACTCGTTGTCATACTTTTGTTGTGATGAAAAAGCTTTGTTGACTTGGAAATTGGTGCTATGTGTCACCCAGTTTATGCTATCTCAAAAAAATATATAATGAATTTCTTTAGTTGGATTGACATGATAAAAAAACAAACGCAAAGACAATTCTTGAATTCATTACAGATGTTTAAAACAGTCTCCTTTATATCCTGAATTACAACTTGATTTGGAAGATTAGATCTCATGAGCCTGTATCTAGTGCAATCGGGGTTTGTCTTCTCCTTCTTTCGCTGATCCAAGCAACCAAACCAGCTAATACTAGTATAAAAGTAATTTGTTTTTCATTCTTTTATCATTTTCTTCAACTTTATCTCTGCTAAAAATGTCCTTATATAGGGTAATTGCAGTGATTTTTTCGTATCTGTTCTTCAGTGATACAACTCTAGCCACTACAAATTTATATAATACACATGGAGTGACAACCCGAACAATAGGATCACCAAATAGTTTGGGCTATAGAGTTTATTTTGGTATGTATGATACGGCAAAAGGAGATACAAAGCTGTCATTTACTTTATGTACCATAGAAAAAGATAATCATGTCATCTCAGCATTTCATGACGTACCACTTTTTGCAAACAGAGAAAAAACAATATTCAACATGATTGTAGAGATGCCTCGTTGGACAAATGCCAAGAATGAAGTAAAAGCACTATTAACTCGAATGTACGCTTTGATTGTAACAATTTCTGAATCTTATAAAATAGATCAACAAAGAAGAGCCACTCAATCCTATCAAACAGGATGTGAAAAACCAGCAGCCCAGGTTTGTAGCTAATATTTTCCCTCTAAAAGGGTACTCCTGGAACTATGGTGCATTTCCTCAGGTATTTTTTTCTCCGCATATACTAGATATTTATACAAGATGGTAGTATATAGCAAATTAGCATGTCTCATTCCTTTTCATAACTAGACTTGGGAGAATCCTAAATTCATATCTCCTTATACGGGTAAAGGTGGTGATAACGACCCAATTGATGTCATTGAGATTGGGCAAGAAGTTGCAACTGTTGGTCAAATAAAGCAAGTCAAAGTATTAGGAGTTATTGGTCTAATAGATCAAGAGGAGACAGACTGGAAAGTAGTAACAATTGATATCAATGATCCTTTGGCTGACCAATTAAATGGTAAGCTCAATGATAGGCTTAATGTAACTTAGTATGGTGACAAGCTAATTGTGTTTGGCTCAAAGATATTTTAGATGTGCAACAGCATATGCCAGGATATATGGAACAAAGCTGTATATACTTCAAACAATACAAAGTACCAACAGGTGGGAATAGAAACGAGATTGCTTTTGAGGGAAAACCGCAGAATAAGGTAACAGAATTAGCTAACCATTAAGAAAGAGATACATTGCCCATGATAACTCAACTGTTCATGTAGAAATTTGCTACAAACATTGTATTGGAAACCCATGAGCAATGGCAGTTGTTAGTCAATGGCACAGAACCAAAAAAAACAATTCAGGCGTAAGAACTTCTTGTACAAATAAGAAGTAGAGTTTCGTTTGCTCACTCTGTGTTTACTATAGCGTCAATTTGTCAGTGAAAGACTCACCTTATAGAATCGACCCTGATAATGATCTTGTCACTCACATATCAAAGGCGAATCCACTTCCACCTACCAGAGTTCCTCCTATAGTCAACAAATGGTATTTCTTTCCTAATAATCAAACAGAAAGTGATATCTGATAAATACAGTCGAACTGCTGTTTGTTTGAATGACAAAAAGAAACTGTTATTGTTGGCAAACATACAGTAGCAGTGAAGTGTGTTTGTTGTATTGATTGTTGATCTGAAATAAATCTAATATGCTTATATTTTTATAAAAAGAGATGGGGAAATAACATTGATTTTTTCTGCTTACACTTTTGTGCACTAGACAATGCAACTTTTCACTCAGCTTTTAAGAGAAAATCAAGTGTCTCCAAATTCTATTGTTTTTTCTCTTTCTTTCTTTGTTAATACAAGTCTTTCGTAACTGCTGATAATGGCCATCATAGAGGAAATACATGAACAAGATTTACAGACAAGTAAGTTGGTACTTGTAAACTCTTTGTGAACTACCCGAGTTGACTCATCGAGATAGAAAGCAACTCGACAGAAGACGTAGCTGTTGAGCTTAAAGGAGAGACTGATCAAGATGGCGACATCTTTTACGACAGTACCGATTACCAAGTTGAAGAACTCAAGGTAACTGAGCAAAAGCCAAGAGATGGAGCACGTACAACCGAGATTTCTGATTTGACAGTATGGATGCAATAGCAACTTTTAAGCGAAGCTTCAGAATACAAAACAAAAGGCAACGAACTATTTGCTCAATCAGAATATCAGAGAGCCATTGCTGAATATGAAAATGCGCTCATGGTATGTCCAGAATCGCAAGGGAAAGAGCGTGCCATCTATTTTAGCAACATTGCAGCATGTCACCTAAAACTAGATCAATACAAAGAAGCACGCGATATGTGCACTCGATCGCTAGAACTAGATTCAACTTATTTGAAAGCTCTACTCCGTCGAGCACAAGCAAATGAAAGACTGGGCACTTCCAGTGCCATGTCGAGCGCTCTTGATGACTACACGCAATTGCAAAAGCAAGCACAAGATGCATATACCCTCAGAGAATGCAAGCGCGCAAAGCAAGAACTGCCAGGAAAGATCAAAACCAAGATGGAGCAAGAAAAAGAGGAAATGATGGGTAAATTAAAGGACTTAGGCAACACTTTGCTAGGCAAGTTTGGGCTCTCTACCGACAACTTTCAATTTACACCAGATCCAAATGGAAGTGGTGGTTATAGTATGAATTTTGTAAACAAGTAAAGAATAGCAATTTTTTTTTATTGTCTTCGTACAGGTAATTTAGATACTAATAATAATTAGCATGTATACATTTTTTTTATGCATGTAAAATAAGCAAAGAGTATATGGATTGTTGTTATGGACGGTTTTCTTCTGCAAAGATGCCTGGAGGAGGGGGAGGGGGAGGATGATGGTGGGGTGAATAAGGCCCTTGTTGTTGTGTGTGAGGATGTTGAGCCTGATAATTGTTATTTTGGAATCCCATGGGGTGAAGTGAAGGTGGAATAGGTGCCCCCATCATGTTTGGGTGATGATGTGGGGGAGGTGGCATATGACCCATCATGTTCATAGGGAGCTCCCTAAAGCCAGACATAAAAGAAGGTCGGGGAGCATTATGAAATGGTTGAGGCTGCTGCTGCTGGAATGGAAGAGAAGGATTCACAATTACATTGTTGAACGGCTTTGGACCCAAATCGCTACCATAACCAAACTCTTGATGAGTTAAATCATTGTTCAATCTAAGATCCATCTGATGTTGCTGTTGCTGTTGTTGGCGATGTTGCATTT
Source organism: Blakeslea trispora (assembly GCA_025331445.1). Lineage (NCBI taxonomy): Eukaryota > Fungi > Mucoromycota > Mucoromycetes > Mucorales > Choanephoraceae > Blakeslea > Blakeslea trispora. Next base: position 505,970 of record JAIWNE010000008.1, on the reverse strand, counting down.
GCTGATTAAAATATAACTGCTGTTGCTGTTGCTGTTGCTGCTGTTGTTGCTGTTGTTGTTGTTGCTGTTGTTGCTGTTGTTGTTGTTGTTGTTGCTGTTGCTGTTGCTGTTGCTGTTGCTGTTGCTGTTGCTGTTGTTGCTGTTGCTGTTGTTGCTGTTGCTGTTGTTGCTGTTGCTGTTGCTGTTGTTGCTGTTGCTGTTGTTGTTGTTGCTGTTGCTGTTGTTGCTGTTGCTCAACAGTCATCAAAGGAGACGATTGACCGCCTAAAATCTGAAGAATAGTGTTTTGAGAGTGAGTAATTCCATTCTCAGGAACAGGGTGATTGCCACCGGATGCATTTTGGCTGTCAGCCAAGCGAATTGACATAATCGCAGGGTCTTGAAAAGGTAAAGGAGAGGCCGATGATACTGGAACATAAAAAAGCAATAAAAAATGAAATAAGCAAAATGAACAATATAAAAGAATGAATGATGTGCTATACATACCATGCTGCACTGAGAGCTGTTCTTCCTTTTTGGAGGGTAAATCTTGATGTTGATGAGAAGCTGCTTTGCGAAGAAATTCACCAAAGAAATTCTGTGCTTCCACACGAACATCAGGATCGGCTTTCTGCTCGTCTTGTTGCCAAGAGGATATAGCTGGGCTACTCTGAGCCGAGGCCATATCACTTGGCAAAAGCTTCTCATCTGGTTGTTGTTGCTGTAGTTGCGATAAAGGTGCTGCATTGTTTGGCATCACAAGAGAGTCTCTCGATAAACTGCGAGGGCTGGGTATTTGGTCTTGTTGCTCAGACAGTTGCTTATGTAGCTGTTGTTGTTGATGTTGGCGTTGTACCAATAATTGCTTTTGATAGAACTCCTCTGCTTTGACTTTTTCTTGAAAGTTGTTAAAGCTGATATTGACATTGGGTAGTAAGGCGCGAAGATCGTCACGGGTTTGCTGTTCGGGAGCAGGAGTCGACGAATTGGATGCGCCGTTTATCTGCAGCTCATTGAACTCATTTCTCATCTGATCCATTGCATTGTGCTGCTGTTGTCTCATAGGAGGGTAAGGCGATTGTTGCTGTCGTTGCGGAGAAACCATGGAAGAGGATAGTGGAGACGCATGGCGAGGATGAGGCTGTGGATGGAAGGGCGAAAGCATTTCGGGAGGAGGAGGCATAGATCGCATCATCATGTGGTTACCCATAAACATACTCATAGGAGGAGGAGGAGGCATAGGAGCAGCCTGATTTAATGTAGAGTGAGGATGGGGTAAATGATGAGGATGATGAGGATGATGAGGATGATTTGGATGATTTGGAGGGACCATAAACTGAGGATTGAGGTTAAAATCAAACTGAGGTACAACTGCTGGAGGAGGATGAGGGTGGGGATGAGGATTAGGATTGAAGTGGTTGCCGCCAAATAACCCGCTGGCTTCTAGCATACGCTGAGAATGTTGTAGACGACGGGCCGCAATAACTGATGGATCTTGTCCATTAAAAAGATCAAAGCCTCGATTAAACCATTCGGGGAGCCCTTGTGGAGGTGGGGGAGGAGGCATATGAGGATGAGGATGGTGGTGTAGTCCGCCAAGGCCTGGTGGAGGTATGCGAGTTTCAGTTGGTAAATGGTGCTTCATATCCTGGGGTATGGGTTCAAAGGGGCCAGGAGTAGGTAAATTTCCAGTTTCAAACTGATGTGATTTATGAACAGGAGAAGAATGTTGAAGTTCTTGCTCGACAAGGGCGGACAATCTATCCATAGCAGCCAAAGGAGAAGTAATATCCTCTGACTTGAAGTGCTGCTCAGATTCGATTAAAATATCATCAGCGTGCTCTACCATTTCTTCTGCCTTTTCTTGTGTTCCTTCAGTTAACAGATCATAGCTTTCTGCAACATCTTCTGTCATGTCGTTACTATGTTGCGTATCAATGCTTGCATTGAGATCGACATCCGTACTATTAGCATCTATAGAGTCAGCAGCGGCAGCAGCAGCATCATCAAATGCCTTTATGATTGATTCATTCAAGGAAGCCAAGTCGTCATCTAACCTTTCTTCTAAGTGGCGCATCTCTTGTTGTGCCTCATCTAGACTAACTTGCTTATCTAAATCAAACAATTGAGGTGGAGTAGTAGTGTGCTTAATCTCAACCATCTCAGGCATTTCATCAAGTCTTTCCTGTTCCAAGTCTTTCTCTTCCCTATCTAACTGTTGTACCTTATCTAGAGTCGAATCATCATCTCTTTGCTTCTCTATAGTACCTTCTGTTGTAGGTGGAGCATGTTCAGATACAGATGAATCAAGCTCAGGCTTCAGCTGAGGTTCTTTGGTCATCTCCTCTTCTGCAGTAGCTTCATTCTCCAGCAGAGAAAGAGAAGAACTAGCTGCGTTATTAAGTTCTGAAGGGATATCGGGTTGAACAGGTGAAGACGGCTGGATAAGAGAAGCTTTTGGCTTCAAAGGGGCAGCAGCAGCAGACTTGGCTTCTCTTTCAGCTTCCTCAAACTCTTCAATACGCACCATCTTACTCTTGTTCTTCTTTTCCTTCTTTACTTTGAGTGAAGGTGAATGTTTGGGCTTTTGAGGAGCATTCAGCGCATCCGACAAAGAAGGTCCAAAATTTTCAGGAGTCGTACTTGGTGCAGACACTACAGCTGGGGATTGAACCTTGGCCCAAGAAGCGCTAGCAGGAAGAGCAGGTTTCTCGTCAATTTCCATTGGTAGGGCTTTTTTGGCAGAAACCAGATTAGGCTTTTTAATAGGTTTCTTGCTTGTAGCGCCAGTGTTGGTTGCAGAAGTGGTGATAGTAGGGGCAGCGGTAGTAGAGTTGCTGTGTGAAACATCAGTTGCAGCTGCCAGCTTGGGTGTTGAGGATGTCTTCGTTGAGGATGAAGACTTAACAGCCACTTCCTTAGCAGATGGGACAGCTGGCTCCTCCTTTGGTACTACAATGGGCGAAATGGGCACAACTTTGGGAATTGGTGCCCATGCACGAGGTGGCTTCACTTCAGTTGCTGAAATACCAGAAATAGCTATAGTACTCGTACTTGTGCTCGTAGAAGGTGTGGATATGCCTGTTGTCGTCTTGGAAGCGCCAGTAGCAGCAGTAGCAGGGCGCTTGTTGGGAAATGCAGATGCTGTTGAGGTTGAAGAAGAACCCGTATTGGCGTGCTTGCTATTTTAGAACAGCAAGTTAAATCACAAGTTTTTTTTTTGAATAAAAGATTTAAGCCGTATCAATAACAATTGGTCCATTGTTTTTAATTTTCTTTTGTTGAGAAACTAAGGAAAATTACTTACCCTATAGTAACTGTGCTAGTAGTGGTTGTAGCAGAAGTATCTTTACTGTAGCTATCCACATCATCTCCAGGTTCGTGTAAGTACATACAGTTGGGGTTTGGACAAGACATATGTCTCAAATAGTATGTGCAATACTTGGTTGTACCATACGAAGCTCTAACACATCAAAAATAGATACTCTTTTAATCATCTCTCGTTTGTGAAGAAGAAGAAAAAAAAAGTACGCTTTGACGCCTGTTGTAGCTCTCTCTCTTTTTCTCTTTTTTCCGATCCCTTTTTTGTCTTCCTCTCTACATACCTAATTGTTTTGCCATCGTATTCCATCCCATTGATTCCTTCAATAGCTTTACCAGCATCTTCTTTTTTGGCATATGTAACATAAATGCCTACAGAGGCAGCTCCGGAAGGTGTAATTGAGCGCTTGCTCACAACTACTTTCTCGATTCGACCATATTTCTTAAACAAATCGTTCTAAACAGATATTTAGCTTCTTAGCATGTGTTGTATACATAGACATATAACTCTTGGTTGATAGTATAAGAACGGCAGCGTGCACAAAAAGAAAATCTATACTTACTTCAATATTGGCGTGTTTCAATCCTAGTCCCAAAACATAAACCAAGTTCTTCTGAACTACACGAACATTTGAAAGTTGTCGTCTACTAGGATCGCGCATTTCTCGTGTCTGACGGTCCTTTTCTTTCTTTTCTTTCTTTAAGCGCATGATCTCCTCAGCACTTACAGGTATAAACTCAACTATCTGATCAGTGTAAAGTCTTCGACAGGCAGGACATCGACCGTTTAAATTGGTTTTGATATGGTGCCAACAAAAACGACAAATCTGTTTTATATTTTATGCAAGAGAATAGTGTTATCAGTTTTTAGAGTCAAGAAAAAGCAGGGATGAAAACAAAAAGGGCCTGAAAAAGTCTTTGTCTAAACCAAAGCCAAAACTTACTTGGTAGCCACAAGGACAGGGCCTAAAGTTACGATCGGCTATGTCAAGTTCTTCCATACATAAGGGGCAATCAGTATCCTCTTCATCAGAAGACATCTTTGATTATGATCTTTTTTGCGATATCGCTTCTCTTCTTAGTAGTAATCCTTTGCTTTTCTCTTCTATTGTATTTATACGTATATATGCGTATGTACAATACTAAGAGTTGTTGTTGTGTAAGTATGCAGTTGTATGCAAGCTTCTTCGTGAGGCAGTAAAGTGTTATAGCAGCGTTGTTTAGATGATTTGTATATACGTATATATATATATAAAGCTGCTCGCTTGATTTTAACTGTATACAGACGCAATAACGTTTATGCTTTGTTTTAGAAAAGAAAAAAGAAAGCAAGAGAAAACGAATTAGACCAAGGCAAACGTAATTTAAAGCTAAATAAATCTCACGTGACTTGCGCGATATTGCTTTGACAAATGAATCTCAGACTATCGGGCTTACTTTTATTTCTAGACATTAGCTGAAATTAATTTGGAGTATAGAATAGTTCAGATTGAAGTAAGCAGTGAACAAAGTCTATCATCCACACCAGATACAGCAGCACGGGATAACCAGAGTTTTGGTGGTGTTTACAATGATTTTGATAGAAAAATGTAAAGATGTCGCACAAGATGCAGAAAAAAGGAAGCATTTCAAAGTTAAAGTTGCCCAATTTTAATTTGACATTGACTCATGTGTAAAAGAAAAAAACCGGCATGACAAGAAAATTATCGTGAGTTGTACTGAATAAGCTGAAACCTAAAAAAGAAACTTGTTGAAGCAAATTTAAAAGTTCAGGTCTGTTCTTAGTTACCACCACAAGATTGTTTATATCCTAAACAATTTTTGCTAACTTAGTTTACGAGTGTTTGAGATGTTAGCAAAGAGTACAACAGTTCCGAAGATTATACAGTAATTCAAGTAGCACAAAGAGCTAATTAGTGTTAAAACACAGTTGAGCTGAAAGAAGAGCAGAGGCAGACAGAATAGGTTAGGCGGACATTATGTACAAGAAGCTAATGTCAATATTCAGGGCAGTCGATGAATAAGGGTAAATGCTTTTCAGCTAAAAAATTAACACTCCCAAGGAGAAGCACATATGAACGACTTAGTAGTCTGATAGTAGAAAGTGACATGTAATTTTAAAACGCGAGTAAGGTTATATCTGCACAAAATTTAGTTAGAGTCTAAGCTATCTCTCAAGTTGGGAAAGGAAACGGCAAAAAACTCGTTAAAAATCTCTTTGCAAGAATTCATAAAGGTTGTTGCTGTTAATTGAATTTCTATCAACAAGACTTTTGGGCAAGAGAGAAATGTATATAAAGCTGTAGTCTTCTTTAGACTTTGACAATGCTACAATCAATAGCAGATATTGAATCTACAAGCAATTGCTGTTCTGTTTTAGCTTTAAAGTATTACATATGATAAGTTTGGCAACGTTCTTATATTGTATGCAATCTCTATAAAGTAGGGTTGTTGGTTGTTAAGATGGAATTCAAAAACTTCAACGCATTCATTCGCGTTCATGTACATGTGAAAAAAGAAACAAGCCCAAAGGGCTGTAATGATTTAAAACAAATGTTTAACATTTATGTATCTTGATCTAAAGCATTGTATATAAAAATATATGGAGTCTATGGAGGTATTTCTAAGAGAGTTGTTCAATCTCAAGGCTAGAGTGATGGTATTCTTCGGACTTTTCATGGTAGTATTGAGGAACGGCGCCAGCATTAACAGGGTAGCCATTGGAGTCATATTGAGGGTAGTAATGTAAAGTGGTTGGCTCAGGAGCGTGTGCAGGTTGTCCGTTAACAACAGGCGAAATATGATATCCGTTAGGCAAGACATCTTGAGGAAGAGGAATGACATCAGGGTTGGCAACAACAGGGGGGTAAGCGCCAGGAACGTGAGGAGGAACAGGATGGGGATAAGGATGAGGTTGAGGGTGTGGATGAGGTTGAGGATGAGGATGAGGATGAGGTTGAGGCTCGGGATACAAGTTGTCATTACCACCCAAAGTCTCAGGCTTGTGAGAACGTTCATGGCTTGGGTAGAGAGGATCAGGGTAGAAAGGACCGTTGATACGCTTAGGCTTTCTTCTACAGAGGGCATATCTTCTTGTACGGCAATCAACGCTGATACCACCACCATTGGCTTCATAATCAACATAGAGTGTAAGACATTTTCGGATTTGGGGATCGGCAGAAGTGTAATCCCATGTACTATATCAAACTTTTAGTTCGGATCTATCGATTATAGTCTCCTTCCTTTTTTACGTACCCAATCCAAGCAGCACCATCTTCACCGATACAGTTTCTGATCATATCAGTAGCAATGAAGAAGTTACGGTTAGTCACACCGGCAAGTGTGCCTTCTTCACCACAAGAATCGTTGGCATGATCCCAATAGCTCAATTTCTTAGAGAAATAGTAGCCATCAGTACCAGGGTAATCACAGACAAAGCCACCCTGAATAGCATCTTGAGCTGCAACAAATGCAGTTAAACTAGCAACCAAAGTTGCTGCAAAAGTAAGCTTGAACATAATATTTCCTGTTTCAAGAGTTTTCTTTCTTTGAGAGTTGTAGTAGAGTTTCTAGAAATACTTTAAAAAAGGGCTACTGTTGACCAAGAGTCCCATTGCAATTTATACTCTGATTTGTTTTTTTTCTCTCTCTCTTTACATTCCATCTTCTATTGGACTCGTAAATTTTTAAGTTTGCGATTTTTAAGCAAAGTCGAAAAGCAATCTTTTGATTCAACTTTGTTTGGAACAAAGGGAAATCCACTGTTCTGTGATACCCTAAAACTGTCAATTTGCAACTTCTCGCGACCAAGATCAAATTCATGCAGATTAGAAAAATGAATTTTGTCCCTAATACGCTAAAAACTAATACAAAATCCCAACGGCCTGCATTCTTTGAATTTTCAAATCTTTTTATTTTCAACCAATACTGCCTAATCTAACTATGTTTTCAGTTTTTTTTGTATTTCAGATCTTCAGCTTGAATGGTTTGCTTTATTAGTAGCAAACAAAGCATCATGTATATAGATTAAGCTATACACGAAAAAGGTTATAGCGCAAGAATATGACTGAGTAACAAATCAGTTCATGAACACCATTGCATAAGCGACTAAATTTATATCTTACACTTCGGTTTTATTTCAAGACTTGATACAAACAAAAAAAAAACTGTAGGAAAGGTAAACCTATTTCTTTTTAGTACTTGTAGATGCTTTAGAAATTCAATCTATAGTAATCTCCTGCTATTGTCTTTTACTCTAAAACTGAGCTGTTTACAAATATTTCAAAAAAAGGTAGTGTAGATCTTTCCATACCAGAGTGCCTCAGAATGGGAATCAAGTAAACTACAGCACTGTTTATTTATCCTGAATATTCCGGAAGAAATGCTTCTAGTACAAAGTGCGAGAGAGTTGACTTGAAACAATGTTCAGTTTGTATAATATAATGCTTGGCCACATTTGAACTTGATTAGATATTCTAAAAGTAATCCAAAATCAAATCAGTCGATAAAATTCAGACAGCACGAAATGAATTGAAACTATAGAGCTGCATGGTTCAGCGTATAGTGCCATCTCTTTGTCTCTTCTCCAAAAAAAAGAGATAGTTTTGTCTTTTGTATGCATTCAACAATTATATTGCTGTTGGGTTCTAGAATATGTAAGAAGAAGTTTGATCGGCATCAAGCCCTGATATATCTTTCTCTCTCTTTTTTTTTGCACTGACAATGGCGAATGATTGTTGAGAACAAAACTATCTAAACACTCAACATCAACTGCAAAATCGCTCATTGGTATGTAATCATAGAAATAAGGCTATCTTTTGCCACTTGAAGCAGCAAAATTACAAAAAAAAAACTTGTACAAATGTTATAATGAATGCATAGAATAATTGTTTACAATTTTCAAACGCTATACATCTGATGTGCTTAACAACTCTTCAAGTGTCTCAAAGTCTCTCCTTTGTCCGCTCGCATGAGCACTACTTTTGAAATAAAAGCTGTATGCATGGATAAAGCCTAAGCGTTGGACAGCAGAGATGTATAAGGATTTGGTGTTTGTTGAGCTTTATGCGTCTGAAAAGTTGAATCATATAATCAGCAAAGCTAGTAGCTTCTAAACCACCAATGATTCCTAGAAAAAATTATAAGTAGCTTGTCTTTCCAAAGCTGTCCTTTTTATTTTACTGACAGAAATTCTATTAGCAATAAGCCAAGTCCAATGAAGAGAAAGAGAATTGAAAGATTAGGGCAGGCAACGGTTGCTTATGAAGTGTTTGAATGTAACTTAACCTTCAATGCTCCGATAAATGTCGATGGTATCTAACTCACTCACTTGATAAACCTGGTTGATTCTGAAGTCGCAAATGTCTTAGCTGCCTTGTTGAAGAATTGCTTCTTTTGAAGGCGACAAAAATCATTAATTTGTCTCACTATGTATTGTGATTATCATCATCAATTTTTTTTGACTGCTCAAGCTAAGATTCAATCAAACAAGAGACATAAAGAAATTGTGGAGGGAAGTTCTCTGGTAGGGATTAAAATGAGAAGAGGCCATGGGGATATGAGAAGGTCGTCTATGATAACATATTACCTCAAGATGCCTTTTTTTTGTTGTTAAAGACTGAGATGATAAGTTGACATAAATTATGTGCATTTGGTGCTTGGCATGATAGTAAACGTTATACACAGTTGGCTTTCTTGTCCAATCTTCCCACATATATAGAAATTGTTTGTGCGATCGGCGGTCTGAAAAAATCTCTTGTGGCGGTCTCTATGGAAGCTGCTTGTTTTCTTTTTATGAAGGAGCAAGCCTAGTTGCAGATAGGAGGAAAACAGACGAGCAAAAAAAAAAAAGAAGAAAAAGCTAGATCGCTCACTACAATTCATTTGGTATCCAAAAAGCTGCCTGCTCTTTTAATTTTCAATACATCACATATTTTGCCCTTTGAGCTGATTTACTTTGAATGAAGCTTTTTGCAAAAGATGCCTGAAATTTTGGTACACTTTCATCATCTTGAAGGATAAGCAATATCTCAAACTGTCCAATTCATCGTGTGGTTTTCTTTTCCTTTGCCAAAGAATTGTGTGCATAAAAAATAAGCTGTTGATAGCGCTAATTCAATGGTGATACCTTAAAATTCCATTTTCGTGTATGTGAGATTTGATTTTTTTGTCTCCTTTTTTTTTTTATTCTTTTTTTTTTTTCTTTTACTTTATTATTTATTACTTACAAAAATGGATGATATGTACCAATATGCTGCTTCGGCAGTTGATAGTAAGAGCCAACAGCAAAACCAAGTGTCCGAAGAAGACGATGTTATCATCAAAGCCTTCAACAATTTTGGCTGGGGAAAAAAATGGTCGAGTCTAGTTGATACAGTGAAGAAGCAGGTGAATATCGTCACGGGCTACATACGCTGCTCGCTAACGTCTGACTTCCCAAATACCAGAGCGAAGCCTTTGTTGAAGGCACAAAGAAAGATCTTCAAGAGTTTGCTCAAGTACTGACAGACGATCCTGAAGAAGAAGCCAGAGAAGAGCAGACAACAAGACAAACAAACAACCAGGAAGAAAATAGCGCACTCGATACGCTACAAAATAACCTGGCAAAGATAAACACAATTAACTTATCCAGCTTGCGTGAAGGATTAACGGAAACGTTGAGTCAGACATTACCAAGCCAAATCAAATCAGTACGATTACCGGAAAATATGGATCTTACTCAATTGAAAGAAGATCTCACAAACGGTACAAGATCAGCTGAACAATATCTTCAAAAGTTCGGTGCAGATGTCATGTTTGCTCTCAAACAGGCAGTCACTGTACTAGAGCCGGAAGAAGAACAAGGTAGTGAAGAAAGCGAGCACCCTACACAGGCAGCACGCATATAGTAAGTGCTTTCTTGATTCGTTCTCTAGACTTTCATATTCATCTTTCACTGTTATAAGTGCTACTCGTAAGGATGCATTGTTAGCTAAAATGCAAAACAACTCCGCCACATACTTGGAAGAGCCTGTGGTAAAAGATGCTAAAGTATTGGACACTTTCAATTCTACTTTTCATATTGAGGAATATACAGACGAAATTGCCCAACTGCTCAATGATTATCCCAACTTGAGAGAAATGATGGACAAACTTGTGCCTGTTCAAGTGAGTTACCCTCTCTTTTGGCAGCGTTACTTTTATCATGCTTGGAGTATTGAACAAGACGAAAAGAAAAGACAGCTGATTGTTCAACAGCCTAACGAAGATGATGCTGACTTTAAATGGGATTCTGATGAAGATGACAATGTCACAGTTAAGGAAGAGAACCCAAAGCAAAAACAAAGAAGCTCAGAAGACACTGATGACTTTAGCCACCTATCGTCAAGCACAAATTCTCCTACTTCTGGTAAAGCAGACGATGACTGGGTTAGAGCAGAAAAGAAGCCATCAGACGCAGAAGAAGAGAGTGATAGTGATTGGGAATAAATCAATAAAAAATGGTTTATGCATTTTTCTCGATTTAAACGCCCGTCTTTTTTTTTTTTTTTTTTTTTTTGAAGAGTAGCCCTTTTTTTTTCTCTTCCTTTTCTTTCATGAGTTCAGAAGTATTAGAAGAACACGTAATTTATTGCTTCAATGTGCTAGAAGCACACTTGAAACAAGAGCCTATGCCAAAGCCTTCATTTTCAAATGATTCATAGTAAGAACAACCTATCAAGTAACCAGCACAAAATAAAACTCTTTTTTTTCTCTCTCTCTAGTCCGTTGTTTGTTACTTGGCACAAAAAGTCAGAGCATGGACTAGTACTTCGAGGATGTATTGGCAACTTTAAGCCTTTGCCACTTCATGAAGGACTTCAAGATTATGCTCTGATAAGGTAATTGAGTGTTTCAGATGTTTGTAAATGATGATATGACTAAACACTCTTCCTTTTCTATTTCTTTCAGTGCCTTAAGAGATCACCGATTTTCGCCTGTCACTCTTTCTGAACTACCTCTACTGACATGCGCAGTATCTTTGTTAGTAGAATTTGAGAAAGCAGAGGATTATCTCGATTGGGAAATAGGCGTTCATGGTATCTGGATTGAATTCAAACGACCAAGTGGTGGCAAAAATACTGCTACCTATTTGCCTGAAGTGATGCAGGAGCAAGGGTGGACTAAAGAAGAAGCTATTGAGTCACTATTGCGTAAAGGGGGATATCGCGACCGAGTTACTCGAGACTATTGCTTGAATAATGTAACCCTCACTCGTTTTCAGTCCCGAAAGATTGAGAGAGCATATTCTAGCCTAAAAAAATAAAGCAGATAAAGGTCTCTAGTACCGATTTTACCTATGGACTCAGATGTAACCTTTTGCTCTTCTAGCAAGTCTTGTTGTTAAAGAAGCGCATTCCATCTTTCTTTTTTGAAAGAGATAAATCCAAATTGAAGTCATCTTAAAAAGCCATTGAGTTTATAAGTGTTCTTATTTCAGTTTGTTAAAGGGAATAGCAAATACAAACAGAATTCCTTGTTCACCTATAATATCAGATTGAGCTGTATGTACATATACATACACATACACATAGAAACAAGTAGAGCAGTAATTCTACTATATAAGAGGGACTTTTCAAATACTGCACTAGGCATTCCAAAATCGCTCTTGTATAAAGCAAGTAGGCATTTTGTAGCTCAGTCACAAGTTCTTGCACAGTAAACCATTATTTCACATGAAATCAAGGAAGAGTGATGGTGTTGTACAACAAGTATATTTGCACATCAGGCGATTTAGGATCCAATACATTGCAACTCGCCTAAAGAGAGAAAATTACCCTAAGCGATGAAGTCCAAAATAATAATAAATGCAACTCATCTCATTTTTGAAATCCGCAAAGTAAAATTTCAAAATGCACAAGTTATCAGTGTAAGCCATTGATTTTGAAAGGGCATTCAAGTGTTATTACAGACCCTAATTTCCTTTTTGTTGTGTTTTTTTTTTACAGTCGTCGTCGCCTCACGGTTCGGATGCTGAATTAGTTCTGCTTTCTGAAGCACACATATGTTGTTATAGATGAAGTATGTAAATTAGATCAGGAGTTCTGGAAAGATGATATTATCGATGAGATTTTGTTGGTTAGAAGGATCAGATTTATGCAAGACATGTATGTCTTGTAAGTTGGTGGAGCGAGAGAAAGCAACATATAGTTGGCCATGTGTGAATGGTGAAGTGCGGAGGTCAATCCCAACGTTAGAAAGTGATTGACCTTGCGACTTGTTGATAGTCATGGCAAAACTTAGTTTGACAGGAAATTGTTTTCTTGACAATATGAAGGGATACTCATCTTCTAAGGTTGCTAGTTCTATTCGAGGAATGAGCTCAACTTGTTCTTGGTTGGATCGACTGTTGTTGAGGACAATGACTTTCAATACGTATTGGCCTATTTCTTTAACTACCAATCTGCTGCCATTGCAAAGGCCTTTTTGTGGGTCAAGATTTCTCAAGAGCATTACAATACAGCCTACTTTCAAGGTCAACTTTGTAGGAGGAAAGTTGCCTGGGTTCTGCGTTTGAAGATACTCATCAGAAACTCTGTAGACTTCATTGCTGGCATTTTCTTCTTGTGAATAGTCGGCTTTATCTGCCGAAGTCAAAGTGACGGATTCACCAGGCATCAGTTCGAGTACCTTTTCATTCAGCAAATCGACAGTATATATATGATTTGTATGACATGATTTACTCGCATGCTTTCACTGATGCAAAGGCATTAATGTATCATCCTACTCTTTTTTTTTTCTTTTCACTACAGAATAATGAACAGTAATCAAGGTAAATGATCTACATCAAGCTTTACTCTTTTCATGATAAGAATGAAGATTTGGTCTTTTTTGTATTGTTAAATAAAGAACCAGGGTGTTCATTGTTTATAGCAGAGCCCAGACCAATTTACACAAAGATCAAACAAACAATCAATATATCAGACAATGAGGACAACTGATCAGTAATGTGGTCAATCTAATTTATAAAAACAAAAGAAAAAAAAGTACCTTTTCCTTCTTTTCTTTCTTTGATGATTATTTAGAATGAATACATTACAAACAAAGGTAACAAGGCTGTTCTTTAGGCTGTGAAATAATTGCTAATGATCTCTTAGAGTAATTACTGCGCGCTTTCTTGCTGTCTAGATGACATGCAGAAAAGTAACTGTTTGGAAAAAAGGCATGTATTTCATCATGATTGTTGTCGCATATCTGTACTGATCAAAATGAATAGGCCTTTTTTTATTTGTTCTTTTCTCAAGAAGAGGTAAGCGATCCATTCAAGAGCTAAAACGATGTCTAAGAAACAGAAAAACTAAGACAATGTTTACACTTTAGGTTTTTCTATGTTGGAGGTAATCTATACACTGTTTTTTTAGAGGGAGGGACAACTCTCCCCCTTAACCCCCCCCCTCTCAGGTTGATTCAGGCTTAATCTATGTAAGTTTATTCGCGTCTAGTACTAAATTCTTATATCATGTGGCTGTGCTCTAATTTTTCTCAGTAATACATGTTTTGATTAATTTTAGGCCCTGTAAAGACCCTGTTTCAAGATTTGGGGTTCTTATATACCTCCCAGCCAAAAAATTTCGGGAACCGACAAACTTTGAAGAGCTTCACAGAAAAACTTTTGCAGGCAAAAAAAAAATTCTAAACTTTTAACATTGTTCTAAAACATATTTAAAACAACATTAAAAGGTTGGATTTTGTTTTTGCCTGCAAAAGTTTTTCTGTGAAGCTCTTCAAAGTTTGATGATTTTTTCGGCGTTTTAAGACTGAAGGCACGTTAATAGCTCAATATTGTCACATCTTTATGCGCTTGTGGTGCTAAATATATATTTGTATTCAGATGATCATACAGATAATAGAAGAGGTCTTAAAAGAAAGGTAAAACTAAAATCAACGAAACTACATGACCTTACTAAACTATATTATTACACTACAGGCAACCAATCACACCGAAGAAGCTAGTTGCTGGGAAGTTAAAGACGAAGAAGATATATGGGAAGCATGGCGCCAATACCTGAACAAATGCACATGTCATCAATATTGGTAGGTTTGAAGTCTGTTCGATTCGTGTGAAAGAGAGACCAACTGACTACCATTTGTAGTTTAGAAAAGAACCACATTATACAATGCGGTTATTCTATCAGGTGTAATCAATCTGTCCCTGATGAGCTGTATAATCATCTTGGGCTCAGCGATGAGAAGGTTGAGAGTCCTTTTGTTGCTTGTCATGACCATATTGAGACAATTTTTTTTGCTAATGCAAAAGGTAATCCACTCGAAGCGATTGTATCTTTCAACCACTCTAACTTACTTTTTATATGTCTAACATAAAATACAGAGATCATCCAAAGAAGCAGGCGACGTGATCAAGAACAGCACCTTACCTGTACTTGTCGCAGAGTTCTTTCTTTTCATGTATGTGTTAATTGTTTTATACCATATAGACTCTAATGCTTGTTCTCTTTAAGGTCTGTATTGTTTAGAAGAGACCTCAAGAAGCGCATTTCAATCAGTGAAGCCAACTACAATCATACACTGCTTTGGCCCTTGATTGAGTTGACTGTTGACTCTTTGAAAAACGATGACATCTCTTTTGTTTGTGGCGAACATGTGCTTCTATGCAGTGAGGAAGAGTATAAGGCTGACGGTGTTGTCATGTATCATAATTTGGAGATCCTGCTGTTGGAGTCTTCAGGAAAGTATTTGCTCAAAGATACACCCCGCTTTGCATATGACCATGTCAAAGGTTGCTTCGGTGCTTTAAAAATGCTAAACGGCATAATCAAGCCAAATTTAGCTCTGTTATGAGCTTGAAAATTCCTTTTGTTCATGCCAGAGGTAATTCCTGCACAAGTTATACAGTAGCAATAGACCAATGATTACTACTTCTTCTCTTTTAGGAGAGCAATTGTATCTATGGAGCCTTGAGATATGTAGTGAAAAGCTTTACGCTTTTCAAAAAATCTACGAGTCAAAAGTTCCTGTGAACTGGGATGATGAAGAAGATATTCTCTCATTGTGTGTTCTAGTTTGGCTACTGGAGGTAAGTGGTAGCAAAAATAGTTTGCAAATTCTCTTCTTTTGGTACTAAAAAAAAAGCTGTAGAGAATGCTCTCAAATTTGATCAACAGTATTGATCGCATAAAAAAGGAGCACCAAAAAGCTAAGACAAACAACATCTTGGGCCGAAAAGGTGAAGATGAAGAACTTCTTTCCTTTGTAAATGATGATATCAAAAAGCCAGTACGAGGAGCCAACTACGGCATATTGTTGCCTGAAGAAGAAGAAAAAGATGTGCAATACTGTGCCGCCAGCAATTCATGTTTTGCTTCTGAGCAAAAGATCTAGTTTTATTTTTATACATTATTTACCATAAATACGATCTTTATCTCCTAACAGTTACTTTGATAATTAAAAATTCGGATGCTGATTAAGAAGAAAAGAAAAGAAGGGTGTTGAAGGATGCAAAGCAAGTATATAAATACATTAGAAGAAGAAAAGCAATAGTTAAAAAGATAATGAATGACAAAACAAATAGCCAACGCTGTAATGTATAGATATACTTATTGCACCTCTATTGGATCCGTAGTCTTTACTAGAGATCTGGTGCTGTTACTGTTCGCAGCATAGCTCTTGATGTTGGAGAGCTGTTCCTTTTACGAGAAGAGCAGCTATAGGAAATCTAGTTGCTTTTTGCTTCTTTATACTTGTGGTGTTTGGTACATCTGAAGATCGAATCCTCTTAAAGAAGATGTCCCTATTTGGATAATAGAGATAGTCATCATGATCATCATCATGGATTTAGTGATCCGATCATCAATTGAACTAGTCTAGAACAGATGTAGACGTAAGCACAATACATTATTCACAGTAATATACTAAACAAGGAAGAAGCAGTAAGTACTGCTAGATATGGACATAAAGACACTATGTCATAAAGGTAGCATAAGTCTAGGAAAAGACAAGAAGCTCTGTAATATCTTTATATAGTAAATTACATGGACTAAAGAAAGTCAAAGACGTAATAGCTGTAGTAGATAGCAAAAGTATAAATACTCTCATTTATTTTGTTCAGAATAAAGGCATACGCAAAACAGTCTCAAACTATTTACTATACTAGTTATCCATTTTCTTTACCTACTTTTCATATCTCAAAATATCACAATACTATCTGCATCTCTATTCAAAAATTAAATCTTTGTTCCTAAAACTCCATTAAAAGAAATAAGAGCCTAAAGCTCAAAAAAAAGTATGGAATCAAAAACAAGTGTAGACGGTCAAGTCAACGCGAAGGACAGCAGGATGAAGGCAACGACACTAGCGTGCCACCACCAGCATGGAGCTTTTGGTCGGAGCAAGGATAGCTCCCAAGTCTCATCGCAGTTGCTGGACATGAGGCTACTGCTTTTCTAAGTCCTTCAGCAGTAGGGACATTGGTTCTCCTTTTTATCGGGCCGCGTCCATCCTGTAACGATGCCAAGAAGTAAGCATGTATCCATACATTCCTTTACAACGCAACGCATAAAGAGTCTTCAGAAAATGATAAAGAGAAAAAATACACGTCAGCCGCTACGATTTAAAGCTTTTTAAGTCCCCGATGCTGAGTTACAAAGCGATTTTATTTAATTGGAAGGTAGGCATTTTTACAGTGCTTCCGGTTCCAATTGGTCACTTTTTTGAAAATTTGGTCTCCCAAAAATACTAAAAATAGAGCTTCATTTGGTCACTTTTTTGACTCTCAATTGGTTGATTTTTCGAATCTCAATCGGTTTCTTATTTAGACTTCATTTGGCTAATTTTTCGAAAATCATTTGGTCATTTCGCTTTGACTTCATACTTGAGATGGCATCTGATTTGAGATTTTATAACGAAGATGGGCAAGGAAACATGAAAATGGAAGGGAGGCAATGGCAGTTGATGAGATTCCTTCATTCCGCCTTACAAAGCTGAAGACCCTTCAAAAGTTTATAAAACATACAGAGGTTGATATGTCTGGTCTATACGAAGGCCATGACACCACTATGAAAGAAGCACCAGAGAAGAAAGATAGAGCTACGGAGTATACGAAATATACTCCTTATCAACGAGAGGCGTACATACATTACGCTTTCGAGAAAGGCATGACTCATGATGAGTCTTGCAGACTTGCAAATGTCAACAAGTACACAGCTCGAAAATGGAGGGCTGAATACAAGTCCAACCCTGATGCTGGTATTCCTGAAAAGAAGACAAACAAGACAGGTAAGCAGCGCATATCGCAGTTAAACGAGCAACACAAAGACATGTTGATATGCTTCTATGACGAAAAGCCCACAGCAACTATTCAGGATGGCGTGGAGGCACTCATCAATAGCTTTGAAAGATTGACAATAAAGAAGACAAGAGTTGCTGAATTCATGAAGAATGAATGTAACCTTAGCTTGAAGAGTATTACTCGCCATACAGTTCAACGAAACAGTACCAAAACTCTCGAGGCTAGAGCAGCTTGGGTTGCTGAATGGATTGCAAAGGGAATCGACTACCACAACAATTGTATATTTGTTGATGAATCTGGCTTAAACGTCAACATGACTCGAGGCAGAGCCTGGTCAAAGAAAGGAGAGCCAGCTATTGAAGAAACGCCATCTACAAAAGCAGTATCAAAGACTGCTCTCGGCGCTGTATCGTCTGCTGGCATTGTCAATGTAAGTATTAGAGAAGCTGGTAATGTGAAGAGGAGAAAAGTAGCTGGTGCTACGAAAAGAAAGGCTCCAGAAGATCGTCTCAACTTGCCAAAGGGTACTACTGGTAACCATTTCATGCAGTTTGTTGTGGATACGATGGATATTATGGATCAGTTTCCAGAAATGAGGGGCTATCACATTGTCATGGATAATGCTCCCATCCGCGTTCATAACATCGTTGATCCCATCATAATTCGTCGTGGATATATACCTGTGTATCTTCCACCTTACTCACCCGAACTAAATCCAATTGAGCAATTTTGGAAGGATCTTAAGGACTATGTTAAGAGAGAAAAACTTAAAGATAATGAGACTCTTACTTCGCGAATGATGGATGCTTGTGAGAAGGTACCGCTTCAGAATATACGAAACTACATTCAGCATTCCATAAATACTTTTCCCAAGTGTCTAAATAAAGAGCCTATCTAAGAAGGAGCAGTGTCTCTATTGTATGACCAAATGATTTTCAACACTTGTGGACTTCATTTTTCTTCTCAGCTTTTTTCCATTAATAAGCATATATGTTGTTTTCCCCACAAAGGATTTCGGTTTCTATATATATTTGTGTCTCTTTTTTTTTTTGCTCTTTTCTTTTCTTTTTGCTTTCTTGAATTAACCCCCCCTCCTCTTATATAAATATGAAAGTGTTCACTCGTGAAGAAGTTAAGCGTCATGCATCAGATGATGATATGTGGATTATTATTGACAGCAGTGTCTATGATATGAGTACTTTCAAGGACATGCACCCTGGAGGTGTTTTCCCTATCCTTGAGTTTGCTGGCAAAGATGCTACTGACGCTTTCTACGGTCTTCACCGTCAAGAAGTCCTTGTCAAATACAATCGTTACAAGATTGGTACCATTGAAAACGAAAAACCTCAAATCGACTTTTATCAACATGGTGACTTTTCAAAAGTACCTTATGCTGAATCAAGCGCCTGGATGGGTTTCAAGTCCCCTTATTTCAATGAATCTCACTTCAAGTTCCGAGCTGCTGTTCGTAAAATTGTTGATTCTTTAGCAGATAAAGCACGCGAACATGAAGACGCAGGCACAAAACCTTCAGATGAAATCATGGAAACTTTGGGCAAGCACCATCTTTTGGCTGCCAACATTGGTCCTTCTCCTGCATTAAATGGCTTGATTCTTCCTGGCGGCATTCGTGGTGAAGACTATGACTATTTCCATGAAGTAAAAAATCTCTCTCATTTTGGACTGGACATGAAACTAACATACGCATCAATAGATGATCTTGCACGAAGAATTTGGTCGATGGAAAGTAAGAGGTTTTGATGATGGTTGTTTCGGTGGTTTCATTATTTCTGCACCTACCGTCATTAACTTTGGTTCCAACGAACTCAAGAAGAAAGTATTGCCTGACATTTTTGCAGGCAAGAAGCGTATCAGTTTAGCTATCACTGAGCCTTATGCTGGTTCTGATGTAGCACGTATTCGTACTACAGCTAAGCGCACACCCGATGGTAAACACTTTATTGTCAACGGTATCAAGAAATGGATTACAGCAGGTTGTTGGGCTGATTATTTCTCTGTTGCTGTTCAGACTGAAAAGGGTATGTCCATGCTTCTTGTTGAACGTGGTGAGGGTGTTGAGACCAAGTTGATCAAGACATCCTACTCGCCTAGTGCTGGTACTGCTTATGTTACTTTTGAAAATGCAAGTGATTGAGTTTGATATGAAAAACACAACTGGAGACAGTATTAACCTGTCTGCTTTATATAGGTCAAGGTGCCTGTTGAAAATCTATTGGGCCAAGAAAACAAGGGCTTTTTGGTTGTCTTGTCCAACTTCAACCATGAACGATGGGTCATGTTGACAGGTTCTAGTATTGCCTGTCGTCTGGCTATTGAAGAGTGCTTCAAATGGGCTACTCAGCGTCAAGTGTTTGGTAAGCGTCTGATTGATCAACCTGTGATCCGTAACAAGTTGGCAAAGATGATTTCCAGTCTTGAAAGTGTTCATGCTTGGATCGAAAACTTGACCTATCAAATGAACAACATGAGCTACAATGAGCAATCTGATAAATTGGCAGGTCCTATCGCTCTCTGTAAATACCATGTTACCCGTGTCATGCATGATGTTGCTGATGATGCCTGTCAAATCTTTGGTGGCCGTGCTATTACCAAGACAGGCATGGGTCGCACTATCGAAACACTTCAACGTACCTACAAGTTCTCTGCTATCCTTGGTGGCTCTGAAGAAATCATGGCTGACTTGGGTGTCAGACAAGCCATGAAAAAATATCCCAACTCTGCTAGACTTTAAAGTGTTGCTGAATAAAAAATGATTCCATCCATTTTTTTTTTATTTTTATTTTATTTAATCGCTTCTGCTACTTAATTCCAATACTTCCAAAATACGAAGAAATAGATTAATGACGTCTAAATAGAGACTGACGGAAGCAACGATATAATCTTCAGCAGAGTATTTGTTGAAGATGAGATAGGTGTCAAAGAGGATATAACCAGAAAAGATGACTACACCACCAACCGCAATAGCCAATTGGATTGTTTTTGAGAATGGGAAGAATATCTGAATGATGCCAGCAATCAAGAGAATCCAGATACCAGCAAATAAACTATAGTTTCCCCCCTCTAGAATCAGACTACAGATCTACACAAGCTATTTTTCATTACTTACAATGGTGCCAACCCACTAAAATCCCATTTCGATTGAAGTGTAAACAAAGTCAAACCAATGAAAACACCCAAGGTAATGAGCAAGGCTTGTAAGACAAGTTTTTGTTGATAGAAAGTCACTAAAAAGAAAAATGATCAAATCATATGCACAAATGTGATCCTGTGTCTCTCTTTCTTACCTATTGTACCAACCAAATGTCCTTCAGCCAAAGTGAACAAGCTCAAAAGAATATAATTGGTTGGAAATGATCGACCTTTCCAGAACAATGCTAACAGGGTACCTATTGTCATAAAGAAGGTAACATAGAACATCCAAACACTTTAAAGAAGAAAAGGGGATGAGACAAAGTATCAGATAGAACAAGCTGTAACTTACTTTGTTTGAACCCAATGCTTAGCTGTTTGATTAAACATGTAGGTGGCAGATAAGGCAGATGTAGTAAGTAATTGAATAGCAAGGATTGAATACACTTTTCGAACAAACTCTGACCGAGGAGAAAATGGTTAGTTTTTTTTTTTTCTTTGACTACGCTTCCCTCAGACATCTTTACTTACGAAGACGAACTTCTCTCGAGCTATTGGCTATTGTTTCTTTCAGCATATCATCGTCACCAGAACCTAGAAAAGGCTGACCAGCTTCTTCATCATAAGCTGGTGGAGGATTTGGGTAAGCAGTACTTCCGTATGACATTATTTTAGTTTGAAAGAAGAAAGAAAAGAGTGAAAATAAACTAATCGTCACAAAATAAAAATTATGCAATGAGCCATTTTCGGAAATAGAGTACAAAAGGAAATCCATGAGTAATCTGTCTTTTCCTTTCCCCGGGAAGTTTCTAGATACTTCCCCCCCCCCTCTTTATTTCACCACTTGAACTGAGCCAGGCAGTCTGAGCGACATGGATCCATTGTGTGTTTGCTTTTCGGGAGTAGTGCAAGATGTTTCATAAGGTAAACAATTATGACTTTGAACTCAAGGTGCTTTTATACAATCAAATAAAGGGATGATAGTAGAAGAATTTGAGATACGGAAATTGGCTTCTATTGTATGTGATGATCCGATGCATATCACTCCGAGCCATTGAAAATACTCTACAAAGCCTTTCTTATTGGCGGACAAAAAAAAAGAAAGAAAATTCGATCAAAATTCTATTTATGATAGCATATGAATGGTCGAATGACGTCAAATGACTTGAATCCATATTTTGTTGTTTGTATGGTAAATACCTTAACAGCCAAAATAACTAGCAAAGACTTGTGCTCTATTGTTCTTGAATAAAACAGTTCTTCATTTTAAGCAGCTCTAGATGCCATTCAAGTGTTAGAAAGCAGTGGAATAAGCCTTTCAATGAACGGAAGCATTGTGAGCATCACTAGATGTTTGTAAAGACTATACCTTTAGCTTCTTTGACGTTCTTTATGTTGACTGTCTAAAAGAATGACCTAAAGATGCTTAATACAAGGTTCAAAGGGATATCTTTAGCTAAAGGGTTTGGAAAGAAAGAAAAAAAAAGTATGCACTTAGAGTTTGGCACTTGTAAGTTTGAAGTTGTAGTCAAATACTGATGACAAACAACTGGATGATGTCTCTAACAATGTTCTGTACATATATCATCATGCTCTTGCTTCCATCAATTACTGTCTTTAAGTGTCAATTCTGGTATTTCTTTAGAAGAAGCTTTGATACTACATTTACTTTTTGCCTGCTAAACAGAATCTTTTGGAGGGGGGGGGGGGTAAATACACTTTTTATTGTTCATGTTAGAGATAAACACTTGATTGAGTAACTGCTTTTCTTGACTGATAAGTCTGCTCAGGCACACATTAGGTCGTACAATTCTCAGTGGAGGTGTTTGAATTAACAGTACTTTCAAGTAAATTGACGACAACATAGAAAAAAAATGCAAAAAAAAAAAAATAGTATTTTTCTTTTTTCTTTTTGAATACGTGTTGTTTCATTGACCCTATTTACCTTTCCCGGTCATGAATTCAGAACAGCAAAGACCTAGTCTAGGCGTACGACCTCAAGTAGCACCTATTCAGCCTGGCATTCGGCCTGTTGGCCCAGGTGGTAATTATAAGTCACCCTCATCTCTCCTAAATACGTTCACTTAACCTTCTTTTATTATTAAGCTCCTATTCGACCTATGATACCACCACAACAAAACCAGTTCCGGCCACAACCAGGTATGGTTCGGCCACCAATGCCTCTTGTAAGGCCTAATCAGACACCTACTCATCCTATGGGTACACCTAATCCACACATGTTGGCAAGACCACCTATACCACAACAGCCCGCTCCTCAAGCCATGTCACCTCAAGGTCTTCCGGCATCACTATCGCCTACTTTTGAACAAAAATTGGTAGTACCATTGCAAGCTATGAATATTCAGTCGCAGGTAAAATGTCAGGCACAACTTTATATGTAAGATCATTTCTTATTCTTATTCTTTCTATGGTTAGCCACCAGTACCACAACCTGGATCAAGACAAGCATCAATGGCTGGTAAAACAAAGCGAGTCTATGTTAATCCGGAAAACAATGCTGGATTTATACAGCCCAATCCTCAGCAACAACAACAACAACAACAACAACAGCAGCAGCAGCAGCAGCAGCAGCAGCAACAACACCAAGCGCCCTGGCCAAACAGTCTTCAGCCTCAAACATTTACAAGTCCTCAAACACCCATTATTCCTTCTCCTGCTAAAAGTCAGCATCAATCTGCCGGTGTTGGTTATACCAATGCGCCTTATACGCACACAGGTCAACAATTGCCACCAGAGTTACGTCCTCCTACACAACCTCGCCCTCGCATTGATCCTGATCAAATGCCAGCTCCTGTGCAGGTACGAGAAGCAGATACTAGTCAGTTTGAAGACAAATTCTTTGGCACAATAGAGAGAGATCGCGTACCTCTTGCTACCACTTCTTTCATTGGTCTTGATCAGGGTAATTGTCATCCTCGGTTTATGCGTGCCACACTGGATCATGTACCTTGTACCAAGGATTTGGCAGATAAGACACGATTACCTATTGGCTTGATGGTTCAACCTCTAGCCAAACAGCGTTCAGACGAAGTCGCTCTTCAGGTAGTGGATCATGGTCAAGAGGGACCTGTGCGTTGTAGTCGATGTAGAGCCTATATCAATCCATGGTGTGTATTTACCCATGGTGGGTCTAAATTTGAATGTAATATCTGTATGCACTCAAATCAGGTACCAGATTGGTATTTTGCCAACTTGGACATGTCTGGTAGACGTATTGATGCAAATGAGCGACCTGAATTACGTTATGGATCAGTTGAATTTGAAGTGACCAGTGACTATCATTCTACCGATAGACCACCTGCTGCCTTGAAATATGCTTTTGCCATTGATGTCTCTGCTCAGTCTATTCAGAATGGTATGCTACAGGCTGTGTGTGAAGCACTTAAGCATGCACTGTATGATGAAGAAGGAAACGCTCGATTGGCTAGTCGTATAGGTATTCTTACATTCAACAAAGATGTTCATTTTTACAACTTATCTGTGAGTCAACATTAAGAAATTACTCGGTGTGCATGCTAATCCATTCTTATTCTTGTATTTAGCCTGGCTTGACAAGTGCTCAAATGCTTGTTGTTTCTGATATCGACGATATGTTCATACCTCTTCAAGATGGATTCTTTGCTGACTTGACTGAATCTAAGCATGTTATTCTGGAGCTTTTAAACAGTTTGCCTCATATGTTTAAGCAAACAACACGTGCTGAATCAGTCTATACAGCTGCTGTTCGAGGTGGTCTCCAGGCACTCAAATCAACGGGTGGGCAACTGTTTGTCTTCCAAACATGTTTACCAAACTATGGTGCAGATACATTAAAGGCACGCGACGATAAATCCTTGTATGGAACCGATAAAGAAAAGACCTTGTTAGCTCCTCAGAGTGATGCCTATAAGGAACTAGGCAAACAATGTGTCAAGCATGGTGTGTGCGTCAACACATGGGCATTCCCATCGCAATACATGGATGTGGCCACCGTCAATGTCGTCTCGCATCTTTCAGGAGGCGATTTCAGATATTATCCCAATTTCACTCTGGCCAGCAAATACAGTGTTTATCATCAACTGGATCATGATTTGCACCGAGAAACTGGTTCGGATGGTATCATGCGTATCCGTTGCTCGGATGGACTTCAGATCATGGATCACTATGGTAACTGCCACATGAGTGTCTATACAGAATGCGACTTGGCTGGTATCGATCAAGACAAAGCGATTGCTGCTGTCTTGAAGCATGATGGCAAGCTGGACATCCATCGTGGTGTTTCTTTCCAATGTGCCTTACTATACACCAATCGACAAGGACAACGACGTGTACGCGTACATAACTTACATCTAGCTGCTACTGACCAAATTGCAGATGTGTTTCGTTTTGGTGATGTAGATGCGACCATGAGTGTTTTGTTGCGACAAACTATCTTTGACTTGAACCATAAGAATCGAAAAGATCTGCACAAATCCATGACGGATCATTGTGTTGATGTCTTGACAGCTTATCGAGTCAACTGTGCAGCCTCTACTTCACCTGGTCAGCTTATATTGCCTGAAGCATTTAAATTGTTACCTGTTTATGTTCATGGTGCCATTCGATCCAAAGTGCTTCGAGGAGGTAAAGCTTTTATATATATATATATTTGTATGCTCTTTATTTGATTATTTAACATTCTCTAAAAAATAATAATAATAATAGTGGGTACAGACATAAACATAGATGCAAGAGCAGCAGCCATGTCTTTATTCAATACCATGAGTGTAGAAGAATTGGTCTGGACACTCTATCCACGCATGTATCCCTTACATCCACTATTGGGCCAGAAGGGAACATCTGCTAATCTGAAGGGTGAATTCAAATTGCCACCTATGATGCGTACCTCGTATGAACGACTTTCTTCCTATGGTTGTTACTTGCTTGATACCGGAAGCGATCTTTACCTTTGGCTAGGCCAATCGTTACCTTCCAACTTTATTGAACAACTGTTTGGTGTCAACACACTAGATCAAGTTGATCCACAGATGGTCATGTTGCCCGCACAACCAACAGACCTTTCTCAAGAGATCCATGGTATCATGCGTCAATTACAAGCTTCTCGTGCAAGACATTTGGCACTTCATATTGTTCGACAAGAAAAGGACGCTATTGAGTTTTTGTTTTCTACTTGGATGTCAGAAGATCGTAATGCAGAAGTGCAAACCTATGTAGATTATATGTGTGTCTTGCATCGCAAAATTCAAGAAGAAATGAAGAAATTCAGCAGTTAAAACCCCATGCTAATGATCACAATGAATAAATAAATAAATAAATAGAAATCTCTTTTTTTTTTTTTAATAAAAAGATCATAGGGGGGATTAAGATGAGGATTTAGTATGTTGAGCAGCTGCAGAAACAAATGAAACTGGTTGATGCTTGAACTGACTGAATGCTTGTGAAGAAGGTGTAGCAGGTTGGAAAAGAGTGGGTTGAAGAATAGAGTTGAACCCAAAATAAGTGCCCTGTGAAATGCTCGTATAGCTGGGTGGTCCATCACCCCAACCTTCGTCTTTTGCCTCTTCTTCAGTTAATTTTGGTTGCCATGCTTGTGGTTGTGGTTGTGGTTGTGGTTGTGGCTCATCTGGTACTTGGAAAATGGAAGGTGGCTTGTTCAAGTGCGTGGCCTCAAGTTGCCTTGAAATTCTTTCCTCTGTAGTCGATATTGAAAATGAGTCTAGCTGGTTTGTGATATTCTTGTCAGCCATGGTTATTTCAATAATGTCAGATATATAGAAAAAAAAAAGATATCGGTTTTTAAAAAAAAAAAAACTGTGCATTTCATTCTTTTTTTGCATGAGAGGTTTTTTTTTTTACCCAAAAAATCGCGGACTTTTAAATAGATAGTTGGAGAGGATCTTTGCCTGAAGCAGGACTACATCTAAATATGTAAGAGCTTCAAAAAGGTAATTTTTTTCAAGCAGACAAAGTGACCTTTTAATTTAGTCCTAAAATTCTGAATGGCAACACAAGCAAATAGTAAGGATATTTGAAAGTGAATGCGGGTTACAAGAGCCTAACCTAGACCCCCCTCAAGTCTGATTTATCCTCGTACTCTATGAACCAATTCAATACAGTGATGTATCTTGCCCCGCTCTTTCTTTAATACTGTCCTAGAGATGTACCTTTCTAAAGAAATAGAGAACCATCATCCTGTTGGTACAAGCCAACCAAAGAATGCCCACCACTCAATCGGCTTGAGAGGGCAATAGAGACTGTTATCAAACAAACCAAATGTATTGTTTCTATGTGTAACATTATTAGAAAACACAATCAAATCAGTCGTCAAGAATCGTCTTTGTGTGGCCCTACGTAAGGTCTGTGCGCTGACTTGAAGAGTTATTTCAGCTCAATCTCTTTCTAAAAACAAAAACAAATCCTCTTAACCCATACATAACTTTCAATGACTAAGTTCAATAAAGAATGCAATTAATTGTACGAACAAAGAAGTAAAGAAAACAATAGAGCTTGTCATAAACAAAGAGTCCATTTTATTGTCTTGCAAGGAGTTACTGCAGTATTCACAAGGTCCTTTTTTTTTATTGTTATTTGCAATATGGAAATAGCTTGCAGGCAATATAAGCAATAGTATTGTATTGAATTAAGGTTTTCTTTCTTTTTTTAGAAAAAGGTTTTCTTTAACCCTTAAGACATACCATTCTAATGGCTTTGTATCCTAAAGAAGGGCATTAAAGCTCTCCGAAAACTATTTTTTGAACCCAATTCTCCCTTTTTCTCTTGCTTTCTCCTAATTTAGACGGATAGAAGAAAGAGAGGAGAGGCATTTGAAAAAAAGAAAAAGAAGTAGATCCAAAAAAGGAAATCTCCCAACCGAAAATAAAGTCCCGAAATCAGTACTTAAAAAAAAAAAAGTTTACCACCTTTTATGTCCTTTTTTTATTATTATTACACTTTATTGAACAGACGCTCCTTTCTTACTCCCTTTCCTCTTTAAGCAATAAGAAAAAAGAAAAAAAAGGGAAACAGTGTATTCTGTTGTTTTCTCTTATTTTATTTATTTTGTAATATACCTTATATCTAATTCTTTTGTAAACCGGGATCATGTCATCAGAATCCTTCTATCATCAAGAACTACCTCCACTCACTCGATCCACCACAACGCATGGCCGTCATCACTCATCTCCTCATATTTATTATGCAAAGCCAAACACAATAAGTCCAGAATGGACTACAGGATCAGCCAAAAGATTACCTTCTTTTGTAAACTTACTTACCCATAGTGAGCAAGATTGGCTTCATCATCATCATAATAAAGACTGTATCGTCAGCCAATCTGATCCAAATACCTCCTACCCACCTCCTCCTGTATTACCACCCAAACAATCTCACCGTAGAGCAATTCAAACAGCCTCTCCTGTCAAAAAGAGCCCTCTATCGATTCATAAATCTAAATCCATGCGTGAACATTCTAAAAAACTACATTCTCCTCCTCCTCCCGTGCCTTCGGATCAACCACCTCAATTGCCTGAAAAACGATCCATCATGCCTTTCGTACACAAAATCAAACGAAAACTAAGTTTAAGTTCAACAAATCATACGAATGCATATCCCAAGCCGAGACGCTCAGTCTCATCGAGTGCCTTGGCTGCCAGTCGACGCAAACAATCCAATTCACCTCCTCCACTTCCTCAGTCGACTGTCAGTAGTGCCCATGGACTAGCGGATTATCAGGGTTATGTGAATCAAAAGAAGCATCGATCTTTTACCTATTCACCTCCACCTCCACCACGCACAAGCAGTCTGGCTGCATCTTCTGTACCAGCAGTACCTCCTTTACCTTCTGCACCTAAACTTCAACAGATGAACACCCGTACAAGTTCACTCAAACAGATGGCTACTGCGCCTGTTCGAAAAAGTAGTCTCAAAAAGTCATCTGACAACACAACATGTCTCCATCGAAAGTTATCGACAGCTGAATACGCAAAGAATATCAGTCATGATTTGGCCTTGATTGAGAAAGATATCCGTGCATTAGAGATTCAACGAGACAAGCATTCAAACCTGCTGGTGGCGGCTGAAACTAAAGCAAAACAACTAAAAGATGGCAAAGCAGAAGAGAATCCTCAAGAGAAATCAAAACAAGAAGAAGAAGCAAATCAAACATTAGAAAATAAACAGACAACATTAGGTCGTAAAAGAGGAAAGGTAATAATTAAAAAAAAAAAAAAAGAGAGAGAGAGAGAGAAAGAGAAAGAAATTGACTTAGTTTTTATATAAAGACCTTACCTGGCAGTCTGGCTACACCTCCACCATCATTAACACTTAATTTACCACCCATGACATTAAACCCTATTCAATTGACAATTCCTACTAATATACAACCCAAGAAACCAGCACCTAGACAGAGTACATCTACAACACCTTCCACCAGTAAAAATCGACTCAAGCTATCTGCCCTGACAGAACAAACTGCATCTGACAGTTTCTTTAAATCATCTAAAATAAGCGCTTCCGATCCCATACTACATGCAAAGCCCAAAGATAAAGGCAAGAGCCATATACCCCCTCCAATTAACAATCATTCTGCTAACAGCAACCAAAGCAGTCTTCAGAGCACAACCAGTCATCATGATAGTATAGAAGCACTCTATGCAAAGGCAGCTGCAACAACCAACGATCCATTTGTCGAAGGAGCAACACGGTCACCTAAAAGTGCAGAAGCTTCATTGAAATATTACGGCCAATACTTGTCAGATTATGAACGACAGATTGAGATTTACAACTTTAGCGACATCTATTTTGTGGGTCCTCATGCACAGACAAAGTATGGTTTGGGCACAAGCGAATTAAACCATGGCTTTGATGATGAGCATGGTAACTACAAAGTTGTGAAACAAGATCATTTGGCCTATCGGTACGAAATATTGGATCTGTTAGGGCGTGGATCGTTTGGTCAGGTAGTCAAATGCTATGATCACAAAACAGGCAATCGTGTGGCTATCAAACTGATCCGAAACAAGAAGCGTTTTCACGCACAAGGAATCACTGAAATCAATATTCTAAAGAAACTCATTGAATGGGATCCAGAGGACTTGCACCACACCATTCGTATGGTTGATTATTTCCATTTTAGGAATCACCTCTGTATCGCATTTGAATGTTTAAGCATGAATCTATATGAATTCATCAAGTCCAATCATTTTAGAGGGTTCAGCCTTGGTTTAATTAGAAAGTGAGTTGCAACTTATGTTTATCCTACAAATATTTAACCTCTCTTTCTATTTTTCGGGAATAGAATGATCACACAAATCCTTCAATCACTCTTCATGTTGGCCAATCATGATGTGATTCACTGTGATTTGAAGCCAGAGGTAAGATGGTTATTTTGCTATCATTATTTGATGATTTCTAATTTCCTTTAAAGAATATTATGTTGAAACATCCTGCTAAAAGTACAATTAAAGTGATTGATTTTGGCAGCAGTTGTTTAGAGTCAGAAAGAGGTAAATTGATGTCACGTGAAACAGAAGATGGTTTACTCACAACTTCTTTCCATAAGTCTATACCTATATTCAAAGTAGATTTTATCGATCACCCGAGGTTATATTGGGTCTTTCTTATCACAAATCAATTGATATGTGGAGTGTTGGCTGTATTGTTGCAGAACTATATACCGGTATGCCTTTATTTCCTGGCGAAAATGAGCAAGAACAATTGAGCTGCATTATGGAGGTCATGGGCCTTCCCGATAAACACCTAGTGGAACGATGTTCAAGAAGACACCTGTTTTTCGGTATGTTGAGAGTAGAAAACGAATTCTTTTTCGCTAACCCCTGTCTAGATGTCCTTGGACAACCACGTATCGTGCCCAACTCAAAGGGGAAAAAACGTATGCCAGGCAGTCGATCACTTCGACAAGCACTCAAGTGTAATGACGATGTATTCATAAACTTTGTTGAACGATGTTTATGCTGGGACCCCTCAAAGCGATTGACCCCTCGCGAAGCACTAAAACACGATTGGATTATTGATCGTCATACCACAAGTACAAGTATTTCATCTGCTTATTCTCGTTTAGTGCGTACGACTTCATTTCGGTAGACAAAACACAATAGTCAAATAGAAAAGACTTGTTCTTTAGATACCTCCTCTGACTAGAGCCCCCCCCCCTTTCTGTGACAAGCGTCAACTATATACATACAGTGTAGACATGCTTTTTTCTACAAATGAACACATAAAGAAGGGGTTCCGACTTTTTCCTTTCTTTGAGCTTGACCACAACTACTCTTTATTAGTTTTCAAAAAAAAAGGAGGGAGAATTATGTGTTAGAATGGAACATAAACAGAAATGTGTCATAACTTGACAAGCTTTAAATCAAACCTTAAATGCTAAATTCAATATTTATTCCTAGTGCCTTTCTTTTCTATTTAAAAAAAAAAAAAGAGAGGGGGATGAATCCTTACTGTTACTTAAAGACACTTGGACATTCTTAAATCGAATGACTTTTTTTTTCTTTAGCGTAATTTACACTGCTGATTAAATCTATTGTTAAAAGAATGAGTTGGGACAAGTAATTTTGGACTATAATGAATGGTACTTGTATGGACCACACCTTCTATTTTATCTTTTTGTGTATATTGCCATCAGCACTTTTCATGACAACTTGTGAAATAAGCTTAAATCATTCTACATGGTAAAACAAATATCTTGGATATTAACAGTGTAGAACAATGTCTGGATTACGAAATTATGAGATTTCGTAAACTCATATGCTTCAGCTATTTGGAAGTAGATCAAGATCAAGAGGTGAGGCATTAAAGAGAACATTTAGATAAGTCTTTTGAGAACAGACAAAGTCGCCAACAGGAAGTAGAGTCACTGACATCTTCAATTGAAGACCTGGAATTAAAATGCTTCAGTAAGAAATAACAGAAAGCAAGGAGCAAAACAAAAGGTAAAAGAAGGTCATAGTGACAATACACAGCATAGATAAATGCAAAGCATATCAATGATCCATCTCACCAAGACTTGACTCATACTTTGCAAACAACCAGATATGCATTGTTAGTTATTGGTTGGTAAATTTTTAGCTAAATTGGTTCAAAAAAAAAGGATGTAACCGCACTTCTTTTACAGAAAGACAGCTTAATAAAAGTACTTGAAACAGTAACTCCCGGCGCTTAACGAAAGAATCTTTAATAGCATTCAAAACACTCATCTAGCTACTGTTGGTTGTAATTGAACGATCTAGATATGTAAGTAGTTGATATACTAAAAGAAACAAAGCGGTATATTTGAGTTACTCTGATCGACATTGCCTTCTGCTCTTTTTTTTTTTTTAGAATGCACAACTCGATGCCAAGTATCAATATGTAAAGCGCTTATTTCTGAAGCAATGTTCGGAGAATAAACAGGAATTTAAACGGAAGTTGTGTGATAAAGCCTACATTTGTCTTGAAAAACTATATTAAAGCAGTATTTATTCAAAGTAATGGAAAGGGTTATAAGTCAAAGGGTGGAATAGATAGGTTTAGTGAAAAACAGCATATGCCTTTGTGTACGTGTTCTCTGTTGGAAAAAATACTATTGTAGCCACTACTATTAGCTTATCGGCAATAATTGACTATTACTTGATGATATTACTACAGCGACTAAAGGATAAAGACAAAAGTACTAAAGCACATTCTAATGATTTAGCAATTGACAAATTATTTTGAGGTTCTTTTCTTCTTATAACATCAGGGATTCGGTTTCATGCCATTGTACTTCTCGCTGTCGAATAATCTAAGGCAAGAACAGAGCCTTATCTCTTGCTGTATAAGAGCCAGAGAGTTGAGATAAATACAGCATCATCTGATCATATGCTCTTTTTTGACTGGAGATACAATTGACATTTTAGTTTAGCTTGTCTTTGAAAATCAGCAATTTGTATAACTTGGTCTTGATGCCAATACCGTTAGCAATGACTCTAAACCCTTTGAGTTTAAGCAAAACACAAAAACAGTGCACTTGACTTGAAAAACTTTGTGTAACTAGGCAACTGATCTGGTTGTTTGATCAAAACATTTGTGCAACTAACAACAAGCAACATGTTTACAAGACATATCCAATGTTATTTGTCATGCTGATAACGCCAATTGGTCTGAAGGTTGATTTTCTAAGAAATCGTTTAGTCAGTTAATAGATATTCTCTGACAGTTATGTTAGTAAGTTGACACAATGTACATGGCTATCAAGAGAACACAATGTGCATGGCTATCAAGAGAACACAATTAATAATCAAAGGTAAAGCTCAAAAAAACGTGTAGCAACTTGAATGATGTCAAGACACAAAGTCAATCTTGTATAACTATTTGTTTTATCTTTTAGATGAAGAACATGACAAGAAAATGCACAATATGATTTGATTATCTTTAGTTATCCCAAAGTAGCATGACAACATAAGCATTAGTCATACATGCCTAAACATCAATTGCGGTAGCAGAAAAAAAAAAGGGAGAGAGAGAGAAAAAAAAGAAAAAGAAAAAGAAACACAGCAGGTGGAACGTGAGCATTGTTTGTGTGCATGTCTAATGGATTATGAATTCTGACAAAGATTTCGGGGTGTACAAAGGATTGCCAATTTTAGTATTTTCTATACCCCGCATGCACTCAGGAAGATCAAGAAAGAAGCGAGCTTACAGAGCAACGAGAGCAATGAGAGCAATGAGAGCTTACAGAGTTTGCAGAGTTTGCAGAGCTTGTTTCCTTTTTTGACTTTTTTTGTACTCTTTTTTTTTTTTTTTTTCAAATGATATAAATACAATCGACATTCTCTTTGTCTTTCATTCAATCAAACAATCACTTCTTCTTCTTCATCTTCTTCTCTTCTAGCTGAACAATGCGTTTCTCTCTTGCTACTGCTTTCATCGGCGCTGCTGCCTTGATCTCTTCCGTCACTGCTGACCTCTACAACCGTCTTGATTTGAGCGATGCTGCTTTCTTGTTTGTCGATCACCAAACTGGTCTTCTCAACTTGGTCCGCGACTACCACCCTGACGCTTACCTCAACAGCGTCATGGGTCTTGCTGAAACCGCCAAGTACTTCAATGCTACCACCATCTTGACTACCTCTCGTGAAGATGGCCCCAACGGTCCTATGCTCCCTGCCCTCAAGAAGATGTTCCCTGATGCTCCCTACATTGCTCGTCCTGGTCAAATCAATGCTTGGGATAGTGAAGAGTTTGTCAAGGCTGTCAAGAAGACTGGCAAGAAGCAATTGGTTATCTCTGGTATTGTTACTGATGTTTGTGTTACCTTTGTCTCTTTGAGTGCTCGTAAAGCTGGTTATGAAGTCTTTGTCGTTACCGATGCCTCCGGTACCTTTGACGAAGCTGTCCGTACTGCCTCCTGGATGAGAATGCAAGAAGCTGGTGTTCAACTCGTAAACTGGTTCAGTGTTGCTTGTGAATTGGCTCGTGACTGGCGTACTGACATTAACGGTTTGGCTGCCTTGTTCTCTAAGCGTTTGATCTCTTACTCTCATGTCATTGACTCTTTCAATGGTGCTCAAGCCGCTATTCAAGCCAAATAAGAATCTTAGAACCACAATCAAAGCATAAAGAACTATAAGTATCATAAGGGCATAGAAGCTCCCTTTCTATTTAAATTCATGTTATTGTTATCATTATCATTATAATAAATTATTTATTTGACCATAAGAAAGAAAAAAAAAAGACTTTGCTCTGAGTACATTATTAAAGCAAAAAGAATGACAATGATCAAGTATGTTGCTTTCATGGCTGTTTCAAATTTGTTTCAATGTAAAAGAGAAATTGTCTAAATTGCACAACTAAATGAATATCTTTCATCTGATCATCTTTATTAACTCGGACTCTATGGTGCACTTTTATCCAATCAATGATATTCAGTTCCGAATTCATTTTGGTAAACTTACGATGTTTATGGCCTTTTCCATCTAGTCTTGCCTTTAGATAAATTTAGTTTTGTCAACTGAAACAAGAAGTGTCAAAATAAGTTAAATATAAAGAAAACGGTCAATTTGGTACGAGCCTAAGCGTCGGTAATGATATTATCAATAAAGCAGAACAAGTTCTGAAAAAAAAAAAAATACAATGCCGTGGGATTTGGGAGTGAACCGAATTGAGAGAAATAAATGCTAAGAATGGTACGATGGTACTACGATAATTTTGTAAGTGACTTTGGGATGCAGAATACAGAATAAGATAAAATTTGATCAGCTTGAAATAGTTCCACTTTCATAAATCTAAGTTAGGAATCATTACTTTGCAATGAACAAAATATCTAAAACTGCGAAGTTAAGCAGTTTGGACTTGAAAGCAAGCAACCTTAATTTTCTTTAATACGGACTTCTTGGTTCTTACTGCCACATTCTTTTTATTTTAGAGCTCAAACTATCTTCAGAAATGATGCTTACATTGTGTAAAAAAAAATTAAACAAGAGGAAGTCAAACAGAAAAGATGTAGTAGCAAATAAACTCAGAGCAAAGTCTTTTTTTTTTCTTTCTTATGGTCAAATAAATAATTTATTATAATGATAATGATAACAATAACATGAATTTAAATAGAAAGGGAGCTTCTATGCCCTTATGATACTTATAGTTCTTTATGCTTTGATTGTGGTTCTAAGATTCTTATTTGGCTTGAATAGCGGCTTGAGCACCATTGAAAGAGTCAATGACATGAGAGTAAGAGATCAAACGCTTAGAGAACAAGGCAGCCAAACCGTTAATGTCAGTACGCCAGTCACGAGCCAATTCACAAGCAACACTGAACCAGTTTACGAGTTGAACACCAGCTTCTTGCATTCTCATCCAGGAGGCAGTACGGACAGCTTCGTCAAAGGTACCGGAGGCATCGGTAACGACAAAGACTTCATAACCAGCTTTACGAGCACTCAAAGAGACAAAGGTAACACAAACATCAGTAACAATACCAGAGATAACCAATTGCTTCTTGCCAGTCTTCTTGACAGCCTTGACAAACTCTTCACTATCCCAAGCATTGATTTGACCAGGACGAGCAATGTAGGGAGCATCAGGGAACATCTTCTTGAGGGCAGGGAGCATAGGACCGTTGGGGCCATCTTCACGAGAGGTAGTCAAGATGGTGGTAGCATTGAAGTACTTGGCGGTTTCAGCAAGACCCATGACGCTGTTGAGGTAAGCGTCAGGGTGGTAGTCGCGGACCAAGTTGAGAAGACCAGTTTGGTGATCGACAAACAAGAAAGCAGCATCGCTCAAATCAAGACGGTTGTAGAGGTCAGCAGTGACGGAAGAGATCAAGGCAGCAGCGCCGATGAAAGCAGTAGCAAGAGAGAAACGCATTGTTCAGCTAGAAGAGAAGAAGATGAAGAAGAAGAAGTGATTGTTTGATTGAATGAAAGACAAAGAGAATGTCGATTGTATTTATATCATTTGAAAAAAAAAAAAAAAAAGAGTACAAAAAAAGTCAAAAAAGGAAACAAGCTCTGCAAACTCTGCAAACTCTGTAAGCTCTCATTGCTCTCATTGCTCTCGTTGCTCTGTAAGCTCGCTTCTTTCTTGATCTTCCTGAGTGCATGCGGGGTATAGAAAATACTAAAATTGGCAATCCTTTGTACACCCCGAAATCTTTGTCAGAATTCATAATCCATTAGACATGCACACAAACAATGCTCACGTTCCACCTGCTGTGTTTCTTTTTCTTTTTCTTTTTTTTCTCTCTCTCTCCCTTTTTTTTTTCTGCTACCGCAATTGATGTTTAGGCATGTATGACTAATGCTTATGTTGTCATGTCGATTATTAAGAAATAACAAGCTCGACTTTAGATTATGTAACACTTTAGATTTTGACTATGTCTGCTATGGTGTAACTAAAAAAAAGTGTTTCCTTTACTCTTTTATGTCATAACTCTTCCACTGAAGATACAGTATCTCTTTACTAATCAAGAGCTGCAATCTTTCTTTAGGTTAAGCCTGACAAGCAAAGCCAGCCACAGTTAGACTGCGTGGATGCATCAAATCTGTAATGTTTTGAGTGTAACTATAAGATTTTACCTTTAATAAGATATTTAGATTAGATAAAATGGCTTTATTTAACAATAAAGCATAACTTGATTTCAAAACCTTGAAGTGGCTTTACATATACACTTGCTTCTGGTTTGAAGAAAATGAGCCAGCTGAGCCTTTCGACTTGCTGATACTTGAGAAGCGTACCTGTTCAGCTTATGATCTCGATCAGGTTATGAGCTTTGCAAAGCTAATATTTAGGTGCCACTCGCTGCATAAACTGCTCATATATAGTTTTCTGTATTTCTATTCATTGACTTTTGCTATGTACTCTTTTTGAAGCATCACTCTTTCTTTTTTTGTAGCCTTCTTTTGGTATTTTCAAACAGGTTAGTGTAAAACTTGTAATTGTGTCATTGAAGTAATAAGGAGTTTGAGTTTAGATATCTTACCAGCTTGTTCAATCTTTGACCAGTAAGTTGCTTCCTCTAGCCAGCATTACTATGCATATATAGTTCAAGGCAAAGCAATAAACTCAAGTCTTTTTACGTGTGTTACAGTGTGGCAATATCTGATTTTTTGCTTGACATCTGAACATGCCGAGTTGAGCCACTTTAGCAACAAATCTAAACATTAGTCCCAAGACCCAACTGTGGCGCTCGGAAATACCTTTATTCGTTTAATTATTTGCGATTTGTTGTTGATCTAATTTGACCGAGAAATAGAGAGTTTGTCAAACAAGCAATAAACCTAGATTGCTCTCACCATCAAACAAAGCTTAAAATGCTTGGAAACAATAATATGCTATTCCAATGGTATAGATAATAATTTGCTTTATAAAAGTAAAACTTCGTTTATTGAATTTTTGAGGAATAAAGGAGACATCTAGTCATATATATACAACACTGCTTAGTGATGCATGAATGCTTAAAGTACCTGGATGAGGTAAAATAGCAGCAGAACTCAATGGAGTCAAAACTTCAAGGGCTAAGATGGGAATGGGCATTCTAAATGCAAACGGTATATTTTGTACTTGAAAGGGAAAAGGAAAGAAGTGGGGTATCGAGGTTCTGTACTGATCTGGCTGAGGAATAACATAGGCTTCTTGAGAGCTTATGCTTTGGTGCAAACTAGGAATGCTTGACAATACTACTCTTTCCGTCTGGTGGAGCATTTCCTTCTTTCTGATCTCATCGACTATGCTTTCAAGTATCAAATGGTGGTTTTGGCAAGTTTTTTGGCTGTCCCTGATCCTTTCAATGGTTTTAGTATTCCCCGACAAGTTCAGCAGTCTTGTTGTCATCTGCTTGCAAGTCATTCGAATGCAAAGCTTTTGAAACTCGGTGCGATACTACCAAGGCAGAATTTCTCCAAGAGACGACAGAAGAAAAAACATTTCCTCTAGTTTGTGCAGAGCAACAACAGCAAACGTAGTATTTTGCAGCTTGAACACAACTGTAACTATTGTTATTTAGACGGTTTGTGGAGCCGATCTCTATATACACAATATCGCAAAGTTTAGGTACCGTTGAAATCCTCATCTGTATCTTGAAAGCCTTTTTCTGCTTTGGATATTCCAAGCTTGGGCATCTCATCTTTAGGCAAAGAGAAAAATGCCAAAAAAATTCTTTAGAGCTTTTGTATTTTGATGTATTGATATCAATATATATATATTGTTCTTTGCCTTATACAACTCAAATTTCTCCCTTAGAAGATTTATATGTTAAACTAACTGTCTTTGTCTACCATATCGTTGCTTTCATCAAAGACTTTCTTAAAAGCTTCGTCGATCTCAGATTCAGAAGCTGTGTGGCTGCTATTTAATATCCTATCAACACTCTCTTGAGCAGGCGCTACTTCGAGCACTGTACTTTCGCTAAAGTTGCTAGCTTCTAAGCCTGCTTCAATCACTAAGTCCTTCATTAAGTTGTCTAACTCGAAAGGAACAGGGCCAAAAGAATTCAATGATTTTTAATTGTTGCTAAAACTATTTGTATTGAAGCTTATAATAAACCCAGGGATATCTAATCTGGTTACTAAGATTTTGATGGTGCCAGAGTTGCTTTTCTCACTAACAATTTTATATTGACTTTCAATGATTCAAAAATGCCTTCGAGAAAGGTTTTATCACCCTTTACATTGTCAGTGAAGAAAGTGATTGGCATTTTATGACTATGCAACGAATACGCCTCATGTATTTTTTTTTCAAACGAAAATTGAAGGTAGCTCAATGCCTTAGAAGGAACTAAAAATTGCTGCACAACCTCCTCATATTCGTTTTTGACAGTATAAAGAACAGTAAAGACACTGGTTTCCTCAGCCTTGACCATATGTTTTGGATACTTGAAAGAATGCTCTTTTTTTTTTGAGATCTCCTTATTTAAAAGCATTGTGCGTTTATCCGTTTTACTGAAACTGAAGGAAGTAAAATGATCAAGGCACCTCTTTACTCAGATAAACCAGAACCTTAAAAAGCGTGAGGTAGGTTTAAAAGGCCGTCACAAGTTTTTGATC
Organism: Blakeslea trispora; assembly: GCA_025331445.1. Classification (NCBI taxonomy): domain Eukaryota; kingdom Fungi; phylum Mucoromycota; class Mucoromycetes; order Mucorales; family Choanephoraceae; genus Blakeslea; species Blakeslea trispora. The sequence continues at coordinate 466,733 of JAIWNE010000008.1, read as the reverse complement.
TGATTGGATTACATGATCCAATGAAATGAATTATTAGGACCGGAGTTTCTCCCAGGCATGTCAGGTCCGCCAAAAAAAAAAAAAGACTTGGGTACGCAAATGCAGTTCGAAAAACTAATATTTTTTATTCTTACTGTTTTGATATAAGCTCGCTAGCCACACTCACTCTTCTTTCTTTGAAAGATTAAAAGACGAGAACTTCTCTTTTTTTCTTTGCTTCCCTGATTACTCCACTTCTTGTTTCTTTAAACCTTCTTGTTTCTTTAGACTCTCTCTCTCTCTTGTTGGTTTTCAGCTATGAAGGGTGACAATTACATGCTGCATCACTTGGGCGACAACAGCGATGTTCAAACTGACTTGTTTGACAAGAACGCATTCTCTGATATATTGCAATTTGAGCCATCATCCGCTTCTCATGTTCAAGATTTCAGTACTTTTCCCTCTCCTACACTGTCTGTTGATTCCCATCAAAGCGATCAAGATCTTTCTCGTGAAAACAGCAGCAATGATATGGTTAATTTGCTAGATCATCCGTTTTTACAGCATTTGTCCTCTACTTCTGAACACTTCTCTTCAAGACAAGATGGACTGGATCAATTTGTTCAGTTCGAAGAAGAAAATATGATTCAAGAAGATAATAAAGAACAAGATTTAGAAGAAAAGATGGAGCTTTTGAAAAAGAACAAGTCTACTCACAAACCCGTCCGGGCTCAACGCCAAATGGAATGCTTCAACTGCCATGTCACCAAAACTCCCCTTTGGCGCCGTACCCCAGACCGTGCTCATTCTCTTTGTAACGCCTGTGGATTGTACTACAAGCAGTACAACACACATCGTCCCCTTCATATTCGTCAAAAACATCAGTCAAACCAGACAAAGCATGCCATCAATATTGCTGCTGTCGCTGCTGCTGCTACCCTCAGCACTGCCCCATCTTCTCCACAACAAGACAAGATAATGCCAATGAGCATTGACTTGTATCAAGACGAACAAACTGAAGAACAAAACAAATCTCTCTGCCAATGCTGCCATCAAGCACATCCTACAATAGTGAATGACGCTGGTCAGACAGTTTGTAGCACTTGTCATTTGTTGGCGACTATTCCCATAATCGGCCAAAAGAGAAACTCAACAGATGCCATGATTGAAGACAACCAAAGCGATGAGTCTAATAAAATTCAACGCTTACTTCAGCAACAGCACCAACAACACCAACAACAACAACAGCACCACCACCAACAACAACACCAACAACAATTGGTTTTTCCTGGTGCTACAGCACCTAACTCAAATGAAACTGTTTCTATTCAACAGCCTTTGCAACGACAACCTGAAGAGCCTTCTGGCCAACATGATGATACTAGATTTAAAGCATTAATCTCTCGTATGTCTGTTCAACAAATGGAAGGATTTTTGGGCATGCTTGAAAGAAGATGTGACATCCTTCGATCGATCATTCACAATGAAGGCGATAATGACAATACTATTACTATTTAACATCTAACGACATTTCTTCCCTCTATTATTATTTTTTTTTTTTTTTTACTGTCGTTCTCCTAATATACAATAAATACCCAGACTTGTTCATGTTGACATGAAGCAAACAAAAATGAACAATTATTACTATAACGATAGATATGATTTGTTCATCTGACTGCATTTCTTATTAGGAAATATTCAAGATGTGATACAAACTTTGTCATTCAAAAGTTGTGTGCTTATTTGCTCGCAAGTAAGTCACACTTTGCTTTAAAGAGATTCTTTCCAAAGATATTTCTTATCCAGCCAACTGGTTGAAACAGATATGAGTTTATCGGTTTATTGCCACTCATCGTAAGCCTGCACTAGGAAGATGTGTATAGATTCATTGGGAAAACAGATTATATTCTCATTTAAAAATCTGCAACAGTGTATCATTGACTGAAAGAGACCACACAATACTAGTCTTTATAACACAGCATCAAATTGTATGATCTTTGCTGTTCCGATCAAGTGCAGTAATCACAAAACATAAAACATGCACTTTCTCAGCTGTGCTCAATTATGTGATCTGACTAGCCTGATTTCTTTTTGCTTGCACAGTAGAAACCAACAAGCTTCTCCATGACAATATATCAATCTTTGAACTTCTATATAACAAACAATGCCTCTCAATAGCAGAGAAAAATAATTCGTTCTGGCCAGCATAACAAAAGAAGAAAAGTTTACCATCAAAATAACTCATCCTTAACCTCTTTCAAAGGCGCTCTCCTACCTTTGACTTGAGGATATACTGACCACTCTCATGAAGATAAGCTGTTGTTTTGATCTTTGGCTTCATCAAGCAACTGTACTTGATCTATTATTCTTGCAAGTTGATTTGCATAAATCAATGCAAACATGTTTCGTGTTGCCATTGACAATTATGCCATGCTCAAATCAGACTGATATTTATAGTTTGTTGTCAAAAACGATTGATTTTTCAAGTACTGAGGAGTAAAGAACTTGCTTGGCTTGGCTGCTATCATCAGCAGCGACTAACCCATATGGCTTGCACCTATATAAACGCTTGCTATAATAGCCTTTCTCAGTACAACCAATGCTCTTTACACCTACTTTCTTTTGTTTCCGTCAAGCTCCGCATGATTTTGAAAGAGCTCTCTCCTATCCCGATAACCAAGTATTTATCCTGTATTGAGCTTCAAATCCCCAAAGTAATTCTCTATCATTTTGTATTATACCATGGTGTTTATTTAGTACACTAAGTTAAAAAAAAATTGGCACATAAGCTAGGAAGAATTAAGTCGTGTTGATTGTTTCTTTTTTTCTTTGGATCATTATGAAAGATTCCATGTATCTTGGTGCATTGTTGCCATCATTTCTTCAACTGCAGCGTGTTTTTAACGTTTTCCTTAACCTTAGATATTCAATTAAAGAAATGAACATTCTATTGATCGCCCAAAAAGAAGATTTTGAAAGGATTCCAGCCAATACTTTTGTAGCTCATAGTTTGATCCCTGGTTAAAGAAGTTTGCTTCTCAAAGGAACATAACCATCCCTCTATCATCTAGAGATGCATTCCCCAAGTTGTAGGAATTAGGATAAGCCTATTTCTTTCTTAGTCACAAGTACGCATCATTTTAAGTAATTTCTTTCTCCTGATTCTCTCAAGATCAAATGTATGTGTCTTCTTGCTAAAGAAGGGCATATTAATTTCAGTGTACCTGTTGTAAAAGGAGAAAAATTCTTTTTACTCATGAGACAATGTCAATCAATTTTGGATGACAAGCTTTGGAAGCCATCATCAATTTTATCGTAAGTTTCCTTTCTCCCCAACATATATTTCAAATAAATCTTTAAATTTGCTTTTAGAGCTAGCGAACAACAAGTGAAATATCAATGTCAATAATGATTGTTTTAGTATGAAAACGTACAAAAAAAAAGGGAAGTTTGATTAATAAAATAAATAAAAAGGGAATTTCATTTCATGCAATCTGGATTATTTATGTGCAATAACAAGAAAAAGCAAGCAATTTTGTACGGGCAATCTATTTCCGGAAATAGTGTATATGTATAATATATTTCAAGTAAAGAGAGAGTATAATGGAGTTCTATGTAAACGGGAGGGAAAAGGAAAGGGTTTTTTAGTTGCTGTTCAAGACTTGAGCAGCGTGGTTGGTCTAAAGAAAGGAAAGAAAGGTTAGTTATCTAATACAGATGATAACGCATTTTATATACATACTTGGACAGAAGAGAAACGACGCATTTCCTTAGCATCCATGCTCATCTTCTTGTTCATACCCAAAAGCTTCTTACCGAAGTTTTGAGGACGTTCAAGAGACTTCAAAGATCTAGTACGGTTAGCGTAGTATCTGGCAGAAGAAGTACCGGACATGGCAGAGGCACGACGAGAGGCGTTGGCCTTGACATCGGCGGGGCTGTTGGACTTGGGTTCGAAGAAGTAACGCATGGCGAACTTGAGAAGATCCATAGGCAAGAACCAGACAATGTTCCAGATCCAGACAACACCAGCAAGAGACCAACCACAACCTTGGATGTGAGTGAAGCCCCAGTTGGCATAGACAGAGATGAAGGTGGCAACCAATTGAGCAACAACGAAAGCACACATCAACATGATAGAAGGACGTTCAGCGAAGAACCAACCACGAGAACGAGTGATGAAGATCAAAGCTTGAGAAATGGTAGAAACTTGGAGGTAGACAGCAGAGTGAAGAACGGGGTCGTTAGATTCAACAAAGGTTTGAATACCGAACTTGTCTTGGAAGAAAGAAGTCTTCAAGGCAACGGCAACAAAGACAACAGTGGAGGCAGTCAAGTAAATACCATAGATGATAGCATAAGAGAAAATTTCCTTCAAGTTCCAAGCATCAGGGTAAGGAGAGGGCTTAACACGGTCAGTAGAAATAGTCATGATAGTACCATCGTTAAGGATAGCGAGAATCAAAACCATGAAAGGAGGGAAGTTGTATTGGAAAGCGAAACAAAGAATAGCAAAACCAACAACGACACGAATGGTGACGGAACAAGTATAGATAGAGTAGTTACGCATACGTTGGAAAATTTGACGAGAACCAATAATGGCTTCAATAATGACAGAGAGACCAGGTTCAGTCAAGACAATATCGGCAGCAGAACGAGCGGCATCAGTAGCATCATCGACAGCAATACCGACGTTAGCCTTGGAAAGAGCAGGAGCATCGTTAACACCATCACCAGTCATAGCAGTCATGTGACCCATAGCTTGAAGACGTTCAACAATTTCATACTTGTGTTCAGGGTAGACACCAGCGAAACCATCACAGTGCAAGACCATTTCATCAACATCAGCGTAACCAGAGCCAGGAGGAGGACCATCCTTCAAAGTCTTGGACAAGAACATGTTATCACCCATACCGAGACGACGACCAGTTTCCTTACCGATGGCCAATTGGTCACCAGTAATCATCTTAACTTGAACACCCAAAGCAATAGCACGATCAATGGTATCCTTAGTATCAGATCTAGGAGGATCGTAGATAGGCAAGAGACCAATAAGACGGAAACCTAAACCTTCGCCATCAACTTGACCAGAGGGAACTTCATCAACAGCAACAGCAAGGGCACGGAGACCACGACGAGCGAATTCATCAACATCATCGTTAAGAGCCTTGATTTGTTCTTCAGTCTTATCACGAGTACAGAGGTCCAAGATAGTGTGAGACATACCCTTGGTAACACGGTGAACGGTACCATCAGAGTTGCGCTTGTAGGTGATTTCAGTACGCTTGATAACAGGGTTGAAAGGCTTGAATTCCAATTCTTCAACACCGTCACGAGCAAGCTTAGGATCAGGCAAGGAGTTAACGATACAGAAATCGATAGCATCTTGGTTTTCGGTACGAGAAGCATAAGCAGACAATTGGATGATTTCATCACCGTTGAAGTCGGCGTAGGTCTTGATGGTAGGCTTGTCAACAATGAGCTTGTTCAAAGTCAAAGTACCGGTCTTATCGGAACACAAGATAGTAACAGCAGCCATTTCTTCAATAGCAGTAATACGGGTAACAATAGCCTTGTGTTCAGCAAGTTGCTTAGCACCAATAGCAAGAGTAACGGAAAGGACAGTAGGCATAGCAATGGGGATACCACCGATAAGCAAAACGAGAATGTTATCAATACCAGTTCTGTAAGCATAGTGGAACTTGGGGTACATGACAAGGATTTCAAGGACAACGAAAAGAGTAATAGTACAGAGACAGAAGTTACCAATCTTGGCCAAAATGGTTTGCAAGTGACCAACATCCTCACTGGCATCACCAACGAGCTTAGCAGCACGACCGAAGAAGGTGTTAGTACCAGTACCGATAACGATAGCTTCGGCTTCACCTTGCTTGACAGTAGAACCAGAGAAAACTTCATCACCGGCTTCCTTACCGACAGGCAAAGATTCACCAGTCAAAGCAGCTTGATCGATAGAAACTTGACCGTGAGCAGCAATAAGACGACCATCAGCAGGAACAACATCACCAAGCTTGACACTGATGATATCACCAGGAACAAGTTCAGCAGCTTCCATTGTCTTCCATTCACCGTTACGCTTAACCTTACATTCAGGGGCAAGAGAAGCCATCAAAGCCTTGACAGCATTACCAGCTTGACGTTCTTCCAAGAAACCAATAGTAGCATTGGCAAGCAACAAAAGAACAATACCAATGAAATCAGGGTAATCTGGTGGCTCACCACCACCGTTAGAAAGAGCAATAGAAACGATGGCAGCAGCTTCCATGACCCAAGAAAGAGGGTTCCACATGAAACCCAAGAATTGCAAAATGGGGTTCACTTCCTTGCTTTCAAGCTTGTTACGACCAAACTTTTCAACACGACGAGCAGCCTCTTCGGAAGTCAAACCATCAGTTGAGGTTCTACAGGGTTTAGAATGTGACGTTAGCAAATTATAAAATATAATAAAATTTTCTAAAAATAATAATAAACTACTTGATCCCCCGAAATTTTTTTTTCGAGATAACTAAAAGCAGATCAAAAATCAAGAAAAAAAAATTTTTTTTTCGCGATTTTCTTTTTGAAGGGGTGGTGGGGGAAAGAGAAAGGGGGGAAGAAAGGACAATTTGGTAATGAATTAAGGAGGAGAAAAGGGGATATACGTACTGCAAGAGTTCAAAGATGTCTCCAGGTTCCATGGTGGACAAGTCGAACTTCTCCTTGTCGTAAAGTTCTTCGACAGTTAAAGAAGTAACATTGCCGGAAATGTTAGCTTTTTGGGCAACAGGTTGATCAGAAACGACTTCTTGAACAACGACTGTTTCGGTTTTCTCAGTCATGGCTGAATTAAATTGATTGATAAGAGAGTGTGAGATGAGTTTCTTTCTTGGCTAGAAAAGAGATGATTGTTGACTCTTTTGTTTGCTTATAAATCTAATCCAAAAAAGAAAGAAAAAAGAGAGATAGAAATTAAAGAGTGTATTGGATTGTTGGTCAAACGAAACAAGAAAAAAAAAGAGAAAAAAAAGAAAAAATGAAAATGAGATCAAAATATCAAGTTATTTATAAGATAAGTTTGATTACAGTCGACTACAACTCAGCACGGGCAGGGGCTTCCAAAAGAAACAAGTAATGTAACTTTCCCAATTGGTAAGAAAAAAAAAGGCTCCCCTAAAATCTCCCCTCTCTCTTTTTAGAAGATTTACAATAAAATAAGTACATGGTGAAATTAGTGGACTAGATCGGTGATAGAAATGTACCAATGAAAAACCGCCCTTTATCTTACTTGTTCATTATGTTGACCCTCTCTTAGCTTTTCTTTTGGTTTTTTCCTCTTACCCCGCTTTTGCCCGCTTTGTCAATCATCCTTCCCGTTGCTATCTCTCCAGCCAACTTGTATTCATATCGTATTTTTTCTGAAAGAACAGACCCGAAACAAGAAGATTTAGATACAACGGTTGATTTTGATTTGACGTCGATCTGGTACCTTTTTGTCTGAACTTGATTTTAAACATGTGCCGCGTCTACTAAAAAAGTGACTCGTGAAGCATTTACCATTTAGTAAGAGTAAAAAAAAAAAGATTGACCTAATGGTTAGGTGGATGACCAACAATAAAAAAAAAGAAGAGAATAAAGTGAGAGAGCAGCGGATCCCCTGATTGACTCTAAACATTCTTTGAGGTACACCCTTACTTTTATTGCCTAATCCGTTTAACTCCTAGATGACTTGCCACCCTACTATATACTTTTCTGCGCTATTACTTGATTCTAAGCAACTCTCATGCGAACAAGTTTGAGAAGGGAGAGAAATGAATACCTTCGGCGCAAATTCGGGTCGGTCATTCGGACGGATTGTTCGGCTCTAGTGAAGCATACTTGACTCTGATGCAATACAATTCGAAAAGAGATTAGCTTCAGTGGACGTGGTTCAAGGACAATTTGACTTTTTCTCTCTTTTTTTCAGTCCTTTGGAAAATAAAAAAGAAATTGTGAAAAAATAGCTGCTTTCTGTCGTTTTTCTGTCCTGATACACATCTTGCTTCATATGCTCTTATTGTTACTAGTGCTACAGCTGTGACGACTTAAAAAAATGCTCACAGGTCATAGCTGAAAACATTCACAGGAATAGGCTGTTGTAAAAGGATGGTGGTAGAAATAAAAACGCAAATTTATGGGTGGCAATAAAACAATAGGCAAACAATCAAAGATCGACCATCACACACTCTCAGTTTCTTGCATAACATGTTGACAAATAAATACATAACTGTAAACAAAGATTGACTGTTTACATCTGATGCTATGACAAGATTCAATCAAAGTCCGCGACCACGTTGTTGCTACCAATATAGTCGCCGATGAAATAAGTAGCAACAGAAGGAGAAATCGCTTTTCTGTGAGGGATTATTTCTATTTGCCTGAAACAAGACAAAATTAACAATTTAGTCATTGGGAGAGATCGATAGTAGACATAGGGTAAGCGAGCATATGTTTGAGTTATATAAAATAAACTCTGATAAGAGCGTGTAAAGAGCTGTATTTTTTTCCCATCATTGCACCACATAACATAGTGTAGTAAATAAATAATAAAAAAAAAAACTATCCTTATAACTGTCTCAACTTGACAAGAAAGAAACGCTTGAGCTCCGTTCAAAATTATAGGTCTTGGAGGCTTATCTATATTCGTGATTGCTGCTACTTTTTTTTTCTTGTTGACGAGATATAATAATTTTCTGTAGAAAGGAAGGAATTGCCAAAACTACAGGAAACCAATCCTGCTTGCAGCTCGAAACCAGCCTTAGAAACTGGCTCTAAAAAAAATACACGAATCACTTTGCATAAGATTTGTGGGGGTGAACCTTCTTTTGTATGTGTACAACCTTGGTTGATAAAGAAGTTTCACACTATCTTTCTTTACTTTTCTCACTCATTACAGCCCCAAAACCGAAGCAAAGAGAAGTGCTACATATCTGAGTAACACTGTTTGCCTTCTTTTTTTTTTTGCTTCATTCAAATAAGCAAGTACGATGAACTCGATTCTATCACTGACCTGATATTTGTTTCAAAATATGAGTGGAGTTTTCTGGATTTGTAATGTTCGGAGATATATGTATCAGATTTTTTAAATTGAAATTGAAAAAAAAGGACTTGTAACCATCGATTTCAGTCTACACTAATAATACTTTATTCTAATTACATGTACAAACAAATCCAACTTGTGCCGTTGTGTAAAGACAGGCTGTCATACTCGACTAATAACTCGCATTTGTGCACATCCATTTTTTTCTTTTTTTTTTTGCTTCTGTTTAGAGAATAGAAGGACTAAGTCGCACTTTGATTTGTTGTACTACAAACAGGCTTAATCCATTCAACCGCTACGGTTAATCAAACTAGGTCCCTTTTGCCAATGATATTCTTCTTGAATGACTAACAAGACCGAATCAGATAATGGGGATTTGAACACATGGTATCTTTATGCTTGTTATAGGCTGCAAATGAACTAGGGATCACTCTACCTTCCTTGTTTGTCTTTTTCTTTTCATTACTATTGAGATTAGATAACATCCTTGTACAGACCATAACAACTGTTCTAACTTACAAATTGTTCATTATTGTAGTCGGGCTTTCAAATGAAAACAATATGATCTACTCAGTATGATCTATTCTTTTGTCTTAGCTTGTTCATCATAGAGTATCAGTCTATTGTGTTTCTATTGTTCTCATACATTTCACAAATTAAGTATTATGTATGCAGACACCATTAATATACAGGCCACAGAAAACATAATATAAGAGAATATGCCAATTGAGGAATAATTAGCATGCATAATGATACAATCAAAAGAGACTTTAATATTAATCAATTTTATTAATGTTAGTAACCAGAAAATCAATTTCTCTACTAGAAAGGCAAGAAGGTCCATTCGATATCTCTATAAACTAGAGGCAGAAAGCAATGGTGTGATACTAATTAATGGGGAGGTGACCATTAAAGACAAGAGACACTTATCTCTCTTCTTGTTCTTTCTCTCTGTCTCCTTTCCTTTTTTAATTCCTGATTTCGTCATTAGCTTGTTTTCAAGACCCGTACAAACACATTCCTCTGGTAACATAAAAACTGTGTACCTTTTTTTTCTCTCTCTCTCTGTGTGTACTCGAGCTTTCTTAGGGCTTTGGTTTTATAAAGTATGCGATACCATTCTTTCTATTCTTCATCGCATGCAAGATTATGTGGGTAACATAACGAGCTTCTTTTTTTTTTGCTTTCTTTCTTGTTGGTATAGCTAAATATCAAGGAGTGTTGCTCATGATTGCACTGGTTGAAATATCATAAGAAATGAAATAGGAAATTTGGCATGCAGCCTTTGCAACAAAAAAATAAAATAATTCCCTCATGACATACACAAACTTGATTGGCAGAACACGACTTGAATTAGTACACTAAACGCAATCATCCTTGTACAGAGTGAAAGAGAAGTTAAAAGAAATATATAAAACGAGTCTTTGACAAACTATAAATAAACCAAAAAGCTTAGTTTTGCTCATGTTCATTATGTGCTTCCATGTAAGCATTCGAGTAAAGACAATCCTGCATTTCATCATTTTGCATGAATAGTCAGAGCATTGGTCATATAAATATCACTTTTAGATCGACTTGTCTTTTTTCTTCTTGCTGCTTTTTAGAGTTTCCATAGCAATTACCAGTATATGGATATCTATATCTATAGTGCCCAAAAGAAAGAAAGAAAATTAATTAAAATACACATAAATAAAATGCATAAGATATTCCTTTTCTGGTTGTTTTTTCTAGTTCCTCAAAGCATGCATTTTTCTTATAATTGCTTTATGGAAAAAGTTTTTTGTTCCAATTGCTTCATTTGTTTAGGCACAGTTACATGCAATTTTTTTTCGGTTCTTTGCATTACATATTTCATGATAGGCACATCCAGTATGACATGATATACGTTGATATGAAATCTTGGTTTGTTTCTGTTGAGACCACTTGATCTCCTGATATCAATAGCTAAATGGTTTCGGACAAGCTTTTGTCTGCATGCTACAATACAAGCCTTTTTTACCAACTGAATTCAGTTACTAGGATCAAGGGGATGCGACTGCATAATATTTGGCCATGGATGATCCTTTGAAAAGAACAAAAGGAAAATTATTGCATGACATACATAAACATTTATTATTCATTGAAATCAAAGGTCGTTGGATCTATTGATGTACTAGCCTCAAGGTACATTATCAACAAAGCTCGGATTTGCTATCCTTCCTAGCCGTTTTCTTTGTATACAGATTATTGTATTATCAAACAAACTAAGCTTATTTTACTTCAGTATGAATATGCTTGTGTAAGAAAAATGCTTAAAAAGGGAGTGCTTTGGGTATGCAGCTTTCGAAGGTATATGCCGATGCCAACAAGCTGATCACCCAAAGCGCACCAAGCAAACATATGAAAGCTGATCATTGCTTCTAAATATCGTTGATGTAAACAATGATAGCAGTTGTTATCAGAGCTACCAGTTAATTAGTTGCTAATTTTGAATCATATCATATACAACAGTAAACAAACATCTAAGGGATTTTAAGAAATACTCATTTGTAAAAATAAAAGATGAAACTACAACAATTTACAGCCTCTCCTGTTTTTTATGCACTCTGTCAATTACTGAGTGCAACAAATTGTCAGCCACTTGGTTGTTTTTTAAAGATAAAGACAAAGAAACCTAGGTGGCAAGAAATAACATATTACCCTATTGGGACTATTTCAGGGGAAGAAAGAACAATTAGCTAATTATATTCCTAAACAAATAGCTTCAACAAGTAAGCAGCTTTTATTGTCTCGTTAAGCTTCTGGTCTTTCTTGGCCTTCCATAATATTTGATTGAATTAAGCCTTTAGTTGTTTTGGAGCTACAGTCCTTCGCTGGGTGACTCGGTTCAAACGATTGCTTTAATTGTGGTCCCTGAGTGACGTTAGAAACACTGAATGAAACAAAGCTATTGTATTGTCTGCCTCTTCTAAACGAATTACTGATCCCATGAAATCAATCCAATAAGTTACAATTACAATCTATTCACTGCCCGCTTCTCAATGTTGATAGATGTGTAGTTATCACGCTTGACGAATGATAGACTTGTGTATTATTCATCGCGAAATCGACATTCGTCATACATGTTCTCAATTACAACAACTAGGCTATATCATTACAAAAACTAGTTAATGACAAGGAGCCTCTTTGGTCCTACAACAATATCAACCTTACATAGTCGTATATCAAGACTCTAGCTAAGGTGCGCTTTATTTAGAAATCGCGAAAGCGGTATACGCGATGAGTTGAGCGCCTCACCCCCCCCCCCAAATGGCTTCTGCTGACCTAAGGAGATAGAAGCCATTTGCCCTTGTTAACAATAGAAACCCAAAATGTTGCTGAAGTGGTCAGGAAGAATAGGTAATAAGCTTGAATATTAAGCTTTCATTACTTGGGCGAAGGATTTTATCTAACCGACACATTCAACATTATGATAAACCCAATTGATGTATGAAAGAGCCCACCTTGTTTGAGATTATTTTGATTATTGGCTGAACAAGTGATCGATTGTTCAAAGAAAGAGAAATTGAAATGTGTAGAGCTCATAGTATACTGCCCGATGGTTACTTGCATTGATTGTAGAATAAACGAAGTGCCCAATAAAAGAAGCAAGTTAACACTAGACGAGTATGCTTCGACTGGACATTAAAGAACCAAGTTGAATAGAACTAAATGGATAAATGAGAAATCATGATTTAGAGACAGAGAAACAATACAATGAATTACATCTAAAGATAAATAAACAAAGCTAATGCCCTTTACTATACAGTAAAAGATATTTTCTCATTAACGCTGTTGGTTGTCAACTTTTGAGTTGGTGAAACACTTGATGTTTGAGGCAAGGAAGCACAAAAGTGCACTATTCTAATTGAACAACTGTAGCTCTAAAGCAAAAAATAAGCATGACCAGAGCGGTTTAATAAGAGACGAAAACTTAAAGACATCTGTAGTGAAAGCATTGTTCAATTATTGTAATTGGCGCATTCTTTGTTGATACTTCAGGCTTCTAGTCTTCAACAGAAATATGACTACAGAGTGTTTGTAATGCTTCTTGTGCAGCAAGACTCCAAATGATGATAGTTACATATTCTGTACTTGATTTCTTCTTGCTTGGTTCTATTCTCATTACTCAAGTATAAAATATCAGCAGATCCATATATAATAGGCACTTTGTTTAAGAGTGTTCGTATTCTTGAGAAATACACACTTATGTTGAGCATGATATTGGATTGAATAGCATTTTAGCGCTTGAAGCGATATGAATCGAAGGACGGTTACTCTTATGTCAGACACTCTTAAATCGAGCGACTAAAAGACTAGTGCTCGTCATAAATAAATTTGCTGCCTTTATTCTTTTATATCTCTCTCACTAATTACTGCATGATCTACCCTCTGTTTTGTAACATTGGTTTTCTTCCAATTGTAGAAAAAAAGAAACCCTACACACACGCAGAATCAAAAAAATAAAGAAAAAGAAGAGAACCCAGTACGGGGGTCGAACCCGTAATCTTCCGTTTAGAAGACGGATGCCTTATCCAATTGGGCCAACCGGGCTTCTACACTTCAAAATTTGGTTGGTAAAATACATTCTAATACATGTCACGTGACTGTCCGGTATTTTCGGTAATTTTGCGGACCGGATTTGATTTAATATGCTTTTCCTTGAGTATATGCTAGTATTTAGTTACTTTCAACTAGTGCAACAAGGTCATTGACGTTAGGCCGCAAAAAACAAATAAGCATACCAATAGTTATGTTGTATATGCGTGTTTCAGATGAGACAAATACAGTACCCAACTAAGGATCAGTTTTTTTCTTTATCAAAAATAGCGTGGCGATCTGAGCACAATTAAGTCTTAGCAATGACAATAAGGTTATATATAAGCCGAATAGGTCACAAAGATAGTAACATCATGCAAAATAAAGTCAATGTAAGTAAATTCTTGCTAAAGGTAGCATTTGAAGTAAAATCAACAAGGTTCTTAGTAAAACAAGACTCGAGTCCTTAGTAACATCCTTTATCCTAACAGGTTCTACAAGGACATGGAATGATGAGAGTGAGCAAATAAATAAAACAATTGAATTCATTTAGTAGCAAGGTGTAGATAAATGTGGCACTGTAGTTCCACCAAAAAAAGGAAAAGAGTGCATTTTATTCAAACATTAGGTAAATAGGACAGCTTCTTGAAATAAAGCAGTGTTTACATTTCCAGGCGAAAGAATCCGGCTTTAGTCTTCGGGGTAAATCTCACAGAAAGTTTGGGTTATCTGATTGCAATAGACCATAAAGATAAATTGCTTTAATGTAGCATACATCAGGCATTGTCCAGAACCTAGTGAATCAATTACTTGTTTGATTTCTCTGCTTTCGAGTCTGTGTAACTGTTAGCTCAAGAGAGAAAGAACAGCGGTTTATGCAAATTTCCCTCCTCAATGGAAACAAAACTTTATACATAAAAAAAAGAAAAGTTTTATTTACAGGAAAAGAGAGAGAGAAACAGCTTATCAATAAGGTGAAGCACTTCTTCTTCTACTTCTTCTCGAGTCATCATCGTCTCTGTGTCTGTGTTTACTAGAGCGTTCTCGACTGTCATGTCTTCGTCTGCCATAGTCATCTCGACTATCATGTCTGTGTCTACTACTACGTTCCTCATGTCGACTGCTACTACTGTTGTGATGACGATGCTTGTGTTCTGAACTCGAGCTCTTTTTCTTTTTGTCTTTTTTCTCTTTCTTCTTAAGTTCCTTGAGTTTCAAGGGATTCTCTACAATGGCCTTCAAGGCCATCTGTTCTCTCTTCTTAATCATCAGTAAGGGATCTTCACGAATCTTGGACTGAATATCACGTTCTGAATTAGCATTGGCGTTTGAAAGAGTGAATCTATTTTCTTCAGCTGCAGTGGCTGCTTGCTATTGGACACATTAGCACCATGTTAAAAGAAATCACCAAGCATGATTCAGATAACTTACCACTTGCTCCTTTTGTTTTGCACGCAGCAAGTCATCTACATTCTTTTTGCCCAACAAATAATCTTCCATTGTATTGTTTGCAGTGCCGTTGAGATTGGCATTAGGTGAAGCATACATCCAGTCCAGTTTATTCGAACGCTTCCTTGAAAGCCAAATGAGTCTTTTTTTTCTATTCTCATGTTCTTATGCTTACTTTGTGCCTGCTTCTTCTTGCATGCGCTGAAGGTCCTGAAGTTGTCTTTCTTCAGCCAACTCCTTTTTAAGCTGATCTAGTTTGCGGTCTTCTTCTTTGCGCTTTTGCTCTTCCTTCCATACACGTTCTTGATTTTTAAAGGTGGCAGGATGCCAGGACTTTTTCAAGTTAAGGTCAGATGAACCCATACTATGTTTCTATCAAAAAAGAAAGAAAGAAAAAAAGCAAGAGACTGTTTTTTGATTTTTTTTCTTTTTTTTTTTTTTATATTTAAATACATATCATGTCAGCAAACGAAAAGAGTCGAACACAGAGTCTTGATTATGTAGTTAGATCTGGCATTGCTGGTGGCATTGCTGGTTGTATGGTAATGTACACTTTTATGCTTCTTGTAAGTTCTGTAGACTCATTTCTATATAATAAGGCAAAGACAAGTGTAGCACCTCTGGATAGGATAAAGATTCTCTTTCAGTCAAGAAACCCAGCCTTTGAAAAATATGCAGGTAAAAACAAAAAACATTGAAGAGAGAGAGAGGCTAGGTAACTGAAGCTAAAGCTTTATTGTTTCTTTTAGGTACATTCACAGGTGCTTTTAAAGCAGGCCGAGATATCTTTAAACATGCTGGCATGATGGGTCTATTTCAAGGTCATTCCGTCACATTATTCCGAATTTTTCCTTATGCAGCTATTAAATTTGTTGCTTACGAACAATACCGAGCAGTAAAGTCATCATATTCCCTTGGCTTCATCTCTAGTTACTCAACGAATCATTCATTATATTAGATATTGATGCCTACTCGAACGCAAGAAACATCTAGAAAGCAATTCATTGCTGGTTCAATGGCTGGTAAAAAAGCAAGACAGAAAAAAGTACATTTTATGCATCGGCTGTTAAACTGACACACTATGTTTAGGCGTTACTTCTGTCTTTTTCACTTATCCACTTGACTTGGTTCGTGTTAGGCTAGCTTATCATGTAGAGAAGCCTGGACAGAGCCGTCCTACCTTAAGAGAGACAATTCAGCACATTATAAGAGAGCCTGCTGCTCTTCACTTCCCTCCACTCAATTTTTACCGAGGATTTTTCCCTACTGTAGCAGGCATGATACCCTATGCAGGTGTTTCTTTTTGGACATACCATATCATCACACAACTATTTCGATTCAATCCATTGGTTTCGACTTATACAAGAGCACCATTGACATTCTCAATAGACACAGATCCTTCACTACTAACACCAAAACAGAAGAGATTAGCGGAAAAACCACCATTAAGAACTTGGGCAGAGTTATTATGTGGAGGGCTAGCAGGATTAGTTGCACAGACAAGCAGTTATCCGTTAGAGGTAATGTAGTATAGGCAACCAAAAGTATCTTCATTCGGTTAATTTTTTTTAAAAGGTGGTGCGAAGGCGTATGCAAGTAGGCGGACTATTGAACCCTGACAAGTTTGTTCGATTTACTGAAACAGCAAAAGAAATTTATCGTATCAAAGGTTTAAAGGGATATTATGTTGGACTCAGTATAGGTTATATAAAAGTAGTACCTATGGTTGCAGTCAGTTTTGCAGTTTATGAGCGAATGAAACGACTGTTAGATATTTAATGACGATGGGTGTTGCGTGTGCATTTCTTTTTTGTATATTAATAATAGTAGGCAGCTTTTGTTTCGTTCCAAAGAACTTTTTTTTTTTTTTGTAAATAAAGAAAAAAAAAGAAAGACGATTTATATGTAGCATCTTTTTTTGAGTAGATAGGATAAAGTCTTTATTATTTACAGTTATAAATACAAAATGAGAAGAAATCAAAATAACAAAATCTAATGCTTCTTGGAAGATAGCCATGTCTTTAAGAGGGTGATTTGTTCCAAGACAGAGGATCTGGCAGTACCACCAGGTGTATTACGGTTTTCAATAGAAGTCTCGAAGCTCCAAACAGAGGCTACATCATCAGTGAAAGAAGGATGGAGTGTCTTGAGCTCATCTACAGACAGATCACTAAGGGAACATTGACGGTCTTCAGCCATCTTTACAGCAGCACCAGAGATATGATGTGTTTCACGGAAAGGAACTCCCTTACGAACAAGGTATTCGGCCAAATCAGTAGCCAACATATCTCCACTCAAACTGGCAAGCATCTTTTCAGGGAAGATAGAAAGGGTGCTCAAGACACCAGCAGTGATCTGAAGTGAGCCGGATAAGGTATCAGCAGCATCAAACATAGGTTCTTTGTCTTCTTGAAGGTCCTTGTTATAGGTACTGGGAATACCCTTATAAGACATCATGAAGCCTGACATACTACCAAAGACACGACCACTCTTACCACGCAACAATTCCAAACTGTCAGGGTTCTTCTTTTGGGGCATCAAACTAGAACCAGTACTGTAAGCATCAGCCAACTTGACAAAACCAAATTCAGCACTAGAATAGATAATCAAGTCTTCAGCAATACGAGAGATATGAACCATAGTCAAACTAGCCCAGAACAAGAATTCAGCAACAAAGTCACGGTCACTAACAGCATAGAGAGAGTTGTGAATATAATCACGGAATCCCAACTCCTTGGCCAAGAAGCTACGATCAATATTGAAGACATGGCCAGCTAAAGCACCACTGCCCAAAGGCAAGACATTCAAACGCTCAATTAACTGTTCTAAACGCTCAGCATCAGATTGCCAAAGCCAAGCATGAGATAAGAGGAAGTGAGACCAACGGATAGGTTGAGCACGTTGCAAGTGAGTATAACCAGGCATCAAAGCATCCATTTCCTTTTCAGCACGACTGACAGCAACAGCAATCAATTCTTTCAAGTGAGCCAAGATCTTGGTGGCCTCATCGCGCAACCAAAGACGCATATCAGTAGCCACTTGATCATTACGAGAACGACCGGTATGAAGCTTACCGGCAACGGAACCAATAAATTCACCCAAACGACGCTCGTTAGCAGTGTGGATATCTTCATCACCAGCCTTGATCACAAATTGACCTGATTCCCATTCTTGCATGACTTTCTGAAGACCATCTACAAGTTGATCACGTTCTTCGGCAGAGATAATGTTGTTTTTAGCTAATGCCTTGGCATAAGCAATGGAGCCAATACAATCAGCTGCATACATGCGCTTGTCGAAATGGATAGAAGCGTTGAAGGCATCCATCAAAGGATCAACGGCGCCAGAGAAGCGGCCACCCCAGAGTTTCTTTGGTGCGTCAGTCATAATGTTTATATTTCGGAAAAAAAGAGAATAGTCAAGTATGAAGAATGAGAAAAAAAGTGAAATGAAACTTTGTCTTTATTTATCTCACTTTTTTTTTTTTTTTGACAACTTGGGATGACTCACACTTCTTCATATTGTCTAATTTATTCAATCTCAGCAGCGATTATCTTGCCTTTTTTTTTGAGACTCTTACTTTACAAGGAAATCAGGAAATTAAACCAAATCAAGCTACTATTAGCTCCAATATATGAGAGCAAGTATTCTTTTTTTTTATATTTTGGCTTTTTTGACAGAATAGTCAAATACACTATTTGATCTCAATAACCTCTGAATCTGAGAATGGTTCATACCAAATTCTTCAAGTATTTCAATTGAATGAGCTCCAGGTTTGAGAAGTGGCATGTTATCAGTGGGTCGATAGGGTTTGGCTGGTGTTCTCGAAAGGCTTGGAGCAGGTTGTGGTGGTGGTGCCTGTATTGGCCACTGAATATCTGCATCTTGATCTGCTTGAGGGATTGGATGCTTAAAAGACAAGACAGGTGTGACACAAGCATCTGCGGTGTCAAATAGACGTGTCCATTCGTACTGTGTTTTAGAGCTAAATATTCGTTGAAACATATCTTTCATCTTGGGCCAAGAGGATCGGTCAAACTGATCAGGAAGTGCAGATGCATCCAGCTCAAGTTTTTCTAACAGGCATGCATAGAACTGTGGTTCAATGGCCCCACTATCAAAGAATAAACTTTTTTCTTTAGATTACAATAGAAAAGGCATTCAATGATTCCTACACTGCCATATATTGATGATCCTTAGTTTGGTATACTTCATAAAAGTGTGCTCCGCCATCTAGTAGATTAGTGCCTCTATCGCTGTCAAGAATGAAGCCATGCTTTTGTAAAAGATAAGCATGTGTTACTAAATAGGCAGTGCCTGCTGTCTAAAACGCGAATCAGTTTGTAATTTAGTTGAGATATCTTGATTGACTTACAAGACCAGCGTCCACAATCTGTCCTTTCCCCGATTTTGATCGTTCCACAAGCGCCATGAGAATACCCATTACACACATCAAACCACCACCAGCAAAATCAGCTAAACAGAAAAAAAAAACTAAATATAAATCTTTCAAATAGCCTATGCTCATACCCAACACGTTTAAAGGAAAAGACGGATTCTCTTGTTGACGGCCAAACAACTAGAAGAAGAAGAAGAAGAAGAAGAAGAGCAAGAATCAATGTCCTGCTCTAGTCAAGTGGGTAGACTTACACTTAATGCACCAGAAATTGCCAAATAATTAATATCGTGACCTGCCGCTTGAGATATTGAACTTGTTGATTGTCCATAGCCACTTAGACGAGCATAAATCACTCGAGGATTGATGGCCATGACAACTTCAGGGCCTAGCCCAAGTTTTTCCATTACGCCCGGCCGAAAAGGGTCTAAAATGACATCTGCTGACTTGAACAGAGTCAATAGAGCTTGTATAGCATCATGGCTCTTCAAATCCATAGCTAAGGATCGTTTATTTCTTTTTTTTTTTTGCAGTTTTCGGTGAGAATCTTCCGTATGCCTTGAGTGTTTATTTTCTTACCTTGTCAATACATCACTTTGTAAACCGTTTGACCGATCAATGCGGATAACATTCGCACCAAAATCAGATAATATTAGCCCAGCAAATGGAGCAGGTGCAAGACCTGACATTTCAAACACAGTGATGTTAGACAATGCCATGTATACAGTTTTCAATCAAAGAAAGAAGAAGAAAAATAAACAAAGTATAAAAACGAATAAAAGCAAAGATAATTCATTGCCAAGTTACACGGAATTGTGTGGGTATTTAGTTATTCTACATCGTCCAATCACAGCATTTAGAAATAAGCTTTTGCTTACAGTATCGAACAAATGTGCTTATAGGTAGAGTTGTAGTGGATTCAAATTGTATGAAGGAAATGAAAATCTTTCTCTTTTGATTCTAATAAAGCGAGACAATAATCATCATATCAGTCTACTGTAAACTAAACAAAAGCAGACTTTATGACAATGATTTATTGTGTATTTCTAAGTTTTTCTTTAAAAAATGAAAGCTTTGGAGGAATACGACTTTAAGAAAAAAGAGAGCCTTTGATATAGATATTTTTTACTCTTTCCTTCTACGACTGTGTACAAAAATTTCTAAAGAATTCTAAATCAAATAATAGGCATTTTTGAGAATAGCTTCAAGAACAACATAGCAAAAGCAAAAGAAATTTTATAAAGACAACAAAGTGAGATATATGAATACAAGAGTAATGTTATGCGGAAACTCAAGTAATTTTTTGGGATCAAAAAGTGCTACCAAAGTCCGATTCCTTTATATTTTTTTGAAGTTTGTGGTAACTTTTCTTCTTTTTCTTTATTTTGTCTTTGTCTCTATCATCATTTGTATTTGATGGCTGACTTTACTGAAAGCCTGAAGAAGACTTATCGATGTAACGATCTATTTGGGGATAATCACCAAGCTGTAGAGAGAACACTCGAAAGCCTTATCTTCACAGACCCCTCACTACTAAGCAAAGCAAGCGCGTATGAAGCTATTTGGAAAAGTCGTCTACCAGTAAATGTGCAAGACATACTTGAACAGAGTAAATAGGAGAAGACAGCTAGCAAAAAAAAATCGAAATTCATCACTCATTCTCTTTCTATAGATCAAACTAATCATCTGAAAGTCGACTATCACCGTAAAACAATTAGCTTATTGACAGATAATATGCTTTCAATATACCAATTGAATTGCCAGGTGAATTGCAGCAGCACGCATTGTGTACAAAACAAAGAAATGGAATAACTGATTAATAATAGACTGATAAAAGAACCTTACAAATTCCGATCCAAGACATGATTGTCTTTGATCAATTACCTCTATTTGATGTCTGTGCAGATTCACTTTCAGCCATGATCATCAACACCTATGGAAAATTGAGACTTGTTCAATATGGTATGAATCAAGTAGAATTTGAAGTAGATTTAGCTATTGGAGACAGTATCAGTGCTCTTAAAATGATCTGTGCCAATCAAGCACTTTTGGGTACTTTATCAGGCGAAATTTATCTCTTCCAGCTAGACAATCATCAGCAACCACACTTGTTTACTTTCTACCAATATCAATCATGGTTTGATACATTCATTTTGACTGGATCTTACTATCGTACTACGATACCCAGCTTGTCTTGTCAAACAAAATCAAAATGTCATCATGTTGTTGATAAAGTCATTCATTTACAGACTGTTGACTCAGTTCATTATGTTGGCTACGCAAAAGGGATTCAGGTGTGGGGGCCGAAATTGAACAATCAATTGGAGGTAAGGATGATTTTTTTCTCAAGCAGAAAAGAGAAAGAAGGGAAGCCTTTCGTATTAAGCTAGTTTACTGTCAGCTTCTTGCTCAATGCGATTTGAAAGATATGTTAAAAGAAGAAGTTATTCGACATATTCCATCCAGCTATTCAAAGGAGAACATTTATTGCGAAATTATAGACATGAACATACATCCGTAAGTTGCTTAAACAGATGTGTTCCATAATCACTTCGGTCTGCCTAATCTAGTCAATCCATCATAGGAAAAGCGATATTGTCCTGTTGGTTGCATATACACTTCCTGATATGCGTGGATATCACCAATTTTTAGTCCTACGTTGTCAACTAGAGATAAATCATGAGAAGGAAGCACTAGATTTGCAAGTAGTCTATAGCGCTTCCATGTCTTATACTACATTACAGAAAAACGCACTATTGACTTCGACAAGCAGCATAGCATTTGTGACCTTTGAAAATACAGTAATAGCTATCAGTACCAGCAAAAAATCTGTTTTCGAAGAGGCAATCCATGTGTACGATCAAATTTTATTTACTGAAGTTGTCTCAGGTATAGCAGAACATCATCATACAGCCTTGATTTATACGCAAAACAATGGCGTCATTCAATTCTCTGTCAATGTTGACGCTATACAACAATCATGGTTAATCAAGTAAGCGTTTGTACAGGCGTTGTTTCTTATTACAAAAAAAGGAACTA
Organism: Blakeslea trispora; assembly: GCA_025331445.1. NCBI lineage: Eukaryota > Fungi > Mucoromycota > Mucoromycetes > Mucorales > Choanephoraceae > Blakeslea > Blakeslea trispora. The sequence goes on along the minus strand of JAIWNE010000008.1, from coordinate 444,237 downwards.
ACAATCAAACCTTAATGTCCTCATAGTAACATGTACTCGAGAGCCGTTCGAAATATTGTAGTGACTTATCTCGCGAATAGATTTTCTTTGTTAGACTAATCTCCCTCTTGCTTTTTTATTTTATTAGCAAGAAAGTGACACAAATGTATTTGAAGCTCAATTGGAGCAAGCTGTATTTTTTGGAGATTCTCCTCAGGTAAATTCCCTTGCACGTCTTTTGTTGTGTTTGCAATAGCTTCTCTCTTAACTTGTATCCTTAGTCGCCTTTGAGATTTATCTTGCGACAGCACAATCAAGAGAACATACCTTCCGCTACTCTAAAATTATCGAATCGGCTCTCAAAAGGAAATTGCTGGCTTCTCCCGATAACAACAGAGGATAGACTCTATTTATGCGCTCAAAACTATTTTCAGAATAGAATCCTTAAAGTGGTCAAGGAAAATGAGTTAATAGATAAGGTAAAGGAAATTCAAACTTGACCTCTTGGAAACAAAATCCAACTAATACTCCTGTTAGTTCTCAGAGCAAGATAAACAGGCATTGATTCGCAATAGCCAAATGTCCACCTTAGCGTATGCATTGGGAAACTGCATCATGGAAAGGTGTGTTATTCTGTTCGCTTCCTTTTTTATTTCTTCGTTGACATCTATCACCCTAGACAAAGCGATGCTGAGTTTATGGATTGTATGATGCATTCTGTTCAGCCTTCTGTGCTTCCTGAAACAGAAATCAATATCATCACACTACTCAAAACTAAAGTAAGTTATCCTTTCTCTTTCGTTGTTATCTCATCTATTTAATCAGATCATTCCGTTGTATATTGTAGAGTAAAAAGGCAATGCATTTATTAGAAGCATTCTATCAAACGGCTCACTCTGAACATATTGGGTTCAGACTGCTTTGTCAGTTTACAGAGATAATGGCAGTAGGTGACACAATGTGAAATAGTTGTAATTATTGTCTCTTAGTATTGTTCCATTTTTGTATAGAATGTTTTGACTACCATTCATAAGTTTGAAAACCAATGCATTCTAGTCTATATGAACAATCCGAACATAAATTTCTCATGTAAGTTAATGTCAAGAAAAGAAGAACAGATCTAATACATGACTTGTCTTTTATTAGCAACTGTCACTAACTACCTTCTTGGCTTGTGGTGTCTTGCATTTGAAACTGAAAAAAAAATCAATGAATCAGAGACAGAAACCTCAGGACTAATGATTACCACAGCAAACCTAATCCTTGATTCCTTGCTGGACGAAGCGAATCAAACGTAAGTGAGATTTAGTTTCTAAAGAAAAGAGTGAGAGTGAGAGTGAGAGTGAGATTGATAATTTGACAATTGCATTAGCAACCATAACACAGTACCATTTGAAAAAGCCAAAGCAGTTATCTTTAGCAAACTTCTCATTGCTTATGGAAAAGATGTTGCTCTGATGAGCCAATTCGCTCAAGTATATGGTGGTATACCCTTTGTGATTGATTACATCCAGTCCACTGAGCAGAAAAGAGAAGGCCATTTAGCATTTATACATCACATAGGGTTTGACTATTTCTCTGCCTTACTCAGCTATTTTTGTCAAAAAGGTAAGATCGTACTGGTTTGAGGGTTAATACTTAGCCATTTTCTTTGTAGAAAATACATACAATGAAATTGAATTCTATTGCAATCAATACCCTCATTTCATGTCAAAACTCATCAACGACTTTACAGTACCGAAAATTGCATGGGTGCATTATGTTCGCCAAAAAGAATACAAGAAATCTTATGAGCAGTTGCATTTGTATTTGAATATGCCCATGTCTGAACAAGAAAGAAAAGAAGCAACTGCCTGGCAAAAGTTAATCGAAGCTTGCATACATGAAATGGAGACATGAAGTTTCTTTTTATGCAATGTATTTTATCAGTCTAATCTCTAAAACAATCGATAAAATTTGATTGAATGATAATAAAAAAGTATGTTTTTTTTTTCTATTGCTTTCTAGGAGTAGCAATCAATGCACAGTTCTCTAAACTAGTATTCAAATCAACATAATAAGTCAATTTGACATCAAACCCAAAGCTTTCCAGGTACTTGACACGTCCTACATCTAGCAGACGCTTACATTTAAGGCCGATGGCAGTACGCTCTGTATGGTCTCGGCCAGAGAAATGGTTTCTGAAACATATGTTAATAAAGGAAAAAACGGAGAGGCATATTCTGTTACAAAGACTTACGTTGTTTGATCCTCATCTTCTTCTTGACCAGCATGGTCTTCATCTTCTTCATCCTTTGAGCTAGTCGTCTGTTCTGGCATTTTACTACATGTAGCCCAACTACTCATTTTGCTAATGCGCTCAAACTCTGTTTTGTCAAGTGAAATGGAATCTAGAAAGCTAGTGTTTGGATACATTTCATAACGACACAGTTGGTGGCAACACAAAGCAATGATGATACCACGAATAGGCTCGCTAACATCAACTTAATCGTCAGCACCCCTTCCTGCTTTTCTTGTTTGTTCATACCTGTTTCCTTTTTCGTTTTCATGGTTTACATAGTTCATTAAGCATTTCAAAGAGATATCAGTAGCGCAGCCGCAAAGATGCTTGGAGATAGCAACCACTTTCTTGTCGTTGTCTGCAATGCAGTCTACTTTGGAGAGATCGAGGTCTTTGATGTCTATCAACTGACGCTGTACCCGAGATTTTTGTTCGGATAGACCAAGTAATGTCTGATCCACCTTGTTGCGGACACTTTTGCGATCAAGTAATAAATAGGTAGCTTCACCGTTGATTTCGTTCACAGCTCTTTTTACGTAAGCAGAGAGATCACCTTTACCAGCACCAAATTCAACAAAACAAGCTGTCTTGTCTCCAAGCATACCAGCTTCCTCCATGTGGCCCATTAATGAAGATAATTGATCTAAATGTTTTGTGTTTGTGATGGTATACCTTAAAGTACGAGAAAAAGAAAAAGGTTCAATACAACCTGTCTCCAATGATCTAAATGTAGTGGATGATTACCTTTTGTCTTCTGCGGAAGGGTGTGTCAATTGTCTTTTCTCAATAGGACCTACATGCTCATCATGAGCCTTGCAAACTTTCTCGATCAATGCATCTAGCTCGTCTCTAGTCAAGGCTTGCAACTGAACTCGAGCCAACCATGGTTGAACATGAAGGTTTTGATGAGAATAGATCTTTTTCTGAAACTCAAGCTCTTCATCGGAAAGAGGCAAAGTGCAGTTCACATTAAGAGAAAAGCAAGGTGGCTGTTCTCTTGGGCGTGCATTGCATCGTGATTTCATATGTTGCTCGAGATCCTTTTCAAAGATGGTACTACATAACCAAGTTAATATCGCTTTTTTTTTCAGGAACATGTATGTTTTCTTTACTGTGAGTTATCATAAGGACAAGGAACTCGTTTGTTATTGACATCGTTTTCGTCTGAATGACTCAAATGTTCACCACAATACTTCTTGGCTTTTTTGGCAGGCAAGCCACAATATCTTCTTTTTCTCATAACATAATAATGACCTGCGAGTTCACTTGATTTTTATGATGGCATGACGCAAAAGTTAGATGCATTTACTTACATTGTTGTGGCCTTGTCGGTACAGGCGGAATAACAAATGGTTCAGCAGTTCCTTTTGTTTTCTTTTCACGCTTCTCAATGGTATCTTTAGGCATGTCAAAGGGGGGAATACAAAAATCATTTGGCGGTTTCTAAAATAAAAAAAATCAATCAGCTTAAAAAAAAGGATATCCAATCAGCGGTTTTCAATGAGTGCATACAGGATTTCCAAATAGCATTTTGTCAAAAACCAAAGGGCAGCATAATCAGAGCTTTCAGCGTGTATGTTATTTATTTTATTTGCCCTTATCAAAGTGGTTGTTTACTTCCTCACTCTGCAATATATGACTTGTTGTCAAAAAACTCAAGAATATGTGTTTTTTGTGTCCCTTGAAGCTGTCTCTTGGCCTGACTACCTTTGTTAGTCTGCTTTTCATAAGCGTTCCAATCTGGTTCTGTTCTGATTCGTTTTGCCCAAGTTTGAGCGATATTCTCAGCAACTCTGACATAATTTGCTGCTTTAGCTGTCAAACCCCCATTTGATTTTTGAGTAGTAGGAACGACGTTTTCTGATCGTCCGTATAAGACGTGTAGTTCCTAACATTGCCAACTTTGTCTGAGATAGTTTTATTCATTTTTCCAATAACAAGTGATATTCTTGCTCTCTAGACCTTCATCTTTGGCATCGATCTCAATGGGGGCAAGTTGACATTCATTATATTCATTTATACTAGTCAAATTTCGAAGGTTGAGCTATATTCCTTCTTTGACAATGTAGCCAATATAGAATCTGTGTTTATTTCTTATTTGAATGTATTCAAACTGAAAGAAACGTCTCCTAAAAAGCGAATGTCTGCCATTTGGAAATTTTGTATGCGCTCATTGACATTTTGATATTCAAAAAGTTTTACTCACACAAAAATTGAGCTTAAAAAGGAATCCGTGGTCAGAACTATAGCAAGTAGTATCTCTAGAACAAATATTCTCATACAGATTATCGAATGCACTAGATTCCTCTTTAGTCTACACAAGACTATAAACTAAACGAAGACACAAAAGGTAGTTTTCGAAAGACAGTTAAAGAAGTTTGACCAGGTCAGTAATTATGCAAAAAAAGAAAAAATAAAACACCGAAGCAGCTTATTGAGTAATTTAAGACAAAAAAAGTTTGTTTTTTTTATATGGAAAGAAGATCAGATAGAAAAAAAAAAGAATTATTCAATCTAATCCCAACCAGAAGTAGGGGCAGCAGAAACATCTTCAGCCCAGTCAGAGGCACCAGTTTCACCTTGAGCAGACCATTCACCAGCATTGGCAGCAAGACCAGCAGGTCCATCGGCAGCAGCACCTTCAATAGTCCAGTCAACATCTTCGGTGGTAGCTCCCCATTCAGTGTTACCGGCTTCTTCAGCATTGGCAGCAGCCTCGTTTTCCTTTTCAATTTCCTCAGGGTCACGGTAGAAGAACATGTCAACCATGACATCCCAAGAAGCAGAGTATTCCAAAGTACCACGAAGACGAAGGACAGCACGAGCCAAGAGCCAGTAGATCAAACCAATGGCGTGCTTACCCTTGTTGTTGGTAGGAATGGCAACATCAATGTACTTCAAGGAAGCATCAGTGTCAGCAAGAGAGATGACAGGGATGTTGACATAGGAAGCTTCAAGGACAGCTTGGAAGTCAGAGCGAGGATCAGTACAGATAACCAAGCGAGGTTCACGGAAAGAACGGGTGATGTAGTTAGTGAAAGTACCAGGAGTGTAACGACCAACAATGGCTTCACAACCAATATATCTGGCAAACTTCAAGGCAGCACGGTGACCGTAAGGACGAGCAGAGACAACAACGATGTCTTGAGGGTTTTCAACAGCAGCAATGACACGGGCAGCCAAGATAAGCTTCTCCCAAGTCTTACCAATGTTGATCAAGTTGATACCTAAATCGTCATTAGTAAGCTCGTGTCGAACAAGTATTCATTAAAAAAAAAAACTCACCATCAGCACGACGCTTGAAGACATAAGGAGTCATGCGTTGGTTGACGTTTTTGGTACCAATGTGAGCTTGAGCAGCCAACAAGAGTTGGATGTCTTCTTCGGTGGGATTCAAAACTAATAAGAAAGTGTGAGTAAGTAAACTTGACAATAAAACATGAGATCGCCTGGTAACTTACTAGCAGGAACTTTGGACATTTTTATTTCAATAGATTTCTTTCAAGCGGACGGCTATCGTAATGTTTTCTGACAAGAGTTAAGGTGCAGAAAGTTAAAGGGGTTTTTGGAAGGCCAAATAAGTCCAGGTGAAGAAAATAAAAAAAGGGAAAGAACATTACTATTTGCACTGTTTTTTTTTATACAATCTGGCCTAGAGAAAAAAAATCTTTCATACTATTCAACAAAAGAATTTACAGTCCGAAGGCTTTTTGAAACGCCACAATTTTTTTCAAGCACCACTGTATCACACAAATCATAGCATAGCAACAAAAGTTTCAATATGTCTGTTATCTTTTACAACTGCAATTACTTGAACTCAATAGCCTCGAGACAAAAGGAGTGAGATTACGAAATTATAAGAAAATCGAGGGCCAAAATGACAAATAAAAAAATTCAATACCTTGAAGAATACGTTATTATCCTTTTGGTTGGGTTAAAGGCGCTTAGAGAAGTTTATAATAACATCAACCCATAATTCATGTATAAAGAGAAGAATCAAAAGCAGTAATATTTATTTTTGGAAGTTTGATGAGCAAAGCAGCATAATACCAAATAGTACTCACTGTCTTGTCAGATAAGAACAGAGATAAATTTGCAATTATGATCTAATATTGGTTTCCAGAAACAAAGCAGTGTTCGACATGATTTGTCAACTGTCAAAAAGAATTACTGTTTACTATGGAAAAAGTACAAGTGTTTATATTGTAAAGATCTGTACCAACATTTAAGCGTTCATTCAATACAATTGTTGTTTGTATACAGGAAGTAAGACATAACTTATTCATATCATTTCATTATGGTGTTTGTTATTGGGGACCTGTTCATCCATTAAGTAGGTGAAGGTTTAGTTAGCATTAAGATCGTTCAATATAGTTGGTTCTTTGTAACCCAATAAGGTACACTTGTTCTATTAGTTATACCATGGTGTACACTTGATGCAACACAACATGTATTTCACAAAACCGAAAGGACTTGAAGTTCATATTAGTGTTATGTAACGTGTATACTTTGGTAAGAATAGATATAATAAAGACTATCAAATACTTTTTGAGACTTTCAGTAGCTTTATTAAAACTTCAGAGAGAGTAGAAGGATTTATAATACACGTCTAATTGCTACAGGGATAATAGTTGAGGATTTCTAATTTGGAGATTCGTAATACATTGGGTGAACACCTCTTGTTGAGGTTGAAGGGATATTTAAATATGAGATAATCAAGAAATTAGAAATGTTCTGTAACAACTAGGCAGTTATTAACTTAACAATGAAGCACTCATCGTACTTTCCTTTCTGGTAGGGATAGCTTGCAAGTAAGAGCGCACATGTAGGTAATTTTATAGCTTAAGAAAGTCATGCAAACCTAAATTTAGGGTGACAATTAAATAAAATGAGCGAAGTTAGTCAAATAATAAATTGAGGCTTGAATAAGGAAAACTCTTTCTTTGATAGTTTAAACAATCAAAATTAAGTTCCTTCACATATCTTGAATAAATGTAAACACATGTTTAAAGAGACCATGTCAAGCCTAAATGCTTATGCGTCTTATCCACTAGAAACTGTTCTGATAGAAAGAATAGATGGAATGTATCTTGAGATATAGATGCTGTACAGGAAGAGGAAGAAAACTAGGACTGAATATCTACATGCGCAGTAAAGAAAATAGAAGAGAGATGTGCCTCTTATTGAAAAAGCGAAGGGAATGCTCATAAAGAAGAGGCTTTTTGCTTAATTGTCACTTTGGTCCAAAGGGTAAACCAGATATAAAAAGAGAAAGAAAAAGATTCAAGGAGAAGCAGAGGCAGTGATATCTTTAATTATTGTGGAGGAAGCTTTTAATTAGGTGAAGAGAAAAAGTGTTAAACACGATAAAAAAACTCTTCTAATTGTATTATGAGTAGTAGATTGTAGTTCAGATGCAGGAAACACTGTTAAGACACATTTGCATAGAGAGAGACAGTTGGATAGGCACAGTTGGAAGCAGAAATAGAGACAGAAATAGAGACAGAAATAGACACAGAAGCAGGGACCCAGCAAGGCATCAGTAAAGGCAGGTCTTGAGTTGTTTAGTAATAGAGTCACCACCAACAACAAAGCAAGACAAGAAAGGTAAGAACGCAGAGGGTAAGCCTTCCTTGGCTTACTTTTTTTTTTTTGAATAAGCCAAAGAAGACTCAGTTCTGTTCGCACTATCCCAAATCCTTAGCAAACCCCATACCAGTCAACTAACGAGGAATAGTACAAGTATGTCTGTACCCGCTTCCTCTGCCCAGATCCCTACAGGACACGCTCATAGTGTTAACAGATCAGGCGGCGTAATTGCCCTCAGTCATTCCGACTTCAGTCCCAATACTAGAAAACGAGGGTCGTTCGCGAAAATGGACTAGATTCCGGTCGTAAGCCACTTTATATAGGATCAGAAAAGGCAGCATCAGTCTTTGTCCTTACCCCCCCATCAAGCTTGAAGTAGAGGCAGAAGCACCAAGAGAAGAAGAGAGAGAGCAGAGAGAGAGCAGAGAGAACGCGTAAAAAGGATTTGTAGAGAGTTTGAAAGCATTTATAGTTTTGTAGTTTTGTAGTTTTGTAGTTTTGTAGTTTTGTAGATGGAAAGGCACGCGTGTTTTCTTCTTTTTTGTAGATAACGTTTTTTGCTCTTGGTGCAATAATAGACTTGCGTAGATTGCAAATTTTTAGGCTATACACGACAAAGCAAGTTAGATAAGAGCCTTATTAAAGAAGAGTATTTTGTTACTTGCCTTTGAGGTTGTCTGGGTGACAAAGTTTCAAGGTGTAGTTGATTTGACTTTGATAAAGAGAGAGAGAAAAAAAAAGAGGGAGAAAACGATCATTACGTTTTATTTACTTCAGTTACGCGCTAAAAAAAACAGTCATCCAATCAGATCCTGGCATCTCTCTTTTCTAGTTATCTATCAGTAAACAAAAGACATGTGATAGCCAATAGGATCAGCAAAAAAGAGGGTGTTAAGAGATAAATAAGCTAAAAGATGTCATGCTGAACATAATTTTATGCCGACATGAGCTTTCCTTTATTTTTTTATTGTGACAGCTAAGCTCCTCTTTAATTTACAGTTATGCTTGTCCAACAAGCCAGACAAGCTTAAAAGATCATTGTTGGCTAAAAAAAGGGATGGACACCACAATCAAAAATTCTCGAAGAGCCTGATACCACAGCTTAGCTTGATCAAGAAGAAAAAGATGTACATTTTTCAACGATTTTTTCTTGGCCAGAAAGTACGAACGGACTTACACTCAAACATATCTTCTTTAAGCACTCTTGAGAATCTTCTTCATCTTGTGTGCCTTCTCATCAAATCGAGCCAATGAACAAAAGTATCCTTTTCAGTTCTTATCTTTTCTTTAAAAAAATCCATAGTATTAGTTGTAGGAGGAGAACGTCAATACATATGCTGACTTAGTTTTCCTTCTCTTCATCGTCTTTGTTCTTTCTCTGCATTGTGTCAATAAACTTATGACATGCAAGCATGTTCAGGCCTCAATCATGTCATGTAATTTGTATCTACCAGCAAGATATGACTTCAATTTGATTTAGTCATCATCATTTGATCTAACAGTATCATTCACTTTCATCCACAGTGCTATAAGTCAATAGAATAGGGGAAATTTCTTTTCTTTTTAATAAGACGTATTCTTTTTTTTTTTTTTTGATAATTTTACAAGAGAAAAGAAAGGTATTCTCATTTTGTCAGGTGTTTGAGTGGTCAAAGTCTTTCTTCTTTAAGAAGCTGTTGGTGGTTTTTGTGTGCCCGAAAACCTTCAGAGCCAATGCAAGCATAACCTTTGGGTGGCTTACAGGCTATTTTTTTTTCCTTTTTATTTATTTTTACTTTTCTCGGTTTCCTTTGAGTTAGAATAGACAATGGATATTTTTCGCTTGTTAGGAGGTGGTGCTCGGTTTGACAAGAAGCGCTTTCAACATGATGTCAATCTGTTCGAGAGCGAAAAGGAAGCCAACCAAACACAAATCAAACAAAAGAATGCAGCTGTCAATGATCCTACCGTGCGTGATCAACTCTTACAGGAAATCGACTTTTTCAACAATACCACCACAACTGATGCAGCTGAAGACCAACAAAACACCATGACCAAAGAGACTTCCAAAAAGTTGAAGAAAGGTAAAGACAAGCATACTCTCTTCTATTTCTATCTATTTATCGATTTCATATTTGATAGCCAAAAAAGCATCCTCTACTATTTTCGATACAGTGGAGGAAGCCAAGGCATTCAGAAAACAACAAAAGATCAAGGTCTATGGTACTGATGTACCAAACCCTTTCAGAAGTTTTGAAGATCTAGCTTCACCGGCATATAACCTCAGCACCATACTTTACAACAACTTGATGACTGTAAAGTACACTACACCTACACCTGTTCAGATGCAATCTATCCCCATCATGTTGAAGGGACGCGATTTGATGTCTTGCGCACCCACCGGCTCAGGTAAAACAATGGCTTACCTATTACCTATCTTGCATGATCTCAAGAAGCCCGAAAAGAAATTAAGCTATCGTGCATTGATCATTGCACCTACAAGAGAACTAGTGCAGCAGATTGCTCGTGAAGCCAACCATCTAAGTCAAGGCACCAAGTTGCGCGTTCACGTACTGACGAATGCAGCAACTGAGGAAGAAGAGAAAGAAAAGCAAAAGTTTGGTAAGTCCAACATAAATGTATAGACCCTTTCAGCCGATGAACACCTATTCTTTACTTGAAATGTAGATATCTTGATTACAACACCTCTTCGATTAGTCTATGCTATTAAAGAAAAGGAAGTTGATTTGAGCGCAGTAAAGCACCTTGTGTTGGATGAGGCAGATAAGCTGTTGGATCAAGGCTTTTTAGACCAAACAGACGAGATCTTTGCTGCTTGTTCTTCTAATGCCATTCAGAAATCACTTTTCAGTGCTACCTTCTCATCCCATGTCGAAGAATTGGCCAAGACAGTTATGAAGGATCCCATTCGTATTGTCATTGGTGCCAAGAATGCGGCTACTGACACTATTGATCAAGAACTGTTATTTACAGGTTCCGAGTCGGGTAAAATGATTGCTCTGCGTCAGTTAATTCAACAGGGTATCAGACCACCTGTCTTGATCTTTGTGCAGTCCATTGAGCGTGCAAAGGAGCTGTTTCATGAACTTGTTTTTGATGGCATCAATGTGGAAGTGATTCATTCGGACCGTACAAAGACACAGCGTGATCATATCATCGATCAGTTCCGTCTAGGTAAAATCTGGGTGTTGATTGCTACCGAGTTGATGGCTCGTGGTCTTGATTTTAAGGGCGTCAACTTGGTCATCAATTATGATTTCCCTCAGACTGTTGCTAGCTATATTCATCGTATCGGTCGTACAGGTCGTGCTGGTCGATCGGGTAAGGCTGTGACATATTACACAAAAGAAGATATCCCTTATATGAAAGGTGTGGTGAATGTGATGAAAGAATCAGGCTGTGAAGTCCCCGATTGGATGTTAAAGATCAAGAGTGCTACACATCAACAAAAGCGAGAACTCAAGAAGGGCCTTGACCGTACTCAGATTGATTCCACATCTAAATACGACAAATACCAACAAAAGAAGAAAAAGTAGTATTATTGAGACAAAAAAGAAATGATTTTTCTGACACTTTCTTTATATAGGGAAATGATAGAAGCATCCAAAAAGCGAAAGCGATCTGCATCCGATAAACAATCCAAAAAGGCTAAAAAAGATGAAACAGATGCTTAGAACAATAGAGACACATAAACACTATCAATGTAAATAAATCATTCATTTCTTTTCAAGTGTCTATTGAGACTGTGTTTATTTTATAATATAGTGTCAAGGCAGTCAAGCGTATGAGTTCTATAGTATTCTAACTGCACCAATTACTTTCTTTCCCTTTCGGGAAACACAAAGAGATTTGATCAATTGATATCAAAAGTCCGACATTCCTGTGTTGCAACATAAAAAGAATATGCACTTTGTATAAGAAAAAGAGAGAGCATCTAGTCCTTATCTCCCTCTTTTTTTTTTTTTTTTTTTCACTCATTGAGATGGAAAAAAGCAGTCAAAATATTACATATAAGCTATACAACCCAGTTGAGCTGAATTGACATTTCAATGCAAATAAGCTGGATTTCAAGTTCAAATGCTAAATGTACAATATTTATTGTACCTCCCTCGTGTATTTACCTTTTCTCTCTCTTCCTTCTTTTTCTCCCTTTTTACTTCTTCTCTTTTTATTAGTCTGAATGACAACAACTGTAGTAGATCATTTAATATCCCAGCAAAACGACCCATTTGCTATATTTCCAAATGATTCAACAAACTATCATTCATATTACAATGAGTCCAATAGTATGTGTCAATAATCAATGTTATCATTAGTTCCCCACCCTTCCTCTCTTTTCTTTCTTTTAATACGTTTATAGCACATATGCACCCCATCAACGAGGAGCCCCTACATGCTGATTCTTCTTCCATTTCATCTTTCGAAGAACCTAGTCTTTACTTTGAAAGACCAATACGCGCATCATCAGAAAACACTGCTTTGAGCTCAGTCTATAGTCTAAAAGAAGAAGAAGAAGAAGAAGAAGAAGAAGAAGAAGAAGAAGAAGAAGAAGAAGAAGAAGAAGAAGAAGAAGAAGAAGAAGAAGAAGAAGAAGAAGAAGAAAATAATGATCCTGAACATGAGTGTAAAGATATCCCACTTGATACCGTAGCAACAGTCGAAAGCAACAATCACAACAAACTATACCAAGATGACGCTGTGATAGACTATCAATCATCCCCTTTACCTATATTAGAAGAGCACCCCGATTTAAATGAGCAAGGCAGCTATTTTGTGAAGCAGCAGGAAACATCCAGATCACTTAAAATTGTTACTTCTAGCCATCAAAAGAAATCGACAGAAACCAATGCACGCATGTCGTTTTCTGAGTATGATTCCGAATCACGCCGTCAAAGCACAGACAACGGATCGATTTGTTCTAATTCTTCATCAACAACCAAGTCAATCTTTGCTCTTTGGTCTCCTTTTCGAGCATCCTCTACTTCAGTTGTCTCTTCTTCTTCTTCTTCCTCGGCCTCTGTCGCTTCTTCAAGGCGCCTATCCAAACAAAATTCGGCTCCCTCCTTAAGTTCAGCCCCTCGACCTTCTGCTTCTTTTGCCGCTCGTCAATCCATGTTGGGTAGACCGATGAGTATTATTACACCACTGCCGGGATTTCAAGAGGCTTTGCTTGCACAGATGGAGCAACTGAATAAATCCAATGTGAATGACCCAAAGACAAAGGCCTTTAAACACCTAAAAAGGCAATCCATTCGACTCAATCTTGTCTCACAAAATAAGGGCAGTGAATTTGATTGGGGTAAAAAAAAAAAAAAAAAAATAAGAATAGAAAATTGAAAAAAGAAACTCATGTTTGAATAGATTTCTGGGCAAATATGATTGATGATCCACAATGCTTAAACAAGAATAATAGAGATTTGATTCAACATATTCGACTCGGCATACCTCCTTCCGTCCGAGGCATGGTATGGCAGTTGTTGGCCAAATCAAGAGATGAGGCACTGGTAGAGCGCTATATGAATTTGCTCAAATTAGATAGTCCTTATGATAAAATGATTCAACGTGATCTAGCTCGTACATTCCCAGGACATACCTATTTTAAGGATACAGATGGCCAAGGTCAAGAAGGACTCTATAATGTTGTCAGGGCCTACAGTTCCTATGATAACGAAGTAGGTTATTGTCAAGGTTTAGCTTTTATTGTAGGGCCCATGTTGTTAAATGTAAGTGTCCTTGCTTTTATTGCTTTCATAGCTAAACCCTCTTTGTATCAATAGATGTCTGAAGAAGATGCTTTTTGTATCTTGATTCAATTGATGAATCAACATGGGTTACGAGGCCATTTTACACCTGAAATGGATGGACTGCAGCTACGATTATATCAATTCGATGCACTTGTTCAAGAATACCTACCTCATGTAGCTCGCCATCTCAAACAACAAGGCGTCAATTCAACCATGTATGCCTCACAGTGGTTCCTGACCTTATTTGCCTATAAATTTCCATTCAATCTGGTATTTCGTATCTACGATGTCATTTTTGCCGAAGGCATTAGTGTTATCTTCAAGTTTGCCATTGCTTTACTAAAGCGAAATCAAACTACTATCCTGGGTCTTGATTTCGAGCATCTACTTGATTTTTTGAAAAACGGATTGTTTGAAGAATACAAAGTAAGCCATCCTGCTCTGAATATCTGTTATAAATTTACCAATTATCTTTCAAAGGACGATGATCGTAGATTTGTTAATGATGCTTGTGCCCTCGATATACCCACTAAACGCATATTACAATTAGAAAGAGATCATAGACAACAAGTACAAAAAGAGCAAGCAGATGCCAACATCATGGACAAACTTCAGAAATCAAATGCTTCACTTAAAAAGAAACTGAAGGCATTAGAAGCAGAAACAACAACACTAAAGAGCGAACATGAAGATGTATGTGAGCAACTCAAAGGCACACATGAACGACTTGACGTCTTGAAAGATGAAAACCATTCCATGAAAACACAAATAGCCTCTTTGCAAACTGCAGTCAATGAAGTGCCTGAAGGAATAGAGGCCAAGACAAAGGACCAATTTGAAGCACTTTGTAGTGAGAATGGTCAGCTGATTGGCAGAAATTTGACTTTAGAGGATGAGCTGCAGAAGGCAGAGGCTATTTTGATTGATATGAAAATCCGTTATGCTCAAAGTGAAAATGATAGAGAAGAGCTAAACAAGAGATTACATGAATTGAAGAAGCTAATAAATCTTTAATAATTATTTTTCTTCCTTAAATCGAACAAGATTATCACGATGAATGACACACTCAGAATCAACATAGCCCAAGATAGTGGCAATCTCAGTACTATGACAGCGTTTGATACGATTGATTTCAGTACTGGAATAGTTGGCGATACCTTTACCAATCACCATGGTTTCCTGCTGGCCGTTTTCCATTTTGCGCACAGCAATCTCGACAGCCTGCTGAGCTACAAAATGACCTTCGACCTCAACAATACCTGCAGCAAATAGACTGCCCTTGAGTCGGGTAGCCAAAATGCCACGTGCAGCACCTTCATCGACATACACAGTGCCGGCTGTATGTAGACCATATTGAATCCACCATTTGCGATCTAAAAGAGGGTTGTTTTTGGCGACAAATCGTGTGTGCAATGGCTGCTCAGCCGTATTGTTACTTTGGTCGGCGGCAATGATTTTGGCAATATTGCCTGTTTTAGATCCATTGGTAATGATGGTAGTGACACCTGCAGCAATAGCCAAATCAGCCGCAATCAGTTTAGTCGCCATACCACCTGTGCCTAAAGAAGATCCCATGGATGCTACGGAAACCTGTTGCCGTAACTGGATCATGTCGTCACAGACTGTGACAGGTTTAGCATCAGGGTTTGTACGTGGGTTGTCTGTGTAGAGACAGTCGACATCTGTCAAGAGAAACAAATAATCGGCTTTGATCATACCGGCCATTACGGCAGAAAGGGTATCGTTGTCTCCAAAACGAATACCTTGAGTTGAAATGGTATCATTTTCGTTCACAATAGGTACTACACCCATATCTAAAAGTTCTTCTAAACAATTCACTGCATTCAAGTATTGTGAGCGCTATCCAAAAAAAAAAATGAGATTCACAAAAACAAAGGCAAGACGAGTGGCTTACATCGGCTAAATCATTTTTTGTCAGTAAGATTTGAGCTACAGGTTGATGGAATTGACCAAATAAGTCATCGTATAAAGCCATCAGTCGACCCTGACCAACAGCAGCTACAGCCTTGGAAATAAGAAGATAGCTTGAGTTATTTTTTTTTTTTTAGTAAATAAGCGTGTTTGATTCTTTACCTGTCTAGCAGATAACTTGGAAGGCTTCTCAGACATGTTGAGTCTACGAAGACCAGTACCGACAGCAGCACTTGTGACAAGTACTACGCGATGACCTTGAGAACGTAAACTGAGAACACTTTCGACCAAGGCAGAAAGGTTAGATAACAAAGGAAAATGGGTCACTTCATTACAGATAGAAGAGGTACCAATCTTAATCACTATAGTCAGAGAAGAAGAAGTAGCGGCAGTTTTTTGTTGATTTTTGCGAATCATGATATAAACAAGAGAAAAGAAGGCATATTTGTTCTGTACAAAAAAGAAATGTCAAACGCTTATTTGCACAAGGCTCATGACTCATATTTTTTTTTCTGGTCTTAAAAATAACTAAAAAGAATGCTATAGCAACCAAAAATAAAATAAAATAAAGACATCTTGATGGTATCCAACAAACCATAAAAGAAAAAGCGCGTCAAGAAGCACGACTTTTATCCTTTGTCTAGTTGATAACACACTGTCATTCTTCTTCTCTTGTTTAAGCCCTTTCTTTAATTTGAGCTGCCAAACTCTTGTAATTAGCCTTTTTTTGTACCACATATTTCTTTGTGTAGTACTATTGCTAATAAGCATGAATTTTCTTATGTAATACCGAGGAAGGATTTCTTGTCACCAATAAAAAAAAAGAACACTTTATGTTTTTGAATAGGATAGACAGCGAGAAGAGAAGGAGAGAAATGAGTTGATTTCAAGCTCTTTTTTTTTCTAGTCATATGAGAAGAACAAATCGTTTCACTCTGAATCAATATTATCTTGAAGCCTAAAAGTATCTCCGGTAAAAAAAAAAAGTAATGCATTAAATGCATTGATTGCATTTTAGACTCAATTTAGTGGGCATGAGGTCGAATCGAAAGCCAAGAAATACTGCTGGTCCAATTTCCCTCTAGACAATGCTTGTTTGCGCATTCACTCAAACAATTAACAGTTCTTGCTATTGTAATCTTCATTGTTGAAACAAATAGAACAGTCAATGATTGCTTTGAAAACTACATACAAAAGGCGTCATTGAACAACTATTTCTCTCAAAAAAAAAGTGCTGAAACATCGGAATTAACTATATCCAAGAAAAAGACAGCAGCAGACAAGAGAGGGAAAAGGGTTTGGTTTCAAAGAGATCGACAAGCCTGTTTTGACATTAAAATCATTCTTTTGGCTTGCTTTTTTTTTCTTGTTATTTAGTCTATGACTTTGAGTTTCTCTATGTAAAGATAAAATAAAGACAAAAAGGCACTAGGGAGGGAAGCATATGCACTTTGAACAGATTCAACAGATATTCTTTGATCTTCAAATGAAAGAAAATCACCGATGACGCTATGATAACCTCTTTTTTTTTTTTATCTGCTTGAAGAACACTGAGTCTTGGTTTCAAATGACATGAAGGGTATGAATTAAATCGATTTGTTTCTAAAGAGAGCATTATGTATAAATATCTTCAATAGCAAAACCCCCCAACCTTTTTTTTTTTCTTTCTTTTTGGTTTTCACTATAGTTTAAATCTAGTTACAATGAACACCAAGTTGGCCGTATTATTATCTGTTCTTATTGCACTTGTTGTCAATGCACAAGTTCCTGCTATATCATCGCTCTCTAGCAAGTAAGTTGTCTGATTAAATCTCGCTTGTTTATATTAATATTTGGATAGGATCGAATCTCTATCTAGCTCTTACACTGGACCAGATAAAACAACTCTCATAAGCTCTGCTTCTTCTGCTGCTTCTCGTATCTCTTCTGCTCTCAACTCTGAACGTAGCTCATCAACAAGCAGTGTTTTGAGTTCAGCTACTAGTGCTCAAGAATCTGCTTCAAGTGTTCAACAGTCTGCCTCAAGTGTTGCTAGCTCTGTATCAGCTTCTGCCTCGGCTACTCAAAATGCTGGGGCTGTCATTCTTGCTAAAGATTTCCCTAATGGCTTTGGCATTCAATTCCTGGCTTTAGCTGCCCTTTTTGTAGCCAGTTTTGTTGTCTTACTCGCCTAAATTTTGGTTATATGTCAATAAAATCACATCTTTTCCATTGAATCATGCATGCCAAGCAATAAAAAAAAAAAAAAGAGAGACATCTGAAACAGATACCTTTCAGTTTTGGACTTCAAATTGTGTCAAAATCCAATGCACTCATGACATAATAAAATCGATAAATGAGGGGGATATAAGCTATGAAGATACAAAAGCTCTCTTACAAGTAGTTATGATTCACTCAACTGAATCTAATTTGACAGATAATCACTCACTCAAAACCAAAGTAACTTTTGCAAAATAAAGCTCCAAAACCATCTCAATCAGTGTTTTTCTTTATACTAGTACAATTCAGCTGATGAATAATGCCATTTACAATGAAAGATTTATATCTTTTTTTTTTAACTCTTTCAAATCCATCAACGCCTTACGCTAACTAGTCAAGTTCATAAAGCAGACAGGCTATCATAAATATTAAGAAATAGTATTAGTTTCTCTTGTTTTTTTTGCATTTATATTTGATATAGAGATATGAAGAGTAAACATATCAACAAACCCTAAAGGTTTATGAATTCTGGTCCTTCTTACTGGTACTTTTGATTAAATCAATCTATAGAAATTCTTCAGTATGTTATATCTGTATGCTTCGGTTTTTTGTTCATGTGTCGATATTGAGCCAAATGCTCAACACTATCACATCAAATATGATTGCAGCTGTGTTTGATCTGATTCAGTCAACTTACCAATAGGATCTAACAAGAGAGAAAGAAAAGTAAACACTGACAAATAACCATAATGCCAAGTTACTATAAAGCTTGATGTGGTGTTTTATCAGAATATATTGTTTCAGTAAACTCTACAACACAAAACAAAGTCGCAATCATGCTTGAATATGGAACCTCTGCTAAACTACACAACAGTACAAATTCTGCATGATTTCTAGGGCAAAACATAATGAAAAATTATAATAAAAGTCCGACTAAATGTAAGCCCAAATGGATTTTTCCTGAAAGAAAAAAAAATTCTGTTTACACAAACTTATGCTTAAAACCTTCTGTCAAGCTTCATTTCGCTCATTTTCAGCAACTGCTAAAGAGTCTAATGCTCTTAACGTATTTAAGCCACTTCAGCAATATGCGCCCACTTTCTACACTCAAGGCGATAATGTAAAGCCACTCTATCAGCCTTCCGAGTTTTATTCCCAACTTAAAGTGAGTTTAGTTTGATCTTTTTCTACAAGCAACTCTAACGCGTTTCTATTCTATAGTCAAATATACTTTCAGCTAAAGAGCGTGTGTTTATTGCTGCATTATATATTGGCCAAAACGAGCAGGAATTAGTAAGATAGCACAACATAAGAGAAGCTCAACCTAACTATGCGAATTAATACGAAAAAAGGTAGATACATTGAGAACAGCACTTGAGAGCAAGCCAAAGTTGAAGGTCAATGTATTAATTGATTGCTTGCGTGGTACTCGCGTATCAAAAGGACAAAGTTCAGCTACATTACTTTTACCTCTTATTCGAGACTTTCCCGATCAAATTCAGATTGCCATGTATCATACACCTGATTTAACTGGTATCCTAAAAAAGACATTGCCTCCACGATTCAATGAGAGTATTGGACTGATGCATCTAAAGGTGTATGGATTTGACAATTCAGTCATGTTGAGTGGGTATGTACTTTCCCTTCTTCCTGTAATGATTACATCTGACTTTTCTTTGTCGTTAGAGCCAACCTAAGCACAGATTATTTTACAAATCGCCAGGATAGATACATCATATTCAAAGATCAACCTGGCCTCAGTACTTATTATCATGATCTAGTTGAGTTAATATCCAAGTGTTCTTATCAACTCGAGCAAAGTGAGAAAGAGAGTGAGCAACCATATGCCTTAGTCTCTACAGCAGGCATGGCAGACCCAGTTAGACAGAGCCAGGAATACAAAGAGCAGGTGACTGATAAACTGGAACAGTTTATTGCGAACGCCCTTGATAAGTCTTCGGATGAACCACCGAATGACAAATTAGACACTGCCATTTTACCCGTCATTCAAATGGGACCTTTTCATATTCGTCAAGATGAGAGGCTAACATTGGCATTGTTGAACATGGCCAATGTTCAAGCACCATCCAAATGGACAATTGATTTGACTTCTGGTTATTTCAACTTTACTGATAAATACAAGCAAGTCATTCTACAGACTAAGGCACGATTTCGATTCTTAACAGCTTCTCCCGAAGCAAATGGGTTCTTTAACTCAAAGGGTGTTTCTAGATTCCTACCACCTGCTTACACATTTATTGAGCGCCAGTTTTATCGTCAAGTCAAAAAGGCTGGAAGACAAGATGATATCTCTATTGAGGAGTATAAACGACAAGGCTGGACATATCATGCCAAAGGTCTATGGGTATCCCTGTACAATCAAAAATGGCCCTCAGCTACCATGATTGGCTCCCCTAATTTTGGTCAAAGGTCTAGTGAACGCGATCTAGAAGCGCAAGCCCTTGTTATCACAGAGAACGCTCAATTGAGAGAAATGTTGCACAAGGTTTGTGAGTTGAAATGCATGTGATATTTGTATACTAATCTCTTGTAAAACAGGAAGTTGATATGTTGCATCAGCATTCTGAAATAGTATCAAAAGAAACATTTGACAAAATCGACAGAAAAGTTCCTAATGGTGTCAAAATTGCAACCGCTTTTGTGAAGACCATGCTGTAAATAATAAAAGGGTGCATTCTGCATGATTACACTTGATGCTGCTCATTCGAATTTTGATTTTCTCATCATTATGAATCAGAGCCTCTCCCTTTTTTTTTCCTCACTCTTTTTCGAGCTATTGTTTGTACCATTTTATGTGTAAGGATATTTTGAATAGAGAAGGTGCTAAGGAATAATAATATGCTGCAACAGTTTTGTTCATTCTACTTGTAAGCTCACATTGTCTGAATTTGTTATTGAGAATGATATGTTTAAATAAAACAGGCCTTTCTTTCATCTTTTCATATTTCTTTTCCTACGCTACCTTATGGCTCACTATGCGTCTATTACATGCTTATTTTCTTACTTTGTGGCTATTGATATGCTTTTTATGTGCTTATCTTGTCTGTGTCTCCTTTTTTCTTTTAATATGTCCCGTTTGTGTTACTTGGTTTGACTATTGTCAGTATGCCATTGCAAGCCTTACTTGTCTTGTTACAAGAATAAATGTCTCCCAAACAAAATTGTCATTTAGCAGATTGAGAGCTTTTAATTGGCGTGTTTTCAGTGTTTAAGATGGTAGTAAGGGGACAAAGAAATGTTTGTACGAAGGAGGAGCTTCATTCAAACTTTAGAGTTCTGCAATTACCTTGTTAGTGTGCATATAGTTTATTATTCAAACGATTTGATTTTCAAAAATGAATGAAACATTTTTAAATAAAGTGTATGATAGTGATAAAAGTAATGAGGAAAATATTATTTACAAGTTTAGAAGTCATTAATAGATTTTTTTCTTTATACGAATTATGAACTGACATATAGGTTAACTGTGCCATTACTGCTCTTAGTTTCAAAACCCATCTGCACGTCTTCGCTTGCACCAATCGTGATCAGGTCGCCATCCTCGTCTTGGTACTTTAAGCTTAATGTGGTATCAAATTCATGGCCATTAGCTTTTATCTTGCTTTCTATACGACTGAGGAGTTCATCAAACTCAATGGAAGTTGGTACAACAACGGCATAGATGGCCCCAAAATAATGGATTTTGACTTTTGTAATATCTTTGTTGGCTGTTTGTTGCTGAGGCGATGGCGTTGAAGGCTCGACAGAATCGTAGTAACCATTGCTGCTGCTAGTCCGCTTGTATGGGTTAGCTGTATTAGGAAGTTCAGGTGTCAAGTTTTGATTCAATTGAGCTGAAGGGCGCTGAATGTTGGGGCTGCTTCGAGAACGTTGACGTGCATGATGAATGGAAGGTCTAGTGGCTTGCTGTGATGCTTGATCAGCAATATGATGATAATGTGGGTCTACAGCTTCGTCATACTCGTTCTCTCCTTCTTCTTCTAATAGAGACTGCTGCTGTCTTCGTTGCCATAAAGACCCTGAAGGTGCGATGTTTTGATTTAATCGACTGCTTTTAGTTGCTTGAGCTAAAGTAGTAGGGGATGAAGGATCGCTAGTAGGTGGCGAAGTAGGTAATTGTGGATTAAACTCTGAAATATGATGGTGTATATTGGTAGGAGAACGAGGTAAAGGTGGTAGGTAGCCGGATGTAAAATGACGCATATGAGAGCTGTTTGCGGGTGTAAGTGAAGCCTTTCGGCTGGATACTTCTACTGGGAGGCGGTTGTGTTGGTAACTGTATGCTCTGTTTCTAAAAAAGGAAGGATTGGCAGGTTCCTCATCATCACTGTTATTGTGATTGTTCCCTTCTACCTCAGAATCTTCATCTTCATCATAGCTGAGTATAGGGTTTGAGAGTTCCATGCGGGGTGTTTGTGGTGCTGAAATCAAATCAACCTTTGTAGCCGATTCTTTCAAGTTGATAATGACATCAAGCCATTGTCTCAATTGTTCGTCGTTACGGCATCGAAGCAAAATCGTCTGAAGTTCGCCATCCATCCAAGAAATATGTAGCGTGTAATGACCATTTTGACTGGATGAGCCTTTGACATGTTCAATGCGGGTTAATTGAATTTTGCCTCTTACGACTAGTGAACCTTCTTTTCTCTTCTTTTTGATAGAGATGGCATTCTTGTTGACATCTTTGATTTCCTTACAAACAAGAATCATTTTCTCGAAAAGGAAGACTGTCATTTCTCTGGTGTGGTCTGAATCATGCTTTTGTAAAGTAAATTTGTCGTGCAACAAAAGGCTTCCTGCAGCTTCTACAATGACGACAGGATTACTGACACTATCATCCACAATATGCTTCTTCAACTCTTGTACTAAAGCTATGTTTTCCTGAACACGCTTTGTCTCATTTACATTCTTAGTGACCCGCTGAATAGCATCCAGGCCCACCTGGTTCTCCTGAGAATAAGGCCAGTCCTCAGGGGTTGCTTTAATAAGTTGCTGAATCAAAAGAGGATACTTGCATACACGTTGAATCGGCTTGATTAGCATTGCTGGTAGTTCGTACGTAGGTGACATTATGTTGGATAATTTTTGAAGTTTGCTAGATTCTTGTACGACTAGATCTTGTGCAATTTGAAAATTAGCACAAAAAGGTTCATAAACCGAAAAATCAACTTCTTTCTGAATAAACAATAGACCAAAACGTTGTTCTTGAGGTGGTTTAGCAGCCTCCTCTTCTATTTGAATCAAGAAACGACGTTGAAAATCAACCAATGCGTTTAAGTTGCCGAATAGATAATGCATTGTATTTTGTGAAAGAATGTCTTGTGCTGATACCTCTCTCATATAGTTCTGTCATTTCTGTATCAGTTTTTTTTGTTCTTACAACTATCGAGATCCAACTCTACCTGAAGTGCTTCCAAGTCTTGTACATATTTTCTTTCTGTAGATAGTAATTCAAATACTACATTGTCTCTCATGCCTTTAGGAGAATCCGAAGTGTTACCAGACTCTTGTGAGATAACTTCGATAATCTCTTTTTCTTCTAATATATCCAATACACGTTTTACTGTATTCACCACCTATCAGATATGAATTAGTCAATAATATTCATATTGTGATGGTATATGACATATACCTTGACAAAACCATTCGTGTCATTCTGAATTAAATCTGTTACTAAAAATAGTGTTTCCTCAGGAAAGTTGAGTTGATCTCGACAGCCGATAATGAAATGATAAATAAACGCTTTAGGCTTGCTATTAGGAGCAATAGTAATCGGTTTCTCTGGCTTTGTCGCATTGAACAGGTAACAGAGACTTGAGCCTTGTCGACAGATATGCCATAACTTTGTTAATGTGTCTGTGCCTGATTCAGCTGCATTCTCCATATATTCTTCGAAGCCTGGCACGAATTGAAGCGCATTTAGCACTGAACGACATGTATAATAAATAGAAGCATTTTGCGAAGCCTGCCTATTGGTGACAGAGTCAGTTGCAATAGGTGAATCAATCATTCGTGCTATTTAAAGAAGAAAAAAAAGGAAAAAGAAAGAAAAAGAGATAAAAAAAAGAATAGTAAAAAAAAAAGACTTATAAAAATATAATAAATATTTGTTACACCCGCCTATATTTGATTCTTTTTTGTATTAAAGCCATGACTTTTTGCCCTGAAAATTAAACTCGTGTTTGCTGCTAACTCACGTTGCTAATTGCGGCTCTTTAAATTCAGTTTAGAAACAAAGCAGGATCACTAAAACGACAAAGTATTGAGCTGGCTAAAGCCAACCCATTTCAATTTCCCCTTTTAGCAATTGCTCTTACTTCCGACTTGTTTGTTGCCTTCAATTTGTTTTTCGCTCATGCCGTTTGACTCTAATACTAGTTTTTGGGCGTAAGTATAGATACAGCCTTTCAATTCTTGGAACTTCAAACGCATATAATGCTGATTATAAGTCAGTTTGATTTGTAGGCTGCAAACCATTCATCTTCAGTGTAGCTCTAGACAATCTCTTCGTAAAATTCCAAGCAGTCAGTAGGTTAACAATTTCAGGAACAACAAAGAAGAGCAAGAAATAGAACAACGAATTGAAGCTGAAATAGGCATATTGTCTGCACTGAACATTCCTACTATATTTGTCACTTAGTCAGCTTCGATCACTAAGCGCATGATTTCAAGTTGGTATGCGCCATCGTTGACTATTCGCTGTTTTTCTTCTGCTTCTTCTGAATTCTTCCTCTTTAAATCATGATTTTCTTTAGCATTTTCTTCAAGTGTAGACAATACATTTTGATTGTGATTCTCTTTTCAACATGCACATATCATTCGATTTTATATCGAAGGTGCTTTTTTTTTATATCCAATAGCTTGATCTGAAAACAAGCTTCAAGTTGTACTACTCTAAATTGACCCACCGTTTACCAATCTGCTTGAAAATGGTAACTTTATTTCCTTGGCCAAAATAGCTTTATATTTTCTGGCTTGCATAATATAAAAAAAAATACTTGTGTATTTTTAAATGTCAGTACTCATTTTTCATTTCTTTATTTTATACTTGCTGTTTCTACTGTAATTCTGCCAAAATGGCAACAGTCTTTATTAAGATGATAGAGACAGACTTGCTATGTTAAATTTCAGAAAAGCTTGTATATGTTTAGCTGCTTTACAGGTCCTTTCTTTCGTGTGTTGCAATATCATTCGAAACTTGAATTGAAATAAGCAATGGCTTGAGAAAGTAGTAAAATCATAATAATGTATCTCTTAGGCCTCATCTCCCAATAGATGTATTGTTTTCTGAATCAATTGAAGAGTAGTTGATAGTCTTTGTTTACCAGCAACGTATCTTCTAACTAAATAATATCTTTCAACATCTTTTGAATAACATTTTTTTTTACTACCAACGTTTAATGTTGTTCTCTCCAATTCGTGATATTGCTATCATTTTCAACTTGTTCATAAGAAATTACATATACTTTATATCAGCACTCTTAATTGTTCCATTGCAAGCTGTTACTTCTCGAATGAGAAAAAAAAAAGCTTATAATTTGCATGTATTTGGCAAGTAGATACTGTTGAAGATTCAGATAACTTTGACTATGGATAGAATGTAGACATAATCCAAAACTTTTACAAAGCTCCAAGCATTATAGAATCGAACTGTGATTAATTGAGGCCATTTAGCCTCACTAATTAGAACAAAATCAAGGGGAAGACCAAATGAGTCGCATAGACACATAGCATCATCGACTGAATTAGGGCAGGTAGATTCTTATATACTAAACTAAGAGCGCGGATAAGAGCTAACAAAATTTAGACTACAACATAAATCAAATAAGCATATGACATCTTATGATTTGATGAGGCAAACACAAGACATAAAGGGCGATAGATGGAATAAAACTAGACAGCTTACTTTGTAATCACATATTAGTATCATGTAATTCCAATAAAAAAAATTACAAACATAGCAATTTACTTGAGTGAAACAAAATACAAAGCTTCGGAGCAACAACTGCCGTAGTAAACAGGCTTCATGTATTTCTTTGTCGTTTCTGTCATATTTGCTTGTTTAGTCTAAAAAAATTTGTAATTGACTTTATCTTTAACTAATGTTATTGCATAGATTATTAAAACAATGTGTTAAAAGAAACATATATGATTGTTCTTGAACCTCATTAGAGAATCAAGCAAAATTTATTCTGTAGTCTTGTCCAAGAGATTGCTGGTCAGTTTGCTAAGGCTTCAATAATGAAATTGTGTGTTGGCGGTGTCAACCATCTCAAACATGAGGAGATCGGAGATGCTCCTTTTTTGGAAGGTTTTGATGGCGGCAGATTAACTATGTTTGCACTGGCGATAACAATGAAATTCTTCTTGCCTTGAAGAATCTGGAACTTTACTTCATAATCAAGATAGCAATCTTGTCTCCAGATAAAAAAAAAATGACAATTGAAATTGACGGAATCGTTGGCGAGTTTCCTTCGACCTATGGCTGTATTACATTGGAAAACTGTTATGATCTATACTACTATCACTACCGATCCAACTTTGATTCCCATTGGCATTTCAAAATAGTGCACCATCTTAAAATCTCAAGGTAAATCTTTCATCCTCAGAATTACAAGCTTAAATGTCCCACTCTTGGTAGACGTAATGTTCTTAATGAAGCTGTAAACATGCATCGCATACTGATCGCTTCGCACAAAAATGCATTTCGCTGTTCAACTATATCAGTTGCTAGTTTTCAACTGAGAGGTCAAGAAGGATATCTTTGATTTCTCATGACTTCATCCTACAGCAAGGATTACGGAAGCAGTCGCCAAAAACATGAAAATTCTGGGAAGCTCTACTTCTTATTTATTTGGGCCAATTGCGACCTTTATTTTAATTAAACACCATTGTCTTTTCCAGAAAGTAAAGAAGGTGGCTGTCTGATGATATGCATGAGGCTATAGTGCCTTCTTCATGAACAACCTCAAACACGAATGGGTTAACTATACATTTGTTTCCGATGTCCTTTAATTTTTCTTTACCTCCAATTAAGCCATATACTACTTGAGCCTCAAATTTAAAGACTTTTGATTTCAAAACATCAAACACATATCGCACGTTTTTGCCTCTATATTGTACGGTTTATTTCAGTAACAATAAGTCTACCGAGAAATAAGTTTATTTTTATAAAAGTACCTTAGCCGTTTGATTTCCATCTTGTATTTTACCTAAAGGTCTGATAACTTGAGAAGCATAAACAAAAGCAGTGCGATGGAAGGTGTCTTTGTTATGCAATTTTGACACTACATACAGCCCAGATAGAATAAAAGCTGATGTTGAGACTAAACTCAGCTCCTTCCGAGATCCAGAGCTAGAAAATAATAAGCAATACGATTGGACATTGTTAGTCAATGAAAGTTGTTATTGCCGCCGCTCATTTAATGATTTTTGATGAGTTGGCTCATAAAGAACATTACTGAAAATTACAAAACATCAAAACATACTCTCTTTCTTCTACCAAAGAGATCTGACAAGAAAAATTCAGTGTTTTCAAGCTTGTTGGACTACAAATAAGAAACGAAAGTGATTCAAACAACCAAGCTAACGAAGTAAGCTTTGTCTCAGGAACGAAGCCAGTAACACCCTGCAATCCTTACAAGAGCTGTATTTCATCTAAGAAACACTATTAGAGGAGTCAATGAAAGACATTGAATAACGTTCACTCAACATACAAAACGATCTAACGTGTACAACTCGATACCAAACAAGTAGTCTAATACTTTTAAAATAAAGACATATTATATCCATATCAAATAGGTCTCTTCATAAGTGTTGACTATCTTTAGAAGGAAACAATAAATTGCATTGATTGCTGTAACACAGATATAGCAAGGAGCACTTCTTCTCTTGCTGCCTTTTTCCTGTCTATCTTTCTCTTATCGTACTGTGCACTAAAATTGCATTACTGTAAATAACTATATTGTTCAGTCGGCCTCTATCTCAAATAAAGGCTCATTGCACTTTCCTGTTGCCAGCCGTTTTGAGCGATCAAAGCTGTCTTTGAGGGTCAGCATGATGAGTCTGGTTAAACAGATGTACAATCAATCTTTTCTTTTTGTATATGGCTATCTATTTTGGTATCATTAAACTCTGTTTTTTTGAGTACTACTTTCTTTGTTTTGAGAAGATGTGTCAAACGGATAAAGCTTAAGCAGTTATTTTCTGTGCTTTCCATTTCGAGTGTACCTAGAGAATAATTTTGATCAAATCTATCAAGAGTGTCAAGAGTTTGCTAGAGTAGACACTCCTAGTGCTTTCCTTTCTGCTTTGACAATGCAAATCCCAATGAGCGCTACTTCGCGATCAGCAACTAGTCCCATGAGTGTTGTTGATTCTCCTTTTGTAGATATACCTATGGTATCTAAAGATGTGTCCGAAGAACTAGAGACTCAACACAAACCAAGTTAACTTCCAAGCAGCAGAAGGCTTTAGAACACAGGACATATTTCCTGACAATTTTACAATGCAAGAACATGTTCAGCATTCCGCTAGCCCACTACCTCGAAACCACGATGCTCTTGATGCACAAATCCGCTATTTGTTTACTAGCAGTCATCTGAGTTTATTACTATCTGAATTCTATGGAGCAAGATGCATGACTGATACTAGCAAATCTAAATACCCTATGATTTTGAGTCTAATCAACACCATAAAACCACAATACAGCACTCAAACTACCTTTGAAAAAGACTCTCTTACCAGAGAATGCTACGTGTCTGCCCTGACTGCCTACCATACAAATATATCTAACATGTGGGCCGAGAAGAAGAAGATGTTCAGAATCCTGTTGGACAAGCTATTGTTAGTACTCTTAAGAATCCATCTGTCTCCTTCGAGAGAAGAAAAGCATCAAGCATACATCAATACCTACACATACCGTGCAAAAGAGCGTCAAAAGAAGAAAAGTGAGGAGAGCAAGTTGCCCCCACAAGCTCAAAACAGTGACATTTCTGTATTACCATCAAGTGTGTATCGCAAGATCATCAGGAATAAGAGATACCGATTGAGAAAGTACAACCGAAAAGCAAGACATGGTAGCATTTGGATTCAACGCGCTGCCAAGAGTGAAAAGCGTATCAAGACATGGAGAGATTTTATCATACAGAAGGTAATAGTTATTTTTTATCTTGACTCATAACAGTAGCACTCATAAACCTTTATCTTCACTTTATCTAGAGAAACAAAGAGAAACCAAAACAAACTACATACACCAGCAATCTTCTAGAATCAACATGGCAGCAAATCCTGTTACAGTCTGAAAAAGACAAGGATATACTCAAGAATGAAATTGCTACTTTGCAGAAAGAAGTGAATAATTTATCCAAGAGCCTGAAGCAAGCTTATAAAGCATACAATGATGGTAACTTTGGTATTCAAATTAAAGCAGCCAAGCGGTATTGGAAAAACCCTTTCTTCGAGCCTTCTGCAACTCAAGCTCTACCAACTGAACCATCTAGACCATCCACTCCTTCCGAAGAAGCTGAAGCCAGTCTTTGTGGCTGCTTGCCAGATATCTTTAATATCATTTGCAACGCAATCAACAGACTCAGGGGCACTCAATCTGATCAGCAGGAACAACTGGTAACTACATCAAGCGCGCTGCAAAAGGAAGCTTTAGATGACATTTAAAAGGATATATCTCAGCTCATCAATTTGTTAAAAGAAAAAAGATACGAGGGTTATTTGGCTGTTGAAGAATGCAAGCGCGAGTTGTCTGATCGAAGATTTAGCCTGTATATTCGACGTAGAGCTGTTGTCGTGCCTAAAAAAGACAATGGAAAGCAGAAGGCTGAAAAGACTTTGAGACATATCCAAAAGGCTGATGTCAATGAACGAGGTGCTATATTCAAGTCTGAAGATGCAAAACTCAATCCAGATCCTCACCAACTTTCTCAAGATTTCTTTTTCTCTGGCATTGTAAAAATGTCAGAATCAGTACCTGTTTCACTTGAACGATATGGTACCATTTGAAGCTTCACAACCGTTTCACTGCTTTGACTGAGCAAACTGGACCTGAATTCCAACCATTTCCTGAAGCAAAGACAGTCTCGGCTGAAGATGTTGATTTTGCAAGTAGACACTTTCATTATAGACATGAGTTGGCGTTGATGAAGAAAAAACAGTCCGCAAGTCGCTGAAGCAGAAGCAGCATTGTCATGTCAAAATTTCAGTACTATCAAGAATGAAGAAGATATTTGGAATGCGTACAAGTGTTTGCAAGATAATAAGAGTGTGGCGAGAAGCTTCTACCAGAACATCAAGATGAAGAAGGGTGATATGAAAAGAGAAATGTTTATGAAGAAGTCAAAAGACCGTATCTGTGCTCGAGAACGTCTTTGGTTGAATCCTAAGGTAGAAGGAGTCAAAGATTAAAAAAGGCAAGAAGAAAGTAGAGCCTCAGTCATCTCAGAAGCAGTTGGTTATGATGATTGGTGATAGAGGTATGGGTGTTGGCTCCAGAATTAAACAACACTTGCGCTATGGTGGTACTTGGAAACAGGATAACCATGCCCGCTATACAGCAGTCAGCATTACCAACGAAAACAACACGTCGCAAACCTGTGTCTATTGCTTTTACAAACTTCAACATTCAAAACAGCTTATGCAAGTGAAAGACAAAACAGTATATAGAAACTTGAAAGGCGCATTCCATTGCTTGAACCCTGAATGCCCCATCTGCCACGAATGGTTGTGGGGTAAGTGGCCGTGACAAGCTGTCTGCCCTTGCTATTGCCATTTCCGGAATTACAACTTTGCTCTTTCAGCAAACTCTCTCTGCTTTCTCAAGAACCATCAGTCCCTCCAACACTGAATTTAATCACAAAACAGCATCTTTTTGTACAAGAAGCGGTGTATTGGCTGCACGCGAAGCGTGATGAGCAAGGTTGTAAGTGTTATATAAACTTTAACTGTCTTGAATTGCTAAATCTTCTCTCCCCCCACCAGACATGATAGCCCTGCCTGAAGTTAACATAAGCACAAAAGAGACAAGCCTATGTACACTTGAAGATGACTCTACCTATTCTTATTTCTTAAAGTAAAAATAAAATAAAAGGCACAAAGAAATATATGCTATTCAAAGAGTTCAATAAGAGCCTTTTATTTCTTTCTTTTTCTTTTTACAACTCCTTATCCCTTTCTTTATTTTGCTTTTTCTTTTTATCTCTTTTTCCTTCTTTCCTTTGGCCACTGTCTCACTTTAGGCTTTCTTTTTTGCGACTCATACAGTCAATACCCTCTCAGTATTTTCTCCCCTTATTTTTTTTTTCTATTCAACAAACGCAACTGAAACTTAAAAAAAAAGAAAAGTGGTTCTTTCGAATTCGTCTTTTAGCCTCTTTTTTGTGCGTTTTATATTACGAATCCTGATATGGCTCAGTCGCAAAACAGGAGAAATACCTGGGAAGGGTAATAGCTTTTCTTTTCTTTTCCTCACTATGCTATGCACGCAAAGATAATAGACACAGAAAGAGAAACAACAAGATGACCTTCCTGACATCTTGCTGCTTCCTTCTTTTCTTTGTTGTTTGTTTCTGCATGCAGACATGTTTTGTCTTCAGAACAAACCATGTTTTCCTCTTTCGCGTTCACACTGTGCATAGCGTGTCTCTATCTAAACCATAACGATTCACTCTTTTCTATTTTTTTCTGTTTATGATAGGCCAAATGGTCGCACAATGGAAGCTAGAACAACTGAGCTTTTAAACTTGTATATATATGATTATTGTAAAAAGAAGAAGTTCAACCAGGCAGCACGAGCATTCTCATTAGAAGCCAGTGTACCAACAGATCAATCGCCTCCTTTCGATGTATCAACAGGCTTTTTAGCTGATTGGTGGAACATATTCTGGGATATTTATTATGCTAAATCGAAAGAAGCTGAAGCCAGCAAAGAAGCCAACATTATTGATGAGGTAAAGACCGAAAGGAGAGAATGAGAGATAAGATTGCTAATAGAAAAAAAAATCAGTATCACAATTATCTTCGAGCCAAGCGAGATGAAGTTTTACAGCAACAAAGAGCATTCAACATGCATCAGGCACAACAGTCCCATCTTCAGCAACGTCGTGCCTCAGAAATTCAAAGAGTACAATCACCCCAATCTTCAATTCATCCACAACAAGAAACGCCTCATTTACAGCACGCTCAACCCTTACCGCGAGAATCACGCCCATCACCTACCAACAGTACTGCTTCATTGCCTACCAACAGCAACAACAATGCATCCACACCCAACACAGCCAATGCTGCTGGAAGCGGAAACAACAATAATAGCGATATGCCACCTCCACCTTCCAGTAGCAACACAATGGTCAGTACACCTCAAAATATGCCTGCCAGTTTACCTCAACAATCTCAGCAACAACCTCAGCAACAGCAACATATACCAGCAAGACATACAGCTTCACCTTCTTTTTCACCTCAGCAGATGCAGCGAGGCCCTGATATGAGCAGTAACGCGAATAGTGGAGGAAACAGTGGTAGCATGGGTCCTATGAGTACACCAGCTGATATGATGAACTCACCTATTGTCGGCCAACAAATCCCAATGCAACAATCTGTGATGACACCTTTGCAGAGAACACAGCAACATAATGCGATGGTGAATGTAGCTATGGCTGCGGTAGGACTGGGTGGCCGTGATCAACAATCATTAACTGCAGAAGAGAGAAACATCTTACACGCACACATCCGGAAGATGCAAATCAACCAAGTCAATCAAATCAACATGATGCGAAACAATCCGTAAGTATATATGTATAGCAAAATAAGCATAAAAACAGGAATGAGGAAGAGTTATTCGAGAAAGAACAGAAGAAAAGAGGGAAACGCTTACTTGTGCTTATATAGAATGATGGTCAACAATCCTCAAGCAAGATTTCAGATGCAGCAGCACGCCATGCTTCAGCAACAACAACAGCAACAAGCAATGCTTCAACAACAGCATATGCAGCAACATCAGCATCAACAGGCTGCTGCCGCCGCTGCCGCCGCTGCAGCGGTTGCTGCACAACAGCATCCGCAACAAGGTACTCCGCAGCAACAACAGCAACAAGCGCACAATTCACAGCATACTATGAGTCAAAGCCCACAAATAGATGTTCAGCGTAATATGATGGGTCCAGCAGGACCAGGTAAAGCTTAAACTGTTTATGTTGTTACATATATGCGTGTGTATGTGTATGAATTGATATTTACGACATCAGGCAATGGTCAAGTGAGGCCACATATGATAGGTCCTGGAAATCAAATGGCAATCAATCCAAATATGCAAAATCCGAGTTTAATGAATGGCAGTGTCCCATTTAGCGGTGAAAGTAAGTATTTCCTACCCACACAATCCATATGCGTATTGTACTGATGCTTTCTCCTTTAGTGAGCATCATGCTTGCTCAACAAGCAATGAATAAAAGACAAATGCCTGGAGGGCTTACACCTCAGCAGCAGCAACAACATCAGGTAAACGAATTGAAAAGAAAGATGATAAAGATCAAGCTTTGATTTTTATTTCATATCATGCATCTTTCGGATTCTTATTTGATTGTCTCCCCCTTTTTTTTTACATGGAACAATAGCTAATGTCTCAACAACGCATGATGCAACAAAGGCTTATGCATCAAGCACAAAAGAATCAGCAGCAAGGACAACACTTGCAAGCAACTGGTGGATCAACCCCACAACAACAGCAATCTCCTGCTCCCCAAGGATCAACAGCTCAGACACAACAACAGCAACCACAGAATCAAGGTACCCCACAACAACAGCCACAAAGTCTACCTGGAGCATCATCAGCAGGCGGAGCACCACCACAAACACCACCTAGTGTAAGTAGCCCAAACACGTCTACACCTGCAGGAAGCGGCTCGCCCGAAGATGGAGATAAAAAGAAGAATATTGCCATCGCGCTTTATCAACGCCGACAAATGTCCCACACACTGCAGCAGCAGCAACAAGTACAGCAACAGTTTGTTCATCATCCTCCCAAAAGACAAAAGACAGAAGACCCAACGATGGCGTCTCAAACACAGACCCAATCTTCGCCTCAATTGCAACACAAAATGAGTCCTCATGTGATGCATGCTCAGCAACACCAACCCAATTCTGGAGAATCGCCTGTCATGTCTATGCAGCAAAGACTTGTCAATCAACAGCGCAATCAGTTTGAGCAGCAATCCTCTCCAACGATGGCACGTAACACAATTGCCGGCTCACCATCAGCTGGTGGACAACAACCTCGTGGTCAATGGAATCGAGTCGACGACCTTGGATCCCCTTCTATGAACGATGTTCAATCACCTGCTGCTGCCATGAACCCTAGTGGCATGCCAAACCAGCCTATGAACAGTAGCGTGTTTTCATTTGATCTAGAGAGGTTTATGATGGGTGATAGTGGGGATTTTGGCGAAATTTTCCCATCTGGCGATGAAAATGCAGAGCAAAATTTACTCATGAGTAGCGATGGAGGTGACTTGGATCCTTTTGGTGGAGGATTTTTGGCTAGCATGGGTGGCGGATTAGATCTTGATAATGGCGGTATGCCTGTTACATCTTCGGGAGGCTCATCCGGCCACCACCCTACTAATGCTCTATCGCATATGACTCCTGCCTTGCAACTTTATGCTGATTTACCTGGACACACCAACAAGGTCTCCACTGTATCGTTCTCGGTAGATGGACAATGGCTTGCCAGTGCAGGACATGATCGAAAAGTGCTTATTTGGAATGTAAAAGATAAGGAAACAGCCTATACACTAGATGGTCATACAGCCCATATTACTTGTGCTAGATGGAGTCTAGACAATCGTCGTTTGGTTGCCACCTCTTCTTATGACAAGACATTGCGTATTTGGGATGTAGGATCTGCTGTTGTTAGTAAGGAAACTGATAGCCTTGTCAAGAAAGAGGATGAACCAAAAAGTGAGACAAACTCAAAAATCAGCATGATACCTAAGCAGCTAGTCAGATTGGATTGCAGAGCCCAAGTCACTGCTGTTGATTTTGCACCTGATCGACCTGATACCATTTGCTCTCTTGATGCTGAGGGTGAGCTTAAGGTTTGGAATCTGAATACCTCCAATTGCGAAAAATCATTAAAGATGGTAATATATACACATGAGATTCTAAGCGTTTATACTTGGTTTGGTACTTATTTTTCTTGACCTACAGACACAATCTAAATCTGGCTTCTCACCTAATCCTATGCGATTCCATCCAAGAACAGCAAGCATTTTAGCCTGTGCAGTTGGCAACCAAATCTATATCATTGATATCACCTCTGCTAAAAATAGTACCAATATTGGCAATGATAACATTGGCATTCGAACCATTAATACGGATCACGGTAAAAATATATGCTCATTCGATTGGTCTTCGGATGGTAGTTTTTTGGTAGCTTCATCAGAGGACAAAATTTGTGTGTATGAAACTTCACATTGGAAATGTGTAACCAGTCAAATGTCACAAAAGATCTCTAGTTGTGCATTTATTCATGGAAGCACTGACAAACTACAATTGTTATATGGTGGTTATCAAGATATATTTTTATGGCAATGCAGCATTCCAGGCGCACAGCCTAAAAAAGTAGGAGCACAGTCTGGAACAGTTGTGAGTATTGCTTGTTGTCCTGTGGCAGGTCAGACAGTGGTGGCATCCGCAAGTCATCATCCAAAAGAAAAGAACCTAATGCTTTGGACAATCTGATGAGAACAAAAGATCATCTCACCCACATATACTTTCACTGTTTTATTCGCTCTTTATTTTTCTTCATGTTAACATTCCTCATTATTGTCAATGTCATATCAAAAACTTATTTTTCCATATATTTTTTACACTCATACACATGCACACAAACTCACTACCTATTTCACATTTATATTAATAACCAATGTTTAAAAAAAAAAGAAAACTCAAAGTAAACCCTTCACTTTTTTAGACTTGCTTTTTTTTTTTTTATTCTGAGAAGTATTTTCTAGATTGCACATATAAAAGGAGGTATGAGTAGGTAAAGAAGAAGAAAAGGCTAATTTGAGAATAGGCCTGATCTTGTTTATTATTTAAGAGAAAATATACAATAAGTTCATGAAAAAAAAAAAGGCAAGAGAATAAAATAATAAAAGCTGCTTAAGCGATGCAGAGCGATTTGTGTTGGTTCGATTTACTGTTAGGAGATGACTGCTGAGAATAATACATGATATAGAACTGACGAACATAGTCTTGTCGGAAAGACAGCTCTTTGCGAACAAGACTTTGATGGTCATCATCAAACAACCAACAACGAGTACAGTACTCTGTGTCATTTAAGAATCGATTACAAATATTGCATTTTGTATGACATGTTGAACAAAACCAATCATTAGAAAGAGGTTTGTCGCAAGATCCGCATATTACTTTTTCGCTATTGTTGTTGTTGTTGTTGTTGTTGTTGTTGTTGTTAGCAGGAATGACAGGAGAAGAGGGAGGAGAAGGAAAGCAGTTCATTGAAATGAATGGAGATGTGGATTAAGCGAAAAAAAAAGGAATGAATAATGAGTGTATAAGAAACAGAAAAGTGTAAAAGAAGATAAAAAAGAAGAAGAAAAAAGCCTATGAACTAGATAGAAAGTATTTATAATAAATACAAGTAATATATGTACAAAAATACATTGCATTATAGAGAGACGAATTTATGCACAGACACCTTTTTGTTATTATCTCACGTTTGTCTAAGTAATGATTATGACGAGACTTTAAAATGGTATTATTGTTATAAGGAGTACACCACATGTACTACAAAGTTATGTACATAACCAAAAAATCCCTTGTTTGTTCTATTTCGTTCATAATGCACAATCTCAATAAAAATAGTAGGTTATGTACAATCCTTTCATTCCATGTCAGCTATACTTTTGATGAATAGTTTGTAGTTGAGAGTTTCATGTCAGTGCTATAGGATTGCTTGGTTTCTGAATTATTTACAGCTTCTTTCTGATCTAAGCATCAATCGCTTTGTATGAGAGTAGCTAGTTACTATACACTGCTTATCCAGAGCCTATCAAGTATCTTCTTGAGTGGATTGTGATGAAAACAATATGATAATCGAAAAAAGAAAGGGAAAAAAAAAGAGAGAGAGAGAGAGAAAGAAAGAAAAATAAACTTTGATGACACATAGCCTCACTGCATTAATAAGAAGGAAGATAGAATACAATAGGAGAGAACAGGAAAAAGACGTAACGATGGGATCGGCTGGAGGATACAACAATAGTCGAGCTAATGAATTACTTTACCGAATTCAATACAGCAACTTTAATCTGTAAATTCTTTTCTGTTTGTTGTTGTTTATT
This sequence comes from Blakeslea trispora, assembly GCA_025331445.1. Taxonomy (NCBI): domain Eukaryota; kingdom Fungi; phylum Mucoromycota; class Mucoromycetes; order Mucorales; family Choanephoraceae; genus Blakeslea; species Blakeslea trispora. The sequence goes on along the minus strand of JAIWNE010000008.1, from coordinate 407,128 downwards.
TGCTGGTGTTTCTTTCTATGCAGTTTCAAGGCATTTTTTTTGTCTTGCATCTTGAAATGCGGCCCATGCCAAAAAATCAATCACAAAACTTGTGTTGACATTGGGCATTCATTGTGATTCTTGATCATATGACTGCACTCATTCTCCTTATATAGGGGAAATCTTTGTCAACAAAATGAATTGTGAATGAATTAGTATAGTTGCTGTAGGCTTAGAGATAAGATCGACTGTACTTTCACAAGTGTCTGAATGGCTTTTCTTTTTTCTTTTTGCTGTTTTCAAGCCAATAACTCACTTTTGGTTTTTTTTTGTGATTCATCAGCATTTGAACTTGTCACTTACTTGCGCTGTCTGCATTAAAGCCAATTATTGTACACATAGCCTTTAGTTCAAAGGCAAACAAAAGTCTTTAAAAGAAACATAGGCGAAATTGGTGTTGCACTACTTGTAACTAAAGGGCTTTCATTTATATTCGCAATAAAAGAAGTATCACAGTTATAGTCATAGAGTTTACTTACTCCCTAATTGAGACATAGAGATAACAAGATCATAGTTTATCCCTTTGGACATCAATAACTTCTAGATGCAACTTTGGTTTTAATACTTCTTTATTTTGTCTGGACAACAACCTTAGATTTCGTTCATCAAGTCTAAATAAAAAAAAAAAGCTTTGCAAGAACAACGATACAAAGAGAGCTCTCGATTGGGTAAAGAGAGTAGTACTAGCAAGCTTTTTAATTCTTTGCTCCTTTCGATATGTAATAAGGTAATACATAACAAAATGTAACAGAGTGAAATAAGAATCATTATGAACAGTACCTTTGCTGTTGGACAAAACCGATTGATGTTGGATAATACAGCCCCTTTTCACATGAACTGCTTGACTAATCGTATTCACTTCCATAGGATCTCATAGGGGAACACAGATATTGCTCCTAGTCACACAAAAACACTCATTATTGAATCGATGGAGACACAGACCATGCGATAATTTTGTATCACCTTCCGGAAGATATACACTATTTCTGGAAACTATTAGACTATAAATAAGAATGTATTTGATCCAACAAAGAAACGCATCTGATCCAACATGAAGAATCAACCAATCTATAGATAAAGCTGGAATAATAGTATTGGTATTACTGAGATTCTTCTTGCTACAGAAAACATGAGACAAGAACAAAAACTGAGCAAGCTAGAGGCTTTTTCATATCACTCTAGATTGGCATTGAATGTATTGTTGGTCTTTAAGGGCAAGTATATGAGCAGTCCATTCTCAAAAAAGAAAAATAAAAGTAAAAGCTGTATATGATTGCTATTAACAGAGAGTACTTTTTTATTTTTATGTCGACTTTCGTAAAACAAAATATTTTCCTTTCCTTCTTTGTGGCAATACAAGCTTTTATTTGATAAATACGAAAGATATCAGTTGGTTCTTTGCATACATGTATAGCCAAAATTGTAGTGTTTTGTCTCTGCAAAGCCAAATAGAGCTTTGTGTTAATTGCTCAAATGATCAACGTATATTTATTTGATTTAATGAACCTTAAATTGGCTTATCCTGGCTCTTGTTTCATCAAACTTGAACTGTCTTCTCGCTTACATTTTATACTTGCTTAAGCCTTTTGGTATATCTAACTGTTGTGATTTACGTCTTCTCTCACATATTAACACAGTAAGGTTCTTTTTTCCCATTTTAGATCAACTATGTCGGGCTGTGAATACCACGCGCTTAAATTGATTATTTTTGTAACTTTGTGTTTATTTGTACAATATACAATATGAGAGTTTAGACACACCATAGACAGTCGACAAGTAAGAAATTGAGAACGAAGAAAAGCAAATCAATTGTTATGTACTATTTTTCTGTCCAAGAAAATTTACAATATATATAGCAAAAACGATCTAAGTTTTAAGGTATATCAAACAGAAAGGAGGTATTGATAAACTAGAGAAAAAAGAGGGGGGGGGGCACAAGAATATTTACAGAGAAGACTAGATATCTTGCTCTAAAAGACGGCTTTGCTCAAGTACGTTAACCAATAGGTCTGTTGCGAGGAGTTCCTATACTTAAGGATCGGGGACGTCTTGATGCCTCGAATATATGAAGTTGAGAAAGAGCCTGATGAAGTGGGACGAAGCTAGAGTCTTGAATAAGAGGGTTACCAGCACGTACAATGAAGTTTTCATTGTGTCTTTGCGAGCTGTCCTGATAGTGTAGGATTTGCCGAATCTCTAAGCATGCGTTCTGTACATCCTCCAAGTCAATAGAGTTTTTTGCTGAAAGCAGACAATAGTCTTCATCATGGTTTGTGGCAGTAGAAGCAGGTTTCTTGGGACAAGGCGCGATCAAGTCAATTTGCATAGTAATAGATTTAATTAAAAAGAAAAAAAGAAGGGGAGCGAAGAAAAGAAAGAGGATTAAATACATCATTTCTGGAGACAGATCGCATATTGTAAGAGAAATGTTACACATGGATTTCAAATTGCGCCCATATAGAATTCAAAAAAAAAAAGGATCTTCCAAATAGCACAATTGCAAGTGATAAGAATTTGGATAACTTTCAGCCAAATAGCTATTGATTAGTACTGGCATGAATCTCAGGCAAAAAAAAACAAATGAATAAGAATGTTCCTTTCAAAAAAAAGTTATCATGTATAGTTCAATATGAGAACACAATGACCTGATGCTGTAGTCAGCCATCTCTCAAAAATTGAGGATAAAAATGGGAGAGGCTGCAAAACAGACCAAAAATCAGAAAACATTCGTTTAATACAATGAGCCAAAAAAAAAAAGGAGATGAAGCCACAACGGCTATATGCATAATTCAGAGAGGTATAAAGAGATTTGTCTTACAATTCAATCAACAAGTTCAAGTTTACCAAATTAATGGAGAACAAATCTAGAAAAATATATATTATCGTTGAGCTGTATAGAATAAAGGAAGGTCAAGGTGTCTTCTATTTATTTGTTTCAAATGCATTTTATTCGAAACAAGCCCTATCGCCCTTATAGCGATAGCTGCCAGTAGTAATGCTTGAGTAGGCGAGCTATTCATAGACTATTTATAATAAGATTAGTGTACAAATGATACAAGGTGGAAATCACGTTTAGAAAAGTACGACTTGTTTGCCAGTAGCAAAGCCTGAAATTCCTTGTTCAACAGAGCGCTTCATTGTATCTTCATTCCACTCTACTTGATTCCATTTAGGTTCCTTGAGTTTTCCTTGACTCATCAATTGAATGATGTCTTCAAACATGGCATAGCGTTCTTCCTTGCTATGAATGTCAGACCATCTAGAAACCCAGAAACCATGGAAGTGAATATTTTTGAAGATGAGCAAAGAGGCAGGCAAAGAAAGAGGACTCTTTGACATGGCGCCATAAGTTACATAATGTCCATCAGCACTAAAAAGAATATACATGAGATGCTGAAACAAAACTTTTCTTCGTTCAGTTTTACCCAAGATATCTTGCCATTTCTGTTGCACTCTTTCCACCAACACAGTTCAAGCCCAGGAGAGGAGGCTGGCTGCCTACCCAACTCTTGATTTGCTTTCTCATGTCGTGACTTCCAAGCACATCATCTGTAACAACATGTGTTGCGCCAAGGTTCTTCAATTCTTGAGTGAGTTCATCAATTTCTGGTCTATAACATGTATCAAATGACCTATATTTTTTTCTTGTTTGTTTGTATGACCTTACCTGTTACGTACAACGTTGATTGTGTTCAAGCCCCATGCTTTCGCAATCTGAATGACAGCCTGGCCAACAGCACTGTTTCCACCATTTTGAATTACATAATCACCTTATGTGCATAATAAAATTTAAACTCTCTTCCTTTTTTCTTTCTTTCTCTCTTTAGTCTGTCTACCTTTCTTCAATCCAACAAAATCCTTAAGCATACGATAAGCGGTACAAGGGTTAACAGAAATAGTTGCCTTCTGAATCAAAGACACATTATCAGCTTCAGGAAGCAATTGGAAATCTGAAGCAGGGCCAGCAGCATGGGTACGCCAGGTACCATATCCACTTTTAGCCATGACAACTTGGTCGCCAACTTTAAGCGAGGAGACATTGTCGCCTACAGCAACTACTTCTGCCAAACCTTCATTGCCACCCACAGCCAACAACTCATCAGACTCGTCACCGAGTTTTTGGAATTTAGGCTTAATGGGATAGACGCCTTGAATCATATTCACATCAGCTGGATTGATAGGTGATGCAAGGAACTTGACATAAACCGTATCTGATGTAAGGGCTGGAAGTCGATAAGAGTGCCATCTATAGAATCAGAGTGGAAGCAGGTGAATATACGTCGGTGGATATTGCAATCATTCGTGTTTACTTTAAAACTTGAGAAGGCTGGCCATAATCGGCAAAAACCATAGCACTGGCAGTGATATCTGACTTTCCAGAATAGGCGCGTCTAATTGCCCATCTTACTGGTTGTTGGTGCAATCTAATCGAATGAAGTAATAATCCCATATTCAACAATGATGAATGAATGAAAGAAAACGAAAAAAAAAATTGCTTCTGAAACAAAGTAAATGATGCTCTGTTTAAATGTCAGATTGACTAAAGGGATTTTTCATCCAATCTGTGATTTAGAAACTTAAAATTCAGATGATTTTATTTATAAAATTGAAACAGATTGAAATTAAAATTAGACAAGTTGAGAATTAAGTGATTGACTGGCACAAAGGATAGAAAAGAAGTAATTGAGTATACTAGAATAGCAAAGCAATGTATAGAGTTACTTGAGACGATATACTTAAAGTAATTGAAGGTGTATCATATCAGAGGCGGCACGTTGTCTATTTATCAAGCCTACACACTTTATTTGGTTTTGATGGCCCTTCAAAAATCATTGTGCTAAATTCACTCATATTGATTTATCAATTCAAACATTCTGATCAGCATGTGTTGTAAAGTATTTCCCAGCTTTGCTAAGTATGACAAAACTTTTGTATATGTAAAAAAAAAAAGGTTGTGTGCAATAATAAACATTTAATTTTTGAGAGTGTATATTACAAGATGCGATGCGATGAAATTTAAATTAAGAAGGGAAATACATTAAAAAGAAGAAGGAAAAAGCAAAGTTTATCTACGGCCCTTGCCACCCTTTGATTTGCGGCCAGGACGAGTAGATTTGGCCTTTCTCTTTTCGTAAGCAATACGATCCTTACGGATTTGACTGGCGTTCTTCAATTCACTCTTGGTATGAATATCACCCACACGCTTCTTGCCCATGCCATTCTTATCCACAGTTTCACCATCATCATTCATCTTTCGCTTCTTCATCTTTTTGTCATAGTCATAACTGAACTTGTCTATGGGCTTAGCATCCTCTACCTTGTTGTGGCGGAATCGCTTCTTACTCAAGTTGCTTGCATTAGCCAATTCACGCTCACCAGCACGAGGCAGTTTAATGTGCTTCTTCTTGGCCCATTCGTCAAATCGGCCACTCTTAAAAGAGGCAGAAATCAAGGCACCACTTTCGGTACGAATCATTTTCTTGTTGTCGGAACCAATACCCGAACCCTTAACAAACTTGTGCTTTTTGGCATCCCAACGGAGCATGTTCTTGTTCTTTTGAATACCATCATTATCATCACCCACTAAATCCAATTGGGCCTTGCTGGCTTGCTCCATAAAGCTGCCTTCGTTGTTCATAGAGTAACCACGTTCAGTGTTGGCATCTCTTTGAGTGTAGGACATGTAATATTCTTCATCACGATAGCTCTTTGCCTTTTTATCTATTTGATCAAGATGGTGAATATCTATGGAATGATCTGGAATGATTATCTTACCTTCTGGTATATTGAATGCCTTAGCTAATTCCTCCTCCTCTACATCGCCACCTAACTCCTCTACTATCTTGCTTTCGTCACGTTGTTCAACAGGTCGATTAATGACATCTGCTTCAGCTTGTGTCTTTGTCTTGTGAGCGCTGATGATTTTATCGACATGTTGACGGCGTTCACGCATCATTGAGGTAGCAGGTGTCACCTTACGATTACCTCGCACACCGAATTCAAAAATAGTTTCAGCGGGACGGAAGCCACTAATGGCATTCAGCATATTAACACGCTCGATTTCTGCCACACTTTGATTTTCTTCATTCATGGCCAAAGGATGCAAGTTGTTGTATGCCATCTTCTTTAGTACTTCTTTGGCTCTAGTGTAACTCTCGGGAGAAGCACGAGGTTTGGTGCGATTGTAGAGCTTATATGCATTCATGGCGGTACGGTAAGTGCCTTCTAAAGCAGCATCCTTGGAGATCTTATCTTCTACCCAAGCTTTATCATCAATCAAAGCATCCTTGGGCATAGCACCCAAAACTAATTCAGAGGTATAATCGTACTCTTCCTTTTCACCACCCAATACAAGAGGACGTGTCAAAAAGAGATGAAGATCGACAACATAAGGCAATTCTTCTGAAGTCACAAGTGAATAGGCCCAACCACGACGACCAGCACGAGCAGCACGACCTACACGATGTACAAACACCTTGGAAGAGCCACAGAAATCATAGTTGATGACATTCTCCAAGATAGGAATATCGATACCACGAGCAGCCACATCAGTTACAACCAGGATGTTGGTCAAACCATTTCTGAAACGGTTGATCTGAATGTTACGTGCTGTCTGATCGAGTGAACCGTAGACGTAGGAAACCTGATATCCTGCAATATCAAGTATATTGGCAAGATATTCGACGTGATGTTTTGTGGCGGCAAATACAATTGTTTGATGGTCTGCTTCTGTACCTGACTTCTCTTCCTTGTTCTTCTTTTTTGTCTTTTTGAACTTTTTGTTGTCGCCGGGCTCTTCGTTATGTGTCTTCTTGGGAAGCTTGATAATATTCTTGAGTAGATAAAGCAAAGCACCTTCTTTTTCATTGTCTTTAACGGAGAAAAAAGCCATTTCAAGATCGCGTGAAATTTTGGTGTCAACGTCCAAACGGACAAGTGTAGGTTCCTGTAAACCTGCCTTGGCAAAATCAACCAACATTTTAGGTAAAGTAGCTGAAAAGAGGAGCGTTTGGCGTGTAGGGGGTAGACGTGAAAGAATTTCATGCAATTGAACTGCGAAACCCATTTCAAACAAACGATCGGCTTCATCAAACACAACATATTCAATTGTACGCATATCCAAATTCATTTCGACAGCCAAGTGCAAAAGACGACCTGGTGTGGCAATCAAGATGTCTGGGTTGGAAGCAATCATTTCAAACTGTTCATCCAAACTGTCACCACCCACAATACAGCCACTACGTAAATCTGTGTATTTCATCAATTCCTTACAGACCTTTTGGGTCTGGAGAGCAAGTTCACGAGAGGGAGACAACACAAGACCACGAGCACCTGTCTTGGCTGAGTGTGTCTTGAGTCTTTCGAGCATAGGAATCAGAAAAGCAGCAGTTTTACCGGAACCTGTACGGGCCATGCCCACAACATCGTTTCCTTCCAAAATCAACGGAATACATTTACGCTGAACGGGAGTAGGTACTTTTGAAACCCTTGTGAATGATTGCTTTGAAGACTGGGTTACTTAAGCCTATTTAAGTGTGAGATATGAGTGTGCTGTTTTCTATCTTCATTTTATTTTCTTCTATTTTACCCATGGATTGAAAGCCACCAGACTTTTTGTTTTTGCGGTTGGCAGCTATATTCTCGGAAGCAATAAACTTTTCTTCTTGTTCTTCATCTTCGCTATCATTCATGTTGATAGGCTTTTGTTGTTTGACAGAGGCAGTAGGAGCAGCCACAGGAACAGCTGCTGGCTTCTTGGCTTTAAATTGACCAAACATATCTTGCTCGAGATCCGAGCCATCACTATCATCGCTATTGAATCGGTCTAGATCACTGTCACTGTCCATGATGGATTTGCCCGTGCTGTTAGCTGGTACGATTTCAAATTCAGAATCCTCATCGTCTTCTTGATTCTTCTTTTTCTTTTTGTCCTTGTTGTATTTTTTGCGCTGGAATTCTTGCTTCTTCAACTTGGACTTGGAGGCTTCCTTTTTAGCTGCTGGCTCTTGCTCCTTTTTAACAGGTGTCTTTTTGTTCGAGAAAGGCTTTTTAGTGCCTGACAATGCTTTTTTTGCAACCATCGATCCTATACTAAAGCAAATGCAGAAAAAAAAACCTGAAAAAATCAATTTGGAAAGTTTTAAAATCGTGCTATGAGTGGCTTGTGTGCCTACTGATTGGAATATTTATTGGCGTACTTCTAAACAATACTTTATTTTAATGGCAGATACTTTCAAGTCAATGTTGGTTATCTTTTTTACTTTAATTCAGTTCAGAGATAGTCATAAAAGTGGTTTCCTTCTTGTGTTGTCCTTTGTTGCTTATATATCCTTTTTTCTTTTCCTAGAGTTTTCTCTTTTCGCAATACGAAGCAGTGTTATTCAATTTAACAATAAAAGGAGATTAGGTTAGGCTTGTTGTCCTTTTAAAAAAGGATAGACTTGTTTGATCTCCAATCAGTTGTTCCTTCAAAATAATGATATGTGTAACTTACAGTCATCTTCTTTGCTAACAATCTATTGGCTGATAGACTGACATTTGATTTAGATCCGATTGCATGAATTTCAACATACCTTGATAGATCTCTTTTTTTTTCATCTTTTTTTTTTTTATCTTTGTCTACTTTTTTCTTTATAACAATATACTATGTTTCGTTTGGTAGCAAAGCATATTCCTGTAAGTAGACTTTGAGTTCAACTTGTGTTTATCTAAAAACTATATGATAGACCCAGTGTATGAGGCAGCCTATTTGTGTGCGTGTACTTTCTACCTCTGGGCTTTCATTTAAAAAGCATATACGTCAAAAAAAGATAGGGCTTGCTCCAGCTTATAGTCCTTCTACTATTGAGGATGCTGTCTATAACATCATCTATAACACGCCTGAAGAAGATACTCAGAGACCCACTCGCCATGTTCTTAACTGTCTTGCCCAAAATGAGCCTGGTGTCATCAGCAGAATTTCGGGTATCTTGGCGAGTAGAAATTTCAATATTGAATCTATGGTAGCTGCTCATACAGAAGTAGAAGGTCTAAGTCGAATGACTATTGTATTCAAGGGGAAGGATGCTCAGATTGAGCAAGCTAGAAGGCAACTCGAAGATTTGGTATGTGTTTTGTTCTGAGCAAAATTTAAAAACAATCGTTTAAACTTACACACACATACACATAAGGTACCTGTATGGGCTGTTTTAGATTACTCAAATACCAAGATTATTGAGCGCGAATTGTTGATGATCAAGGTCTCTATCCTTGGTCCAGAACACTTGCACGAGCAGCTACCCACAGCCAAATTAGACACTCACAAAGTTGAATACATGGATGAAAAACTAAACAAAGACACAATGGTAAAATTGAATTAGGCTAAAAAAGAAGAAAAAGAAGGCGGAATTGTTTTCATTAGGTTACAAGTTGACTCATTTCCTTTTCTTTGTCTCTTTGTGAACGCTTTAGACAGATGATAGGGATGAATTGGAGAAATCGCCTTCAGCAACTCTTCGAGACACATTTAGCCACTTACGTGCTATTACAGAATTATCGCGCTTGTTTGAAGGCAAAATAGTTGACGTCTCTTCTGATTCTGTCATTGTTCAGATATGTGCCAAACCAGAACGTATTACTTCTTTTATGAAACTTTGTAAGCCATTTGGAATCATTGAAGCATCAAGAACAGGTAAGGACTAAAACACATGGCGAGAGAAGGAACCTTTTTTTTTAATAATTATGATAGGTGTCATGGCCATGCCTCGTTCTCCTGTGCATGACTATTATGGAGCTCAAACTGAACACGCTTATTCAAAAGATGCAGAAGAAGACGACACTGATACCGTTGATCCTACAAGCCTCCCACCTGGATAAACAATAATAAAAATGATTACGAGTGTTGTTCTTTTGTACAAACAGGAAAACAATGTTAACCCAACATAGAGATAGAAGGGGGTTTGAATCTTATTTTTCTCTAGTCTGTCATTAGAGTATGCTGTTGTTTGTCACTTGCAAATGTTTGAGTCGAGACGCATCAATGAGAATTCTTGAAGATTGGTACATAGCATCTGCATGTTTCTTATCGCTGTCTCAGCTGTAAGCTATGCTTCATAGCTCGAATGATTAGAGTTGAGGTTGGAGCATAACAAGACATTGTCACTGTTGACAAAAAAAAAGGAAAGTTTACAGATAGGCTTTGTTGATGATGTGCAAAGACCTTTTTATTTTATATCATCGTCTTTCAATATGTTGACAATAAAGATTGCTTGATTTTGGCATTAAAAACAATGAAACTTGAGTCTGGCTGTTCAGAAAGTCGAGCAGAAAGAAAAATAGATGTAGTGAGACAGAGTTGCAAGAGCTGTAATACTTTTGATTGTTATAACTGAGTGAAATATAGAATAGACTTTTTATTTGGGTGAAGAGAAAAAGTGTTAAACACGATAAAAAAACTCTTCTTAAGGCAATTTGACATGGTAAATTGTAGTTCAGATGTGGAGAGAATATTGAGGCACAGTTGGATAGGCACAGTTGGAAGCAGAAATAGAGACAGAATCAGAGACAGAAGCAGGGACCCAGCAAGGCATCAGTAAAGGCATCAGCAAAGGCAAGTCTTGAGTTGTTTAGTAATAGAGTCACCACCAACAACAAAGCAAGACAAGAAAAAGTAAGAACGCAGAGGGTAAGCCTTCCTTGGCTTACTTTTTTTTTTTTGAATAAGCCAAAGAAGACTCAGTTCTGTTCGCACTATCCCAAATCCTTAGCAACCCCATACCAGTCAACTAACGAGGAATAGTACAAGTATGTCTGTACCCGCTTCCTCTGTCCAGATCCCTACAGGACACGCTCGTAGTGTTAACAGATCAGGCGGCGTAATTGCCCTCAGTCATTCCGACTTCAGTCCCAATACTAGAAAACGAGGGTCGTTCGCGAAAATGGACTAGATTCCGGTCGTAAGCCACTTTATATAGGATCAGGAAAGGCAGCATCAGTCTTTGTCCTTACCCCCCATCAAGCTTGAAGTAGAGGCAGAAGCACCAAGAGAAGAAGAGAGAGAGAGCAGAGAGAACGAATAAAAAGGATTTGTAGAGAGTTTGAAAGCATTTTTAGATTTGTAGTTTTGTAGTTTTGTAGTTTTGTAGTTTTGTAGTTTTGTAGTTTTGTAGTTTTGTAGTTTTGTAGTTTTGTAGTTTTGTAGATGGAAAGGCACGCGTATTTTCTTCTTTTTTGTAGATAACGTTTTTTGCTCTTGGTGCAATAATAGACTTGCGTAGATTGCAGATTTTTAGGCTATGCACGACAAAGCAAGTTAGATAAGAGCATTATTAAAGAAGAGTATTTTGTTACTTGCCTTTGAGGTTGTCTGGGTGACAAAGTTTCAAGATGTAGTTGATTTGACTTTGATAAAGAGAGAGAGAGGAAAAAAAGAGGGAGAAAATGATCATTACGTTCTATTTACTTCAAATACACACTGAAAAAAAAAAACCAGTCATCCAATCAGAGCCTGGTATCTCTCCATTCACTTATCTATCAGTAAAAAGAAAGAAACATGTGATAACCAATAGGATCAGTAAATTAGAGGGCGTTGAGAAGTAAACAAAATAAGAGATGCCATGCTATTTCATGCCCACATTCACTCTCCTTTATTTTTGATTGTGACAGCCAAACTCCTCTTTAATTTGCAGTGATACTTGTCCAACAGGTCAGATAAGCCTAAAAGATGGCATTCGAGAAAAGAAGAAGAAGAGTGAAGAATGAGCAAGTACTGCTGTCATCTAAACAAAAGAATAACAAGCAGTTTCATTTGTACTCATCTGGGTTGAAAAGGCTATATATATATATATATGATTCCACAGAAGCTATCAAGCACAGCTTCCTAGTACTGGAAACTGAGATGAAGCCACCCATTCCTTTAATGGTAGGCAGTAGAGACCGTTAAATGCAAAGTACCAGTAATTGGTACTATGTAAGTTATATCCTGTAACTTCATTAGCTTGGGCTTGCATGTATGTTTTCTTTTGCTCTTTTTCTGAGGAATATGTGAAATAAAAAAAAAAAGAAAAGAAAAAGGAAATCAATGATTGAGACAATCAAGTTCTGTTCTTTGTGTGAGGATTGAGTCTTGAGATAGTCTTTGACTCTAATGCCATATATAACTTGCTTAAAGCATGCTTGACAGCCAAATGAAGACAATGAGACAGAATTCTGATATTTTTGGAGCCAAACAAAATACACTTTAAAACCAGAAACACAAGCACATTGGAAAGTTCGCATTAAAAACAATAATAACCAAAAATAAATACTACATAACAGCCTCTCTAATAGGGATATACAGCATTTTTATAAATCATTGCTTATAGTGCAGAATGTCAATATAAAGGGAACACTAGTATACAGCAATAGTATCTCAACCCTGCAAATCAAACACAGCTAATCCTCACAAGCAGATAAGTAAATCCTTGGTGCTTCCAATTCTAAAAGTACAGCATATGTCTTTCTCTCAAGAGAAAAGCCATCTTGACAGCTATCTCAGAGCCCAAACATTAAAAAAGAACAAGAAAACAAAGTTACACAGTGCTTGGATCCAGATCTTCATTGGAGACAACAATTCATCTCTCTTTCTTTTTTCTCAGAGTGAATCAAACGAGATGTAACCATTTCGTTCAGATGTTATTATCCAGCACTGATTCTTCTTTCTTTCTTTCTTTCTTTTCCTAACAACTGGCTCAAAGGGGTATCAGCATTTATTTGATGCTTTAGATTTGGCGGATAAGCCACCAATCAATACTTTGAGATTGAGTGTGTGTCTTCTCATAAATACTCAGTTACTGTAGTGACAAGCATGACTGGCTAACTTGGCTTGTCTTGTGTTGTTCGTTCCAACTATGCTTTTATTCATTTTTGAACATAACGAGGTCTCGGCTAGAAGTACCTTTTTTTCTTTCCTTTTCCTTTCTTGCTCCGCGTAATTTCATGATTTCGGTGTTGGCTATGTGTTACTGCAATTGTAGAGGAGTTCTATATCCAAAGTCATTAGCTGCATAATAAAGCAAGCTCTTTCATATTGTCGATTCCCCTTTACTCTCTATTGTCTCAACTATTTAAAGAAAGAGAGAGAAAAAAGAAAGAAAGAAACCAACAATAGATGTTGAGTGATGTGCTACGTCATCAGTATGACTGCTTTTGAGAAAGCATGGAGGGGGAGGCACTTTTCATATAGAGGAAAAAAAAATCCGCCCTATCTTTTTTTCTCTTTTTTTCTCTTCAAGGGCAAGGTGATTCTTGCTATCGCACAGACTGAGGCAGCTCGTTACTGTTTCTTCAGTAATGCACAGTTGCAAGAGAGACCGGCGTGAATGACATCTTTTCGATAGACGCGTTGGCTGCTGTTATGTTTGAAAGGGTGCCCTCCTGATTTCGTAGCAGTGTTGGACTTTCTCTTTTGCTGATCTCTTTCTCCCTTCTCGCATGACTATTCTTTTGCTTTTTAGTCCCCTTCAGTGAGGGAGCAGTAGAGAATAAGAGAGCTAGGAGTTGGAGTTAAAGGGGAGGATACTCTCACTCAGGATGTGACAGCTTCACTTTTTTTCTTTCTTTCTTTCTTTTTCGTTAGAGAGAGTTAGAGGGAGAGAGAGAGGGTGATGCCTGGACGTATGCTGGCTACCCTAGTCAAGTGAGAGCTGTGGTTCTTTGAGCTATGGCTCTTTACTAGGCAGGTTCAGACGTGGATATTAGAAGCAATTCGGGGAGTGCTTATGGAAGATGAAGAGCGGGGAGGGTGGGTACCCCTAGCATACAAGTTATGTTTTCTTCATACGAAATATGACACTCTTTTTCCTTTCGAGTCTTTGACATATGCGACACTTTGAGGGTATTGGTTACCTTTGCTCTCATTGCTTGTCGTCAACCCCTAGGGATCCTCAGTAGGACGTTGGTATGGTCTTCCCCTGTTTTACCTTACGAGGTCACTCAGGCGGTATCTCGCACCGTGAGCTAGAGAAGAGGGTAGATTGAAGTCAACCTCCACGATTGGTTACCCTTGGAAACAGTTGTAATAAACTGGCTAATAGACTTCTAACATTATGTTGTTATAAATCCAACAAATAAACACTTGTTATAAAATCTTACTTTTCTTTTTTTGCTTTTTCTTTTTGCTCGCTAAAGATGCATTTCTTGATCACTTAATTTTGTTGAATGAATAAAAGTTCAATCAATTCAGTAAATTGTGCCTACATTCAATAAGCATTCTACTGACTGACACTAGGTTGCTCGATTACTGTTACTCTTATGTGATCAACCTGTCTAAATCTACTGCTTGATCAAACCTAATCTCTACCTGACTTGGATGGAATGATGAACATCCTCTACACACTCTATCATGCTTATCAATTGCTTCATGATCCATCCTCAAGATTCATGCATATACTTCCAGTCTTTTATCTCTTTCATGTTGAACAGCAATAGTGCTTTAACAAGGTGTGCTTTTGTTTGAGAAGCACTCTACTGATCTCATACATGTTTGCATAGTCAAGGCTTATTCTTCTTACTTGATAGTATGTGCTACTCACAGTCCCCCTTTTTTTTTCACTCAGTAATTGCATACAAGTTGATGAAATGCTCAGACAACATAGTAAAGAGGGTGTAACGATAATTGATAGTGAACCTCTCATTTACTCTTACTCACTCACTCACTCACTCACTCACTCACTCACTCACTCTCACAGAAGGAAAATGGATCTTTCATTGCTTTACATGCTTCTCCGCGTGATGCATTCATTGTACTATTTCGGATAGGCAAGAATGGTTGAATCAAAGTATCACATATCTGCTTTACATGCTTTTTCGTCCCCTCTCATAGACTCAGATTAATCTTTACTCATTGCAACATGTACAATACTATGATAGCCCTTTGTTGCTCTCATCAGTACATTTGATCACAGAATTGTATCCGTATCCGTATCCGGCGTATTCACCAGGGTAACAGCCACATGCTGTCAAACTACTTGAACAAAAGCCTTCCTCATCACTTGGCTGTATTGCATCTTCCTCAAATGTTCCTCATATGCTCCTCACATTGCTATATTTGCCACGCTGTTTCTGATCCTCGTCTTTCTCCTCCACCGCATTTCATAGATAATTGTACATTGATGCAGGGTAACGCAGACAGAGTTCAATACAAGTCAAAAGCATATGATTGAATGTGCTAAACTATGGTACTATGTTGATCATCGACGAATTGGCAGATAGTTTTATACTGAGATGATTCAGCTATCCTTTGGACCATCCTTTGGACCATCCTTTTACTCATCCTTCGGATCATCTTTCAACTTCCTCTTCCTCTCTTTCTCCATCGTGCAATGCAATACAACATGACACTGTATCGCTCATTGTACCGGCTGTCTCTATCTTTTGCTTTCGTCTTCTTCTTTTTCCTCTGCTCTTTCTCCACTTGTTTCTCGAGCAACCTCGATCCAATCCTTCATTCTGCAGCTTGACCCTCAACTCTCTGATGCTGTATGCTTGCTGACTGAACACGCTATTCCTGCTACTGAGAGTCTGTCAATCTTCCGTGTCTATCTTCCGTGTCTAAGCTTCCGTGTCTAAGCTTCCAATCAACACTCAAGCTTACCAGCTAAAAGTAGATGTTGTACCGGTTAAAAGAAAGAAAGAAAGAAAAAGGGCCGCAACCAATACCTTGGTGATTGAACAGTAACAACAACCAAAATATAAAGTATGCTTGTAGGTACCTTTATTTCGAGTTACTGTCTAAACGATAAACCAAACGAAGCAAAATACAATAAAAAGCATAGCGCTCTTTCCATTCAATCACTCTGCGTCTGTCAATACAAGTTGCCGGTTCTTTTCTCTCTCTCTCTCTCTCTCTCTCTCTCTCTTTTCTTTTGACACTAATCAGTTGTTCTACGCGTTCTTATTTTGCATCTCGGTATATGTCAACAGTAATAGTGTTGGTGATAATAGTCGGCACTGACAACGATGGATTTCGAACGCATCCTCAATAAATACAATGAAGGAAAAAAATCAAAAATCCCTTGAATCGGGTTCGCTGTTTGAAATTTTTGGTTCCCCCTTCCATTTTGTGTCACTCTTGACTCGCATTAATTGTAATAGAGCAGGCCAGACTTTGCAATCAGTCTGGATAGCCCATTTGCTAAACATGCAAGAGTAAACAAACTAGACTGTAGCTATTAGTGCTGTTGCAAACAAAATCATCCAGACATGAACATGGAAATGAACTGGCTTGGGCAGTTGAATGAAGCTAAATACAATGCTGAAATAAGTAAGATTGGGCAAACAACTTGATCGGAGAAGAGGTACTGGAATGTGTTTGTATTGGTAGTCATCAAATGATGAAATTGCAACATGGATGGCTTCTTAACCTTACAAGTTTCTATGCAAAAGGCTGTAGCAAAGTACTGTTATTGCCTACAGCTTGATCTGCCTGCACCAACGTCTTAAGGCTGCCCTCAGTTAAGCCATAGAAATGGAGGCTAATGAAATTATAACAACCGCCTTGGATCGAAGAAAAGAAAGGGCAATACAAGAAAACATGAAATGAAAAAAAGGTTTAGGTACAATGCATACTTTATTGATTCTGAAATCTTTTAAAAAGTTATTGCAATTGTTGTCAATCTAGAAAAGGGCACCAATTTCCTTCTTCTTCTCTATCTCTAACAGACTCAGTAGAGGTATTATTAAATAAGTTTATAGAGAAAGCACATCCCTTTCATCTCTACGTACAAGGAGGAAAGGTGAAAATCGAGCCTCTTTATATCTTTTCGACAGCACTCAATCACATGTTGGTCTGGACTACTGAAATTCGTCTGTCGATCCTTTAAGACTGGCTTTTTTTTTTTTTTTTTTTTTTTTTTGCTTGTCTCACACCTTGACTTGTTCTTCTAGTACTGTATACCTTGTAAACATAAACGAAAGGAAAAGAGAGCAAAAGGATGAAATAGAGAAGCCAAGAAAGCAAAGAAGTGAACTGAGTTTCTCTGTCTATTGCTTTACTGATTTATGAAATCCTTTTCAAAAAGAAAGAAGATGTTAGTTATAAAAGAGAAATCTTCACACAACACTGATACAAGCAATACAAAAGCATGTCATAAATATTAGCCTACAACAGCATTCACCTTCAAAATTGACACACAAATCTGTCTTGTTTGGTCACTCAGACTCTTGCATGATTTTGCAACTCAGGTTTTTAAATATGGAAAGCAAATACTTGAGTCAAGCATGAAAGAGGCAGATAGATTGTCGCATACCTTTGAATAATAGCTTTAGCTTGAGCACTCGCATAATATTGCAATATCGATTCTAAAAGAACCTTAACAAATAGACGCATTAAGAATCATATAGCCTAAAAATAATATTCTTGCTGTTCTTTAGTCAGCTCAGGAATATTGTAATTAACTCCACTCTCCTCAGAAAGCAAAAGTGTCTGTTATCGAGTTAAAAAAAAAAAAAGGCCTCAAAAAATGAATATTTTTGGAACCTTCGGCTCAACAAGTATCAAAGCAAGCCAATTAGCTTTCAATAAGCATGTGAAATACTTTGATTTGTACTCCTAGTTGTTTTGTTTATTTGGATATCTTGGCCGTAACACATGACTAATTTATAGAATAAATTAAGTCTCTCACACTATAAGCGTATCAATGAAACGTTTACCAACTATTTATGTTGCATACGTCTAATAAAAGAAATCTATAGGCTGTTCAGAAATGCGCTCATTTTGTGATTTGATGGATTCAGAGTAATCTATTGATCAATGGTGTATGCATGAATTCGTTTCCTAGCAACCCTTTTCTCTTACTTGAGCCGAGGAATTTTAGTTACTTCAAAAAGTGCAAATCGTTCGACTCTTGAAATCATCTTAGTTAAGAAAAGAAAACTAAGCGGTTGGAGCAGACAAAGTTGAAATCAGAACAAAGTTAAGCAACCTCCCTATGATGCTGTGGTAGCAACGGTCAATATATCACTAAAACAAACAGTTTCCTGCCTTCTGTTACTTGTTGGAGTGATTTCATTTTATGTAACTTTTTGAAGCCTTTCTTGTTCCAAATGGTTAGCTGCTGTGACATAAATTAGTTTTGACCAAAAAAGTCAAATTCTGTCAATTTTGCTTTAGACAAAAAAACTAGAGTAATTTCAGGACAGTAAAGGTTAATGCTTCATATGTGTAAAACCCCCCCTTTTTTTTCTCAATGTTTTCAAGCGTTCATTTCTCTCGGTAAACATAAGAATTGCCTGTTTTGTAACAAATCTCTTAAACTTACTGTCATTGCTATCATCTTGCTGAATACTTTTAGCGTTCCGAATGATCAATCGTATCTCAAGAAAGCAAACATTGTTGTATCTTCAACTGTGCAGTAAGGTATAAAATGCAAGACTAATCTGTTTTCCTTTTTGTATTCGTTTCCTTCTGTCTATCATTGGAGTTTTTTTTTTCTTCTTCTTCTCTTGTTTGAGCAATGATTCGATTTCTTTTATCCACCTTATTATCACTGGCTCTATATGGTGTAGAAGCAAAATGGATGTCTGAAATACCTAATGCACCCCCAAGAGCTTACAGCAAGTTGTTCAATATCCCAACTTGGATCACACATATTGAAGGTAAGAAAAAAAAAAACTCTGTTTTCTGTATTAAAAAAGGAATGACAAGGATGACCTAATTTTTTGTTTCCCATAAAAAAAAATAAGACTATGACGATGATGCTTTTAATGCCACCACC
Source organism: Blakeslea trispora (assembly GCA_025331445.1). Classification (NCBI taxonomy): domain Eukaryota; kingdom Fungi; phylum Mucoromycota; class Mucoromycetes; order Mucorales; family Choanephoraceae; genus Blakeslea; species Blakeslea trispora. The sequence goes on along the minus strand of JAIWNE010000008.1, from coordinate 388,358 downwards.
ATTTTTTCAGTGGTGACTGTGGCCGTCTCAACCCTCTATGCTCTGTACCATATCATTTATGTTTACATGCCCAAGCAGCCTGCTAACCTCAAAAGCATTGGGCCTTTCAATATGCTTATCATGCTCTACCTGATTGCTACCTTTTTCGCTACATTCACATTTGCACTCATGAACGCAGGTAGAATCTGGGCATCTTTTGGAGTTTACCACAACCTATTTGAGATTGCTCTCATGTCCCATATATTCTTGCGTCAAAAATCTCTCTTGTAAGGTTTTATACTAACTATAAATGCGACAATGAGATGGCCAACTTTATTATTTTATTAGAGAGCGCAAATTTGTGTTTATCTGTTTTTTCTATTTGTTGGTCACAATGATGGTAGTGATTGTTGCACCTTGGCCACTTGATGCTCTATTTTTCAAATTCCAGGGATTGGCCACAGATTTTGCTTTGGCTATTGATCTAGGTCGGTTGTACTACCATAATAAAGGTAATTACATGATGGCCAGTGTAGGTACTCCGCAAGAACAAGAGGAGATATACAGCGGATCAAGTCAGTTACAACTTGGTCAAGTGAAAAATGACGACAATAAAAAAGTCATGCGTGAAATTATGCCAGCTCCTCATCTAAATATCAAGGTACTCTACATTGCTGCTACCTTACATGCCGTTGGAAATGCGCTTGTCACTTTCGGAAACCACTTTTACCTGTAAGTTACAAAATAGAACATAAAGCACAAGTCTTTACGACTCGTTTTTTTTTTTAGCTGGGTCATTTTTCAATTTATCTATGCCATTGCCTTCCCCATGTACGCATATTACTGTGTTGCTGAGCCTAATGCTAGTCGTGTTAGCTGGTACAAGGTTGATTATGCTAAAGAAGTACTAGTGCTCGTTACTGGTGGTACATTGGCTGGTCTCTGCATTGCTATCGGTGTGTATAATGCAGGCATACCTCAATAGCCTAAATTAGTAGTAGTAATAAAAGAGCGATGAGATCAACCTAACCAGTCATATTGATGTGTGAATATCTTATCTGACATGTATACAATGGACTATCGATTTCATGTAAAACCAATCATGACTTCAATTGTTGAGACAAGTTACGTTATTGGCTAGTTTTCTTATCATGAAGATAATAAATTCGCTATCAGCTTTGTTTCCGGAGTTGGCCTAAATTTTGGCCCTCAGACAAAAAAAAAAGTGAAAAAAGCCCTCAACTATAAATTGAGATTTGCATTTCAATCTTCCTTTTCTTTCTTTCAGTTATAAGCATATTTTACTATTATTAAAATGGAAGCACCCACTTCTTCTTTTGTCATATTCTCAGGTGGATCAGCCTGTAATCACATCCTGGATAGTTTCCAAAAGACAGGTGCCAATGAAGTTAGTTATATCCTAGGAATTTCTGACAATGGTGGATCCACCGTAAGATCATTTCTGTTTACAGTCTTAATAAAAAAGCTTAAAAAAAAACCATTCGTATAGAGCGAACTTTTACGAGTATTGGGTGGACCAAGTGTAGGTGATCTTCGTTCTCGATTGATACGTCTGATGGATATCTTGACCGAAAACGGCTCAAAAGAGATGAGAGCCATCAAATCCTTGCTGAGTTACCGTCTGCCGGTCGACAAGCATAATCATCAAAGAGTGCGTGATGAATGGGCTTTGATTGTTGAAGGCCGTCATAGGTAACAAACAAACAATAAGGAGAATCATTCAATTGCTTACATTTATTTTAGTCTTTGGAATGACATATCTGTTGAGAAACGAGAAGCCATTCGTGGGTTTTTGACTTTGTTTGATTTTGAGATCCTGAAAAGAGCACATAAGCGATTTAATTTCTGCAACGGAAGTATTGGCAATTTCTTTCTTACAGGTGCTCGCCTATTTACCGGCTCGCTTGAGGCAGCCATCTTCTTGTTTGCTTCTATTATCGGTATCTCCTGTGTCCCAACATCTGTTGTTCCAGTTATCAACACAAACCAAACAGCCACCATTGCAGCTTGCTTGCTAAGCGGAGAGACACTAGTGGGTCAGTGCGAAATATCACACCCTTCTCCCTGTCAACAGAAGAATAGAAAGCAAGGCATTTCGACACCAGCCCGAAAGAGAATCAATCCTATTGATGCCTTTTGCTATTTTGAAGATCCGCTCAACCTAAAGGTGGCCGAGGAAGAAGATGAAAATATCAACCTGTTCTTTTCCAAACAAGTAGATCAAAAACTAAATTCGCCTATCGATCGTATCTATTATATCAATGAGTTTGGACAAGAAATTTATCCTGTGCCTAACCCAAAGGTCATTAGTCACTTGTCCAGCAAGAAAACACTTGTCTACTCTATTGGATCTCTCTACACTTCGCTTATCCCATGCCTCGTCTTGCGTGGGGTAGGTAATGCGATTGTTCAATCTCATTCGCTCAAACACAAAATCTTGCTACTGAACGGAACCAACGATCGTGAGACAAGTGATTATACAGCGCTTGATTTCATTAACGCAATTACAAATGCACTAAATGAGAGTCAAAGAATAGATGCACGCCGTGCATTCTATGAATCATGCGATGATGATGACGATCAGGAGGAAATACCTGATTACGTCTCAAGTAGGACCAGCAGCATCTCTAGTGCCACACTTCATACCCCACCTTCTTATGTGTCTCAGCTTCCAGCCATAGGGAGTATACCAGCCTCTCCTTCTCTTCGTTATCCTCCATTTCCTCAGCATGCATTCTATCCAAGCTCTCCTTCTTCATTTATTACGCATTTGATCTATCTTGATAACAGTGCTATTCCAGTAGATGTTGGAGCTATTGAAAGACTAGGTATTCAGTGTGTCTGTATTCAAGGCGTTACATCTTCTACCGGAGAACCTATTTATAGTCAAACCTCATTTGCTCACGTCATTGAATCCATTGTACATAACTAAATATTACCCCTTTTTTTGTATCATAGTCTATCATTTTGCATCCGAATTTCATTCTTTCACAAACCCAAAATTTACATCAAATAAACTACCTCTCGTTTCATCCTTATACTTTTGCACCCTGTTTCTTTATAAGCCATTTAAAGTCAAGTTTGAAATCAATCTAAACTTCTATTTTCATTTGGATTTGTGTAATACAGCATTTCAATGTCTATCTACGTGTAACATAGACAGCAGAACCAACGAATAAGAATGTGGCTTGAGCATTGGTTTGACTGTTTATCGCCTAGGCTATTCAATCATGGTCATTGTTATCCTGATTCTCTTTTCTTTTTTTTTTTGCAACTTAACTCACACATTATTATCATGGGCAAAGAGCGATCTGCCATTAGCAAGAGCATGCCTAAAAAGAGAGTATCAGGTACTCATGTATCTGGTCTTTCAACCTCCAAGTCTTCAAAGAGAAAAGAAGGACCTGTTAAATATGGACAACTTTCTCGAAAGCAGAAACAAGATCTCGAAGATTATGGTGAACTTGTTCCTAAAGACTTTGAAGACGACGAAGCAGACACTTTCAAGTAAGCAATATACATATAAATATTGCATTGGAATCAACTAACGTATTTGCTTATAGGCGTCGAAAAGTTGTATCTGAAGCCGACTTGGATAGAGAATTAGAAGAAGAGCAGAAAAGAGCCGATAGACAATTTGATGATTCCGAGGAAGATTCAGAGGATTCAGAGGATGATAGCGAAGCAGAAGATTGGAAGAAGCCTTCAGCTTATTCGCTATTGATGAACTCTCTAAAGAAAAACTCAAAGCAAAAAGACTTTTACAAAAAGATTCAACGCGAACAAGAGGGAATTGAAGATGAAGTAGAGCAAGAAGAAGTAGAAGAAACGGAATCTCAAGAGGATGAGAGTGAAGAAGGCGAGGAAGAAGCCATGCATGATGAAGGCGAGGATGAAAGCGAAGATGAAGGCGATGAAGATGAAGGTGAAGACGAAGATGAAAACGATGAACCCGTAGATGGCGATGCACTTGAGCCCAAAGAGGAAGAAGAAGAGGAAATTGTCTATTTGGGAAGCGATGCAGAAGAAGAAGAGATTCAAGGTACTTTTTATGGCGAAAGAGGAGATTGGTATAATTGCAAATGCTAATGTTTCTATGAAATTTAGATGATTTATTTGAACATCGATTCGCTGATCAACAACCCAATGTCTTTGACGAAAAAATCTCGATTGTTGAACAAAAGAAATGGATTTCAGACATGTTTGATGATGAGGTTTTAAAGAATGTTTCAGCCTTGACTACCTCTGCTGACAGTAGTGTTAAAAAGATGCCAGAAATATCATCACTAGAAGATGTCAAAGTGAAGCAACGTATAGGCAACTGTTGGTATAGAGCCAATAAACAAATCAACCATAGAAGTATGTGTGTTTCTGTAATTATGATACGAGAAAGAATATGCTGACTGGTTGAATAGAAAACGTTGTATTTACACCATTACAAAACCGCTTATTTCATCAAATGAACAACTACCGTGATGTTATGTATTGTAACCGCAATCTGAGTAATGCAAAGGAAATCCGAAATGCTTATCTTCTTCATGCTGTCAATCACATTACAAAGTAAGTTCATTGTTATCAACTGGCAAGACAAGGGACTCAACACGTCTTTCTTTAGAACAAGAGATCGTGTTCTCAAGAACAACGCCAAGCTCAGTAAAGCCCAGAAGGAAGGCAAAGATTTAGGGTGAGTTTCACTAAAGTTGGCGATAGAGAGAATATACTGAACTTTTTTTTTTGTTTCAGTGAAATGAGAGACCAAGGCTTTACTCGTGCCAAAGTACTTCTTCTCTTGCCCTTTAGAAACACTGTAGTCGATGTTGTAGACACGTTGATTAAATTGTCCGGAACTGAACAGCAAGAAAATAAGAACCGATTTTATGAACAATTCAACTTGCGCGAAGATGAAGCTATTGATACTAGCAAGCCCGCCGACTTTTTGCAAAACTTCCAGGGCAACATTGATGATCACTTTCGCTTGAGTGTCAAGTTTTCCAAGAAATCAATGAAGTTTTATTGCAACTTTTATGATGCTGACATGATCATCGCCTCTCCCTTAGGTTTACGTACGTTGATCGGTAGTGAAGGGTAAGTGTGGTTGTTATGATTGAGTTGGAAAACAAGAAAATGAATGCTTTGCTATAGTGATAAAAAGCGAGACTTTGACTTTTTGTCTTCGATTGAACTGGTTATTTTGGATCAAACAAATCACTTTTTGATGCAGAACTGGGAACACGTGGATCATATTTTCCAACATATGAACATGATTCCTACTGATAGCCATGGATGTGATATCTCAAGAATCAAGAGTTGGTACTTGGATGGAAAGTAAGTAAATTCATTTGTTTCTCTGACTGTTTGTTAAAAGAAAATGGTTGTTTTTAGAGCCAAATACCTTAGACAAACACTTGTCTTTGCTGACTTTATGACACCAGAATTCAATGCTTTGTTTACCAAACATTTAAAGAATGTTTCTGGTAAATTAAAGATCAAACAAACTTTTGAAGAAGGCAGTATTGTTGATGTCATTCCTCAAGTGCAGCAGGTAATATTTTCTTTTTTTTTTGTCAAAAGTTGCATTTGTCTTAAACAAGATGATTTAGGGATTTACTCGTATTGATGTGTCTACCTTAAAATCGGTGAATGAAGTCAGATACAAATACTTTATCGAAAAGGTAAGAGATTATTTTTAGAACGAATACAGTTTAACTCGTTTTCTGTAAATAGACATTACCAACATTACGTAAATCAGCCATTATGCAATCCCATACCCTTGTTTTCATCCCTTCTTATTTTGACTTTGTCCGAGTAAGAAACTATTTCGAAGATAACAAATATTCTTATGAAGCCTGTTCAGAGTAAGTTGAATTTGTTATATCGGGCAAATAGGAATGTACTTATCCTTCTTCACACTATCATCAAGATATGCATCAGGCTCTGCTATCACTCGAGCAAGAGCACAATTCTTTCATGGCAGAACAGATTTCCTATTATATACAGAAAGACTTCATTTCTTCAGAAGGTAAGCATGCTCCACAATTTTATTCTTTGAGAAAACTCAACAAGGGATGTGTTAGATATAACATTCGTGGTGCTTTTCATATCGTCTTTTATGGCCTTCCTGAAGATCCCTTATACTATACCGAGATTGTCAATTTCTTGGGTCTCAAATTCAATGAAGCTAGTGCAGCTGAAGAAGCTACTTTTTCATGCACTGCTTTATTTACCAAATATGACTTTTTGAAGTTAGAGCGTATTGTGGGTACTGAAAGAGCAAAAAAGATGTGTACCGCACAAAAGAATATTTTTATGTTTTCTTAAATAAACATTATCAGGGTCCTTTTTTTTTTACCCTAATCGTGTTGGTAATAAAAACAGGGTCCAATTTTTTATTTTTTTTTTATTTTCGCCACATTTGACGTCTCACAAGTGTACGTTATGTCATACATAAACATAAAGCCTATATGGCAATAGACTGTAACTTATCCTAAGGTGTTATGATAATAGATGCGTAGAAATAGTTGACTTATTTTGGTTTTCTTGAACAAAAGTGAAAAAAAAAGGAGAACCATTCTTTGCAACAGGTGTATTATCTGATTAACCTTCTAGTATCCAAAATAAACACTTTGATTACACAGAACAGATGTCTCATCATTTTTATTGGATAAGAAAAATTGTACTTTGAATATCTTCTTTAGTTTAGACAATCATGAATTCGTATGAAGCCAAGTCACCTCTACTAAAGTAGCTCACTAGCTTATAAAGAAACCATTCCATGTTCATTCTGCTTCATCACTTGTGGCCTATATAAATGCTTAGTCTTCTCTTTAAGCCATAACATGATTGGCTACAACTGATTCAACTCTATCTGACAGACTGATGCACGTAAAACAAAACAAGACAACATGTACTTTATAAAAATATGTTTTTTTATTATATAATGTTATTTGAGTTGAGGCAATTATTAGAGTCGCATAGGTAACCATATCTGGAGATGAAAGTTCGACAGTTGTATGTTGCATTGGTAAAGCAATACTCTTTGTCATTCGCTGACATGTCTTCATGATAGCATATAGTTTGGTTATTTCTCTGACACTGAATACCACCTGAAGCTAGAAATTGACCACAAAAAGAGCTTTGCTCAACCGTACAGTTATACCATTGGGCTTGAATTAGAGCACAAGAAAGTAAAAAGAGAATAGCATAGATCAAAGTCATTTGTATATATATATATAAAGAGAATGTGATGAAATGTATAAAAAAACAAAGAAAAAAAAAGATAGTGAAGCGATTATAATATTTATATATCAAAAATAGGTTGTACAATGAACCATAAGTTTTTTTTCTCTCTCGTTTTATGCAACCTGTCTTTATTGCTGTTGTTATTAATACAGTACAGATTTGCTTGTATTTTAAAAATAGAAAAAATAGCAGGAACTAATTAAAGTCATAATATGAAAATAGCCCAAGTGATGTAGAAAGAAACGATTGCCTACTAGTCAATTTGAGGCTTAAAAGTGTTTGGCAAAACAAGATAGTCAGCCAAAAGATCATTTATCTCTTCCCGCCTATACAGATATTAGTTTTAAAAGAGATAACAAATGGAAGGCAGAAGGTTTTCTACAGATGCATACATTTTGTCACTGAACTAGAGAGCCTATCAAAGCTATAGAGGATTTGTAACTTTAGTGTACCAGTTAATAATAGCAAAATAAAAGCGCACCACCTTAAATTAAGAGTTTACATTGGAGAAGCCTAATTTGAATGAATCTAATATCACGATCGTCTTTAAAGGCATCCGTTTTTTTTTTCTTTTCAAACACAATCATATTCTATTGAAATAGTCTGACATGCAGTCTGAAACAACTGTTTATCAAGCAGATGATACTAACACATACAAGTTTTCGTTTTACGCATTTTACTGTTACTATTCATATGAGTCAATCTTTCTGTTTACTCTTTAATAGCATTTTGTCTATTTCTGTAGCTTTGATATCTAATTTCTATAGATGAATTGTTTCTTAATGGTACACACATAAAGGCAACTATTGATTTCAAGGGCTAAATCACCTTTCCAAAGAAGGATCATTCGATGTTTATTGCTTTATAGAGTAGGACAGATATAAACACTTTTTGAAATGACTTGCTTGATGTCTGTTTGGTCTATTCAGATTGACGTATAACGAAAAAAAAAGAAACCCGTCTCCAGACTATGATGATGACTTGTTCAATTTGAGAAACCAGTCTTCCATGGCAGAGTTATGCTTGTAATCTCTGTGAGTAAATGCAAATGTACATAGTTCAAGTTCGTTGAATTGAAGGTCATTATAGGTCCTAGTAAGAACATAGCAAGTTGAAAATTCACTCAAACAATCTCGTCTTCCCTACGTTTTGCTATACAATAACTTCTTTTTATTTTTTTTTATTAAAAGACGGTACAATTATCTATTAGACCTTTGTATGTGATTCTATTGTTTCCAGTTTCCTTATACGAGGTTACATAATCTGGTCTCTTGTTATTGTTGCTCATTTCATACCAAGTTAGAGCTATTTTAGCCAAAAGCTATCTGAGAAACAAATCGTTCTGCACAATCAAAAAAAAAAAGTAAATACATACCAACGAGTAGTTAAAGTAAAAGTCTTTTGATAAAAAGAAACAATTGCATAACGTTAGAATCCAAATGATTTTTACAGTTTAAACAGTCAAGTTTATCTGTCTCTTGTTGACTATATCTGTAGTCTAGATTGATTTTTGTTTATGGTATTTTCTGATTGAAAACTACATCTGCTCTTTTGAGGATAGATTTATAATGGTTAAAGAGATACTATCGTCTGTTACTTAGCTATCAATTTATACTGTTTATCTTTCTGCTTTGGTGACCTTAAACAACTAAATTGTACCTTTACCGAATCGGCAGATAAGTCAGCTTCTCGGGACCGTTTATGTTGTACCATCACTGTTCCCCCCCTCCTTCTTTATCCAATAGACAATTATTCGAGAATGAATATGCACATGATTCACATGTTCTGGTTAGAAACAGTAAAGAGAAAAAAAAAGAACACAATGAGAGTATTTCGTTTTTTTTTCCCCTTTTCGTTCCAACCCGAAAATGCAAAGGAAAATCACTCTACGGTGTACAAAGTGATTATGACAATAGCAGTTCGAATCGGATACAATAGATAAACGATAAACCTTAAAGCTTTCTTTATTGACTGCGCCTTTAAGTTACCTGGGGTGAGAAATATGAGTCATTGCATCCTTTCTTTCATACCAAAAAAAGGGGGGGGAACAAGACATTTTCATGATGAACTGCATCAAATATTGTTCAATACAAAAAGGCCTTTCTTCAATAAAAAAAAGAAAAGATAAGCTTAATTGACTTTATATCTAAACAGTATCACAGACAAAGTACAAAAAAATCTCCCATCTTGCTAAATTTAGGTTTAAATGTACAAAAAAAGAAAATAAAGTTTAAATGGTATAGCAACAAATCAAGAAAGAAATGAGTGATGAGAGGTAATGTTGACTAACAAAATGTGACTGTAGCATGTGGTACACAGAAAATACTATAAAAAGAGAATGTTCTTGAAAATAAGGAGAATCCCTTTTCTCTTTCCTTGCTCTTGTCAGATGAATACATACAACACAATCCAAGACTATCCCGGAACCAGAGAAGAAGATCAAGCTCCCGATCTACAGCGTTATCATACCAATGGAAGTCATTACAGTAGCATCCATGAAAGTGTCTTTGAAAACAACTTTAGAACAGCCTCTATACCATCTCTAGACTATCCATCAACAATTGAAAGTGCTGAATTACCCTATGAAGTAGAAGCAACACCATTGCCAAAAATGCAAATGTTTGTGGTGTTTATCATCTTACTGAGTGAGCCTCTGACTTCTACTGTTTTGTTTCCTTTTATTTACTTTATGGTAAATTTGATCTACTTGTTTTTATTATCTCTTGTTTAATTTTGGGGGGGAATTTTTTCTTTTTTTTTTTTTTCTTTAGGTCAAGGATTTCATATCTTCTGAAAATGAAAAAGAAATTGGTACTTATGCAGGCTGGATTAGTAAGTCATTCTGATGGTTCAATTATATGGAGATACCTTTTTTTTGATTCCTATTATCTATAGCTTCTATGTTTTTCATTACTCAGTTTCTTACTGCTATCTCTTGGGGAAAGGTATCTGATCGGATAGGTAGAAGACCAGTGTTGTTGATTGGTTTGATCGGGAATGGTATTTCCTCTTGTTTGTTTGGTCTCAGTAAAAGTTTAGCATGGGCTATGGCCACAAGAGCTTTCTGTGGTATGATGAATGGTAATGGAGGTGTTGCCCGTAGCTTAGTAAGCGAAATTACAGACAGAACAAACAAAGCCAAGGCATTCTCCATCTTTGGTTTTTGTTGGGGTGCCGGAATGATAGGTAAAACTTTCTTATTGTGCCTCATTTGTACATTTCTAATCTTTTTTATATTATTATTTTATTTTGTCATGTCACTTGTTTAGCTGGTAAGTTTATCTAGAATCAAAATTCACTTTTTTTTTAAAATCCTTATTTCATCTGTATTAGGTCCAGCATTAGGTAATACAGCATAAAGTATATGTTTTTTTTTAAAAAAAAAAAGGGGAATGAATTGACAATTCTCTCTCTCTCTTTTTTTTAGGTGGTTATCTTTCTAGACCAGCAGAACAATTTCCAGAGATATTTGGTCAATGCGCATTTTTGATTGAATATCCTTATTTCTTGCCTTGCTTTGTATCAGCCTGTGGAACATTCATGGGCTTCATTGTTGGCTTTTTCTACCTTGAGGAATCCAATACTCGACTGTTGGCTAGAAAAGAAAGACAGGACTATCATGAAGAAGAAACGACAAGTCTTATCAAGTCTACATCCGCTATACCCCGTACAAACTCACTGTTCTTAGTGACCAAGACATCCTACATTGTCATTCTTTCCTATGTGTAAGTTGCCATTGTTACTTATTTTATCAAGACAAATGAACTCTCTTGATAGTGTCTTTGGATTTCATTCAATGATCTTTGATGAGATCTTGCCACTCTATTTTATGGCTCCCAGTCCTTCCGACGGTCTCGGCATTCACAGGGCTGATTTTGCAAAAGCACTTTCTATCTTTGGCATCATCCAGTTGTTCATTCAATTCGTACTCTATCCTCGACTGTCTGTTCGTTTTGATACACTGAAACTGTTGCGTGTAGCCTATTTTGCCTTTATTCCAGTCTACTTTTTATTCCCAGAGTTAACCAACTTATTAAAGACGGTGCTTGGTGGTGATGCTTATGGTGAACATGGCTGGATGTTGAGTTTGGCTTACTACAGTATGCTCTTTGTTCGTTATTTCAGTAACTGTATAGCATTTACTTGTGTTGGTGTGATGGTATAGTTTCTTTTTACAAAAATGATCCTCTATCCATCTATTCATCTCTTTTTTTTTTTATTAGGTAAGCACATCAGCAGCACCTGAAATTATAGGCACTGTCAATGGGTAAAAAACAATAATAATAGAATAGCCCAATAGTCGATTGTTTTATTTATATGTGTTTATAGTGTATGTGTTTCCTGTTTATCTCTTGTACGTGCTTTAGGACCCGCAGTAGGTGGTACATTATGGTCATTGTCCTTAAGAGAAGGTAATCCATTCCCATTGGACCATCATATGGTCTATTATCTATTGGGTCTATTGGCTATCTTTAGTTTTCTTCAAAGTAGTGCTATTCCCAGAGCTATTGCAATAGGTGGTCGAAGAAGATTATCTTAATAATAAAAAATTCCTGCTTTACACATAAAAAAAAAATTCAACGCGTTTCTTTTTCTTTTTTTTTTCTTTACCCCCCCCTTTTCTTTCTTTCTTTCTTTCTTTCTTTCTCTCTAATAACATGTCAGCAGAAACATCAACAAATAACAATCGCCATAACCCCAAAAAATACCCAAATACGCCTAAAAGTCCATTGATGAATAATGCCAATGTAGGAGGTAATCCACTTTTTTTTCTTTTTTTTTTTTTTTGACTTGTGCTCTAACACACAAGTTAGGCAACCGTTCACAGACAGCTCGTAATCGTTTGCTGTCCAGTAAGATATCTGCCCCACGCCCTATTAACTTACCCAGTCTAAAAAGGGAACATGAAGGCACAGAACAACCCATACCCACTGCTTCACCTGCCACTGGTTGGCGATCCAACACAAACTCACCTTCTCTTCCTCACAGTCATTCTCCAGAACAGAAGCCAGCAGAATCTATCAGTCAGTCTGAAAACACCACTCGTGCATGGGCCATGACAGATGCCAATAAGCATGATATAGACAAACCAGAGGATCCTAAACCTGATGACATGAACGATAAGAAAAGTATGTAAAAAGATTCTGTCTATATCTCTAGATGTGATTGATTGACTCTTTCTTTTTTCTAAAAACGATTAGGAAATCCTTCACTCAGTGTAAGTGTGTGTGTGTGTTTATAGATTGATAAAGTGATAAAATGGACTTATAGGTGATAAATAGGATGATAAAGAATACTTGAAATATGCTTCTTCTGATCCAAATCATACTTCTTGGGATGAGGTAAACAATGGTTGCTTAGAAGGAAAACATGAAGCTTATTGTTTTAAAGATGGTCAGTGAGGATTTAGGTGAATTCTCAGTGGATGTGATTGAATTTGATGATGGAACAAAGGTACAGATTGACACAACAACAACAGCAGAAGAACCGCCTGTTTCTCCATCCGATCGATTCACAGAGGATTATGATCGTTCCTATCACCGTTCTCATCACCCACCACCACCACCGCAACAACAACAACAACAACAACAACAGCAACAACAACAGCATCATTATGATCATTATAAGCCATTTTATCACAATACTCAACGTCGTTCAGAGGAGCATTACCGTTATGACAACAATCGTCGGTCATCTGCACCATGGCCTCGTAGGGATAGTTTTGAACATCGTACCAGAAGACCCAGTTATGAAAACCGTTCACCCCCACCACCCATGCAACGATCCAGGCGCCTATCAGAACATAGTGCTCGATCGGATCATTCAAAAGAAGAACCTACCAATTCTCTTCAGATCATCCCTGAACCTGAAGAAATCACAGTGGCTCAAAAGAACTTGATGTTGACTGCAGCTGAACGTGCAAAGAAGCGACGTGATGAGCAGGAAGCAGAATATGCTGCTGCTGCTGAACGAGCACGACAGAAGGCTGCTGCTTTGGCTGCTTTAGTAGAGCCCCTCAAGAAGAAAAAGGAAGAAGAGGAAGAGGAAGAGAAGCCAATCAAGATCCTTCAAAAGAAACAAGAACCTGTCATAACCACAGATAAGCCTTGGAATATGGTGGTTGTAGGCTCAAAACAAACATCCCAGATGCCTACTGAATTACCTACCAAACAACCTACTGAGCCTACAAAAGATGGTTCTCTAGAGCATATGGTGACCATCACCACAGTAGACATGACTGAACCTGAAAAACCAGCATTACCAAGAAAACCATCGACTGAAGATGAAACTAAATGGGCTGCTTATGTATCTGGTGTCAGAAAGGACAGTAAATCATCTAATACCACCATGACTTCCTCTAATGACTGGAGTCTCTATGCCAATCGTCTGGCTGCAGAGGACAAGTCAAAGACAGGCTCACAGACAGAATATATGGACTATCAAGCAGAATGGGATATCACACGCCCCTCTCATCCCTCCCATCGTGCACCTTGGACACTTGAGGATGTTCAACAGCGTCGTTCCAAGTCAGACACCAGAAACCCTTATGGAGAGCCAGGTACTGTTTCGATCCTGAAGCCCAATCGATCTGGCAAGACAAAACCCTCTGTCTTGTTGAGAGAGGCAACTGCACCTCTTTTTCCTGTCTTTATGGAGCACATTGTAGGTAAGAAGCCAGCCAACATGAGTTTTATGGTGGACACAGATGAGTCTGATAAAGACATTACCATGATGCATTGTGCTATGATGACTACAAGCTATAGTCCATATTATCCTGTGCTTGTCTATCATGGCCCACAACCATCCAATGAAGGTATGTCATTCGAAAAAAGAGAAAGATATCACGTGATCACTCATTGTCTTCATTAGCTGTCTATTTAATGCCACCTAAACAACATGAGCCCTTATTGGCTCGATCGAATCATAGTGATCATTTCCCCTCATTCACTGCTATCCATAATAGAACAAAACACAGTTATCGCAAAAAGAAAAGAGAGCCTAAACAATAAATTTTATTGGTTGGTCTGAATCATGGACATTTTTCTAAACTTTTCCAAGACAGAATACATGGAAACCTTAGTTTTCTTCTTTTTCATTGGCTTGACTGCCTTTTCTTGTTCTTTGGCTTCAATCGACTGTATTAGCTGAGTGTTGGAAAGACGATCTAGCTTGCTTGTGGCTTGTATCTGATCAAAGTCGATCAAGGTCATGTAGACCAGATGGCGATGAGCATGTGACTGACGAAGCTTAAGGGAGACACGGACATGATGAAATAAGCTGAATATGATTGGATAAGGTAAATCAGCTGAAGTCACTTTGATGTCTGTAGGCATATTCACTTCAATCTGACAGTTGGGTATGCATTCATCTAATAGCAGTCATTTTAACCCTAAACAATAAAGTATGTAGTAATCATCACTCTACCTGAATCTTTGCCTGAAATAAGTGACATGGGTATCTGTGGTGTACCATCCTTTTCTTTTAGATAGACAGGTCCCTTTAATCCAAGCCTAAGATGGATATGAGTTATTGTTGTTGTTGAGTGGGCAATCTACTATACCTTGGTACAAACACATAGAATCCATTGGATCTGATTTCAGAAATAATACCTGTTTCAATCAAGGGATGTTCATCTGAACTCTATAAAAAATGTTGTCAATTCCTATTCTTTTTTTCTATTCAACTTTACTTACATTCTGAAGTACATATAAACTTTGAAATAATTCAGTAGAATCCTAAAAGTAAGAAACGTATAAGAAAACTAAAGAAAACAAGACTGATTTGACATGCTTTACTCTTTGAGCAAATTTAGATTCTCTTGATTTCAAATTGAGATTCTCACAAATATCAGCAATGGTTCTAGCTTTTGACATCATCGATCCTCGTACTTGCACATCCCTCATGGCTGTTGTATCTTGGACACACATTAGTAGCTGTCTGTGTGCCACTATATCAGCATAACGACGAATAGGGGACTATGATATGATCCAGTTAGAATCCAATAAATACATACAAAGAAACTTACGGTAAAATGAGTATAGAATTCAAGTGCAAGACCATAGTGATAATATTCATTGACAGCATAATGACCAGATGAAATATAGCTTGCTTCATTCATAGCAATAGTAGCCATCACTTTCATCAATTTAGCGATCTCAGGGTCCTCTTGACATCCCTCAGTAATCTGCTTTAATGATTCAGCCAATGCCTTGTTGGAAGAGAAATCAATTGAAAATCCCTAGAGAATAGGCATGAGTTGGCTTGTCTTTGTTTTAATAGATGCCCTGATTCACCTTGCTCTTGGCTGCTTTGACCAGTCGATCGAATTGGTGTGAGGAAGGTGAAGGATGGTGTCTGAGAAGTGCTGCATCTTTCAATCCATCATAGATACGTTTGCCTACAGAGGCATTGGCCAAAATCATAGCCTCTGCCACTAAACCATGGATTTCCATACTCGCTTTAGGAAGTAAGAAAGAAAGAAAGTTAAGGATAGATGTTGTTTAGAGAAATCAAAACAAGATATGATTGTTAGTAATAAAAAGGATATGAATATCAGTAATCTGCTTTTGATCTGTCATCTTGAACTTGACTTCCGATCCTTCTAGTTCCAAGGCACCTTTAGCCAAACGTCTGTCCTATAGAAACCTATTTCATATTCTCTACTGCTTACATCTTTTATGTTCACCATACTTACTCGAATCACACGAAGTACTTTGGCAAGTTGAATGACTTTAGGCTTCAGTTTCTTACAGAGAGAGGCATCTAATAAAAACAATAAATTCTCTTGCTTATATGTATTAGGTGTGTCTATCCTACCTAAGCCTGTAGCAACAGATTGTCCATCCAACAATTGTTGTGCTTGCTCATATTCCATTTCACAACTGGAATGGATCACTGTCCTACCAAACCAAGTATCGATCACATGATAGTGTTTATCCATGGTCCAGATCACTGAGACTGCATATCGGTCTACACTATGACGAAGGGAACAGACACGTTCACTCAGGACAGAAGGAAGCATATCGAATCTTCTGTCTGCCAAATAGACGGTAGTGCCTCTATGGTTTGTTTAGTATCATGTATTTCTTTGATTCTTTAGAGTTACCTTGATCTGGCTTCTAAATCTGTCATGTAGTTTTCCTTTACAAAATAGCTTACATCAGCAATATGTACACCAAGCTCTATCTGTCCATTCTCCAATTCCTTAATGGACATGGCATCTATTCAGATGAAATTAGCCATAGCACTAGGATTTCAATTTGTTTTATGTGTACCATCAATATCTTGACAATTGGGTGGATCAATACTAAAGACAGTAAGATCTCGCAAGTCACGTCTTTGTTTGATCTCATCCTAAAAGTAAAAAAAGAAAAAGGAAGGGGAAATTCAATAGCTTTTCTTTTTTCTTTTCAAGTGTTCAATTTACCTCTTCAGCACACCAGGGTTGTTCAGGACTGTCGATTGGCATTTCATTTAAAGATGCCTGACTGAATCCTTGAGTGGCCTGTGATACAGAAATGGCATGCTCCACTAGGATAGCAGATATCTCAGTATCCAATTGATGAACAGGACCCAATGAACGCACAAAATGACCATTTGGATATTGTGAAGAAATCGGCCTAGTCTTCATCATCAGTCCTTTTTCTTTTCTTTATCTCTTAAAACAAGCTTACCAATTATCGATACGAACGACAATACGTTGATTTTCAATCAATTTAACATCATGATATCGAATTCTGATTTTAGGAATGACAGGATCTAATGGAATCGCTAAATGAATCGAACCTCCAGTTTCCAGACTATCTTCTTGAAGTGTGGCAACATAAGAGCGCCAATTACGATTCAAAATACCAACGATTCGGCCCGTAGGTTGATCGGACAGAGTACTACTTAGAAACCGATCCTCTTCAAATTCTTTGATGATGAATTAATAAAAATTAAAGATGATCCCATCCTATGTACAAACCATCATCCGCATTACTGCTATCAAAGGCTATTTCACTTGATGCCATTGTCCAGTTGGTTTCCGAGAACAATTCGACCACAACACTATCGCCATGAACTAAAGGGAAAAGAATGAATAGAGCATAACAACCGGATGTCTCGGATCTTCCTGTACCTGCTCGGTTTCTATTTTCATTGCCTACCACAAGAATATCCTTGCCTTGATAGCTGATATAAGCCTGATCTCGGCTATCTTTTCTACATCGTAAAGTACCCGAGAGGTAACGACCTGATTTGATGCCTACTTCTAATTCATCCAAAGGTTTATACTACAATTCCATGAGTGACTCAACATCTTCTTCTTTTTTCTTTCTTTCACCTCTCTGTATCCTGCCACAGCTGTACTATTGCCCTTTTCGCCATTCTGTTTGGATGAAATACGAATACGACCATCCTCTGTATCATCCAAGACAACTTCTGCCAACACTTGGACCAGACTCTGTAACAGATGGCTCTCTTTCCAATAGGTATCCAAGTACTGCTTCATGGTCATGACAGTCACTCCTTCCCTACTTGACTCTGTCTCAGATAGCAAGATGATTTTCTTGGTCTGACCCAAATGACGATCATACCAAGCAGCCAATTGACACAATGCCCTCCATTCACGCTCAGCACCTGTTTCAAGAGGTGAGCGCATCACTTTAGTCTGCTGAAAGACTTCATTGTAAAACATCACACTCTTCTTTCGAGAATCGTTTGTGATTTGGCGTAATTTTCGATAGGTTTTGTGTTTATCGTGTTGTTGCAGCTGTGAAGAAAGTGAGCATACAATAAGAGAAATAAAAAGAAGAAGGAAACCTACATGAATGGTCACAGTTTGACTCAGGATGATACCTGTCATTTCATCTTGTTCTAATATCTCAAGGTAACGATGTATTACCTAATCAATGGATGAATAAACTCAAATAAAAGCTCATGTAAACATTCAATGCATTACTGATATATCAGGGATAATATAATGGTCTGCGTGAGCACTAAGAAGTGCTTGATGGCCTTGGTTAGAACATTGTTGACATGATTCTGATAAACATGGTATATCTGTACGTAAATATTCTATATCACAGAAAAATGGAACGCGTTACTCGAGTAGTTGTTTAAAAAAAAGAGACAATGGTTCTTACGCTCTCTCACGAGCTTGATGATGGCATTGCTTTTTGTCTTTTTATAGAAACCACGATCTGTTCTGGCCAACATTAAAGCGTATAAAAAAAGAGAGAGAGAGGGAAAGAAAGACGCTTAGTTGGTTTCCTGCTGCATTTAAAGTGAGATTTTCGCAGTCCCTGTACTGACTTGAACGTTTGCTCGGTTATATGAGAGGGGGGATTGGTCTTGAGCCTTTGTTTGATAATAGTTAGTGAGACTAAATTGTTTGTCTTGTAAGCGTCTCTTCTCATTGATAGGAAAGAAGTTTGGCAATGACTTCAAAACTTTATAGCATGAACAATGCTCAAGGTTACACCAACATTGGAATCAACATAGTACTGCTGATCCCACTCTTAATAAACAAAAAAAAACCCTTCCTGCTCAATTTTATTAGAAAGAGAGGATAGGCAATACCACTCTTAAACATGATCGCCTTATATACCATTATGCGAGTGTGTAATTTCTTACAAGTTAATTTGTTTTATTCATCGACAATGACTGTAATGGCTTCTTTTTTTGTTGATGTTGATTCTTTACAGAACTGTTTTCATCGACTCTGATAGACGTAAAAGTTATTGAGATGTACTTGATTGTTGCTCATAGGAGCAGAACATCTTTAAAGCACACAATGAAAGCCATAAATGTTCCGAAAGTGAATTGGTAATGGTTTTACATCAAGTTTCTTGGGCAACTGAAGAGAAAATAAGATGGGAAATAGACTGTTTGTATTACTAACATCACAGAGAAAATAGTAATAAACAGGGCTACTATAAGCATATTCTATCTCATCATTTATTAGGTAAGAATTTCTTAATATATATAACGATCAAGTCCCAACTTATAAAGTAAACTTAGTTAAACTTTAGTGTCATTGTATCAATGTCAATAATCGTCCCAAAGAAAGAGACGATTTTATCTCAATTAAACAATCAATAAAGACTCAGTCACAGCATCAACGTCATTTTTGGGGGGTGCATGAGCGCGTTAAATAATTAAAATTTTGTTAAACCTCCAGATAAATATATTTCTACTTTTTTTTTTTGCGAGAGAGATCACAATGTTCTGTGCTAGTAAAGTAGATTGAATAGAGGAATTATCGTCAACAGCATCTGACATTGCTATTCTATTATAGTTTCTGGAGAAGCGCCCAAACACCCTGTTGTTTCCCTCAAGTCAGGAAATGTCTTTGAAAAGAATCTACTTGAAAAGTTTGTGTCAGAGCACGGTCGAGATCCCATCAATAATGAAGAAATGACAGTAGAAGACATGCTTGAGCTCAAGACAAGTAAGTTTTGTTTCGTTATCTATGGCTTATGCTGACTTTCTTGAATAACAAAAGCACCTGAAACTGTCAAGCCTCGTCCTCCTAAGCTGTCATCTGTACCCTCTATTCTATCCACACTTCAAGATGAATGGGACAGTGTCATGCTCGAGTCTTTTACATTAAAACAACAATATCAACAAGTGCGTCAAGAATTGTCTCATGCTCTCTACCAGAACGATGCCGCCACTCGTGTTATCGCTCGCTTAAAGAAAGAACGTGATGCAGCCCGAGAGTATGTAAAACTGACATGTTCTATTATTCATCTAACGCGTTTCGTTTGAACCTGATTTTAGAGCTCTTGCTAATATACAAGCTCATTTGGGTGTTTCTGCTGAATCTGCTGCTGCTGCTGCTCCTGTTGCTGCTGCCGAAGAATCGATGGAAGTAGATGGTGCTTTACCCGAGGAAGTTGTTGAAAAGATCACCAAGACAAGCGAAGAGTAAGTATATGCAAAGAGAGTGCATAGACCATGCATTGACTTTTTCTCTTTCTTAGATTATCTTCTGTACGTCGTCAAAAGAAGAAGCCACCAGTAGAATACGCCACTGCTGATTCCATCAAGGCATACCAACAAACCAACACAATTCCTTCACTTCACTCCGCACGCTCAGCAGGTATCACTGCTTTGGATGTCAGTGGTGATTTGATCTTGACAGGTGGTAACGATAAACATGTTCAAGTCTATGACAAGTCTGAAGATAAAGTCATTGCCAATCTGGGTGGACACACCAAGAAGATCACATCAGTTCAATTCAGAGATCAAACAAATGCTGCTTTCGTCAGTGGTAGTCAAGACAAGCATGTGCGTGTCTGGGTTGCTGATGAAAAGACAGGTTATGCTCTCGGTCACAATATCAATGCTCATAAGGGTGAAGTAAGTCAGGTGCATGTTCATCCTTCCAAGGATTACTTTGTCAGTGCTGGTTTGGATGCCAAATGGTCTTTCTATGACTTTGAATCTGCTAAGCCTATTGTCGAAACATTCAACAAGGATGACGCAGGCTATTCTTCTATCCAATTCCACCCTGATGGTATGATTCTTGGTGCAGGTACCACAGATGGTGTTGTCCAGATCTGGGATGTCAAGTCACAAAAGGTAGCTGCTCGATTTGAGGGTCATGCAGGTCATGTCAAGGCAATGGCCTTTTCTGAAAATGGTTACATCTTGGCTACTGCCTCAGAAGACAATCTAGTCAAGATCTGGGATCTTCGTAAGTTAGCTAACACAAAGACATTTACTTTGGACGATAACTACAAGGTCAACACACTCTCCTTTGATCCTTATGGCCAATTCCTTGCTGTTGGTGGTACTGATATGCGTGTCTTGAAGGCCAAGGATGGTTCCCCCATTGCCACTTTTACTGAAAACAATGGTACTGATATCACTGGTCTACATTGGTCTTCTCTTGCTGAAACATTGGTCAGTTCCGGTTTAGATCGTACTATTCGTTTCTATGGTAACCAGCCATAATAGCCCATTATAAACAACCAATTCATTAAAAAAAAACAAAGAAAGAGAAAGAGTTTTGTGTTTTTAAAAGTGAATATTTTTATTTATTTATTTTAAAGAAGTTCATCTTTAGTAATTTCAGGAGGAGCCATACTACCTCTCTTGGCAAAACCAACTTCAAAGACATCGTCATAAGAAGGCAACTTGACCAGACGAGGCCATTGTACAAAATCATCTCCATGCTTAAGAGCAAAACGAACACCAGAGATCAAAACAGAGATCCAAAACAAAAGCAAAAGGAAATAAGCAGTGTAAGATTGGAAGCCAGAGTAGCTTGGGCGAATCAGATTGACCAAGAGCATAAGGAGAGCAAAGGCCAAGATATAAGGCACCTAAAAACATAGACATGGTCAATACGATAAAATCATCACATAGTCATACACTTACAACACGAACACGAAGAGGCTGTTCAGCAAAATCAGCCCTTTGAGCACTAGCAGGTTGGTCATGGTGAACATCAAAATTACCGAGAATAAGATCAAAAGCATCTTGACGATCACCATCCAAGAAATTGTTCTTGATGTAACGCGTAATTGAGTTGTGAAGATCTTTCAGGGCACCTCGCTTCGTACGTTGACCTGTTCGGGTAAAATCTGTCTTTAAGGCACCTGTACCTGAATAGACACAGCTTACACCATCTGCATTATCAGCCCAAACTATAAGAAGAGAAAGGATTAGATATCTATCATGTCTTTTTCTTTGTGTGTGTTTCTACTGACCATTTCGATAACTATGCATAAATGGTGCTTGGTCTTCAAGTGCTTGAGTAGGTTCCAAAATACCCAAATCACGTAATTGGTTGGTAAGAACATATCTAGCAAGTGTGCTTTGAACAACATTCGTGCGATCCAAACAATCCATACAGTTTGAACGAACAACAGATGTCTGAGACTTCTTCAAGGATTTATCAGTGACATTATAGTGAGTGTAACTAGATGGATGTATTAGATCTTGTTACATGTACATTTTCAATGTTTACCTCTGCTCAGCTAATTTGTCTTTCAATTGATCTACCAGCAATTGAATACGATGCCATCTCATCTTGGAACACTCTGAGTGAAAATCGAAATGTGTATAATAAATACGAGGATCGTTGAGTTGCTCAACAGTACGAGCATAAGCTTGTCCCATAGGTAACTCATAGCCCTTCTTGTTGATTAAATTTACCAAGATTTGAGGACCATAAAGACGAATTTGTTCATCAAAATGAGCTCTAGCAGCAGCCAGCTGAATATTGGATAGTTTAGTATACAATACGAATACATCATATTAGCCTTACATTCTTTTTGCTTTCACCTATCCAGAGACGAGGTGTGTATTTGAGATTGATGACTTGAGCCCAATAGACTGGAATGGAGCCTCTGGTTTGAACAAAAGACAAGATAGCATCGGAATAAAGAACCAGTTGTTCCGTTTCAACAAAATTAGAGACATGGCCTTGATCATCAATACCACGTGAAAAGTAACGTGTGCCTGTGCGGTGTCTACTTCTACGGGTAATCAAGCCCCAGTCAAACTGTTTGTTGTTGATTTCAACAGATTCTAATTCAACAACTATTGTAAAACAAGATGAGCGTCTTGATAAAGCAACACAAAGCATGTTACTTACAGCCTTGAATGACAGGTAGAACAAAAGCAGAAAGATCAACAGAAGCATCCATTAGCTTGGAGGAAATGAATCGATTCCAAAAGAAACGTTCATCAGCCTGTGATTAATAAGGTGAGTTTCTTATTGAAAAAAGAAAGATGCCATCGTCTTTACTCGCTTATACAATGGCTCATTGAGATTGGTCAATTGAGCTTGTCTCTGAACAGATTGAGTCAGATCATAATCATACGAGAAATAGAACGTATTGTTCTTCAAGTGTTGTTCCAATAGGCTCACATATTTCTGTTCTTGTGTTCTCTATCAGTTGCTTTTCTTTAGTGTCAAACAATTCCTCTCTCTTAATATCTAATTCTGTACCTTTTCTTCATTCAATGAGTTCATGTTGTGAGCTAAAGGTAGGATCTGAAATGCACCAACACGATAGATAACCTTGTCTTGAATCAAGCCTACCTTTTCGCGCTTTGTGATAGTCAACATGTATTCACCTTATTTTCCCCCCCCCCCTTTCATGGTCAGCTTAAATGAACATTTGTAAATGTATAGGTTGATTGTACCTGCCAAGAGTTTGATAAACCCTAAAATACCATATACATCCAAGACAATTTCTTGTTCGCGAGCAGAAGGTATGATGTCTATTAGGAATACGGTAAGCCTAAAAGAAAAATACCATATATTGTTTTTCATTTGCCTGATAGTTCAACATGACCAGTTTCGCGTTGAACGACCAAACTAGCGCCTATTGTAGGTGAAAGAACATAAGACTGCTTTGTTATGTAACTACCAGATATACAGTGAGTATAATGAAGAAAAAGACAACTCAAGCTCCTTACAGTTTCAAGTCTTTGTGCATGTTAAGAAAGTGTAGATGACCACAAAAAAAAGAAAAAGAAGCTTTTTTTTTTTTAAAGTTAAGCACTTGTTCTTATGCTTATTTTGAAAATAATCGCATATTCAATTTTAAATTGAATAAAGTTCCCCGCACTAACATCCCGCGCTAACATTCTGGCTCTTCTGTGAGGTAGCTAAAGCTCAGCCAATGAGAATAGCGTAAATTCGAAGCCCAAAGAAGAATGTTAGCGTGTGTTAGAGATGTATTCAACTTTTCTTTATGCAAGAATAAACTCCTCTTCCTATTTTTTTTTATAAATTGAACTCTCAAGCTACATTCAACAACTTTCAACTCACCACTGCTAAGTCTCAAACTAGACAAGCTAATGAAGCTTTTGATTGGGACAACTACGATGTCGAAGAGTACTTGTTTTCTGACGATGAAGTCATTGTTGAGGAAAATGAAACCGACTTCGACGAGTCTTCTCACAACATGAATGAGGAGTTGCGCAGAGGTGTTTATGACAGCAGAAAGAAAGTGTACATTTTTTATCCATGCAACTGCATACAATACTTTTATGCTAGCAATTGAAGATTCCGATAACAAGTGTATTACTATTGAAATTATACAGTCTCAACTAGACAATATACAAACGCCTGAAGAAGTAAAAGAAAAGCTGAAGATGCTCAAAGATGCAGAAAAGGCCAAATATGTCAGAGACAATGGTCTCAATGTTCGTTTGAGCCATATCATACAGTCCTATGTGGACTTGTTATTCAGCCCTAAAGAGCTTGTTTTATACAAAAGCTTTCACCCGGACGAAAAGGCTAACGAAATGATACTCTTTTCTGCCCGTTTCTTAGAATCAGTCGTTGTCATGGCAAGACATTGGTTTTTCATCACAAGCTTCTGCATATTTGTTCATGAGAAAAAGCTTGATGACTGCTCAGACGATTCACGAGTTGGGGTACAAGAAGACACTCTTGCTCTTATCCGTAAAAAGACGCATGCTGGAAAAGATCTTTTTGAGCTCACCATACGCTTTTCAAATGTTGAGTTGCTGTGCGCTTTTGGCTTCTTTTGCCATACCAACCGTCCCAGCATCACTCCATTTTTTGGATCATCAATCCAAAATTTGCCAAAAGAAATAGTAGAGAGCTATGGCACAGTGCATTCCAAAGACATCTTTGTACCAAAAAAAAAAAGAAACACCGTTTGTCATGACAGCTCGATTACTAAATCAGTATGTTAAAAAGCAGTCTGCAGACAAGTGGATGCTCATCAGCCAGCGATTTGAGAAACAGAGCCTTTCACCTGCTCATCCTTTAAGTTTCAAAACTGACAACAGAGTCCAAGAAGCAGCATCTTTGGTGTTGAATATCTTTGTTTTCAAATCGATAGACAGAACAGCATTGAAGCAGGCGAAGTATCACTTGAACAAATTGAATGAAAGCTCGCTGACTGTCTCAGCAAAGCTTGTAAAGCAATGTGTCAACACACTGGATAAGCAGCGTCATTTCTTGCTTGAAAAGTTTGAAGAAAAAAAAAGCTCAAAAAATATATGCTCAGCATACACGAGGGTGTCCTTGCTGGGGCTGTTAGAAGAGAGAATGCTTCGTTGACCAAAAAAGCTTCATCGCTTTACAATAAAATGTAAATATAGTTTGTTCTCTCTTATCTGTACATAATTTCCTGTATTCTCAAAGAAAAACTAGCCGGTTCTATCCTAAAATACTCGAGCTCATTCACATTATCATTCAAAAGTCTAGCGAGATGACATGCTTTATATTTTATTTTCCAAACATAAACTAATGTACACTGTTATTAAAAAATCCAATATAACACTAATGAAAACAATGCCCAAGCACGAATAGAAAGGAAAGCAGAAAAGTAGCTTTTTTATTATTGATGTTGATATCGCTGTTGGTATCGCTGTTGGTATAACCAA
Organism: Blakeslea trispora; assembly: GCA_025331445.1. Lineage (NCBI taxonomy): Eukaryota > Fungi > Mucoromycota > Mucoromycetes > Mucorales > Choanephoraceae > Blakeslea > Blakeslea trispora. The sequence continues at coordinate 362,750 of JAIWNE010000008.1, read as the reverse complement.
GCGACTCTTCCTAAATATTTTGCCCTCTAAGCTTTTGATGGTACTAGATAGGTTGTTTCCCTCAAATATGCACTTTTTTTTCTCTCTACAGTAGACCTACCAGTTTAGATTTTTGTCATGGATTAAACAAAGAAGCCAGGTGAACTCAGAAAGCAATCGTCTAAATCAAATCAATTATATCAATTTTTTTTAGCCAACTAGCATAAGACATTCTAATCTTGAAAAAATAATATCTGCAAGAAGAAGAAAACGAGAGATGAAGATGCATACACCAAAGAAGACTTGTCAATTAACAAATAAAGTGTTTTTTTTTTATTTATCAGTCAAAAGCAATGCATTAGTTTGACACACTTGTTAAAAAGACTTTTGTACAAGGCACAACACTTTCATTTTTTATTGTTTTAAAAAGCAATAGAAGGTCTTCCCAGCAAGCCAAATGAAGTCTGACTAACATCACAACCAAAGTCCATCTGCCTCTCCAATACCCTACTTGGAGGAAGAAAGAAAAAAGAAGTACACCTGAAGAACACTGTAAAACCTCAGAGTAAAGCCAAGTAGCCCATAAGACCTAGATCACCCATCTTGGACGGACAAGAACCGCTCAGTGATTACCCCTACCGCAGAGGATACCTTGACGAACAACCTACTACTACCGAATTTCAATTACAACAAACCTTCAGCATAGCTATCTCCCTTCAACCACCGGCACCATTATCTCCGGAAGCATGAGAACAAGAGACACCAGTATCCAGAAACATAAGAACAAGAGGCATAAGTAAACTAAGCTTAGAAAGCCGTTATGTCTACCTGGATAGCAAGCCAAGACACCTTCTTGCAAGCAGAGCCAGAGCCAGGTAAACAGAGAAAAAATAAACACAAACAGAGAAAGACCTACTGACTAGCAGGGTTGCCAGCCAGTGAGAAACAAATACTTACCTGAAGAAAAAAAGAGAGAAGAAAAGGAGTATGCTTTGTACTTGTACTCACACACCAGAGCGTCTGGTATAAGCAGCATCCAGGAGAGCAGCCAGAGGCATCCAGTTTGATGCAAGAGAAACCGGGTTCGTAGGCGTCGACAAGGACATCCTCGTTGGTAAGAGCAACCACCGATTGGTTCGAGTCCGCCAAGACAGGATCACTAGGACTTACAGACTACTTGACAATACCCTGAGGCTACAGTATTCCGCAGGCGCACCCCCTTTTTCCTTCTTCCTCCTGGAAGTAGGGCATCAGAGTGACAAACAGACCTCGGAAGTGATGCTTCGTCAGAGATTCATAAGGCTTGCCAGAGGACCAACTATTGCTTCTTGGAAAGTGTTGTGCCTTGTCAAAAGAAGACGAAATGCCTTGCCAAAATAAGGCATTTCGTCTTCTTTGGCTTGTCGCCAAGTGCATCGCGTATGGTGCCAAAGAGGCACGGCACCATACGCGATGCACCGCACATACAGCGCCAGAAAGACAGCGCCAGAAAGGCGACACCACAAATACAGCGCCTGAAAGACAGCGCCAGAAAGGCGACACCACAAATACAGCGCCTGAAAGACAATACCAGAAAGACAATACCAGAAAGACAATACCAGAAAGGCGACACCACAAATACAGCGCCTGAAAGACAATACCAGAAAGACAATACCAGAAAGACAACACCATCAGCACAGCATCACAAATACAGCGCCTGAAAGACAACACCATCAGCACAGCATCACAAATACAGCGCCTGAAAGACAACACCATCAGCATAGCGCCACAAATACAGCGCCTGAAAGACAACACCATCAGCACAGCACAGCATCATAAGCACAGCGCCATCAGCACAGCGCCAGAAAGAAAGAGAGACGCCAGAGAATTAAAGAAAACGAGAGGAGGAGAGAAAGAAAGAAAGAAAGAAAACAAGCAAAATGGTGCAAAGTCGAGTCTTTGATGCTTGCTCTTTCTTCATTTTCTCATGACTTTACCTATTTTAGATGTATTCGTTATCCGTTGATGTGGTACATGATGATCTTTGATTAAAAGTTAAGCAGGATTTGTAAGCATACCGTGTCATAATATACGGTAGATGGTAGTTCAAAGATTATATAAAAGTGCTTGAAACACTAATAGTTTGATCAGACTAACTCAAGTTGTATAAATTCACCTTCATTCTTTCATTCCACTTGGTCAGTTTCTCAAAAGAAGAAAAGATTGTGGAATATGTCCATCTTTTGTTCGCATAGAACGCTTTGTATCCCAGATCAGACACCCAAACACACAAATATACATGTATACCCTTGAAGGAAAAACAAAATAGCAACGTGAGCTCTGCTTGTGTTATTCACCTACTTTCGAATCATCATCCTTTATTGCCTCTATATTTGCTGGCTTGAAGAAATGAAGAACATCATGTTTCTCATTGTTTGCTCTATTTGTTTATGAGAAATTGATGCAGGAAATAAACAGGGGGGTAATCATCCATTTAATTTATTGCACTCCAAAGTTGATTACAACACCAATATACGTAAAGTTGGCTCTCATAGTTATTATGTATGAACAAACAATAATTCAGACAAAGCCGTATTCTATCTTGTACAAGTCTTGCAAGACATTTAATTCAAAAAAATTCTTTGTACTGGGCTACTATTGCTATCTCGAATTCGTTTGCTTTTTTTTTATGTCGCAACAATAGAAATATAAACAGTGTGACGAAAAGTAATAGTGATAACAATTAACCTTTTCAATGCTGAGTTTAGAAATTTAGGTGTCAAGTCAACAATGGAGGTCTCGGCATTGACAGATGACAAGCAATTCTAAGCTTCAAAACATTGCTAAATCGAAACACCATCAAAAGACTGTGTAAAGATTGAATAGTCAAATCATTCGATTCATTTAGCTCTAAAGGCGCCTTTTGTAAGTTTCAAATCAATATTCCTGCATTTTTTTGTTTTTTTTTTGTTTTTTAATGCCGCTCATTGTTTTTCTAACAGCCCAACTCTTTCTCAATTACTGCGAGACAGAAAAAAAAAGAAGCCCCTTTACCCCTTTCCTCCATATTTCCCTTATTTTCCTGATTACTGTTCTGGAATAACTATAGAGATAGAACAAACAACCCATGTCTTTCTTGTCACTTTACAGCAAAGATGGAATCAACGCAGTCACTGTATGACACGAAACTAAGGATTTGTTTATCAGCCTCTATCATCATGCTTATCTTGTGGTTCAACAAAAAAAAAACTTTTAATTTGTAGATCGTTTCTCGCATGAATTTTTGAGGAAAAGAAAGGGCACTTTGACCAGTTTAATTTGGCTCTGATTACAACAAGAAAGAAGACTAGCAGAGAGCGAAATCAGACAAGCATAAAGTGTAGTGTTTCGATTTTCATGCCTTTCTTTCTTCTCTTATCTTTCTGGTTTTTGGGGTCTTTTCTATTTTTGGAAATGACCTGATTCACTCCCTAATTGAAAATGCCAAAAATAAAAGGTCCATGTTTACATGTTTCAGTCGCGTTCAAAGCAAGTAAACATTGCTAGAGAAATAAATACTAAAGTAACCATAACAGACAATCGCCATCAGTTACTATGGACATCACCAAAAAAGGAAAAACTGCTGCGAAACAATCGAAAAGGACTGTAGAGAGGTTAGTAGCAGCAAATTGAAAAAAAAAAGAAAGTGATGATTGAACCACAACATACATCTCATACTTTAACTCTTACTCAAACAAACCATTCCTCACCACAACTGTCTTTTGCTCAATCTGATTTACTTGAGTAACGCCTTACACCAGCTCTTAAGATTGACTGTAAAGAAATGCAATATAGGCGGTTTCTCGGGTAAGACGTTCATGATCGCCTACTCTTTAGAAATCTTTTCTAGACAAGTATGAAGACAATTCTTGGGACCAATTGAAAGCCAGATGGACAAAAGGATCTAAAGAGGTTCTAAAGAGAGAAAGAAGACATAACGGCATTAGTGAGAAGGAGCTTTGTAGGATTGATGATAAATATTTGAAGCGCCTGTACAAGACACATGTAAACATTATACGTCTCTAAATTTCAAGTGTCAAAATAAAACCCAAATTTTTTAAGAGGACTTTGCACATAATCGTTGCATGCAAAAGTACTTGTACATCTGTAAATTACATATCCAGGGGCCATTTAGAATAGAATAAACGAAGCTTTAGTTATTGTCTATTGTAAAAATTACAATACTGATTGATATTTCATCAATTCATACAAATGCAGATGAATTACCAAGTAGCAGTTTGTGTGTCATGGTCAGTTTGCTTTTTTCGCTTTTTTTTTTTTTTGCTGATATAAGAGCATCACCATATCGTCCTGTTCTCTTTTCTTACTATGGCTCGAATAGTAGTAATTACTGCAAATGATTTATACTAATCTTTTTCTCTTTACTTGCTAAGGATAGACATTTGGTCTGTCTGTATTGTCCAACAAAGAAACAAGGTATCTATTATGTAGAACAAGAATAAACCAAGTTCGCCTATACAATGGTCAGCATATCAGTCAATGAGGACATAGATCAGTAATGCTTTACAAGAAAACATTATTTTCTCTAATTATTACATACAATGAATACAATACACTCAAAGGTAACAAGGCTGTTTATTGGATTGCTAACGTTTACATGGAAAACTAAACAAAAAGCCTTCAAATATATAAATAAAATGCAGAAAAGAGAAACTGTTTAGAAGGAAAGTGTGCATTTCATCACAGTTCTTTTTTGTCAAAGATCTTTATAGATTAGACTTAATAAACCCTTCTTACTTGCTCTCTTCTCTTTGCAATTGAAATTTGTCACGTGAGCTTTTATTTTATTTTATTTTTTTTAGAGAAAAAGACAATCTCATCTTTTTATCTCTCATTTAATAAATTGCACGCCTTCTTTCTTTTGTGTTAATATGAACTATCGTTTGTTATGACAAGTCTGTACGTTGAACTCTTTACTTTTAATTTTATACAGGATGAGCGGATTTTAAAAAAGATAAAAGAATGAGTTTCAATCGAGAAAACTTGTGGAAGAAAAAACAAAACGATCTTTAAGCAATGTATTCTTGAATGGCATCGGCAACCAAGTTATGATCATCCTATAAGATGAGTAAAAGAAAGAAATGAGTGTCAAAGCTTAATGTCCTGTAAAGAAGAGCCACATAAAAAAAAGAAGTACTTACTTGCTGAGCAAGGCCAGAAACAGTGATAGTGCCTACAACACCAACATTCTTTATCTTTAAAGGAAAAGCTCCGCCATGAGTGGCATATTCCTTTTCACTCACCTAAACAGAGCAATATCAATAACAATCACTTAAACAAGGTTGGCGCAACTTACGAAATATTTCTCTTCAATTGTCTTGTTTTGACTTGCAAGGTTTCGACCAACGTAATAGCTGGAACGACCGAAGCGATTGACAGTATTGCTATCAAAAACCAGTTAGTGTTATTTCGAAGGAAAACGTATAATCAAGAAGCGTGCTTACTTTTTACGACGAACCCATTCATCATTATCATAAGAAGTACCATCCATGGCATAATGAAACAATTGATGACCAGCCAGAGTAATGTCAATTACAACCGACTTTTTGAAAGGTTTGGCTTTTTCAATAAGCAATAAGCCTAATTTAAGAGCATCCTCTGAAGTGAAAGAGGTGAACTGGCACTTCTCTTCTTGAGCAACAATACTAGCAACAAGTTCCTTAAGGTCGCTCATTTTTTTTTATGATAGATAAACAAAAACAATAAAAGGGAAAGTGCTGAATTTTCGCTTTAACTTGCCGAAAACTTTAAGATTTAGCAGTCGTGCTTGGTCCCTTTTTTCTTTATTTGACTCGGTTATCACACTTTGCATGCACCCGCAACATTGCTTCTTGTGTAGAAAGATGTTGTTTGGTTGTTTAGTTTAGTGTTGTAATGTCTGATATTACAGGCGAAACCAAAGAGAGTTTGTTGGAAGAAACTGTTTGTTTCTTGAGCTTGTGTAACCATGTTGAACAGAAAGGTGACAGATGGACGAACCTCTGATTTCACTTTGTCTTGCTTGATAGTACACGATTGAGCATGAGTAGACTTGCTGAAATAGACACATATTTAGAATATATAGTTCTCATTTGCGATACAGATCATAATGCCATGCAAAAACAGAGGTGTATATTTATTTACATATCCATTTATATGCATTATTTATCTCTTTTTTTTTTATACATGTAATTCAAACATGTTGAGAGCAGTGAGAAAGAAATCGAAATAGCTAGTCGCCTTATTGATTGCGAGCTGCACGTCTGGCACGAACACCTTCCCTCAAAGAATTCAACGCTTGAACTGTATCTTCCCAATTGATACATGCATCAGTAATTGATTTACCGTATACCAGTTTTTGAGGGCCATCGCTAGGAATATCCTGACGGCCTTCCACCAAATTTGACTCAATCATAACACCAACAATGTTATTGCCAGTTTTGCTTGGATCTGCCAATTGAGCAGCAATGTCGCTAGCAACAACGGGCTGACGATTATGGTCTTTGGAAGAATTGCCATGACTACAATCCACCATCACAATAGGCGATAATTTGCTCTTTTGTAGGTCATCTGCAGCAGCCTTGATAAACTCAGCACTGTAGTTAGGACCCGACTTGCCACCACGAAGAATGACATGACATGATGTGTTACCAGCTGTCTGTACAATTGCTGATAAGCCTTGCTTTGTGACTGACAAGAAATGATGACCATGACTGGCTGCACCTATAGCATCGATAGCGACACGCATACCACCATCAGTGCCATTCTTGAAGCCTACAGGACAAGAGAGACCAGAAGCTAACTCTCTATGAATTTGGGATTCAGTTGTACGAGCGCCAATAGCTCCCCATGAGACAAGGTCGCCCGTGTATTGAGGTGAGATAGTGTCCAAGAATTCACATGCAGCAGGAATACCCATTTCATTCTAGTTTGATGTATGAGCCTTAAGGACAGATTAAAATAACTGTTATTGATACTACTTACAAGATCTAGCAATAGCTTTCTAGCAATCCGAAGACCTTTGTTGATCTCATAACTAATTGAATTACATGTCAATCATTACTGTAAAGTCATTTTGAAGCAAACCTACGTATTGTTCAAATTGGGATCGTTAATCAAACCTTTCCAACCCACAGTAGTTCTTGGCTTTTCAAAATAAACTCGCATAATGATATGAAGATCATCTTTAGCTGAATTTGCGTATTCAATCAATTTTTCAGCTATTAAAAACATAAGCAGTTAGGTTACAGTGAAAACATATCAAATTTGACTATCTATACCATATTCTAAACCAGCTTTAACATCATGAATAGAACAGGGACCAACTACTACCAGAAGACGGTCATCGCTTCCATGAATGATGTTTTCAGCGCCTTGTCTACCTTCAAGGATAGTGGCAGCTGCTTTCAAGCTTAATGGAAGATCCTCCATCAGGATTTGAGGGGGAATCAGAGGCTTAATGTTTGTGATACGCTTGTCGTCCAGTTCATTTAATGCAGAGAAAGCAGACATGTTGAATAAGATAATAAGAGGAAAAAAAAAGGAGTGAGCAATAATTTTTTCTCTCTCTGATTTTTGACAGGTGTTTGACACTTACATGACTTCAAAATTATTCCCTAAAATGTGAGATGCTTTGAGTCATGCGAATAGTCAACCAATCAGAAACATATACAGAAATGTTGATTGGATCAGTTAGAGGCATGTCAAAAAAAATGTTCAAAAGTTTTTTTTTCCGAGAATGATAACTACTCTTTGGACGACGGTTGAGGAGTTACAGCCGCACAAGTACTTCTTTTTCTGTTCGATTCTTACATAATAAGAGTTGTAGAGGGGGGTTCTAGAAAGAAAGAAAACAACACTTTGAGCATTCTACTAGTCAAGATAAAAAGAGAAACAGTACAAAATGTAATAGTACTCATATAAAGCTCAATCAGTCATCTCGTTGTTTCCTTCAGACTTCCACTTGAGGAAATTGAAGCGTTTCCCAAATGTAACTGTCAAGATAAAGGCAGAAGCTAAATCTTCAAATGTAAGTGCTGCTGCATAATTCTCTGGTTAGATATTCGGGAAGAGAAAAAAAAAGGGAAGAAATTATTATTTACATAACAATAGAAATAAAAGAAAAAAAAAAGCGCTTGTTATTCATGGAAAAGTTCACAGTGAAATAAAGGTGCCTGATGGATTAAAGAAGTGGTGCATGTAGCATAGCATGGCTTCAGTGCTACCAAAAGATTTCAAAGAGTGCTACAAAACGCATATTCGTCCACACAAAAAAGTCTTGTTTGGTCCTTTGCAATCCAGTCCTATTTATACACTTATATATCGAACAGTATGATTTCTGACATTTGAGTAAGCATAATTTGTGTCAAAATTCATTCTGCTTGAACTTCAAGCACTAACTTAAAATCAGCTATAAATTAAAGCTCCTCTAAAGTGACAAAGAAGTTTTAGTACACCCCCTAAACTAGTTTCTAAACAGGTCATTACCATATCAACACTATACCATCTGACAGCAATACAGTAATACAAGTTCTGAGAAGGTAGCTTATTGGAATTGCTCAGTGCTTGAAAACTCATTTTTTTTTGGGGGAGTTTCCAGATACATAATTTTTCTCCCACTCCTTTTTTTTTCACTTTTTTTCTTTTTAGTATTCTCTCTTTTTCTCTCATTCTCTTTTTTTTCTCTCTCTCTCTTTTAGCTCTTATTCCACCCAATGAGTCTTTTGGACGATGATCCTTTCAGTAACAACCTACTAGAATCCAGTCACCCTGTGCAACCAGTACAGGCGTCTTTACCCAGCGCTATGGAGAAAACTCGATCAGGAAAGTCTATTCCACCAGACGTACTTATCAGGATTTTCCAGTATTTACCAGTATCTTCTTTGGTCAAAATGGCAACTGTATCAAGAAGATTTAAAGTGCTTACTTATGACGATGAAATATGGGACGAGAAGTTGGACATTATGCTCAGAAATGATACAGGTGCACTTGCAGCCATGCTGAGTAAAGTAGCTAATATGAATGAGCTTTTTCGAGATAGATTGACTTACTGCTTTTTTTCTTCTTCTAGATAGTGAAGGTCCGAAAGGATCATTGATTGATTCGCAGAATACTATCTTTATAAACAGTAAACCCCTTAATACTTTGATACCCGGCATGTCAACCGATCCTTACCATGCTAGAGCTAGAGCAAAATCAACAGGTCAATCAAAAGAATATTTCAAGCAGCTATATACACAACTATTACCTTATTATGTTGATTTGAGAGACGGGAACAAGGAGTCAACAAAAGTTTTGCGTGATTTTGGCGGAAACCCTGAGGAATGCGGAAAAGTCATTAATTTGTTGGTTGGATTGGGACAATGCCATGTTGTTGATGGTTGGGAAAAGGTAAACAGTTAGCTAGTACCGGAAACAACAGTGCTTTTGGATTGACTTTTCTTCTTTGAGTGAATGTTTAGATCAATGAGGGTGTGAATGCATTATCACAGTATTTCGAGAGTGCTTCCCTTCATGAGTTTGAAGTTGCTTATGACAATCAAAACGTACAAGAGATGAGAGTAAGTTATACAAGGCAGAGGAAGAAGGAGTGAGAGAGAGAAAAAGAAAAACTCAGTGCTGTTTTAGTCTTATGCAAATGCTCTGATTGCTCTAAACGGTGGTTCTACATGCATGCAAACGTACATGCAAAAACATCCTATATTCTATGATAACCCTTATAGGCCCGAAGATAATTTTGCGTTAGTAACTTTGAGAAAAAAAATCCAAGATACAAGCTGAATGTAGTACAACGATAGGATATCCCCAGATGACTTGACTCCTTTCAAGAAATTTATGACATTGGTATCTGAAGAGCTTAAGCAGCAATCGTTCATCATATTGGATGTATTTCCAGAAAGTATGGATGCATTTTATGTATTTGTGGATCGTGTCTTTGAGGATGTGGTAAATTCATTTTGTTTTTCGCTTCAAAGTCAGTTTGTAACTTACACTTCATTGATAGATTGCAGAGTTTGTTTCTCAGTTACTAGGTATAGCCATGCAAATAGACAGTCACCGTTATTTGCGTACAATGTCTACTGTGTTGAGTTCAACTGAGAAGATAGTCAAAGTATTGACAAGCAGCGATTTATCAAAGCCCATCGAGCACGATCGGGGAATCAATTTATTGTTTAAACTTTTCCTGCCATTTTTGGATGACTACCTCTTTGAGGAAAGTCATTATGCTGATAGGATTACCAAGAAATATATCGAGGAATGGGTAAGAAGATAGAGTACAGCGACTAAGGATGGATCTAACATTTCTTGAAAGAACAACCGTTCATTTCTTAGTACAGACACTTCAGCCCGTCTTACCAATCAGTCTCGTGAGACGTTCAAAAAGTAGGATTTTTTTTTTCGAGAAAAAGAAACTCAGCTTAACCTTACTTTACAGAAATTATTTGACTGCCTTTAAAAAGGTATTGACATTACCAGTAGATCTTGTGTCCACAGCAGCAACAACAATTGCATCTCCATTCCAAAGAGCAAGTATTGTGTCAGGCTTAAGTAAGTCGTCTTCAGCTGCTGAGAAGAGAAGCTCAGTCACGTCAGTTGAATCTATCTCCACATCTCAAACAACGCCTCCTTCTACACCAAAAGCAACCTCCATGAATAGAGTTTCATCCTCATCGACTATATCTACTGAGCAGCCAAGATCATCATTCAGTCGAGATGCTACTGGTCAATTAGAATTTGCTCGTCAAGAATTGGATTTACTTCAAAACTATTTATCGCTTGAAACATCATTACAGATCATTCATGTCAACAAGGAATCAGAGAGACGCGTACAGCAATTTATTGATATTGGATTTCCGGGTCGTATGAAGACAGACATGTAAATGTTCAAATTGATGTTCTTCATTTGTCTTTACTAAAAAAAAATCATTTTATGAAATTAGTCAGAGAACATATGAACAAATCTTTGTTCAGCTTCTAAAGACACTTGGACACACACACATTCAACCAGGCTTTCAAAAGTAACATTTGCATATCCCCAGGATTTGACCATATCAACCAAACTTTTCCTTTTCTTTTTTTATAGTGCTTCAGATCGATTAGCTTCCTTCCGACCTAGCTTAGATAATTTAAACGATGATGTTCCACCATTGACTGCGTTCTTTGAACTTATTCACGTTGCTGATGTGATTCAACAGATGGTTCAGCTTTATTACGATGAAGAAATTGTAAGTCGCCCAGACAAGAAAGACAGTGAAGAATTCTACTTATTTCGAAACCTAGACAAAGCATGTAGATAAACATGATTTCATGAATGAAGTCAACAAGGAAAAGAAGTCCTTTGAACGACTCTTGGATGACTGCGTGGCACAAGGTATGGATCGAGGTATTCAAGTGTTGTTATCTCAAGTGGAGTTCATTCTTACAACCGAGCAAAAGAAAGAGGATTATAATCCCCCCAGTGATTCAATGCCAGATTTGAAACCTACAAAGGTACCTAAAAAAAGAAATGTAACACACACAACCTGACTTACATCTGATAACAAAAAAAAAGGCTTGCCAAGATACTATTCATTGTTTAAAGACAAATACAGCCATGTTATTTGGTGCTGCTGACAAAAGCACAATGGATCTTTTCTTTACTGAAATCGGTAGACGATTCTTTGAGTAGGTGTGCCTTTTAATCTTGATGTCTATTTTACTCATTGTGCTATGCTTTATCTTTACAGAGTTCTTTGTAAGCATCTCAAGTTACAAACAGTAAATGAAATGGGTGGCTTTCGATACATAAGGTAAAAAAAAAAAGAGAGAGCGAAAGAAATAGTCGGGAATCAATTTCTTTTATCTGATTTTTTTTTCTAAAATTAGCGACATGAATGCTTATTATGATTTCATATTGACACTACGACAAAAAACAATTACGCCCTATTTCTTGGCCTTGAAATCACTCGCCAATCTCTATATCATCGAGTCAGCAACAGATATCAAATCGCTCATTCACGATCTAGAGCGCTATCATGGTTTGATGAGAATAGAGGATTTGTTTGAGTTTGCTGCATGTCGAAATGATTGGCCAACTATCAAGAGAGTTGTTCAAAAGGACATGACTGATTGTTCTATTATGTAATATCTTGTTTTTTTTTCCTTTTTTTTTTAATGATCGTTGTTACTGCTGCTATTATTATTACTATTTACCATGATATAAAACTTATAATAAAATGATGTATATATAATGTATTCTTTCCTCTCTCTTTTTTTTTATTATTATTATTTCTAAAATAGATTTGGTATTAGTATCTTGTGTCTTGTTGATAGTACGACGTTGGGGTAAGATTTTGACGGAAAAAGAAGGAACAGAATTTGTTGGGGTTCGTTAGTACAGAAGAGACATTAAAAGTGATCTATAAAAGAGTGAAAAAAAGAGAGAGAGAGAGAGAAAAAGAAAACCAAGATGATTCTAATTGGTACCGAACAATGCACGGAAATGATCGCCTATAAAAAAAAAAAAAGAGTGAGTATAATATGCCAATAAACAACTTATTTTTCTCTTACCTAATGCAACCATACAGAGTGTTTGCCACATACCAAGACCAATACGTGGCAAGGCTCCACGATAGAATCCTGTGATACCATTATTTTGATAAATCCATTTTGACGCAGTAGCTATAGACATTTTTTCGGGACGACCGGGTGCTTTTACTTGACTCTGCATCTCAACTCGAATGACTTCGATCGGTTGATTCCAGCATGATAATGCACCACCAATAATAGATGCAAGAGCTTTATCGACAGCAGTTGCTCTCAAATGTGCATCAGGGGCTTCTCCGTAACGAGTTTTGATGATGGATTCTTGAGCGAAACGTGTAATACCAAACCGAGAAGCCCAATTGGTACATTGTCGAACAGCTACTGCATTCACACCTTTATTGATACCAGCAATACCTTCTTTCTTGAAAATGTCTGCAGCAATTTTAAAGGTAGATTCCTTTGTAGCTAGCATTTATTTGAATTTAGCGAATAAGCGATGCATGTGAATTCACACAAAAAAAAAGGGGGACTTACCTGATTTATGACGCGTCACCTCAACTGTCTTCATAAAAGTACAGAAACCCATTGTTGTATAAGCCTGTGCAATACCACCGGCCATACCTCCTACAATACCTCCCTAAAATAAAAAGCGTAAACAAGCCATGCGAATGAGGGCTCGTTCTTTTTCTACTTACCATGAAAGGAGAGGCACCGGCAGCTCTTGCATGATATTCGAATTCGGAGGCAGTAAATAATAAAACAGCGCCCTTTGTTGAAGCTTCAATCCAAGCCCAAGGAATTAAGCCTTGATAGAAACCAAATACACCACCTCTGCTATAGATATTGGAAAGTGCTACTTTAATCGATTGCCCGCGATTAGCAGCTAATTGTGTTTTGATGACTTCAAAAGGTTGACCCAACGTCGAAACCTCGAATAGATTCAGTGCTAAGATAACATTTTTTTTTTTATCAGCTGAGGTTTAATGCACCCTTTTTTTTTCTGTTAGTAACTTACTAGCACCCAATAATAGATTTTTGTAAGAGATTGGCTTCTTTTTCAAAGGTGCATTTGGGTCAATAGGAGATGATGCAATAGGTGCCATGGTATAGAGTTAAAAAAATGTCAGAGAGCTTGAGAAAGGAAAGAAAAAAGAAAGGATAAAGTCTCAGGTTCTAACTTAATTTATATGTGCTTATTATTGTGAATAAACGCTTACTGTGACCGTACTCTATATCAAGACCGCGGTGGACCTTCCAAACTGGGAAAAGGATCCGCATACATCTTTTGGAAAAATGATGTCGCTAAAGTATCGTGCTATTGATCTGCGAGCACGAATAAAGGAAAATAGAAAGATTGCTGTAGCTTGACACTTTGAGTTCATCGTTCCTTGGACAGCAAGACAAATGATGGATTGTCCGAGATATATGCTCTGATATTCATCCTCGACAAACAAAGAAATAAAGAGAAAAACAAACAAAAAGGGGCTACGACCTTCCTAATTAGTATTGTCAGATCTATAAATTCATTTGGGGTAGAAGCCAAACATTTAAGATTTGGTTGGGATTATTGGGAAAGTTTATTAACGTTGATCTATAGCCTTTAGAGTATACAAAATGATTTGTTTCAACTATACAATGAAAGCAAACCTAAGGTTGGATTAACATGCAAATCCTTAAAAATAACACTGAGCCTCAAATAATGACTGTTCAAGACTGTAAAGATTTCTTTTGTAATCTTCTGAAAAGAAAAAAGTGCAATAGTAAACATGCTCAACAACAAGCCGGGCATTTTTCTGTCCTTCGATAAGCAGAAACTACTGTTCTGACTTTTATCAGCACGTTTGCTTAAATCAGCTACCAGTTTGTCCTTAGAGAATTGATTGACTGATTTTCTTTTCAGGTTCCAACATTATAAAAGTATCCTGAGCTGCTTGTTGATCTTCTAATTTTATTGGTCTAGGTTGAACTAACTATGGTAGCACAAGTTCTGCTCTTGATGATATGGCAGATGATACTGTTGCCATGGATGCCAAAATGGATAAGCTGGAACTATATAATCACAAGCATGCTGATATTTTTTTCTATAATGATTTCGGTGGTAATGAGGATGCACTTGTACCGAATGATGGCTATTGTCATCCCTATAAGACGGACAAAGCTCTATATGGCTTTGGTAACTTTCTTGATCTCCACTATCATCTCCTTCGTTATTGCTATCATCCTCTTCTTCGTGTTCGATGCTGTCTGGTAGCCTTGAAGAATGGGTTGATTGTGTTTGACTCGAACGGCGCCGTATTAATTTTTGATCTTGTTGGAGCTGATAAATCCGAATCTGATTCTGATGAATAACCCTCTTCATTTGCTCTTCTCGATCGATATAGCCTTGAAGTTTCTGGTGCCATATTTCTCTCTCGTGCTCAAACTCTAAGATCTTTTGATGTAGTCGGTCTAGTTCTGGTTCACCTTCACAATTCATTTAGTTTCAAAGCACATATGAACAAGGTCTTAGTCGCTTTACCTGGTATTGCTATTTCAACCAAAGTTTTTTCTTCGCGACTTGTGTTTAACAACAATGCATGCTGACTATCTGCTTCAGTAACTGCTGTTACTTTTATTTGGTTTTGATCTTCTATGGGTGGTAGATAGACTGTAACAGGTGATGCTATGTTTCTTACTGCCAGTTGGTATTCTGGTTTCTCATTTGACAGAATTACATGATCTGGAGTGACAGGTTTATTTTTGACAGTAAAGGGGTATCCTACAATATTCAAGACATCTGAAGGTGAATCAACTCTTGAGTGCAGTGGTGGAAATTGACGCGATAATAAAATCGCCGATGCAGAATCTATTGTTTTCTTTGGAGCACTAGAGCGTACAAGCGAGTTATGCCGCTTTTTCTTGGAATTAAATATGCTTTTGAGCATCATGAATTTTAAAGAAAGACAGAAAAAGAAACAGACAGTTTTTTTTTCTTAAATGAACAATAACAACCTATAATGACGTCGCTCAATTGCTTAATCATCATATGATTATTGTTTGTCAAACAGAAAGAAAATGAGCCATCATGTGCATATATATGTGCGTTTTCCCCCCAATATTAAGCTTAAAATGACCAGCTATTGCAGCTGATTGAGAAGGGGGATTATAATATACTTCAGGTCTTTTATGCTAACCAAAACAGCATAGAGCAACACAAGGAAACGAGCAAGAAATGTATGCGATATATCATTTATGTCAATTTGTATTTGTTCCATCGAGAATTAGAGCGCTTGACTCATCTAATCAATGAATCATAATGAAAAGCTCTGCAGTGCTTGAACAGCTTTACACTTCATCTGGAAACAGTTGAACTATTCTTTCAAAACTAAACTGTTCAAAAAGTGAATATTGAATGATATAAAATACAATGTAGACATTACATGCCTTACAACGCCTAATCAAATAAAGGCAAAGACCCTTAAAGAACATGATCCAGACAAGATAAGTAAAAACTAACATTAAAAATAGTTGCATTTTTTATGTAGCTTTCTTGTTTTCCACTTTGTCTGGTTGCATGCAATTTACAAATGAGATTGATTCATCATGAAGATACTAGATAAGAGACTCTACATCTCTAGTTTCGGCGAGCTTCTGTTATATCGTTGAAAGTGCACACCTCTTAATTTTTTCAGGCACAAAGTCTATGCTGGGAAAATCGAACCAAGTCAAAGAATGACTGTCGACTGAATACAAGAAGGACGCAATGTCTATGATGAATGATATTTTCTATGTCAAATCTTCATAAAGAAAAAGAAATGTTTCGCATGTGTTTTACTATCAAATTAATTGGCTGCTCAACACAAAAGAGAGAAAAAAAAAGAAACTGACAAGCATCAACATTTGCAATAAAATGCTTTCAGTCAGTGCTTCCAAATCAGTTATAGCTAACATTTGGAAATACTGTATATAAATACAGGTGCTGCTTATTTCAAAATTCCCCGCTTTCTTTAACCAGCACTACAAGAAACTTACATGTGTAATTGTATAAAAAAAAAAAGTTGAATGAACTGATTTTTAAGAAAAAAAATTGTATGACTTGATGTCTTTTTTGTTTTTTATGAGTCAGATTGCATCAAAAGGTGAGTTAGCTTTCTTTCTATGACCTGATCAACTTCTTTTTCGAAATAGCAATCAAATGATGTTAAAACAATCATGAAAAGAAGCTATAAACACAAGCGATGATTTTTTAGAAATGATGAGTGATTACGAACTTTAAATTTCCATCTTTTGACAGCTGATCCTGAGGAATTTCCTGGAATCGAATCTGGCTGATGCTCCTGATTCTGCTCCTGTTGGCATCTTCTATCATCTGGCACCTGTGGAGGTGCAGCAATGGAGGATCGCCGCACAATAGGTTTGTGAAAGAAATAAGATCGACTGCGAGCGGGTATAGACAAAGAGACTGAGTTAAGGTTGGTCAATTGAGGTTTCGATAGTTTGAACATGGATGCTGCTTTTGGCGCAACAGAATGCGTTGTGCTTGAAAACATGGCATGTAGCCTATCCAGATCATTTGACCAATGTGCCGAACATAATCGGTATTCCAAGGGAATCCAAATATCATTTCTTTCTATCCATCTACCTCTTATAACAAGCGCATCGAAATAAGGACCACGACAATGGCTGCAAGGTTTTGAATTATGAAGATATTGGTACAAGTGATTAGGCATAAGCTTTTTTAAATGCTCAGCTGTCATTGAGTAATCTGATACTTTTCGTTTGTTAATTTTTGGTGTCTTGACTTTTGAAATGGATGAGATAAAAACCGTCTCATTCTTCACAATGTATCTAGCACATATTTCAAGTAAACTAGGCGGATTATGCAATAGTGAGATAGGATTGGTTAATGAGGTTGCAAAACGACAGCCTTCGAATAAGAGTCGGCGCAAGTGCGGCAAATGAGTTATTTCTGCTGGCAAAGCAGTGATTGGATTAAATGAGAGATCTAATGAGACTAAACTCTGTAGCCCTTCTACAGAATAAGTGAGCTCTTCAAGAAAGTTGTAGCTCAAATTCAATGTTTGCAAACATTCAAGGTGATGAATGAATGGTGTAAGGCTGCGTATTTGATTGTTGGAGAGGTTTAGTTCTATCAATTTGGAAAGATGACAGATGGTGTCAGGCAAAGATCTAATCTGGTTATGAGATATCGACAAGACTTCCAATTGACGCAAATATCCAATGGCATCAGGTATCTCTTTCAAATAGTTGTGTGAGCTATATATTTATAAATTTATATGTATTAATATAGCTATTTACACATATAAATTACACAGGGAAGTATCAATTCTTTCTCCTTAATTACTTTGTTGCCACTTGTCAATGAGTTTGACTGATCAGTACTTACAGATCTAGTTTCCTTATCATAGGTAGTAGGCCAATACTATGTTCTATTGATTTGAAGCCTCTGTTTGTGAGATCAATCTCTTGTATATTATCAAGATTCATGTCTAAAACATCTCGAAAAGTCAAGGCACTTTCAAACTGGCTGGCCTTCCTCTCTTGCACAACGTTTAAACGTTTCTTCTGCTGACTATAATATGTTTGATCGACATAAATTAAATCTTTCCATAGCTGAGTCTTTCCGTTCAACAAAAACAATCCTGAATCGGCTCGACTTCCACCTTGGTCTAATTCGTAGGTAAAGGTGGATACACTGCTATTCTCAAGCCCATATAGAAGAGGTTTGGAAAGAAGATTATCTTGGAGAACGTCTTGTTCTTCATGGTCTATACAATTAGAAGTTGGTAGTGGTGGTACCAAGGAAGTATATCCAAAAATGGTTGATCCATCACTCTGGCTTTGCTCGTGCTGACTAACATTCTGTCCCATATTAAGTCGCTTGAATGAGAAAATGAGGAGAAAAGTGAATTGCAGAAAAAGAGAAAGAGAGAGAAAAAAAGATGGAGAGAGAGAGAAAGAAAGAGAGAGAGGAATAAGCAAATTGAATTCATATATGTGCATATGTATGCAGGACAGAAAAGTATACTAAAAAGGAGGTACATTCAAACTTTACATTATTCTAACGCGCGCGCTTGTATACATTTTTACGTTTATCAATTTTATTGAGATTTAAAACAGCGGGTTGAAAAAAGAAAAGGGTAGCAAGGAGAGAGAGAGAGAGGCAAATTCTAGCTTATATACAATGTGGTTGTGTATGCTACGACTTATGCTGTTGAGTTAACAATCACATTCATTTCGGCAGTTTCCTGTCCAACTTGAATTAAAATTTGGTGCTTGCCTAGAGACTTGATACGACCATCTTCGGATTTGAATTGAATTGTTGCTTTGTCGATATCCAAACCATGTTCTTCCTTTAACTTGTTGGTTAAATCTTCAGCCGTAACTGATCCGAAGGTGTTATCACTGTTCGGCACAACTGCTCTGCTGAATTGAAGTACTTGGATGCCTTCTAAATCGTTCAACAATTGCTTGTTCTTTTGTGCTAATTCTCGAGCAGATACCTTTGCTAGAATGAGTATTCAGGCATGCTCATGTTGTTTCTATTTTCTCACCTGCAATCTTTCGTTTTCCATTGCTGATTGCTTCAATTCTTCCGAGATGTTGTTTTGTGAAGCATTAGCTTCCTTCTTGTCAATGTAGGAAGCCTTTTTGGTAGGATACAAGATGTTGCGCATTAAACCAGCTATAAGATTAAGCGTTTAAATTAAAATCAATCGTATCCGCGTTAATACTATTTGTTAATCAACATACGTCTGACAGAAACAATTTCGCCTAATAAATTGGATCATAAGTATCAAGAGAAATGCACCCTTTTTTTTTTATAGAAAACATTTGGAATTTACCTTGGATACCAACTCCTTCAACAAACTCGTTCAATTTGACTTGGATATTGGCTTTCTTGTGAGCATGTCTCTGCAATGGGCGTTAGCAGCAGGTATTTATTAAGTGATTAGGTTGCATGAGCGATATACCTTGATGATCTGAGTTGCATTAAAAGAAGTTGTTCTCGAGAAAGAGCGTAACATGAAGGACATGACTGACTTCGTTTTTCTAGGGGATGTCAAAATAAAAAATAGGTAGAAAAAAAAATGGGACAACTAGGGCCCAAAAGAAATTTGAAGCCTTCTTTGAATTCATTCACCGCTAACCTTTTTCTCGGGCAGCAGTCCTGTAATTTATTTAAGAATGAATGCCTCATTACTGTACTTTGACTGAACTTACTAGACATTTGAAGAGCTTAATGTGCTTATGTAAGGCCAAGAGAAAATGGTAATATATCTATCAAAAGAAGAAGAAAAAAGAACATTATGAAGCTCAAGACGTACGGATTATCCATATTTATTTTGAAATAACAAGCTCTTGTTTTGTTTTACACAACTGGTGCTAAGTCCTATAAGTCAGAGGACATAATGTCTTGATTTTCAATTTTTTGATGGCTATTTCTAGACTATCTGCTGTATTTGAGCACGCATAAAGATTGAAAAGACAAACAGAATCGGAAATTCAATCAATTGTATAAAAGTTATTTTGACATTGGCTGTCAAATCAAACAATGTTCACAAAGTTGGAAACTCAAAATCGCTTCAGACGTTATCACAGACAAATCTCGAATCAAGCATTTAATAAGCGTTGGTAAAAGTGATGATATGGCCTATGAAGCTTTCAATGTGTGTAGCTAACACATTGAAAGCAAGATCAGATTTATATCCACTGACTCGCTTCCCACCAACAATTGAAATGGTTACGTGACTTGCTTCCTGTACATAGCTGGATGTGTACAGGACTCGTACAGTATCGAAGTAGTAGCGTCTGCCAGAACAAGCAATGATTCTAGAGATTTCAATGTAAGGAAAGACTAAATCGTTATTTGAATAAAGATAGTTCTGAGACATAATTACAAAGGGCTTGTCTATCGCTATCACACAATCTAAACTGATCCAACTTCCAACGAAACAAGTGAGCAACTATAAAGCTGTTGTATCTGATATATCGAAATACTGACAAAGATAAAACATACCTTGGCTGAGCATAATTAACATATCTTCAATATATAAACCTTAGTTGATAATATATCTTCATCTTGACAAAGGCGGGAGACGAAATCTGGCTATCACCATCTTTCAATTAAGATGGCCAGTGATCCTAGTAGAAGAACTGATCATACAAATTTAGTATTAACAGAATGATTGGCTGAAACCGGGATAGAAATAATATATAAACACAATATGAACTTACAGTAGAATTAGTTCCTTCTCTTTCTTTTCAATAAAAAAAAAAATGGAGTTCCCTCTCATTGAATCATCTGAGACTGCAAATGTTACACTATCAACTTCTATTTTTTGTAGTCTTCAAGAGCTAGTTGTTTTTAGTCAACAAGTATTACAGTGAAGCTCGATGATGATAAACAGAACATACCAAAAGTCCAGCTCATTGTTGGTAGCCAATCTTGCAGAAAGTTTCATGATTGTGTTTTGTAATCCAGTCATAAAACTGCTAAAATCTCAGCAACCTTAAAGATACTCTTTTCTTTAGTGTCATGTAGTCATATCTTTTTTTGACTTCATCACCCCCATAATTCTCTGACCTTAAAATTGATCCAATCAAATAACTCCTATTCAAATCTCTACTCCCCCACATCTTTTTTTTTTGTTTGACTCATTGTGGGACTTGTAATTCCATTAAGGTTTAAACCCATAAGCATAAAACCTATCAATCTACTTTTTTCAATTGCATTTTTATCCTCTATCCTTTATCTTCTACGTGTACGCGTACGTGTAAACAATGTTGATTCTTCCTGGCACTTCAGCTCTTTCCTCTTTCAAGAGTACAAGTGTTTTGAAGGCTGTTCAAAAGACCGTTCCTTCAGCTACATCCATTTCCGCATTGCATATTCATTTTATTCAAGCACGCACAGGACAAGAATCTAGTTTAGAAAATTCATTAGAAGCTGGTCGTATTCTTAAGCAGCTCTTGACCTACGGCTACTACTCTATTGATGACCAAGAAGAGAGCGCCATTGTCTCTTTTCTCAACACAAACCAACAACAACCCAATGCTACCATTATCTTAGTGGTGCCTCGTGCTGGTACTATCTCTCCTTGGTCTTCAAAAGCAACCAATATTGCTCATCTTTGCAACCTATATGATCAGATCGAACGCATTGAGCGTGGTATTGCTTACCGTGTTGTAAAGGAAGACGGATCTCAGCTTTCTGCTGAGGAATTGGCTTCTATTACAGACCTAATTCATGATCGTATGACTCAAAGTATCGCTTTGGCATTGCCTGTGTCTGAATCGGTCTTTCATCACGGTACTCCCGCACCTCTTACTGTTGTTGATCTGTTGAGTGACAGTGCCGATACATCAGATGCCCGCCAAAAGTTAGTACACGCCAATCAGACATTAGGTTTAGCCCTCGCCAATGACGAAATCGACTATTTGATTGATGCTTTTGTTGGAAAGGACGGTAAGGCCGGGCTTCAGCGCAATCCTACAGATGTAGAGCTCTTTATGTTTGCACAAGTCAACTCGGAACATTGTCGTCACAAGATTTTTGGAGCCGATTGGACCATCGATGGCGAGCTGAAGCCACACTCATTGTTTGGCATGATCAGAAATACACACAAATTAAACCCTAATGCTACATTGTCAGCATACTCTGACAATGCTGCTGTTCTCAAGGGCCACAAGGCTACACGCTTTGCTCCTAACTCCAACCAAAATAACACATATGAACATTTTGAAGAGGATGTACACTATCTTGCTAAAGTAAGTATTGACCAAAAATTAGTGAACCAAAAAAAAAAAGAGATGAAAAGGGGAGTCTTTTGCTAATGAAGCAATTGCCAGGTTGAAACACATAACCATCCTACTGCTGTATCTCCTTTTCCTGGTGCTTCCACCGGCTCTGGTGGTGAGATCCGTGATGAAGGTGCTGTAGGTCAAGGTTCCAAACCCAAAGCTGGCCTTGTTGGCTTTACTGTCTCTAACTTGTTGATTCCCGAAAACACTCAACCTTGGGAAACAGATTTTGGTAAACCCGGCCATGTCGCCTCTGCTTTTGATATCATGATCGAAGCACCTCTTGGTGGCGCCGCCTTCAACAACGAGTTTGGACGTCCTGCCTTGACAGGTTATTTCCGTACATTTGCTGAGACAGTACCAGTAACTGAAACTACTTCTGAAATCCGTGGCTACCATAAGCCTATCATGATTGCTGGTGGTGTCGGTACCGTTCGTCCTACTCATGTTTTCAAAAAACCCATCTCTCCTGGTGCTCACTTGGTTGTCTTGGGTGGTCCAGGCATGTTGATTGGTCTAGGTGGTGGTGCTGCCTCTTCTATGGCTTCTGGTCAATCAAGCGCTGATCTTGATTTTGCGTCTGTCCAGCGCGAGAATCCTGAAATGGAACGTCGTGCCCAGCAGGTGATTGATGCTTGTAATTCTCTTGGCGAAGAAACCCCTATTGAATCCATTCATGATGTCGGTGCTGGTGGTCTCTCTAACGCCTTGCCTGAAATTGTTCATGATAGTGATTTGGGTGCTGATATTGATCTTCGCAAAGTTCCTTGCGACGATGCTTCCATGTCGCCCATGGCAATTTGGTGTAACGAATCTCAAGAACGTTACGTTTTGGCTGTTTCCCCTGCTAAATTAGCTCAATTTGAATCGTTCTGTGCTCGTGAGCGTTGTCCATATGCTGTCGTTGGTACTGCCACAGCTGAAAAGCGACTTGTTGTTCGTGATCCTCTTTTGAACAATGTACCTATTGACTTGCCTATGCCTGTTCTTTTTGGCAAACCACCCAAGATGTCTCGCAAGACCAACTCTGAAAAGCCATTCAGAAGACCTTTCGATACATCTCTAAAGACTTACCTCCCTGGACAACATGATGTGCTTTCTGAAGCTGCTTCTCGTGTACTTCATTTGCCTGCTGTTGCCTCAAAGTCATTCTTGGTTACTATTGGTGATCGATCTATTACTGCCATGGTTGCTCGTGATCAATTTGTTGGACCCTGGCAAGTTCCCGTTGCTGATGTTGCCGTCACTACTTCCTCTCTGGGCTTTGATATCGTGACAGGTGAAGCTATGGCTATGGGTGAGCGTACACCCATTGCACTGATATCCCAAGCTGCTTCCGCCCGTATGGCTGTTGGTGAATCACTAACCAATTTGGCTGCTGCTCATGTTGGCGATATTCAAGATGTTATTATGTCAGCCAACTGGATGTGTGCTGCTGACCATACTGGTGAGGGTGCTGGCTTATATGAAGCTGTTTATGCTGTTGGCATGGACCTCTGCCCTAAGCTAGGCATTGCTATTCCTGTTGGTAAGGACTCCATGTCTATGAAAATGAAATGGCAAGAGCAAGGTAATACCAAAGAAGTGACCGCTCCCCTTTCTTTGATTATCACTGCTTTCAGTTCTATCGTCAACAACCACAACACGTTCAGTCCTCAACTGATCAACAAGCCTGATACCAACCTTGTCTTTATCGATTTGGCTTGTGGAAAGCAGCGTATGGGCGGCTCTGCTCTGGCTCAAGTCTTCAAGGAAGTTGGTTCTGAAGCACCCGATGTTGAAGATCCTGTGCTTCTCAAGAATTTCTTCAATGCTATGCAGCGCGCTAAGGAGGTTGTCGGTGAGCCTCTTGTATTGGCCTATCATGACAGATCGGATGGTGGTTTGTTTGCCACTATTGTAGAAATGTGTTTTGCTGGTCATGTTGGAGCTAAGGTCGAATTGGATAGTATTATCAACCATGGTGATGCTGTATCCACTCTTTACAACGAAGAACTGGGTGCTGTTGTTCAGGTCGAATCTGCTCGTTATGAGGAGTTTGTCAACTTGCTAAGCAACTCTGGTGTTCCATCTTCAGCCGTTCACAAGATTGGTGCTGTTGTTGAACATGATAGCAAAGATACTATCTCTTTTGCTCTTGGTGATCAAGTGATTTATAGCGCCTCTCGCGTCGACCTTTACCGAGCTTGGTCAAAGACTTCCTATTTGATGCAAGCTGCCCGTGACAATGCAGTCTGCGCTAAACAAGAGTACGATGCTGTTCTAGATACTGCTGATCCCGGTCTTCAATACCAATTGACTTTTGATCCTGCAGAAGAATTAGCTGTCCAAAACAATGCATCAGGAAGACCCAAGGTTGCTATCCTTCGTGATCAGGGTGTGAATGGTCAAATCGAAATGGCCTTCTCTTTCCACTTGGCTGGCTTCGAAGCTGTTGATGTTCATATGACTGATATTATCTCTGGTAAAGTCAGTCTAAAGGACTTTGTTGGTATCGCTGCCTGTGGTGGTTTCTCCTATGGTGATGTGTTGGGTGCAGGTTCTGGCTGGGCTCGTACTATCTTGTTGAATGCTCATGCCCGATCTGAATTCGCAAACTTCTTTGTTCGTGAAAATACCTTCTCTTTAGGTGTTTGTAACGGCTGTCAATTCTTGAGTCAACTGTCTGAACTGATTCCTGGTACCGAAAGCTGGCCTCGCTTTGCTCGTAATGAGTCTGAACAGTTTGAAGGTAGAACAACACTTGTAAAGATTAACGGCAAGACCAATTCCGTCTTTTTGAGTGGCATGGAAGGTTCTGCTTTGCCTATTGCTGTTGCTCATGGTGAAGGTAAAGCTACATTTAAATCTGAAAGTGAGTTAGAACAATTGCAAGGCCAAGATCTTGCTGCTATCAAATACGTTGATCACTATGGCAACGTAACTCAACAATACCCCTTCAACCCCAACGGCTCTCCTCAAGGTATTGCTGCTGTTACTTCTCCTGATGGTCGTGTATTGATTATGATGCCTCATCCCGAGCGTGTTGTCCTTAAGGAATCCAATTCATGGTACCCTGCTGACCAAAACTGGGGTCAAGCTGGTCCCTGGTTAAGAATGTTCCGCAATGCTCGTCAATGGGTCGGTGATAACTACTAAATGTACAGAATAGAACTCTTTTTCTTTACAAAGAGTATCTTTAGTTTATTCTTATTCAAAACGCTTAGACCTACTTATTCTCATTTTCTTATTTGTATTTATATTTTTTCTTTTTCTATGTAATTAAAATCAAGCCAAAAAAAATCTCTCTTTTTTTTTTCTTTTCTTTTTCTTGTTTGAAAAAAAAAACAATAATGCTTCGGTTAACAGTAAGCAGTGTTAGAAGACAGGCTCAAAATACAAGAACAAGCGCTGGCAAACGTTCATTTCATAACACTCAAGGATATGACTCCATTGTTCTCGGTGCATACAATGGTGATACGATTCGCTTGACAGCTAATAAGCATATTTCTCATAATACGAAACAGCTTATTGAAGAACAACTTAAGGCCTCTCACTTCAAGAAAGCAGGCGACATTCGTACACTCTACAATGTAGGAGGTGTAAAGCAAGTGGCTATTGTTGGACTCGGCAAAGAGGCTGATATCAAAGACAAACAGGAAGCTGCTCGTAAAGCTGTAAGCATATTAGACTAAAATTGAGAAGAGAGGGATTTGTATTAAACAGAATTAGGCTGCACTTGGTTTGCACACCTTAAAACCTCAAGGTGCAAAGCATATTGGTGTAGACGTTTCACTCGACAGCCATGGTGCCAGTGAAGGCTCTATTCTATCTCAATTCTCGTTTGATAAGCTCAAAAAGGAACAGGAAACTAGCAACGACGTATTAGTAGGACCTTTTTCTGAACCAACTTTAGCTGAATCAGACTTGAGTTGGGAGACAGGCCAGATCTATGGTACTTCGCAAAATGTCGCTCGTATGCTCATGACGACACCTGGCAACCTAATGACACCTAAGCTTTTTGCTGAAGAAGTAGCCTATCTGTTGGCAGGTTTAGAGAATGTCGAAGTGATCGTCAGAGATGAAGAATGGGCAGCAAAGAACAACATGAACGCCTTTTTGGCAGTAGCCAAAGGAAGGTAAAGAAGAAGAAGAAAAAGAGAGAGAGAAGAAAAAATCTGAAAATATATCTGATTTTTGTTTTGATCTGCATAGTGTGGAACCTTTAAGGTTTTTAGAAATTCATTACAAGGGCGGCAAAGAGAATGATAAGCCTCATGGTCTAGTCGGTAAAGGTGTCACATTTGACGCGTAAGTGTGAAGATCTGTTAGCATAAGCTTGATAATAATAGTTATGGTTATTAGAGGTGGTATCTCACTTAAGCCTTCAGCCAACATGGCTCTTATGAAAGGAGATATGGGTGGTGCTGCTACTGTTGCAGGTGCACTTTATGGTATTTCAAAGTTACAGCTGCCTATTAATGTGGTAGCTGCTATTCCTTTATGTGAGAACATGCCCTCTGGTTCTGCCACCAAACCAGGCGATGTCATTAAAGCAATGAACGGAAAGTCAATAGAGATAATGGACACAGATGCTGAAGGTCGTTTGATTTTAGTGAGTGCACCATGTCCATGATAAAACGCAAGGATACTTATACCACTTTGTTTACAGGCTGATGCTCTCTACTATCTTAGCTCTAAATACTCACCTAAAAGTCTCATTGACTTGGCCACACTTACAGGTGCAATGGACGTAGCGTTAGGCGATGTATTTGCAGGTGTCTTTTCTAATTCAGATGAACTCTGGAATAATTTAGAAAAAGCTGGCAAGAAAACAGCCGATCCCTTCTGGCGTATGCCTTTGGATGATGGTTATTTGAAGGAAATGCAAGAGTCTATTGTGGCCGACTTGAACAACCTCGGAAAGGGACGGTCAGGTGGTGCTTGTTCAGCTGCTGCATTTTTGCAAGAGTTTATATCCAGCAAGGATATTGACTGGGCACACATTGATATTGCAGGCGTCATGGACAGTCAGGGTACAAATGGATATCATATTAAGGGCATGAGTGGTAAGTGAAGGTATTTCAGAAGAAAATTGTCAGTGAATTAAAAAAAAAAACGAAACAAATCTATAGGTCGTCCTACAAGATCGTTGATAGAGTATATTCGTAACCTTTCTGGTCAATAAAGAATCAAGGTGTAACCATTGTCACGTGTTGAGGAGACTACACACTGATGAATTGGGGGGGATTTTTTTTTTTAAAATCTGTGTTTCTCTCTCTTTTTTTTTTTTTAATAATCATTTCTCTTATTTCTCAAAACAGAGAAAGAAAGAGAAATAGCACTATGTTACCCATCACCTTTGACCTTGCCAAATACCCAACTGCAGACACGATAAGACTGTTGGCTTCTTTGTTGGAACGTATGACTATAGCTAATGATTTGCTCAACAAGCAACAGTCAGCACAACAGCAATCTCAACAACGCCGTGCATCTCTTCAAACTTCTTCACAGCAAGCAGCACCGGTCTACACTCGGTTTCATGCTCGACTTGTGCCTTCGATTGATATTCATTCATACCTAGCTAGAATTCTGAAATATTGTCCTTGTGCAAACGAATGCTTCTTGAGTCTATTGGTCTATTTTGATCGCATGTCGAAAAATTCACTAGCCCTGACTGGAAAACCGTTTACGATTGATTCGTTCAATATTCATAGACTAATTATCGCCGGTGTCATGGTTTCCTCCAAGTTTTTTAGTGACGTATTCTACACAAATACACGATATGCAAAGGTAAGTCTCCCCCCCCCTTTCTGGTCTATAGTGTTACATATCATTTATGTCTCTTTTTGTTTTAGGTGGGTGGATTGCCAGTATCAGAATTAAATAGTTTAGAAATTGAATTTCTTAAGCTCAATGGCTTTAATCTCACGGTACCTATCAGCGAACTACAGAAATATGGCGATCAGCTTTTGAAAGTAGGCTACATGACTCAAGAGATGAGAAAGCCATCTTCCTTTCGCCATGGCCGCTCAAGTTCGTTTGACCAGGCACGCTCAGACGTGGACAAAGTGTGTGATTTAACTCAGCGTATGTCTCTAGACGAGCAACAACACTATGGCCAACACCAGAACTATTATTATCATTCTCAGCAACCAGTGCCAGTCAAGAGAAATAGCTATCAGCATAGCAGCGGCAATAATAATGGTCACCAAATTCGTCGGATGACTAGCACAAACAGTCTAAAGGAGAGTGGCCGCTATGCCAATCACTACTATGAGCAACCGAGACATTCTCGTTCAAGTATAAATCTTCATCAAGGGTTTTGGAAGCCAAGCAGTCCTCTTACACATCAGCAGCAGCCACAACAACAACAGCAGCAGCAGCAACAGCAACCGTCCTATGATGAAAACGCTACTAGTCAAATATCTCGTCGTTTATCAATTACCTCGATCCATGCACCTCCCTTTATACCAAGCAGTGAATTGTTAGCACAACAACAACAACAACAACAACAACAGCCTCATCCAATGCAGAGTATCTATTATTATCCTCCTATGGGTATACCTACACCACCACCTTCTGCCTCACCTGTACACTATCAATCACCTAGTGCTAACAGCAGTTCTACGTCTGTGTCTTACCCCATCATGTACTTGTAATCAGTACAGTTACGCCTGCCCTTCTAATGATTTACTCTTTATTGTTTACTATTAACCTATTTACTCATTTCCAAACTCATACATACATTATTCATTATACAGCAAGAAGAAAGAGAGAAAGCATTCTCTTCCGAGAAAAAAAAGAAAAGAAAAGAAAAAACAGGCCACTTATTCCTATTCCTATTATTACTATTTGTGTATATATTTATCATATCCTTCATGTTTCTTTCTTCTTCATTTTATATATATATATATATCTATTTATCTGTCCAAAATCAACTTATAAATAATTTTGTATAATCCAAAAAAAACAGTACAAGACCTTCTCTGTCTTTTGCACATGTAGCAGAAAGGCTCTTATTTTTACCAATAGTTTGCCCCTGTGCATCTCAACCTTGAATACTACTGTAGTTACGTTGCCATTGTGCTTTATTGTTTATTCCATTGAATTACAAATGATTTTATGTCCGCTTATGACCTGATATTTTGGATTATGATTTGATATACTCCGATATTAGCTATACTGAAGCTTCAAACTACCTTCGCATTCAGTAGCCATAACTTTTGTATCCTATTGTAATATTTCTCACACCCAAAACTCGGTTGATATTTGGCAAGGAACTGAATGACCGTGAAAACAAGAAATATCACCCAATCATCCCTTATTCTATTATTTCAAGCTCCTTCTTTCTCAAATCAGTACAATAGAGACTGTTGGTAGCCATTTGTAAGGTTGTTTGGGCTCGTCTTTGGCTATTATGCACCTTGGGCTTGTATATGTATCCTTGATGAACAGAGGTAAACCAGTTCTAGGGAATATAGAAGAGATACAGGTAAACAACAAAGTTGATTTAAATCCTGTCCTGAACTTTCATTCGCAGCACAAGTGATCCAAGTAGCTTCTATATTCTTCTTCGAATTGTTGGCTCAATCTGGTCTCTCAAGCGTCAGCTCTTTGCTTACCAAGTGATACGATGAGAGCAATGCGATTGATATAGCTTTTTTTTCAAATACTTAAGAAAAAAAGAGTATTCAGGACAATGCATTTACAGGAGATGAGCTCTTTGTCAGAAATATGTCAGCCTTGCTAGCTTTCACAAAACAAACCTATGTGAGCATGAAGTAGTGCTTTACAACAATAGATACAAGAGATAACCCAGAATGATTTTAAAGTACAGTTTGAATATATACGTCAGATAGAGCTCTTACAAAAATAAAAGCGAGACATAACTTGAATTGGTACAACAAGTGCTTGAAGCAAAACAGGCACTCCCTTTAAGCATCCTCAGCAATTCAGGATGGCATACAACCAATATTTTCTTTCTCTCTTGCTTGCTATAAACCTAAACATGATTTTACGTCACAATAAATCAATGTATATGATTCCCTTAAATGAAACAACGCAGCTTGGTACCTGAAGCAAAATTCATGCTAGAGTGAGCGCTAGTCTGTTTCTTTTTTAATACGCTGTGAAGAGGCAAAAAGATTAAAGTAGTATGCCTAAAGACCAGTGACGGCTCTTGCTTTTGTATATGCTTCAAACTCCGTGGACACAAGTTTAGTACTCAGGGTTTTTATCTATAAAATTTGACTTCAGGTTTTTTTATTTATTTATTTGTTTATCACATTTAAATATTTGTGTCACAATGCTCTGCCATACTAAAATGTGTATGATAGCTATTTTTTGAGCTTCTATTCTTATCTCCTTATAGATTGGCAGAATGGCATTAAAAAAAAAGATGAGAAAAAGCAAAGATTGGAGAAATGAAAAAAAGGAGGTCATTTCTAAAATTGAGTTATTTGGGGATGAAATAACATTGTTTCCCGGGCTACTCTTTATTGCACACGAGCAACTTTATATTTCAATGCTACACAAATATCAAGTGAAGAAAGCGCACGGGAACTAATTTTTGTTTGCTTTTCTTTTTCTTCTTTCTTTCGTTCTCTTTTCCTTTTGCTTTAATCTGAAGAAAGAAGATGGCACCACGATCCCGAAAGAATCTTATGTCAAATTTCAACCTGATGGTTGTTGGCTTTTCTGGTGTTGGTAAGACATCCTTTGTTCGTACCTTATTAGAGACTATCCAACTAGAAGAAAAGGCACAGTTACTGGAAGAAGGTACTACAACAAAGAAGAAGAGGCGTGATTCTTTCATGAGTGAGAACTCGTCTATTATGGCTCATGAAGAATTGCATGGCCCAATCGAAAAGACCTTACAGCCCTATACCATTTCGAGAGAGATCGATGTAGACAAAAAGGAACGCACTTTCTTGACTATCATAGATACTCCAGGATTCAGTGCAGAATATCTGGTTGACAAGCAATTACATGATATCACAAAATATATTGAACACCAATTTGATTTGACTTTGGCAGAGGTAAAATAAGAGTAGAACATATATATATATATATATACTTTGTGTCATTGTCATACATGTACTAAAACATCAAATAGGAAACCAAAGTAAAGCGTAACCCCAAGGCACTAGATACTCGAGTTCATTGCTGTCTTTATTTTATTGATCCGAAAAAGTCAGCCCTGGACGAGTTCGACATTCGGATTCTCAGACGATTATCCAATCGTGTCAATGTCATCCCTGTAATAGGAAAGGCAGACAATTTGACACTTGCTCAGAGAAACCGTTTAAAACCTACGATTATTAAGGATATCTATACCACACACAAAATTCCCATTTATGGCATGCCTGAGGAAGAAGAAGAAGAAGAGGATGAGGAGGATGAAGCAAATGGCAACAGTAAAAAACAAGATAAACCACAAACATTAGAAAACTTCCTCTCACAGTTTAACTATGATGAAGAAGAACCAGAAACACAACAAATTCTCGATTATCTGCATGCAGTTCCTTTCACCTTTATCGCTTACGAAGATGAACCAGAGTCAGGCAACCCTATTCAGATGACGACAGACGAAAGTATCAAATTAGGTCGTGATTTCGGTTGGGGGACTATCGACTGTCTAAGTGAGAAATATAGTGACTTTGTTAAGCTCAAGCATGTGTTGTTTTCAAGTCATCGAAGATTCTTGCAACTGGATACAGTGGAAAGATATTATGAACAATATCGTACCGAGAGATTGATGTACAAGAGAGCTACCAAATTGAATATGGCTTCTCAAGCTCAATAGTTGTTTTCTTTCCACTTCTTTTTATTATTATTACAGACTATTCTTTGCTGTCATCTCAAGCGCAAATTTAGAGTCGTGCAATTTCCCATTTCCCCCCTTTTTTTTTAAATAATCTCTATGTAATCTTTTATATAAAAATCACACTATACGACACCTATTTAATCATTGTGGACTTTGTATGATCTTGTTATTTCAATTGCAGAAAACAAAAAGAAGGCATGTACAATTACTGTTTATATTTCGGTTTTAGAGAGGGCTTTAAGGTTCAAGTTGATCGAACAATAAAAAGGACGCCAGGTTTTTAATCAATGAAAATGAATAAATCTGTTCATATTCATTATACGCAAAACAATTAGCATTTGGTTTGCTATGCAGATACATTTGATTTGAGGATCGTAATAGATCATAAACGATATGCAGATCGAATTTAGTGCTAGCGATCCCAAAGCCTCATATATCCCCATGAATTGATATAGCTTTCATCTTGTGGTTATGTAGATCTAGCACTTGTATCAAGATCGGCATGGTATTAAACAAATTCTATATATGCATACAAGATTGCAGATATAATGTGTGGCAGTAATGTGATGCTCTCACCCTCTAGTTTTCTTTGAAATTTCAGTAGATGAAACAAGTGGGCTTTCAAAAAATGAAGGGGGGTCTAATTGCCCTTTTACAGATCATGCCCCTTTCTGACATTCAATTAAGTAGCTGTGCTTTCTGTTTTGACAGATGACCATGCATGTCCTATTTGCTAAGGCTCAAAACATGTGTATTTGCCTGAACAGCCTGAGTCAATAAGAATACAAAAGCTCAGACAAGAGGAACAGATGTTGGCTTTGTCTAAAAAAGGAGTTCTTCCTTTTCAATAGCTGCCATGTCTAGATTTTTTTATTTAGAGATTTATGCATATCAGTTGAGATGGATTGTAACCTAGATTGAGAAATTGGATGACTTGAGATTGAAATATGTAGTTCAGCTCTCAATGGGGTCAAGTATATCCACATTCTAATGAGTGCATCATTTGCCATTTATGCTGAACATCACTAAAGTGCCAACATATCTCCTTATTTAAAACAGTTATAGATACTTCTTATTATCAAAAGCGTTTTATTTGTCGCAAGGCGAGCATGCTATTGTTCATTCTGTTCAAAATAGAAAGGGCATGCTTAGTTTTATTATAATATATTATCTTCAACTCATTTTAATAGCGTGATGAAATCGCTTGCATGGTCGTTTGATTTGGCCAAGACGAATGATATCTTGAATCCTTCTAACCTTCAAAATCCAGGACTTGAAGATTGATTCCTCTTTTGGTCTTCCAAATGAATATAGAAAAACCAATCCTATAGAGAAGTAGCAAGTTTCGTCTTAAGGGAATAAAACCAACATTGTGCTTTTTATTGTCCTATGTTTTTATTAAATCCTACTGCTCTCAAAACCAGCCTTCTTTAAACGATCTCTAGCTATCAGTATCATGTCTGTGATACCTGTTTCTAACTCTTTTTCACGATCATTTGATGCTATTCTTTCTTCAATAATAGGAATGATTTGATGTCGAGGGCGACCATTCACGAACACGACAAATTTGAATCCATATTTATCCTCATAGATTTGATTTAGCTCGGCCAGTTTTGCATTTACGCCAACATCTTGTTCTGAAAGGTTGCCTGTGCGTGAGTCATAACCTTGCTCTTTGAGGGAACTAGCTGAAAGGTTGGTCTTGGATGCACCAATGCGTGGATGCGCATTCATGACTTGTAGCTTCTCATGTTGCTCAAGCTCTTCGCCTAAACATATCTTTTCGGCATAATCTATTAAGTCTGTATAGGATTGATAGGGGCGTCGATCAAGAAGGCGTTGGGCAAGTGGTGGTGCAGTTTCAAAGAGTATATTGACAGCCTGGATAAAATTCTTGGAAGACTCTTTGTTTAGTTCCTCAATCACAGGAAGAGAAGCCATTTCGATTGTTTTGTTTAAGTGAAAAGATGGAAGAAAAGAAAAGAGAGAGATAAGTAGATAGATGACTACAAATAAAGATAAGATTTACCAATTGTACTATATTTGCTTGGTAGTATATTCAAGATTTCACACATGTTTTTGTAACTCAGTACTTGATTATTGGCTAGAGTTTTAAAGTAAAAAAAAAAAATTATGGGCTTTAGACTTTAAAGAGCTGAAAGTGCTCGTTGTCTAATAAATAACAGCTTCTTGTCATATACGAAAATCCTTTATAACAAAACTTTAGTCTCTCAGAATACATCTATCTTCTGGAGATCCAATTTGGCAACTATAACTAAGTAAACAAGATTAAAGCACGTAAACATGTCATTAACCAAATGTTATGGACCTTGTAAACCTATGTAGTTTCAATCTGATGTAATCTTTGTTTTCTGTCTTTCAAGAGTACCAATCATATACTAGTCTCATTGTATTGTTTTAATGCGATAGATATCTAGCTTGATGAAGATTCATCATGGTTAACAGCTTGAAGCACAAGACTTTTTAAGAATAAATCTGACTCAACAAAGTTTACAAAACAGACATCAAAAAGCATATGCCAGAATTCTAAGTTATAATTTCAGGTGTCTCAAACAAATACATGTTCGCCAAGCATACTCATAAAAAAAAAGGACTGCTTTATGGGCTTCAGTAAGAGAGCCGACGTCAAGACCCAGCAATGCATTTCTTTAGTAAAAATTGGTGTACGAAATCTAAATCCTGCAGAAAACTCAAAACAAAAATGGAGATATTGATACAAGTGTTCTCTCTTTATTCCTGGAAGCAGGCTTATGAGCTATTGTTGCAGTCTTTTGATGTCTATCCCTTGTTGATTGAACAATTGATCCACTTAAGTTGAGATTTGAGGCAGTCTGTGTAACGTTGTTTGGCATTGCATTGTCAGTTAGTAAGTTGTTCATCAAACACAAGAATAATTAATTGACTCTTTTAAGAAGCTCAAAGAGGTTTTCAATAAGAGAGGGAATTTCTCGCTGTGCAATTTTTCAACTGATAAGACTCTTTTGATGGATGGATACGTGATATATGCTAATTGCTTATAGAGCAATGGGAATTTTTTGTGATTCTTGCATCTGATTGGTTGTGTTTCACCCCATTTGGTGTCTTGCCACTTTGTAAACAAACAAACAAAAGGTACTTTTTCCCCTCCTCTCTTTCTTCCCTCTCTTTTCTTTCTTTCTTTCATTTCTATCAAGGTTTCTCAGGCTATGATCAAGTTCGAAATAGGCTCAAGGTAAGTAGTTTTTTTCTTTATCTTCTGGTATATATGTGTTAGTGTGCCTTCATAAGGCACACGCTTTATAAACTACTTCTTTGCCTGAACAATACATGTTTGACGCGCTCGCTGAAATTCATCTTTTGGCTTAAAGTGTGTCTTGATGGTTGTCAGTAGCGAAAAGAATGAAAACGAAAATGAAAATGAGCTTCTTGAAGCTCGCATTCCAGCACTTAGCTCATCCGGCGAATGCGTTTGAGCGGTGCTTAGTCTTTTATTTTGTAAAATATTATTATTATTTTGAACCCGATTCATGCACTATTACTGCCACTCTTGCTACGCGTATACCAAAGAAGAAAACCTCAAGCCAAACAAAAAAAAACATCTGTTTCTACATCTCTTGGTCTATCTCACTACTTGGTCTACTTTGCTCTCTGCCTCTATAAACGCTACACTGAATTGGGTTCAATCTGCTTTATGAAAATCACTTGTTTGCTGCCACTCTCTGCTACTATCTAAACACCTCTGCTACTGTCTCTTTGAAACGCCATATGTTGTTTAAAACTACCTATACTCTGTCAAGTCTCAGTTATTATTGTTACTTCCTCTAAAACAAAAACATATTTCATTTTGGATGATTTGCTCCATCTAATCCAGACAAGAAAAATAAACATTTCATTCACTGCATTTCAATTGTTTGTCTCTTTTGCTGAATCAAGAGTATATTTCATGCTTTATTAACCCACATTGATCGTAACGCTACCCATCTTCGTGCTGCGTAGAATTCTCTTTTTGATTCCAATCAACTCTCTTTATCTGACAAACAAGTTACTGTCATGTTGTATATCGCCGACTGATCGGACAACCGGAGATAAGCATCAGATCGGCTCAGTGGCGATAATGAACTATTATGCGTTTTCTTCTCTACTGACCTGATAAATGTAACTCAACCAATGTTGTTGTTACGTTTTACTTGATTTAGCCTTTGGCACTCTGAGGGTTAAAAAGAGTTAATGGTGGGTTGATGGCAGGATAATCCAATTCAGCTGAGCGGTACTGACAAACCGTAGCACCGTATGTGTCTGTCTCGATCTGACCACAGTTAGGTTTATAAGATCATATCTGTCCCAAGCAGACGAATATTATTGCGTAGAGCTACCTTACTGTTGTAGCTTGCCTTCAAAACCTTATGGAAAAACATTCAATAAGATGTAACTTCTTGATTCATCTTTACAACAGACAGAAAAAAAAAAAGATTTTTTTTTGACCGACAGCCACTTACTAGGTAGAGAATGTTATTGTCTCTAA
The DNA here is from genome assembly GCA_025331445.1 of Blakeslea trispora. Taxonomy (NCBI): domain Eukaryota; kingdom Fungi; phylum Mucoromycota; class Mucoromycetes; order Mucorales; family Choanephoraceae; genus Blakeslea; species Blakeslea trispora. Next base: position 326,094 of record JAIWNE010000008.1, on the reverse strand, counting down.
ATTTGTTGAATTCAATTGTCTGAAATGAGATCAAAACAACATGAACTAGACATTATCTCTTTCTTAACATATGCGCATGTTGATATATGCTATAATAATAGAAAACCATGAGATGGTTGAGCTGAGCAAGCAGTAAAGAATCAAGAATTGTTACTATCAAGGGACCAAAGGAAGTGGACAAAAAAAGTGTCTGAAGGAAATTTTAGGACGTACAAAATACATTTTTTCCTTCCTTAAATGGAAGTTCAAACTTGGAGAGGACAAAAAAAATTGACAGGAAGGGATGGACAAAAATAGAAAGTCGTGTGTATGACAAGTGAATAAATCGAGTGTCGATGTAGTGTTGATCCTTTATTGTTAAGTCATATTTCTTGTGTGCGTATTCGAGTGTCTCACTAATCCTAGTTGAGATTCATCTCAAAAGAAAACAAAAAGAAAAAAAAAAGGCGCCGCTTCATGTCGTAACTGGAAATAAAAAAAAATTTTGTCGACTTTTGATTTTAATCTATACATGCTCTCTTTTTCTTTTGATCCAAATTGCCTAAAGCTCAATCACCTATATAGACACTTGGCCGGGCATGTCTAAACCAGAGTATTTGGACACAACAACGAAAGTCTATTTAAGCTCACAACAAGCAGTGAATGAAGACATTGATCATAGTAAATATTGAATCTGTCACTTTGCATAACAGTACATTCATGTAATACATAATTTCGAAACAGTCTATGATCCTACAGAAGAAAACTCCAACGTTGAATTTGGTATCGATCGATCCAAGCAAGGATCGAGCTTCACTGCTTTTTTCAATGTGGTATGCGTAGTCGCAGGCACAGGTGCTCTAGGCTTACCTTATTCATTGAAACAAGGTACTGTCCTGTACACTCAGTACGATTTTTTCTTTTATTTCTAACACAGTACCTGATAGGTGGTTGGATTGGTCTCTTCATTTTGGTCCTTAGTTGCGTCCTATCGATATGTAAAGTAATGACATAAAGCAATGACAAGTGGGATCACAATCTTATGATGTCTCCTTTTTTAGATACTGGTGTCATTTTGATCAAGTCCATGTACTACGATCCGAAGAGACGATTGTCATCGTACCAAGAAGTTGCTACAGAAGCTTTTGGTACTCTTGGTGGCTGGCTTGCTTTTTTCTTTACTGCAGTTACCTTGATTGGTGTACCAGTACTTTATCTCTTATTGTCAGGTTTAAATATCCATAATGTCGCGCAGGGTACCTCTGCAGAGCTGACCTTCCCAATCTGGGTAATCATCTGTACTGCCATTGTTGCTGTTCCCTTTTTGTTCTTCAAGTCCCTTAAAGAAGTCGCAGTGCTTAGCTGCTTCGGTATGCTCTCTACCGTCGTTGTCATCCTGATTGTTTTAGGTGCTACTGTGAAGGATGCTCCTAACCATGTCGAAGTTCACCATGACTCAGTGATATGGAATATGTTCCCAATTGCCCTAAGTTCAATTGTCTTCAGTTTCGGTTAGTTCACAAAGTAATCTTTCAAGAGAAAGAGAGAAAACTAATTTCATTCGATGCTTCATCATTGTAGGTGGTAATCCAGTCTATGCACACGTTGAAGCAGGTATGAGAAGACGAAAGGACTGGAACAAGGTCATTGCTGCAGGTCTCATATTCTGTGTTATTATTTATTTTCTCGTTGCTGTACCTGGTTATTATGTGTATGGCACTAATGCACAATCTCCTATCTATGATTCTTTACCATCTGGTGGACCCAAGTCTGCCTCTATTATTATCATTACCATCCACTTGGTCTTGGCAACGCCTATTTTACTCACCTCATTTGCTCTTGATCTCGAAAAGATGCTCAAAATCAATTCTGAGCATCGATCTTTTGTTGTTGAATGGGTTATGCGATTACTGCTTCGTGGCTCGTTGATCGTTGCAATTGCTGTTATTGCCATCTTTGTGCCCTTCTTTGGTGACTTTATGTCTCTCTTGGGTGCTTTTTCTAACAGTGCTCTTGTATTGATCTTTCCAGTTTTGTTTTATTACAAGCTCACTGGTATTCGTGGTAAACCATGGTACGACTATATACTAGCTCTACTGACCCTTTTATTGGGTGTTGTGGGGCTTATCTTTGGTACAATTTCAGCCATCCAAGCTTTAAATAGCGACTTCAAAAACAAGTCTTAATCATGTTCATAGTCTTTCTTTTTCTCCCTCTTCCTTTCCACTCTTTTTTTTTTATGCACATTTATAGACCTACAAGCTTGTGCTCATTCATAAAATAAAACAAAAAGGACAAAAACAGTATAAAGAGATGTGCGATATCACATTTTTTTTATATTTGATATATACGTGCGGAGGTAGTGAGGAATAAACTATGTGTTAGTTGAAAGAAAAAGAAAGAGGGTTTTACTCTTTGTACTTTTTAGTTACAAACATTTTCTTGACCAGAAGCCTTGGTGTTAAGAATCAAGGCAACAATAAGACCATAAAGACCCAAAACTTCAGCGAAAATCAAAATCAAGATCTAAATATACACAATAATCAATACTTATGCAAATGCTAAACAGTAGAAACAGCAATCACTTACCATGCCGACGAACATTCTGGGTTGTTGAGCAGTTGCACGGACACCAGCATCACCAGTAATACCAATAGCAATACCAGCTATATTATTGTTTTCAAATTAAATTTAATGATTAATATGTATGTTACTGCTATAAAAAAAAAGGACTTACCAGCAAGACAAGAAAGACCAACGGAAAGACCAGCAGCCATTTGAATGAAACCACTGAAGAGTGTTTGCTTCATGGCAACTAAGTAGAAAAATGAAAACCTTGAGTCAGACGCGTCCTCATAGATGTACATCAAAAAAAAAAACTCTAGTACTTACGACCACCAGATAAAAGTACTGAAACTACGACACCATAAATACCCAAGATACCAGCCATGACAATGGGAACAATACACTTCAAGACCAAATCAGGACGCAAGACACCCATAGCAGAGAGACCAACACCAGACTTAGCAGTACCATAAGCAGCACCGAGACCTGATCGTTTAAGAAAAAAAAAATGGTGTAACAAATTAATATCTAAAACGAACAAGGAGCCGAAAAAAAAGGGAGAATGAGAGCAAACGCGACTCTCTCGTTATTTGTTCTGCCAAATACACTTACAACTGAAGACAATAGCAGCGGCACAACCCATAGTACCAAAGAAAGGGGCGTAGACAGGACTATAAGGAATGCGTTTGTGTTAGATTAAGCTATTTTTTTTTTATCTATGCGTGTTATTGCTCTTTACCAGTATTCACTCATTGTATTGTATGTGTTCTGTATTTACGGAAGCGATAAAGGTTAGTACTCTCTGGTCTTGTCTGCGTTATAACAAGAAAGCTCATGTCTTTACTTACAATGAACTCTTCTGAGGAAAAATATAAGGGGAAAAGTACTTATGTATCAGAAAAAGAAAAGGAAAAAGAAAAAATAAAGAGTTAACGAATAAAATTACTGGGTTGACGTCAACGCTTCGAACTCAGGTGGAGTCACGATGAAACTCTTTGGGATTGAAAGGTATTATTTTTGGGACACTCATTTTTACACCTGTTTCGTGTTTTTCATGTCTTCCTCGACTACTTTTGGGAAGTTTATACTCGGGAGAATTAGAAAAGCGATATCAATCAATCAAATCATCCCTGTTTATCTATGTGCTAGCTTATCATACTTCAAATTATCTTGAATTGTTTTCTCGTAAATTTTGCTGGTCCAAACCGTCTTATATTCACTCAAGTATCAAAAGGTTCACTTCTACAAAAATCAAACTATGAAAACCTAACCATCTCACATTGTGCATCTTCCAAAAACTAGAACTGAGGGGAGGCAAAGAATCGAATGAATAGTTAAAGCAAGAGAATGATTCGGTTCCGTTATGAGCAAATGATGGTCAGTTCTGAGACCTTACTTTGCCTTCTTGAGACAGAAATTATATTGACTAAAACTCTGTCCCATTTGATAGCTGTACTGTAGCTCAAATCTAAGAAAATTCCTCTTGCAGAAACAAACTAGCAAAAAGAAAGTAATAGTATGAGATGGGGTCAATAAACTTTGGATGTTCATGCAGTAGCCATGACTATACGTATGAGATGAATGCTTGAACATTGAGTCACTAAGGTATATCTGATTGATCAATAAAATACAAAGATATTGCAAATCCTTGAAACGAAAAACAACTACATCGATCACTCTACTCTTGAGCTTCTCACTAGAGCCATTCGACTGTCTTTTGGAAACAAAGGGTTGGAGGTTGATCGTTCAATCCTTCAAGCAACTGTGGGAGCCTGCGATTAACATGTTGTTTTGTGGAGAGTACAAAACTTTTCCATAACCCTAGTACAATTCTATCAGAAAAACAAAGCATCTTTTTAAATGCCTTGTTCTCACTTTGGTTTCAAAATCAATCAAAAAGCAATGAAGAGCTGAAGAGATGACAATGGAAGGCTGAATAAATAAGCAGATACTTGCAAGTCTCAATTGACTAGCTTTTATTCGCTAGTATGACAAGTAAATCCTTATATCATTTAGTTGACCTGACATATTATAGCAGCTTCCTTTATCGCTCCTTGAAGCATTTGACGGCAGAAAACAAACAGGTTTGATAAAAACGAACTTCTTTTTTATACCATTTCAACTCTATTATTCAGCCTTTTACAAAATCATTGATTTCGCATGCTTTTCTTTTGGAATTTCCTAGCTTAAATTTGTATCAATCTTGATTTATGCTGATATGTTTATGCAAAAAAACCTAATCCGACAATCGTTTGAAGGACGCAAACGCTTCTTTTGGTCGTATGTATTCTGCAAGTACTTTTCAAAAGGCGCCCAATTGTTATTGTGTAATACAAAGGATTCAAATGCTGCAAAAGAATTAAGGATTTTATATTAAAAGTCATCATGATTTCAGCAACAACATGAATTTCTCTTTAGTAGACATTGTACTTTTCTGCACCTAGTAAATACTTAGTCGCAACAAGCCTCTGAGCTCGTTTCCTTGTTACATATTTACTTTTAGACCCTGTTTGATTGACTCCTAGAACAATTAATTTATCCTGAAGGAATTTGATTCAATTTCTTTACTTTCTCAAACAGAAAGCTCAAATCAAAGTCTGGCTTTCAATTATATATTCATCGACAGGTCGTATCTGAGAATTGCAGAGTCTTTTGACGAAAAGATTTTCGCTACAGATGATTAAGAAAGTTCTTCTAATTTTTAGCTGTAACCATAAGCGAGATTGACAACGAACACTGACAAAGAAAGAATCAGGATGGATGAAATGACTGTTTATCAGTGTAGTGTCAGACAACCTTAGTCAATGTGCACTTGATGAGCTTTTCATTTTACTTTTTGCAGCGGCGAAAATACGGGACCTTAGCTATCATCAAAAGATGTGCCCCAGATCGGATTGCCTAAAATAGGTTAGACTCAGAACCAATGACAGACGTCAAATAATAGGTGTCAATTATCAGATTGTAGTTTTTTTTTTTAAAAACAACCTTTATTCCTATAAAAGTGTGAATCAGCTAAAATCTTGGTTTTTATTTTTATTTCTATTCGTATTTTTAGATTTAGCTCTCCAGTAAATATCTTGATTAAGCGCAAAACAACTTGTTATTAACATCGATCAACAGAAAAAAACTCGGCTGACAAATCTTGCTTGACTAGCCAATCAATTACGTATTTACTGGCAAAAAACACAATGAAAACCCCGCACAAACAGATAAAAAATGACACATTGCTGTGACTGCACTTAAGCTTTTTATTTGCCCCTCTTCTTTTTTTTTACATCAAGTTCCCTCTTTCTTTTCCGTCTCTATTAAAAAAAAGAAATGTTTGTGCCTTCACTTGATTTGGCAGAGGCTTCTCAAGCTTCACTCTATTCTTCTGTCTCATTTTTCAGCTCCGTTATTCTCAAAAACGGTGGTGTTGATCAAATCAAGTCTCTTGTCAACCAAACCGGCTCTACTTTATACTGGGCCTTTGCCAATTCCTTGGAAGAAGCCGTCCAACTTTGGGACGTCGGCGTACTCAAGGTTATTTTTAGCTTAGATGTCTATCTTGAAGCCAAAGATGAATTGGCTAGCATTGTGACTGAAGACCGTATCGCCATTGCAACTGACTCTGTCAACTCACTTGAAAACCTTCCAGTCTCTACCTTCATCATTAAGAGCACAAACGATTTGGATGCTATCCGTACTTTTGCTCAATCTACCAAGAAATGCCTCTTGGGCCACGGAGGCGAACGCAATGTTGTCATCGAATTAGACGATGTCTCTGTTGAAACTATTGCTTCATTTGGTGCTGAACACATTGATGTTCTTGTTCCTGCTTCTCGTTTGACAACTGCTGTCGATGATGCTTCCAAGATCAACATTGCTGAAGCCTTTTTGGCTACTGCCAAGACAGACAGAGCCGATGGTCTTTATACCACCATGGTTGTTGATGAATTCAACAAAGCATTGGGTTTGGTCTACTCTAGCAAGCAAAGTGTTGCTGAATCCATTCGCTTGGGTCAAGGCGTCTATCAAAGCCGTGGTCGTGGTCTTTGGCATAAGGGTCTTACTTCTGGCGCCACTCAGACTTTAAAGCACGTAGATTATGATTGTGATGGAGATGCTTTGCGTTTTGTTGTTGAGCAACATGGTGCAGGTAAAGTTGAAATATGTGAAGAAAGAAGATTTCTTTTACTAAAGAAAAAAGCAATTATTAGGTTTCTGTCACTTGAACACTCGTACTTGTTTTGGCGCCGATAGTGGTATTACCGCTTTAGAAAAGACCTTGAAGGACCGCAAGAAGAATGCTCCTGCTGGATCTTACACTGCTCGTTTGTTTGGTGATGCCAAACTTTTGCGTGCCAAGATCATGGAAGAAGCAGAAGAATTGTGCGATGCTACCGACAAGGAGGAAGTTGCCTGGGAAGCTGCTGACTTGATTTATTTTGCCTTGACAAAGTGTGTTAGCGCTGGTGTTTCTTTGACTGACATTGAAAAGAACTTGAACAAGAAGGCCCGCAAAGTGACACGCCGTCCTGGCAATGCCAAACCCAAGTGGGAGCAAAAGGAAGATGCTGCTGCACCTGTTGCACCCTCTGCACCTGTCAATGAAACAGCCATCAATGAAGGACGTATTGAAATGATGAAGTTTGATTTGGAAAGCATTTCAGCTGAGAAGCGTGCCGAACTTTTGTTGCGTCCTATCATTGATTCCTCTGAAATCATTAACCGTGTGAAGCCTATTATGAAGGAAGTTCGTACTAATGGTGATAAGGCTATCAAGAACTTCACTCGTCAATTCGACTGCGTTGAACTTGAAGATGTTACCATCAAAGCACCTTTTGATCCTGCTATGATGGAATTGGATCCTATCACTAAAGCTGCTATTGATCAAGCTTATGACAACATCTATAAATTCCACGATGCCCAACTTGACAAAGACATGCTTGTGGTCGAAACCATGCCAGGTGTTGTCTGCTCAAGATTCAGTCGTCCTATTGAGCGTGTAGGTCTGTATGTCCCTGGTGGTTCTGCTGTCTTGCCCTCTACAACACTGATGTTGGGTATTCCTGCCAAGGTAGCTGGTTGTAAAGAAATTGTGGTTGCTACACCACCCCGCTCAGATGGCTCAGTGGTACCTGAAGTGTTGTATGTTGCTCACAAGGTCGGTGCATCTCACGTCGTGAAGGCTGGTGGTGCTCAGGCTGTTGCTGCTATGGCCTATGGTACTGAGACTGTTCCCAAAGTAGACAAGATCTTTGGTCCCGGTAACCAATATGTGACAGCTGCCAAGATGGTTGCTCAGAATGATACCTCCTGCCTGGTTTCTATTGATATGCCTGCAGGTCCTTCTGAAGTACTTGTTATTGCTGACAAGACAAGCAACCCTGTCTATGTTGCTGCCGATCTCTTATCACAAGCCGAACATGGTCCTGACTCTCAAGTTGTCTTGCTAGCCGTTGATCTTACAGAAGAACATCTTCGTAGTATTGAAGATGAAGTTCACAAGCAAGCCCTTGCTCTACCTCGTTGTGACATTGTCCGCAAGAGTATTCCTCACTCCTACAGCTTGAGTATGAAGACTCTAGAAGAAGCCATGCAATTCTCCAACGAATACGCTCCTGAACATCTCATTTTACACCTTGACAATGCAGCTTCCGTCTTACCTATGGTTGACAATGCAGGTAGTGTGTTTGTTGGTCAATATTCACCTGAAAGTTTCGGTGATTATGCTTCTGGCACAAACCACACTTTACCTACCTACGGTTACTCTCGTATGTATTCTGGTGTGAACACCAATGGCTTTGTCAAGCACATTACTTCTCAAGAAGTAACTGCCGAGGGTATGGATCGTTTGGCTGACACTGTAATGCGTTTGGCTGAAATCGAAGGTCTTGAAGCTCACCGTAATGCTGTTGCTGTGCGTGTTGCTGATATCCGAAAGTAAAAAAAAAGAAGCAAAGACTGTATATAACAAAAGTATGGTATTCCCATGTTTCACTTCATTTCCTTCTTTTTTTTTCTTTCTCTCTCTTTCTTCTTGTTCAGTCTAGACCTTACACAATAAAACAAACCCTACTTATTGTTTGATCGATGATAAAAAAAAAATTGAATGTTTGTATACTGTTACCTCTCTCCCCCTTTTTTTTATTTCTGGGATAACAAACATTTTGAAGATGACAGAAATACTTGTTTCGAAACAATCAGTTGCTATGTCATATTTGTTACCTCATCTTCTTTGATCTATCTTTTAGTCTTTAATGCTTGCTTATGTAAAAAAAAAAAAAAGATAATTGTGTAAAAAAAAAAGAGCCAGAATCAGACTATGATAGTTTAAGCATTTCTGGCCAATCATCTTATTGTATTCTAACCAACTTGAAAGCAGGAATAAGTCTTGCAAAATTCTTTTTTTTTTTTTGTATAAATAGTGATAAAACAAACAATGACAGAAGCAGAAAACGTGTTGTTTTCTTCAAGCGACTATGACAGCGATGAGCTTGCACGTCTCGCTGATCTTCAGAGACGACAGACAGAAATGCTAAGACCTGACATCGATAATTTGGAATTTGATATAGACGATGCAGACTTGGACGATGACTTTTCAATAACCGGAAGAACACCAAAACCACCTACTGTACCTGATATGCGATTCGAGAAACAGTTTGAGAAAAGCGTATCTCATTTGAAAGAGCAAGGTGCTTCTACTTGGATGATATTATGGTCAGCAGTCATCAAAGATCAGATTATAATGCCTTTTGTACAAGGCTTTATCTGGAGTTTAGGTGGTACTGCTTGGAAATGGTATAGAACAAGAGGTGTTGTGAATGCTAGAAATCCTCAGAAATCAGGCTTTTTTAAAGACATTCAAATTCGCATGACAGATTGGATAAGGTAAGAAACCACCTTTACAATAAAAGGAAGAGACTTTAATTTCGATTGTAGATACCTATATACAGCTGTTGCAAAGAATGCACAGCTACTCATCAAACCGGGAAGTGCTTAATGCTGTATCTTGACAATAAATTGCTTTTCTCTGCCAGCTCGACGTTGTAATACAATGTCTGCTTTCATGTGGTACTTTGTCTTCATGATGTCAACCACTTCATCAGGCTTATTTTCATTAATTAACAGTAGATAGAATATGCCCTGAGGGGATAAGATGTGTTTGACCTGAGGCAATAGTTCATCAATGACTTCTCTCCCATCAATACCACCAGCCCAAGCTGCCTCAATGCCTCTGCTTCCAACCTCTTCATGTGTAGTAACAACATAAGGAGGATTGAAGCATAAGATGTCGATTTGGTTTTGTAGACGAGGCAAAATACTACTCACAAGTGAAGTACAGATAGGCTCTATCGATTTAACTGAGTTTTGTGCTCCTGTCTGCTTGGTTGTCTGACAAGCAAATTCATTGATATCTGTCGTAAAAAAGACTATTTAAAGTCAATATGCTGCTCATGAGAAGGAAACATGTCACTTACTTGCATTCGATTCACCCACCACTTTAGCTAGCAATGTCGTCACACATCCTGATCCTGATCTAAACTGAATGGGTTAGGGGTCTATTTGGTGCTTTTTTTTTTCTCTTTACCCGATCTCTAAACAAATACGTGGCTTAAGTGACTGAATCAGTTGCTCATCTTCTTCAAGCGCATCAAGTAATAGAAAAGTGTCCTCTGCAGAAACAGTTGAGTTTTGTTTGTTTGTTATTTATTTCTGGGTTTATTACCTGCAGGCTCATAAACACGATCAAAGTCTTGTCGCTTAATATGAGATAAATCAGGCGTAGGAATCATTTATAGTAAGACAAAAAAAAAGTTGTTAAGCGCGGTTATTTGTATGGGGGAGAGAGAGGGAGAATAAACAGTTCATAAACAAACAATTTGAAGCAATCGGGTTAGCATCGTAAAAATATATAAAAGAAAAGCATCACAGTTTGCTTGTTTTCTTTTTTCTTTCTTTCTTTCCCTTCCTTCATCTTTATTTCACCCAAACACAAAGATGACTAAAGATTTGACAGACGACCTTCGTGTCACAGGCTACAATGCTCTGTTAACACCAAACTATGTCAAAGAAGAATTCCCACTAGTAAAAATTGATATCTAGTTCTGTTTGGTCCGATAGCTAATGACATTTGTAGTCTGAAAATTCCAAGAAAACAGTGATTGAAGCAAGAAAGGAAATTGCCAACATCATTCATGGAAGAGATGATAGATTGTTTGTCATTGTGGGTCCATGCTCTATTCACGATACGATGGCAGCTAAAGAATATGGTAATTAAAGGATAGAAATAACAGAGTGCATACTAAACCATATTTCCTTTTCTCTTATTGGTCTACAGCCCGTTTGCTTCTAGACGCCAAAGAACAGTACAAAAATGAGCTGGTCATTATTATGCGTGCTTACTTTGAAAAGCCAAGAACTACAGTAGGATGGAAAGGATTGATCAATGATCCGGATATTGATGGAAGGTAATAAAGGCAAAGGATACAATGATGTTTGACTAATGTATCTATTAGTTTCGATATCAACAAAGGCCTTCGCATTGGTCGAGGCTTGTTGAGCGAAATTACTCATATGGGCATGCCTGTCTCTGTTGAATTGCTGGATACAATTTCTCCTCAATACATGGCTGATTTGATCTCTTGGGGCGCTATTGGTGCACGTACGACCGAGTCTCAACTGCATCGTGAACTAGCCAGTGGTGTCTCATTTCCTGTTGGATTCAAGAATGGTACAGATGGCAACCTGAAAGTAGCCATTGATGGTATTGGCGCAGCTGCTGCTCCTCATCATTTCTTGGGTCTAACAAGTGCAGGAGTTGTATCCATCACACACACTACGGGTAATCCTGATTGCCATGTCATTTTGCGTGGTAGCAACAAGGGGCCTAACTTTGATGCACAGTATGTTCAAGAAACCAAACAGATGCTTCAAAAAGAAGGCCTATTCCCTTCTATCATGATCGACTGCTCTCACGGCAATTCTAACAAGGACCACAAGAACCAACCCAAGGTTGCCCAAGTGATTGCTGAACAAGTGGCTTCTGGTGAAAATGCACTTGTGGGTGTCATGATCGAAAGCCACTTGAATGAAGGCAAACAAAGTGTACCAGCAGATGGCCCTTGTGCACTCAAATATGGTGTTTCTATCACAGATGCCTGTATTCATTGGAAAGATACTGAGTCTGTTTTTGAATCCTTAGCACAAGCTGTAAAGAAGAGAAGAATAGCAAGTAAATAGAATTGTTCTATTATTATCTTTTGTTATGATAAAATGGCAATAATAAAAGTACCTTTTATGTTTATGTATATTACTTTTTTCCTTCTATTTGTACTCATTGCTTAGATGAAGGCATGATGTACAGAGTCCAAGAAGTGCTGCTTTTGTAGGTAATACGTAGAGCAATTGTCTATTTGACCGAGTATGATATGATGCGATGCCACAAACAATGGATCAATGGCTTCTTCTCTCTTTTTAGCTTCTCCCAACTAAATGCCTTCTGAATGATGAAAGAATGTTTCCTTCTTGTGCCTGATGTCGAATACTCCTTATGGACTCCTTCCTCATGAAAGACAAGTTTACTGTTTTCTTCTTCTTTTATAACAAAAAGTAGAATGTTCCTTACGGTTCAACTTTTGGAACCGTTTCTTTTGTTTTTTTACTGGTTTTGAACATTGAAATAAAATAAAGAAAAAAAGATAATTATGCATTGTAAAATATATATATTGGTGATGTCTTGCTTGAAAAAAAAAGGGTACTTTGTAGTTTAGTCGTAAGACTGTTGCTTTGAATCTATTCGTCATTGGAGACAACACGGTCAACAAGAGGTTGAATGTCTTTGATCTTGTCCATAAAGACATCTAGTGCAGAAAGGAAGATATGTTCTGCTGGAATAATACCGGAAGTTTCAACATTGACTGGAGGGAGAGATATGTCAATCAGAAAAGTAAATCAAAAAGTTGTGTCACCAACTACTTACAGATGAAATGATCACGAACACGGGTTAAGCGAACCTTGCCATTGAATTTTTCGTGTCTCAAAACTTCTCTGCTGACTGTATCCTTACGAGCATTAACTACCTTGGCGGTCTTGACGCCGTTTTCCATGACAACTTCAACAACACCATCGACAAAGCATCGCTTAAAATCTTCAGCGTCTTCACCTGTAATAGGCTCTAAGATGGTGATTTCAGGTAAAAGACGGTAAGATGCTGTGGCAACAGGAGACCACTTGGCATGCTCTCTGCCAACACCCTTCTGACAATGTAATTCCATTTCCATTTCTTGTCCAGGTCTTAACTTAGCAATCACAATATCATCATGTACTGGTCTAGGTGGGTTATCAGCAAACTTCTCTTCTTGGTTACCCTTAGGTTCCCAAACCAAGTCACTTGAATAAACTGAAGATATAGGCTGGATCAACACATGAAACTAAATATAACATCGTACGCACTTACCATAACTGTTGATGTATTTCTTCTTGGGATCTGTCTCATCAGCGTCAGCTTCGGGGTTCTTTTCACATCTCTTCTTCAACTTGAACACAAGTGTGTTAAGGTCAGTGGGACCACCTTCTTCGGTCATATAATCGAATTCTGTAGGATCAGCCTTGATAGGGATTAAACCCAGACGGTGAGCAACAACTTCGTCTTGAATAATAGAAGTGTTGTTCATCACATATACTTTTTCAATAGCCATAGTAGGTACCTAACACAAAAAAAACAAGGATTATGGCTTTAGATTAAATAAACTCATTCATTTAGTGTCACAATCTACCTCAGCAATCATGATACGACGGAAAGCGTTAGCAACAGAGGCATCGACGCCAATCAAGTCAAATTCGACACTGTGCTTAGATAATCTTTGAATCTTGATTTTCAAGTTCTATACATAATCATAGTTAAGAAAAAAGAGACAATCTTAAAGAAATTCTTGCAAATAGTCACCTTCTTGAATGTCTCGAGGTTAAAGGAGTTATCGATACCAGGATATTGGTGAGGGTAATCACTGCCACTGGCCTACAACAAAGATGTGTCAGTTGATCAGATCTACCATTGGCTAGACTACTTACACTGAAAACTCTGTCCTTTTCAACAACAACGCGGGTACGTAAAAGTTCGACGTTTTCTGGAAGTGTGCTATCCTTCATATTGTTCTATGTGTATGTATTTCTATAAAATAAAAGAAGAAGAAACTAAAAAAAAAAAAAAAAAAACCTTTTCCTTCTTTGTACTCCCGGCAATAGCATTAGCTACACCAAAAAATTTGAGACGCCCATTTCAAGCTTGTCAAAAAAAAGAGGCTCTTGTGACTGCAGACTCGTGACTGCTACTCTCTCACTTGGCTTTAAAAGAGGGCAGATATTTTGGGTGTCTCCAAGTTTTAATAGCACCTCCCAAGCTACTTATTTATAAAATACCATTTACATTTCTGAACTGTTTAAGCTGTGTCGTCCTCTTTTCCTCGTATTATGAATTGTCATTTGAAAATGACAATTTCAACACTGACTACTTTGGAGCGAAACAATTTGATGGTGAGCGTTCACATAGTAGTGTGCTTGAGTCATAGGATGAGAAACTCAGTGAACTAGCCAAGTGTAATAATCAAATAATGTTTACAAAGTTGGAAATTTAAAACCATTTCAGGTATTAACAGAGGTAGTCCTGAAATCAAACATCTAACAAGCATCGGTAAAAAGCGATGATATGATATACAAAGCCTTCAATGAGCCTAGCTAACACATTGAAAGCATGATCAGATTTATATTCATTGACTCTCTTCTCATCCATACTTGAAAGAGCTATATGACATGACACATGTGATAGCAGGATGGCTGCATAGGCCTTATAATACCAAGGTAGCAGCATCTAACAAAACAAGCAATAATTCTAGAGATTTCAATATAAGAACAGACTAAATCATTACTTGGATAAAGATAGTTTTGAGACATAATTACAAAGTGCTTGTCTATCGTTATCACCTAATCTAAACTGATCTAAAAACATCCAACGAAACAATTGAACAAGTATGAAACAATTATGCCTGATATATTGAAGCACTAATCAAGATTAAGCATATCTTGTCGCGCATAATTAATATCTCTCCAAGATATAAATCAAGTAAACAATCTATCTCCACCTTATTCAAGGCGGGGATGAAATCTGGCTACAGCCATCTTTCAATTGAGGTGACCAGTCATCCTAGTAGGAAAACTGCTCATACAGATATAATTATAACGGAGTGATTGATCGAAACCGAGATAGAAATAACATATAAACACAACTTGGACTTGCAGTAGAATTAGCTTCCTACCATTGAATTTTTTGAGACTGCAAATAGTACAAAAGTCATCCAAAGAATAATTGTGCATCATCTTGCATTGTATTATTGTTTTACCGGGAATTTGTATTTAGTTTGATAAGGTAATTAAGCAAAGCCGAGTATTAATAAAAAAAAAAACTATGCTGCGGTCATTTTGGCGTAATTTTTTTTTTATTTGCACTATAAATTTAGCATTAATTAACTTCTTTGCACTTTAACTTTTATTTGACTATAATTCTATATAATGAAGCAACGTTTTAACGCTTTGGATGTACGTGCAACGGTTATCAATCTCCGAGAAAGGTAAAGACCTATACACAGAGAGACTGCTCTATAGTTCTCATTCGCGTCTATAGACTGATCGGCATTCGTCTCCAGAACATCTATGATGTTAACGCAAAGACGTTTCTATTTAAGTTTGCCAAGGTAACATGAGCTTTTGTCTCTTTTTTTTTTCTCTTTCTAAAAACTCGAGGTTAATTTTCATTGACTAACATTTTGGGGTACTCTTTTTTTCTTGAAATAACCAAAAAATACTAAAGCCTGATGATAAAGAGCTTGTTCTAGTTGAATCTGGTACTCGTATCCATACAACTCAGTTCAGTAGAGAAAAGTCAATTACACCCACACCCTTTTGTGCCAAGGTAAATAGAGAAGCATAGCGAGAGACATCACACACTTAATTTTTTGATTTAAGCTTCGTAAACACCTTCGTACTCGACGTGTTACCAATGTTCGTCAACTGGGTGTAGATCGTATTGTGGATTTTGAATTTGCAGGAGGAGAAAACAGTATTGGCTATCATATTATCTGTGAATTCTATGCTTCAGTAAGTAGATGTACCCTTACTGCTTCTAGTACTAACACAAGGAATGTAGGGCAATATCATTTTGACAGATCATGATTATCGCATCTTAGCCTTGTTACGTGCTGTTCAACCTTCAGAGACCTTGAAGATGGCCGTGGGTGAGGTTTACAATGTAAAGACAGTGTTGAATGATTTCGAGAAAGTACAAGAGGACCAGCTTAGGAATGCACTTCGGTCAGCTGGTCCCAAGGACAATCTCAAGAAGATCCTCAATATCAAGTTTGGTAAGATCAAATATCGACGGATACACATAAAAAAAACACTCACTTTACTCTTTTTTTCTCTCTTTCTTCATGTGTGATTTAGAGTATGGTCCTGCCATGATTGAGCATATCATCTTACAAGCTAATCTCGATCCCAATATGAAGGTGGCCACTGACTTCGATTCTTCAGAAGGTAAAAGCAATTTCTTCAACATCTGTACATCCATAAATCCCAATAGCTAATTTTACTGTATTTTGATCTGTTTTTTTTTGTCTATCAGGCTCACCTATGCTCAAGTCCCTTTTGGAGAGTTTTAATAAAGGTGACGAGATGATCGAATCTACAAAAAACGCTGTACCTCAAGGCTATATCATCCTGTTGGACAATGCTCCCAAATCTACAGAGAATGAAGAAGAACATGTTGAGATCTATGATGAATTTCACCCCTTCTTGTACCAACAGTTCAGTCATCGCAAATACAAAGAATTCGGCACTTTTGATAAAGCCGTGGATGAATTCTTCTCGGCTATTGAATCTCAAAAAATAGAGCTCAAATCAAGAAGACAAGAAGAGGCTGCCATCAAGAAATTAGATGCAGTTCGTAAGGAACAAGAAAGCAGAGTGCAAGCTCTTTTGAGTCAGCAAATTACAAATGTACGCAAGGCAGAGTTGATTGAATTGAATTTACAGATGGTGGATGCGGCTATCACGATCATTCGAAATGCTGTTGCTAGTCAGATGGATTGGCAAGATTTAAATGATTTAGTCAAGGAAGAAAAGCGCAGGGAGAACCCAATTGCTTTGATTATTGAGAAGCTAAAGTTAGAGACAAGTCAGATTACCCTGATGCTTAGGTAAGCAGCTTTAGAGCCAACAAAGGAGACCAAGATAGACTGACACACACATAAAAAAAAAAGCGATCCCGAATTCTTGAATGAGTATGACAGTGAGGATGATGAAGAGGAACCCATGCAGCCTCAAAGTGTCAAGATTGATGTAGACATCAATTTAACAGCATTTGCCAATGCACGAAAATATTATGAGCAAAAGAAGGTGACAGCCACCAAGCATGAGAAGACAATTGAGGCATCTTCCAAGGCTCTCAAGTCGGCCGAAAGAAAGATTCGACAAGACCTCAAGGAGACCAAAGTGACCGCCACTATTAACAAGATCAGAAAGCCATTTTGGTTTGAAAAGTTCCTTTGGTTCATTTCCACAGATGGTCATTTAGTCATTGCTGGTCGTGATATGCAGCAAAATGAGATGCTTGTCAAGCGTTACCTTCTCAAAGATGATGTCTATGTTCATGCTGATCTGAATGGTGCTGCTTCAGTCATTGTCAAGAACAAACCAAATGCCAACGGTCAACCTATTCCCCCTAGTACACTCTATCAAGCTGGTATCATGTCTGTTTGTCAGAGTAGAGCTTGGGATGCCAAGATGGTGACCAGCGCATATTGGGTCTATCCTGACCAGGTCAGTAAATCAGCTCCCTCAGGTGAATATCTCACTACTGGTAGTTTTATGATTCGTGGCAAGAAAAACTTCTTACCTCCTGTACAACTTGTCTATGGTTTCGGCTATCTCTTCAAGTTGGATGAATCCTCTATTGGTAACCATGTGAAGGGTCGCTTGGTTGAAGAAGAAGAAGTGGATGAGGAGAAGGAAGATGAAGTTCAAGAAAAGACAGTACAAGATTCAACAGAAGATAAGCTTGAAGAAAAAGAAGAAGAAAAGACATTGGTTAAAGAAGAGCAAGAACAACAGCAGGATGCTTCTTCTGATAATAAATCCGCATCCAGCCACAGCAATGAAGATAGTGATGAAAACAGCAGCGAAGACGAAGATGAGACCAATGCTTTCCCTGATACGCAACTCCAATCGCTTCCTGTAGAAACAGCTGGGAACTCAAATGATGACAAGTACAACTTGGATGAATATGGTCATGATTCTGATGATCAACTGTCTTTTGCTGCCAATGGTGCCAATACATCCACTAAAAAGTTCATTACAGCCAAAGAGCGTCGTTTGATGAAGAAGAACAATCTAACAGAGGTCACAGATGAAATCAAGCAAGCTCAGGAGAAACAAAAGCAAAAACAAAAGCAGCAGCCTAAGCAACAGCCACAACAGAACAAGAGCAAGACACAAAACGTACCCGCACCATCATCCACACGTGGGCGAAAAGGAAAGGCCAAGAAGATCAAGGAAAAGTACGGTGACCAAGATGAAGAAGAGAGACAACTTCGAATGGAACTCCTTGGATCTAATAAGGGCCCTCAACCTAAGGGTAAGAAAGCCAAACGCCAAGCAAAGGCAAAAGAAGAGAAAGCTGCACTAGAGAAAGAAAGAGCTGCTAGAAAGGCCGCTGCTGCTGATACTGTTGCTGATACTGTTGCTGATACTGTTGCTGATACTGTTGCTGATACTGTTGCTGATACTGTTGCTGATGCTGATGCTGGTACCACTGTGATAGATGGCGCAGTAAATGGTACGGATGAATCCATACAACAGCAACAACAACAACAACACCAACAACAAACAGAGCACAGTAAAGATGATGACCATCCTCTAGTTGAAGGCGAAGATGAAAAGGATACTGAAGCCATTCGTCAGATGCTTAAAGAAGAAAACATTACTATGCTTGAGGCAGATGAGGTAGCCAACTTATCTGTTCTAGATTCCCTAACACCCAATCCTCTTCCCGAAGATATCATACATTTTGCTATTCCTGTCTGTGCTCCTTATACAGCCATTCAAAAGTACAGATACAAAGTCAAGCTAACACCAGGCACACTCAAGCGTGGTAAAGCCATCAAGCAAGCTCAGTCTGTCTTCTTCAATATGAGTGATGCCTCAGCTCGTGAAAAAGAATTGATTAAGAGTGTGCCTGAAATGGAAGGTATCAATGCTATGATGAGTAAAGTCAAAGTATCTGCACCTAATCTGGAAGCTAGCAAGCGTAAAAAGGGTGGCAATAGACGATAATTATCATTATCATAATAAGCTAATAGATTCTTGTGTGCATAATTTAAAAAAAATCTAGAATAAACAGATGCATTTTCCTTTATAAAGATTGGCTTTGTATGTTTCGCATCCATAATCTTACATGAGGAGTACCTGCCTCATCAAAAATGGAATCATCTCCTTTTTCAAGCACAAATCCTACTTTTTGATAGAATCCACGTCGAGGATATTGAGAATGAAGTACAATAGTATCATAACCGTGTTTCTGACAATAATCCACAAACACCTTCACCAGTCCTTGTCCCACTCTCAGGCCACGAGCCTCTTGAATAACAGCAAATCTAGTAAGCTTAACAAGACCATTCTCTTTAGGCATGAGGCGAATAGTGCCAATATCTACATCAGGACAAACAATGACACCGTTTTCATCTACTTTGTCGGCTGTAGCAATCCAATGAATGCCTAAATGATCTAAGCTTAATTTGAAGGGCGTTTCTGTTTTTAAGTGACATGTTTCTTTGCACAAAAACAGGACTTACTCATCCATTTGCCATTTGGGATGATAACCTTGTTCCACTACAAACACATTATAACGCACTGCTATTGATCTAGTATAAGGTCCCTCTAATCGAGATATTTTGATGTTCACAAATTTGGGTGTATCGATAGTCATGAAACAAACGAAAAGAAAGCAACTATTGATTTATTTTGAACTGATTTCTTTTTTTTTTTTTAAGAAAAAAAGGGGGTATATTTATGCTGTATACAACATCCATTTTGGGAACAACAACAACTTGGAAAGTCAAATGAGTCATCACAACGTTGACGTATATGTACATATTGTCTTCACGGTTCGAATACGTTCTTGTGTAAATAAACAGAGAGTACGTTATAAGTCAACGTACGACAAACATTCAGTCAAGATGCTGGATCCAGCATTAGTGTAAATAGAGCCAGAAGGCGTCCATTGAATAAAGACAGCTTTTCTTTTGGGCCTAAATAATATATTGTTGCCATGAATATCACAATAATGACTCTTCTCTTTTGATTTACCTCAATTCATTTTCAATCTGACAAACAACCTGTACTAGACATTGCGCTTTTTTTTTAACTTGAAAAAGATCAAATGCTGAAAAAAATTAACAGTTTCAGTCTAGGATTTTGAGTTATTTTTGTTTTTGTTATTACACTTCCATGTCCAGCGACTCTAGTCCAGATCATATAGATCATGTTGATCAGCCTACAACAAAAGTGACCAAGTTTGATCTCGACCAATTACCAACATCGTTTAAGCAGTTCCTAAAGGACAACGATATAGATCCCAAGATCTACACAGTAGATGCACTTCCTCGTTATGTCCGTTTAAATACCCACTTACCTATAGACAAGCAACCTACACTGGAGGACTTACGCCAGCAATTGGGTACTGATCAAGTATATTCAGTCGACAAGCTGCAAAACTTTTTTGAGATACAATTAGGCGATAAACGTATTTCTGATACACAAGCGTAAGTTATTTTGAAAAGAAAATTGTTTTATGTTGATTAAAGCGGGGGAAAATATAGTTATAAAGATCATGCTATCTTTGGCATTGATTTAAGTTCGGCTATCGCAGTAGAGGCACTGTCTATAGAAAAGGATGACCAGGTGCTAGATTTATGCTGTGCTCCTGGTGCTAAATTATGTATGATTGCCAACTTGCTAGGTCGAGAAGGTTTAGGTACAGCCACTGGAGTAGACGTGGCTGGCCATCGATTAGCCACATGTCGCTCACTACTAAAGAAGTACAGAGTGGGCGAAAAGATAAGATTGTTTGAAGCAGATGGTACTACTTTTCAAGTGCCACCACCTTCTCGATTAGGGAACCGAGTCATTCAGCAAACAACAGAAAAAGAGCCAAAGACAAAGAGACAAAAGACAGAGATAACAAAGCCCTTTTGGGCAAGCAAAATGCTTCGTTTTGATGTACAGCAGAAGGGCTTATACGATAAAGTATTGGTAGATGCTGAATGTACACACGATGGAAGTATTCTTCATATCTTAAAGGTAAGAAAAACAAGGAGATGACTGCTTGATATCAGCTGACATCAATGACATAGTATGAAAAGTGGGGTTGGGATGCCTTTAAAAAGAATTTCATGGATCCTCAACGATTGAACAATGTTGTCCAGTTGCAGCGTGATCTGATGAGACAAGGATGGCATATGCTCAAACCAGGTGGCACAATGGTTTACAGTACCTGCTCATTATCTATTCGTCAGAATGAAGAAAATGTAGCCTGGTTTCTTGACGAGTTTAGCAATGCTCAGTTAAAAAAGATACCCGATTATGGCATTCAGCCAGCCAAGATTAAGCAACAGCAAAAGTGGAAAGAGTTGCATGAAACAATTGAAGCTCATTGTGTGCGCTTTGATCCTATTTCTAGCCGTACAAGTGGGTTCTTTTTAGCTTGCTTTATTAAACAATAATAAACTATGTACAAACAAAACAAGACACGTAAAGTGTAGCTCTTTTTCTTAGGGAAACTAGCTTCTTTTTTCATAGACTTCACTCATCATATCCCATTCTTTGTCTAGTAGTTTGGATTCTGACATAGATTTTTTGGTAGGTAATAAGATGCTGTCATCTGGACCTGCTTCATACTCGTCATGCTCTGAATCATCTTGTTTATCGGTTTCTTCTTTAGGAGGTATATGGGACGCTTCGGATAATGTTTGATCCTCTGGTTGTTCGGCATGCTCAGATAGGTTGTCAAGGATACCCAAATCCACTTCCTTGGCCAAATCTTTCATAAATCGATCAATGCGGCGATGATAACCAAAGAAAAGCATATGTGATACTCTGACCATTGGTTTCTTGATCACACCTTGCTCTGTGATCTTGAGTATGACTGCTCTCTCACCTTCAACAGGTTCAAGCGTGAATGTCCAAGAACCACTAAAGGTAGAAGACTTTTGTCTGATGTGTTCACTGTCTGTAAGAGAAGGTCTTTCTTCAAGTACTCGTAATAGTTTGCGTTCATGTTCTTGTTCAATATGCATGACTACAGTCCGTCTATCTTTCTTGGTATATTCAACAAACGTTAAACGCTTGTCATTGTCGTATTTGTTAAGTTCATCTTCAAACTCGTCGCGACGTACAATGATTCTGTCAATATTGGAGCGCCAAGCATGGTAGTCTTCTACACTAGTCAAGATGGCCCATAAGATCTCTGCTGTTGTGTTGTACTTGTATGAACGAGAAATAATATGACTTGCAGGCAATAAAAGTCCAATAGCGTATAATACAAGTGGTATTGTTGGTATGAGTATCAAGCAACTCACTAAAGCCGTAAAAGCACTTAGCATAGTAACAAGTTGAAAATAATAATTAGAATGAAAAAGTTAAAAAGAAAGAAAAAGAAAATCGGGTTGAGCTTTGTTTTTGCTTTCGCAGTTTATTGGTCGTATTGGCAGTTACCGTATGCCGACATGGTTAACAAAAAAGGGAAATTTTGTCGGGATTTAGACGCTTTCAAGTCTAATTTGAGACAATAGAGGGGCTTACATTGCCACAAAATCCCATCACAAGTTGAGTTTTAAAAACGAGCCTATCAAATCAATTAAATCGCTTGAGTGACCCTAAAATCCCTTCATCACAAATTCCTGTCACAAATATTTTACCTGCTTGAAAACTAACCATTAAAAGTTCTTTCTCCGATTTTGTGATGCGGGTCGAATTTTGTGATTAAAAAACCTCCCGCAAATTTAGGATCTCCATCACAATCACTTTTATTGGCTAAATCAAAACTCAATTTATGATGGGATTTTGTGCCAATGTGAACCCCCTAGTTTTTTCATGGTAAACATCCCACTATCAAACAAAAAACTTGATCTTTTCCAGTAATAGTCTTTTGGCTCAACAAATGTTTATTTTCGTTAGAGGTCAAAAGCAAAATGCTTTAATCGTTGGCTGTACAAGATAGCAAAGGTTTGGCTTTGTCTTTCTCACATAGCTCTTTCTTAAACACTATCTGCAAACAATCCGAAAAAATATATCTAAATAAGCGTCTTGGTTATAACAAGGAATCATGCCACCATGAAGAGCAAGGGTCAATTAGCTCAGAAAGAGAGAAAGTTAACTCATGAGGTAAAACATCCTATCAAACATGTAAAGAACTTGTATAGGGGTATAATAAGCACATATTTTGTATTAGAAAAAATTAACACAGAGAGCCTTTAATTTTCATTTTTTTTAATAATAAAATAAGTCAAGCTATCAGACTTGTAGCTCCTTCCTTGCCATGTTCTTGGAATATAGAACAGGCGAGATCATCAACTGACCAGAGTCGCTCAGAGAGCAACAATAGCCACACTTCACTCAATAGAAGGTCTACTGAAAATCATCGACTAGCTTTGGGATTGTATCTAGTTTAAAAAACCTAGAATTGAAACATACTGCATACAGATCCTGTAGAGTACGGTCACTAAAGAAAAAAATTGATTTGTTTACTTTTGCTGCCTTTTTATACCTTTTCGAATGATAAAATTTTTTTGCTAGCAGTCACTTGGTTTGGCAAAGTTTTCTCGAACTATCGATGAGTGGATGCTTTAAACCATCGGCGACTCAATGACTCAATTCTTTGTGCAGCTCTTTGAGCACCAGGTGGATAAAGTGAAGACAATAATAACATCCTGGGAACTTGCAGAGGCCAACGATCATGTGGGTTCTACTAGCCTATTTTGAGGTTTCTAGTCACTCCAGGCTAGTAGGCATGATACACTTTACAAATTTTTTGCGTTACAAATATAGGCTGAAACCCGAAAAGACTAAAAGAAAAAAACTGTACTACCCAGCTCTTTAGTCTGTGTAACATACGTAAAACTAACTAACTGGTCTTATAGCAAATTTTTTCATGAAGAGTTGGTTGGTGATAAGATGACATCCACAAAGCCTTTTGATACAGACATCGCTTGAATTAATGAAGCTATATGATTTTAATATACTCTGACACCTCTCAAGACATAGACCAAAAACACTGGTTTGAAATCACTAGATAAACTTTTGTATTATAAAGCAGCCTGTCTACAAAGATTCAAGAACAAGAATGCATACGAGAAAAGCAAAATTCAATTTGATCATTCTTGAAGTAAACAATCACAATGCTTGTGACAATACCCAGACAATAGCTTATCATCTACATATAACTATGGCATTTTTTGGGACACTCTTTGATTTCAAGAAAAGAAACTACAGCAAAGATGGTTGAGGTAGTTGATGAGTCAACCAATAGACCTGAAAGGTTCAGCATGAAAAGTTTAGTTATATGCTACTTGCGGTGAATGCTCAAATTGCTTTGGGAACAATTGGGCCATTAATCTGTCTTCTTGTCAAGTGCAATCTCGTCTTGATGATTTGGTTTCTTTTTTGCAATCAGTTCCTTTAACCCATTATGATCCTGTTCTGAAAAGAGTATCTCATACGCAAGACAAGCTAAACAATTTCGACACTCATTAGCTTGATTCCCGCTATGACTTGTTAGTACGAAAAGCTAAACAACGAATACAGCTTAAAAAATAGATGCATCTACATGTGGGCTTTCTGCATTAGATCTTGAATACGATCCAGAAGGATAGTCTTTATTTATTTACAACAAAACCAAAACTGACAAAAGAGAGAGATGTTTAGTGACGATGGGCCGGTGTCAATTTGACATCACCTTCACCCCCGTTTAATAAGGCTTTGGCTTTTTCTATATACATTCTAAGATCTTGGCCCATAATAGTAATTCTGATCTGAACATCCTTTGTGTTTTCTAGAGTATCTTCATTTTCGACAGGTGTTAATGTCCAACGACCAAATGCATGGTTAACAATAGATAATGGCTGATCTTGCAGGCGAATAAATCCTTTAATACGGTAAATATCATCCTTTGGCATGGCCTTTAAGAAATCTTCGAACTGCTTCAAGGTCAATTTGCTGTTGTTTACAGATTGCAAGATTTGAATCAAGTCAACTTCGTTTTTCTGATGATGAGGATCAAACACGGATTCCTCTAATGACTTATGTTTATCGTAGCCCACTTTAAACAGTTGAGTATCTAAACCGAAAACAAGATCGGGTGAAACGCCATTCTTGTCACATTTAACTTTGGGTGTATCTGTGTTTAGGACATTGACATGGTCAATTACATCATCCAATTGACGCTCGTTGACCAGCTCATGTTTGTTGAGCAAGATAACATCCGTATATTGTGCTTGCAATTTGGCAGTAAAGCTGGTGTCCTCATATCCTCTAAAGTTCTCACAATCGACAACAGTGATAATCGAATCCAACACAAAACCTTCAGGTTCCATTTCTCGAATTTGCCATGCAATAGGAGCTACACAATATGTTATTCCATGTCTTTGTATAAGCATATCTAGCTGAGATAACTTACCAGGAAAAGCAGAACCACTGGTTTCGATAATGATTCTGTCCGGATTATATTGATCTTGATTATAAAACAAGTTTTTAGTCACTTGTTCACTTTTCTTTCCTCTTTTTTTTTTATTCTTTTACCTCTCAGCTCTTGTAAGGCCAGTTTCATTTGTCCTACTAAAACGCAGCACATACACCCATTGACCATTTCTTGGACGCCTACATTTGTTTCTTTTGCAAGCTGACTATCAACTACATTTTCAAAAAAAAAAAAAAAGACTTAATGCTTGACTGCTCCAGACGAGATCATGAGTAACAGAATACCTGCAATATCGCCAAATTCATTCTTTAGCAAACACACTTTGTAGTCTTTTGGAACACGTTGTAGTAAGCTCAAGATCTGGGTAGTCTTGCCTTGAAGAAAAGGAAGTAAGAATCTCGTAGAGCAGGTCAATGCATCAAGCTATAGTTACCACTTCCAAGAAAACCTGTGAAAACTGTGATGGGTAAGGGTTTGGTAGCTGCGGTCATTCTTTGCTAACTTGTGTTTGTGTAGAAAGAAAAAAAAATAGGAACATAATGGAAAGTTTTTTTTATAGACCAGTTTCGGAATCTCAAAGGAATCGACCTGAAGAAGGCTATTTTGATTTGTTAGAATACGACCTTTGGAGCTATCGATACATCTTCATCTTCGTATCAGTCAAACAACAGATTCTCGAGCCCAACGCATTAGTTAAATATACTTTTCCTCAAGAAACATCATTAGAGAACAGCTCTTGAAAAGAACTTGAGTTGTCTCAGCAGAAATGAGATCAGACTCCCACTTGGGCTAAAGACAGTAGTTACTCGGTTAGAGAGTGTACATAATGCTTCGAACTTCCCATGCTATTCCCTCTCAGTACGAGAATGATCTGCTCAGAAAAAGGCCACTAGTTCAATCAGATGTTTGAAACCGAATTCCTCTTCTTTATAAATGAAAATTAGTCACTTCTTGCAGAAAGATGGAATGGTTTCTGGCCGAATGTTAGAGTAATTATGGGAATTTCCTTATCGAGACATTAGAGAAAAGAATCAAAATAGTAGCTTATATGCCCCCAACCAGCAAAATATGTACATTATAAACAAGATCCGCGTCTTCAACAAATGAAAAGAATCTAAACAGCTAGTTGAAACCATGTATGCATGACAAAACACTTGAATTTCATATCATATCAATTATGTTTACTGATCGTTTTATTAGCTACAAATTATATATTTAGTGATGTTTATGCTGCTTTTCTTCCAGAGTAAGTGTGTTCAGTGTCATGATATCGCCTTCTCTAAGAAGCTCTTCCTCTCGAGAAGTGCCGTCTCCTTTCTTGTGGAGAGCAGGAAACTCTTTTTTCGTCAAGGGTATCAATAAGTCCTCTTCTTCCTCTTCTTCTTCATTAAAGTAGCCATTGACCAAGTGACGAATTCTTGGACTTGCAGGAGCAGATAGAGGTTTAGGTATCTTTTTGACTGTAGATTCCATGTCAATTTGGTCATCATCATCAACGAAAGAATTAGGGTATACGCGACGTAAAGCAAGCTGGCGTGCCTTGATGTATTCCAATCCCATGCGTTTCCAGTCTAATAGATCTGATAGACGCTCTGTACGGTTACGTTGATTGATACGTTGTCGGCGAGTCTTTTGACAGAAGCGGAACATTTGTTCGCACAGCTGTTGAATGGATTCTTCAACGGATTTGAGTCTTCTGTCAACAATATAAATACCGTAATCTTCACAGTTCTCAATGTTCTCATCCATAAAGCATCCAAAGCCTGAAAGACTATGTGTTAAAGCAAGAAAAAAAAAGGATTGAGTTTCATGCATCACAATATAGATCCTAGTATAAACTTACTTTGTTGTAATAGAAGGTACACCCATCACTGTACATTCTGCAGGCGTGTAACCCCATGGTTCATAATAAGATGGAAAGACACCCAAGTGACAACCACGTACGAAATCTTCATAGTCAAGACTGAGTAAAGGATTGTTGGCATTCAAAAACTCTGGGTGAAAGATACATTTGACACGATCTTCTGGTTTGTTATACAGCTGTAGTCTTCTTAATTGATTGATGATGGGATCAGTCCCATCATCGACCATGTTGTGAGTTACAATAGGAGGCAAGCTGTGGTTCTTCAATGCGAATACACGTCTCTTCAACAACACCTTGTCTTCGCCATGCAAAAAGTCTGCAGGGTCCAATTCTTCTCCTCTTAAGGCTTTCTCATAGATACGTCTACCTACACGGCTTTGAATTTCGTTGACAGTCTCTCTCAACTGCTTAGTGACCGCTTGACCCTTCAAGGCTTCAACATTAAATGAATGAGTGGCAGCAGGCATAACAATAAAGGCAACTACAGTTGTGTTGGATTTTGCGGCTTTCATACGATCATTTAAACCTGTCATGTTTCGTCAGTATCCTTTGTCAACATGGCACACGCATAAACAAATAATACTTACGTCCTAGTGCTTCAATAAACATGTCAACACCCTTATTACGGAATTCATATCGACCAGCAGTGAAGAAATAGACTGTGTTTTCCAAGTCAAAATCGTAATGACCGTAGAAATGACCACGCACGAAATCATTGATTTTTTCCTTGTTAAGTGCATGCTTGTTCTGGAACTCGTGTACAGCTTGAAACTTAACAACATTTAAACCGTTGGGTAAAACGCCATCTGTTACATAAGTTGTCATGAGTAATCCCCTTCTCTTATACCTTAAAGACACTAATTACTTTACCTGGCTTACGCTTCAACAAATGTTCACTCTCATAGGCCGTAATATGACTGACAGTAGTGAAAACATCAGAACAATGTGCTGCACCACGCTCAATACAGTAACGATGATAGATACCACGCTTGCCTGCCTCATGATCAACATCAAAATTTCGAAGGTTGTTGTAGAAATCAACCGAGCCAGCACAGAGATAACGACCGAGCAAAGTAGCGTGTGTAGTGAAAATGGTAGTTACGTCAATCTTTCTCTGCTTGATCAATGGCAGAGGAACACCAGCTTGCCATTCATGGAAATGGGCAATAATGGCAGGGCTAAGATCGGTCTCGGTAGATTTATCCTTATACTTTTTTTTTTTTGAAACAAGTGAGTGAATTGCTTTGTGTGTTCTAGAAATAAACTTACTCTTTGAGATATTTCACCAAGGAACCAAGTAACCAAATAACCAAACAAGATGGCTTCATTTGTCTCATGGTCATTAGGAGGGCTAGGGATGCCAGCTGAACGCCAAAGATCGGCTTTCCATTCATCCAACTTTTGACTTGCACTGCCTGTGTCAAACAAGAGCACATAAGGAGAGCCTTCGACCAACCATCGTCCAAAAAGGTATCGAACACCTTGAGCAGACATATCCTCTAAAGTGTCTCGAATCTCTCCTGGAGGCAATTCAAGAGATTCAACTTCCATTGGCGCTGTCTTGTAAGACAGAGGACCGATCAAACAGTAGCGATCACCAAACTCACGTACAGTCACTGGTACTTTTGTCTTGATAACGGTATAGATGCCACCAACTGAAAAAGCAGAGAAATCAATGCTTTTGGATCTTTGCAATACAGTCTAATCTCATTTACCTTTATTAGCTACTTCCCAAGCAACTTCAAACAAAAGGGGGTTATAGACGTCTCTTCGGCTGGACATTATATTGAGTGAAAGAGAAACAAAAGAAAAAGAATTTTGCGATTAGAAGCAAACAGAAGCTTTGATAGTCTTTTTATATATCCATAGGCGATGATGTGATGAACTTTGTATTTTTTTCCCAACATAAAAAAGGATAAGCTGATTGGGGCAAAACAGGCCACAGTGTAACAAAGATATTCTGATTATTGTTTATACCGTAACTTAGCCTAACCTTGTCAACACAATAACAATTAGTCATTATTGTGTCTAATT
The DNA here is from genome assembly GCA_025331445.1 of Blakeslea trispora. Taxonomy (NCBI): domain Eukaryota; kingdom Fungi; phylum Mucoromycota; class Mucoromycetes; order Mucorales; family Choanephoraceae; genus Blakeslea; species Blakeslea trispora. The sequence goes on along the minus strand of JAIWNE010000008.1, from coordinate 296,869 downwards.
TTGCTAAATGGGAATGTATGCTTATTTCTTCTTCTCTAGCAGTACATCATTATCTTTTGTCCACTTCTTTACTGTCTTTATGAATTTCGGGATTCAATAAGGTTTACGCAAAGAGCAAGTTGGAAAATCATGAAAAACCTGGGTAGATGCCTATCTCTTGCATTTTGTACGCATGTTGTATTACCATACCATAATTGAAGCATTTGTTAAATTACTAAAGCTCGGCTAATCATCTAAACCCTCTTTTGTTTGTGAACAGTACAATGTTTGATATTCACCAGTTGAACTACTTGACCCTTTTGAATGTTGTCGATCTTGAATAACATGAGTTGACATCAAATTTCAGCATCTAGTCAAAAGAGAAAACAATCAAGTAGATGTCCTTTTGAGTACAAGACATTACTAACAAATGTAGTACAAGACAATCAAATCTTTGGCTTATCAGTTAACATTTGTTCTCGCATTGTTTGCACAAAATTATTGTATTTTGGGCTATTTTGCAGAAAACAAGTGGTTATACTCAAATACTAACAGACTATAAATCGTTGTTGTTGTCAACCAAACTAAAAGAAACGGTCTTCTTTTTAGTTTCAAACTGCTTCCAACTGGATCAAGGGCCAGTCCATTGTATTTTTCATATTTAACTGAAAAGATGGTTAAAGTGTTCTTGTGTTTCTATCGACCGAGACCTCTTTAATATTTCGTACTCTGACAAGTTTAAACAAAATTGACAACTTGAAGTGTTCAATCGACAGTCCATGCCCTGTTTATTTGTAAATGGTCTAAGAAGTGATGTGTCGGAAAGGAGCTGTTTAGTTCGTTTGTTTTGTTCGAGGAAATAAGATTACTCTTATGGTTGTGCCAAAGCTTGAGTTTCTGAATGAGGAGCAAGTCAAAGCGGCACCTCAATATACAACAACCACAATTAGGCCTTTATTATTATTATTCATTTCTCTTTTTTGTCAATCATATATATATATATATACATCTTTTCATTCATATGAGGGCTAGCTGTTTGTCTATATGCGAAATCCCCAAACCTCTAGTTCTACACATTCAAATTCTGGATGAGGTGATAACATTTCATTGTCAAATGTAGGGCAAGTTTGGCTATATCCCTTTTCTAATTCAGAGTTGATCCAAAGACCAAATACGCCTTCACTAAATTGCAAAATAAAATACATGGTCAAGTCTTTTTACTATTATGCATATCACAATAACTTTACCCTCCACCAATAGCAATAAAATCAACGTCTGATAGAATCATATACTCGTTCTTCCCTGTCCAATGATATGCGTCAACTCGAGACTGAAGAGCATTCCATTTCCATAAGAAACTTGTATCGAGTTAGAATTGTTCTTTTATTTCATTTATTTTATTCGCTTACCATTCACCAGTACCATAATATCGTGAACCAGGCTTCAGGGATTCGTTTAGGAAAGCGCCAAAAACCTAGATGCACTGATATCAGATTTCAATTGCTTGATGAGTACCAAGTGCGAGATTCTTTACATTGTCATCGGCATCTTTTATTGCAAATACGCATGGGCCTTTGTTGGATTTAACTAGACGATAAAGTGATGATAGACTAATACCATGCTGATCCAAACTATACAACAGGCTCATTTCGCTTGAGAGACGATATCTCCGTGGTAATTCTGCACAGAGCTTTTTTATTTCGAAACAATGATATGAATTGTGAGTGCCAAGACTACAGGAAGAAGCGATTGGCTTTGTGCTTACTTACTGCATCTGCAATCTCTTGTGTTAAGACAGTTTCGGTATCTATTCTACGACCTACTAACTTGACAGAGTAGCTCATTTTTTGTTGATAGCAAGAAAGAGAAAAGAAACAAAGGGACTATGTGAAGGTATATGAATAAGCAAGAAAGCCTAAAGTTGAATGCGAGATCTCGAATAAAACTGAGACACTCTGAAGAAAGGCACACAAATTTGTTTCAGCGAAAAAAAAGCGAGAGGGTAGAAGACTCTGAGAATAAAATTAAAATTAAATAAAAAATCGAGTTTAGTACGCCAATAGTAAAAAAGCTTTTTTTTTTGTTTTGAAGAATGTAAATAATGAGTTTATTGCAATGAATAGTAATAAAATAAAAGGGCCAAAGTATACAATAAATAGAAAAAAGTCTATAGTGATAGAAATTAACGAGAAGACAGAGCTTTGTGAGCTTCTGCTAGTTGCTCTTCTAAAACCTTAATACGGCTTTCGTAAGAGGATTCCTTGGCTTTCAGATTGGTCTTTTCGGAATCCAACACAGCCACACGCATCAGCAAACCAGCATTGATTTTTTCAAGCTCAGAGACGCGGAGTTCCAAGCTTTCCATCTTTTGTACTTTACGGAGACGAGAACGACGAGCAGCATCTGTGTTCTTTTGTCGCTTGACAGCAGCATCGTCGGCAGGATCAATATCATCAGAAGAACGCTTTCGAGAGCGAGCAGGAGAAGCAGAGAAAGCGGGAGCTCTAGCACTTGCAGTGGCAGGAGACAAAGCAGCAGAAGATGTGTTGGCACCAACAGCAGACATGAGAGCAGAAGGAGAGGCGACTGCAGCGAGAGCAGCCAAAGCGGCTGGCAATGATTCTCCAATATCAGCAAACAAATTAGCCATGGTATCGGGTGTTGGTGAGGCAGCAACAACAGCAGGTGTAGCAGCAGGTGTCACGGAAGCGCTGGCATCCGAAGTAGATGGTGAAATGGGTGTTTCAGGAGTAGCGGAAGTAGCTGGCAAAGGATAATATTGAGGAGTAGGAGATTCAAGAATGGCAGAGACATCAAGGTCAACATTGTCAAAGAGACAAGCAGGGTTGGACTCAACTTCTTCTTTAGCTTGATAAGGAGGAGACATGAGAAATTGATCGAGAGGAGTGGCAATCTCAGGAGAAGAGTTAGCACTGTACTCTGAAAGAAAATCTTGCTTGAGCCATTCGTCAAACATGGATGAAGATTCTTGAGCTGGGGCACCTGTAGCAGGGCTAAGGGCTTGATAGAGTTGAGAGAATACGTCTTGAGGCATCTTTTGAGTGTCGATATAGTTTTGAGTGGTAGTAGATGACATTGTTATAGATATTTTGATTTCAAAAAATAAATTCTAAACTGTGGGATTGTAATAGATTTCAAATAGATTTCAGTAGGGTAATAATACTGGTGGTTTTCGAGACTTGCACGTCTTTTTTGTAGTAGTGAGTTTGGAGTTTAAACATAATAGCGAGATATTGGTATAAACCATATTGGTTTCTTTTTTTTTTGGTTCTTTTAATCGAGAGATTGATACGAGGGGGGTTCTAGTTTAATCGACAAGTGGTCCGGAGCGAAGCGAGCAAAAAATTTAAGCGGTGAAAGCCATTGTATCGAATAAAATACACAGAGCTTACAAATAGTTAAGGGGGGTGGACAAAAACAAATAATTAATTAATAGTAGATGTTATATACAGCAATAAGAATGTGTATATAAGAATAGAAGAGGGGTGGGGCGAAGAGCAATATTAGAGCGATAAGATAGTTAAAATGGGTGAACCAAACCCTTAGGGAAAACTTTTATAAAAAAAAAGATGAAAAAGAAAATCACTAAAGATGATGGGAAAAAAATTAGGTATTTATACAACTCCCCTGAGCTGTTCTGATTGGTCGCTTTTCAGAGATAACAGAATGACTCATTCCGCGACTTTCCTAGTATAGTAGTGAAAATATATTTTTAGTGACTTTTTTTTTCTGAGAATTTTGCAGCAGATAATGTCGCCTTTGATTGGATTGAACTTTGCTTTTCTCTAGTGTTTTATTATTCTTTTTGTTACTATGACGACTGTTCACCCTGACAGTTATTATTGGGGACATGTGTAAGCCCATTTTTTGATGTGTTCCCTCCTTTTTTCGCGCGATTTATATGGCTTACTGATGTCGTGTTTCTATAGCACGTCTACTATAGATTGGTGTGAAGTAAGCAGTTGATATATTTGTTTATTACTGTGTTTCTTAATAAAAAAGGACAAAAGGAAAACTATACGGTATCTCCTTATTTGGCCGAGTTTTTTAATACGACCACAAATTTGGCGTTCTGTAAGTTGAGTAAAATCCAACACATAACAGTTAAACTGAGCCTATAACAGTGTTCACTTCCTTATTTGGAATCTACAATATCTGGAGAAATGGGTCAAACAAGGCATTGATTTTGGCATATCTTGGTGTGATTTTTGTTGGGTTTGGCTCGTGCGTATGATGACAGAAAAAAAAATAAGCAGCCTTTTCGAGCTCAATTTTTTTTTTCTTTAGCTGGTGCTTTCATATGACACTTCAATACGAGATGCAACTATTAGATGAGTTGCCGAGTAAGTTGATTAGAGGGGATAAGTGAACAAATTGCCCCCTTTTTTTCTCATTTCAAACAAATAGTGATTTATGTGGCAAGTGTTGTGATGTGGCTCACGTAAGTTACTCCCCTCTCTCTTATCGATTGATCTCTACTTGAGCTTATTGAGTGTTTGTCTATGCCCAGATTTCTTGCAGATCCAAATAGCTCAAATGGCTACAAAGTACCTTTTGCATTGGCACTTTATTCGGCCATTGTAACTTGGTCCTATTTGCTCATCAACAATCCTGTGTTTCACCAAGTGTGCTATGCAGCTCTGATTTTAGGTATTGTGTACAGATCTATTGTCCTTCATCATCAGATTCCCAAGGATATGACCTATGAACGATCTCGTATGCAATCTTTACTATGGATGTCTGCATTCGGATTTATCATTGCTTTTGGCCTCTGGAATATAGACAATGTATTCTGTCATCATTTAAGGGCATGGCGTCACACTGTTCCTTTGGCAATTGGAGCATTAAGCGAAGTAAGCCATCAAGGCAACCATATACTAACGCTTACTGAAACCTTCTCTCTTTCTATTTTTAGCTCCATGGATGGTGGCACATAGGAACAGGTAAGATATAGAATGCTAAAAAAACACACAAGCATACTGACAATCATTCTAATAGCCATTGGATGCTACTATTTTGTTGTCTTTTGTGAATGGATTCAACCTACTCTTGCTAGAAATAGCAGTCTCAGATACACTCTTTACTGGCTAGGACCTTTATGTTATTTAAGACCAAACGAGAGCAAAAAAAAGCAATAAAACTGCATGGTTTAACGTGACTCCAAAAATATCCTTTTTTTGTTTTCCCCCTTTTTTTTCTCTTTTTTCTTTTATTGCATCCTATGTTACGACACGGTCGAGTTCCCTCATTATCATCTGTTTCTAACCTGAGTGGCACTAGTTCATTGGCTTCCTCAGGGTCACCTCATTCGTCTCCTATCAATTCACCCTATGTCTCACCTGGTGGTTCACCAAGGGAATCATTCAACAATCATTTCTCTAGAGGCATGTGTCTTCAGCCACCTACTGGGAGTAACCAAGGAACAAAATCAAATTCAACCAACACGTTTGTTCACAAGCTGTACAAGTAAAGCACTTTAGAAGAATAGAAAAGGAAAATTGGTTGATTTCTTTGTAAATTTAGTATGGTCATTGATGCTCAATATCAGCATTTGATCGCCTGGAACTACACAGGCTCTTCGTTTATCGTATGCAATATCATGGAGTTCTCTAGAGATGTGCTTCCCAAGCATTTCAAACACAATAACTTTAGTAGTTTTGTAAGACAGCTTAATATGTAAGTTGATTCAAGGTGTTGATTGATGTAACTAAAGCGTTATTCCGTCTGTCCTGGTGCAGGTATGGTTTTCATAAGGTCAACAAATCACCTCGAGGACATCGAACATCAGCTGAAAACCAAATTTGGGAATTCTCACATTCAAAATTTGTTAAAGACAGACCTGACTGGCTAGATGATATCAAGCGAAAGTCAATTGAGTCTGACAATAGTAGCACACATCGTTCTCATCATCAAAACGATATCAGTTCACATATGGCAATGATGCAAGTATCACAATCAGAGATGGTGCAACGGTTAATGCAGTTGCAAGAAAGTTTTTCTCAAGTCGTACACGAATTGGCAGAGACAAAATTACGACAACAAAAACAGCAACATATGCTCAAGAATTTGCTTGACTTCTTATCCAAAAACGGTGCGCAATGTAAGCTGTGCATATTGGATTTAAGCTTACTTTATGATTAAACCAATTTTGTAGTTCAGGTATCGCCTGAATTTAATATGAACGGATTTGATCATCATCAGCAAAGTCATCCTAACGAAAGGCCACCTTCTATCTTTGTCACTTCTCATGATGCTACTGCACCTGGGCATAGCCATCTAAATGAATCTTCCTATATATCACAACAGCAACAACAACAACAACAAGCAATGCATATGGCATTTTCGAGAGCACAACCTCAACAAACATTCACATCATCCGCGTCATCCATATCTCAGCAACATAGGCATCAACAGCGCATAGCACCTCCTGCACTCACAGTCCAAACACATAACTTATCCTCTCAGTTTAATTTATCACCAGGACCGAATTCTATGGATCCAAATTCACCTGCACTGAGTGCATACCATACAGCATTGAATACACCTGTTTCTTCTAGTCCAAGTCCATTTATACCAGATGATGACATTCCAATTCTTTATAGTCCACATAGCCCGATTGCAGTTATTCCATTCACAATTTGAAAATAAATTTGCAGATGAAAAGGTATTCTGTTATTTTAATAGCTGGGATAACAATCACCAAATTACCATAAAAAACTTTGTCTTGCAGCTATTAGCGAAAATCTGACATTGATAAAAAAAAAGAGGGGAGAGAATCCTAACATTTTAATGCTCAAGAATATGTGTAAACTGGTGTTTGATCTACACGAGTTTATTTCTGACTTTATTTGAGGAGGGGAATATGACAGGGATTACTGTTTGTGAAGGAGAATGGCATCTCTGTTGAATTCGTCTTTGCTTTACCACTCCCAAACGAATTAGGTCAATGGTTTTGAAATGAAAGTTCAGATGTGCCATAAAGAACACCTATGTAGAATCATAACCCAATTACGCGTGTAACAGCATCGGTCAAAATCAGATAAAAAAATTGGGCTTGAGCAGGTCGAGAGAAAAAAAAAGAGAAGGAGGCGATACTAACTTTCTATTTATCAATGGCTTTGACATAGATTGCTTGATATTTTCTTCATGTTGTTCAATAAACAGAGCTTTTGTTGTTGCCTTGACTCGATTTGGTAAGGCTATAGGGTGTGCTCTTGAAACATAGCCTTTCCCTTTGGGCAATCAAGTCGAGTTTTTTTTTTTTTTAGGGAACAATCATTTTCTGTACAACCTGTCAGAGCTTATCAATGTCAACACTGCATATGCTCCTTAGTCTGATTGAGGCTAAATGCTTCAAAGGGAGGCGATAGTCTACAGTTACACTGTATTCAAGGTTTCGAAATTCCAATGAAAAATCGCTTATTTTTTTCTCTCTCTCTTTTTTTTTTTTTACAAAAATGATTCAGCTAATCAAAATAAAGAGGCAATCGCATTACATAATACTGGTTGTGGTGGGAGCATGCTTCTTATATTATCTTTGGTTGTTCTCAAAAGGAGAGCCTGCTTACGAATCGAGTTGGACTTGCACAGGCACAGGTCGGCATCAGATCTGTGAGTTTAAGCATCTCTGTGTCGATCGTTACCGAGGGCCTTTTGTTATCTCGGACAAGGAGCCACCTCGAGTTAATGTTGTTAATGCAGATGAAGATGGAGACATTTGGTTTCAGCCAGCTCGTATAGCTCCTTATAGCTTATTACGAGTCGAACACATCACCGAGACCTTATTTGTATATGGTCTTTATGCGCCTTACCATTTCTCACACATGCTCTACAATGGTCTGATGCCTCTCTACAGTACAATGCAGTCCTATGGAGCTTCTGATCAGGTCTGGACAATGCGAGCAGGCACTTTTCAGAACAAACATACACCTGTCAGTCTCATTTCATCACCTCCTTTACAAAACGGACATGATATTGTACTTGAGAGAGCCGACCTACTTACAGAGCAACAAACACTGCCTCCACATCAGCCAGTCTGCTTTTCGAGAGCTATCGTAGGCTCCGGCAATCGATGCTCGCATAATTATTGTGAGAGTCAAATACCCGCTGATCACTATGCCTCTTTCAAACAAGCAGTTCTAGATCAACCAGTTGTTTCAAACAATCCATGTGCTGCCTCAAGGATTGTCTTCAAGGAGAGTGGTCAGTATAGGGTTGGTATCCTAAACCGAAAACATTCAAGACATATTACCAACCTTCCTGACTTGATTGCTCGGCTTTCATCCATGACTCAAGAACGAGATGGTATTGATTTTAGTGTGGTCACTATTGACTTTGAGTCAGGGTGCGATCTGCTCAATACGGCACACACCACAAAAGATCTAGATATTTTGATTGCACCTTATGGAAATGGATTAGGTGCAGGCTTATTTATGAAAGATGATTCTGTCGTGATATCAATCATGTCTAGATATTGGAATGATGGATGGTTCAAATTTCCTATGACCGCTATAGGTCGTCGTATCTTCAACTTTGAATGTACAAATGAAGTATGCAAGGAATATGATCCAAAGCTGGCAAAACAATTTCTGGACATGTATGATGTTCAACTCAATTCTACTGAAATGCATGAATTTATGACTACAAGCAACCCAGAGCCACTTTTGGAAAAGTACATACCTGGCTATGCATGGTACCCATTCTTGCAGTACTATAAAGATGTGGCTCGCAGAGTGGACACAGATCGTTTTATACCATTTCTAAAACAAATCATGTACAACAAGCCGTCTGTCAATACCTCATATCCTGAATCCTGTAGAAGGCCCAATGTATGTTGCGACTTGGATTGTAATGAAGCATTAGAACGAAGTATATTTAGTCAAACAAGCGCATGGCAGTAAGAGTAAAATAAACGAGAGCGTATGTCACAGTGGATCTTTGTCTATAGGGCAACTTGGAACACCAGAGCATTTAGCAGCCTGCAGCGATCTTTCTTTTTTTTTCTTTAATATTTGTAGAACAAACTGTATGGCAAATGTGAATGTATCATCGACAGCACATTGAAAACGTTTGAAATATTCTGCATATGCAATTGAATACTAGATAGCCAACTACGAGCGATACAAAGCTCCAAGGGGATAAATGATTAATAGACTAGCTTTCTTTTTCTATTAAAGAGGCACAATACTGTTAGTATAGAAATGTCTTTGGTTACTTGATCCAAGTGCTACAAATAAATGAATAACAGTTTTAATATTGTTGGTGTTTTCAACGCAACACAACTTCATTGATCCAAGACTTGCCTATAAGTACACTCTATCTTTTCATTAACAATCCCCCTTGACTCATTAGATTACCAAAGTGTAGATCGCAAAATTACAATTGAATCCTCTATTCGGCGAACTTAGGGTATCTTCTTTAATTATATTTTAAACTCAGGGGTGTTCCTAAAGATGTATTCAAAAAATAAGTTTCATTACGAATTTTATCCGGAAATGAGGTTTGCTTATCAAAAAGATATAGATCATACTAGTGAAATTAGCATAACTAGATACCCTTTGTTTTTCCACAACTTTTAAGGTAGTTTGATCATTATAACCTATATTTTCTTGATAAGCAAACCTCATTTCCGGATAAAGTTTGTAATGAAACTTATTTTTCGAATACATCTCTATCTAAATATTCTGGCGCTGAGATATCACTCTGATCATGACGTTATAATTACTTTTTTTCATCATCTCATATCAATTTCACTTTTGTCAATAAAGAAGTTGCCATTGCTTGAATAAACAAGTTGAACGGAACTCTTCGGCCCACTATGAGTCATGCTCTGTACGCAATAGCCAAACATGTGTAACGAATGAAAATCAATTGCTTTTTTCTATTATTTGTATTTTCTGGAGAAAGAGAATAGCGCTAATTTGCTTCAGATGGAACCAAAAGACCTCATGATATCATTTCTGATTCTGGTTACATTATATAAATAGCTTTCCTAATACGCACCTTTTTTTCCCCTTTATCTTCTTTATACACTCAAACCATGACTGATTCGAAAATACCTCTCTATTCCAACAAGTACTTCTTGGCCTGTACAGTAGGTGGAATTCTTGCATGCGGGTAAGTCAATAAGGTCTGAGTTTCTTTTCTGCATAAACTTATGCATTTATTAGACCTACACATTCGTTAGTGACTCCCTTGGATTTAGTCAAATGTCGTAACCAGGTAAGAAGAGGATCGACAAGAGTAGCATGTCAACAGGATGAGAGAAGCAGAGATTAACGACAATGCGATTTTTCATATGAAAACAGGTCAACCCTGGATTATATAAAGGTACATTTGATGGTTGGAAGACCATTTCTAAAGCAGAAGGTATGCGTGGTATTTTTACTGGTATTGGTCCTACTGCTATTGGATACTCTCTTCAAGGAGCTGGTAAATATGGTTTCTACGAAATCTTCAAATATAAGTATGCCAAAATGGCAGGCGAAGAAAATGCTGAAAAGTACAAGACCTTCCTTTTCCTCGGTGCTTCTGCTTCTGCTGAACTCATTGCTGATGTCTTGTTATGTCCTATGGAAGCTCTCAAGGTCCGTATGCAAACTTCCATCCCACCTTTTGCCAAGACTACAAGTGAAGGTTTCAAGAAGATTCTTGCAACAGAAGGTGTTGCTGGTTTCTACAAGGGACTTGTGCCTCTCTGGGGTCGTCAAGTACCTTACACAATGGTCAAGTTTGCTTCATTTGAAAAGACTGTCGAACTCCTTTACAAGACCTTCATGACCAAGCCCAAGGAGGAATACAACAAGGTACAACAGTTGGGAGTGAGTTTTGCCGGTGGTTACATTGCTGGCGTTTTGTGTGCTGTCGTATCACATCCTGCTGATGTCTTGGTGTCTAAGCTTAACAACTTGCCTGAGCCTGCTCCAGGAGAGAAGCCTGCAGGTATTTCTGATGTTGTAAAGAAGCTTGGATTCCGTGGTCTTTGGACAGGTCTTGGTCCACGTATTGTTATGATCGGTAAGTTGTATTTCGTTTTTGGTTTGCAAAGATGAACCCTAATTCTTTTTCTTTTTTTTTTTTATTCAAAAGGTACTTTGACTGGTCTCCAATGGTTAGTCTATGATACATTTAAGGTCTCCGTCGGTCTTCCTACCTCTGGAGGAAAATAGATGTCTATTTATTGCTTTTCTGTTTAATAATAAAACCAACAGTTGAATATACTATTTTCATATATATACTTTGTTGAAAACAGTTTGGTTGAACTTTTCAGTAAATCATGTATTAAATAACAAAAGCACAAAGCTTCCTATATTAGCCTTTCCGTTTGAGTATGCTCATTCTTAAGTGGTCAATTTTGGTACATTATTTCCAAAAATGGTACACTTTGTGTGTTTTTGTGCCCTTTTTTTATTTTCTATTTTCGCGTTGTAACAAAGTTACAAAATAAAGTACTGAAGCCTATGTTCTATAGCGTTTTTACAATCCCAATTAGACATGCCATGCCTTTATCTGAAGCACCTTGCGGAACTCATTCACTATACGTGATATGCTCATAAAATCTAAACAAAGATACTTTAATTGTGCATTGATATAGTTTGCTGGTATACTTTCCTCTTTCTTCTTTTTTTCCAACTCCTTTTCAAAGCAGTTGACATTTTCAGCGAAAGAAGGTCAAACCAATTATACACAGGCAACCAATGAAAACGTACAATCTCAAACAGATGGACAAAGTTCAAAGTATTGGTGTTCGTATTAATGCCTCGACAAAGCATTCTCTTGTACAAAGAATGAGAAAAGAACGCACATCACCCAGTAGTACAAAATTAACTTTCAACAGAATCCTGAGTTGAGTTTTTTTTTTTTGGTCCAAAAAAGCAGACCATTTTTTCTTTTTTCTTCTACACAAAATATATGACTATGTCATATTCCAATTCGTATCTACCGGAAAGAGTAGACTCGCTCCATCACAAAACCGATTCCCAGCCGCAACAAGACCATGTACCTGTTTCCATAGAGGACGTTGCTTATACAACTAGCGTGACAACAACGTCTGAGTCTTTTCGCAAGAGAAGTCAAGCATATACACGTAGAACAGCCAGTGATTACAGTGACTCAGATCTAGATTTAGCCAACTCCAAAACAAACAAACTGAAGCTAAGGAAAGAGGAAGCCAGGAGTTTTTCTCGTAAGAGAGACATGTATATAGCTGCAGCCTTGACTGTTTGGGCCGGCTATATTCGATTATACAAGATACATCAACCTTCTTCTGTTGTGTAAGTAGTTGGTAATGAAAGAACAACATGAAACTTACATTGGGTGATAAAAGGTTTGATGAAGTTCATTTTGGTGGATTTGCAACAAAATATATTCGTACTCGGTTTTTTATGGATGTACATCCTCCTGTACGTGTTTGCCTAAATTTGCATTTCATAACAATACTCATTTATTCCCCTTGTTTACAGTTGGCCAAAATGATGATTGCACTCGTAGGAAAATTGGCTGGATTAAATGGATTTGACTTTAAGGAAATTGGAAAGTAAGAAGCAACGTGAGAGAAAGAGAGAGATAGAAAGAATGAGTGATGTTGATATTGTTTTATGTGTATAACAAAACAGGGATTATCTGGAGGAAAATGTACCTTATGTAATTATGCGTACATTTTGTGGTATTATGGGATTATTGGTAGTACCGATTGCTTACCTCACTATTCGTGGAGCTGGTCATTCTATGGCTGCTGCTTTAGTAGCTGCTTTTATGGTGTGCTATGGTAAGTCAAATCTAACATTCTGCTCCTACCTATCTGTATCGCTCAGCTTTCTTTTATGCCATTTAAAGATAATGGCTTAATTGCTAACAACAGACTGATTCTATTGGATCCACCACTCTTGTTTTTCACATCAGCTACTGTCTTGGCATGGATCAACTTCCATAATCAGAAACGCAGGTAAGCGCGCTGAGAAAAAGAGAGGGAGAAAGAAAGACTCTGGTGTAATGAACTATGGTTAGACCTTTTCAATTCTGGTGGTACTTCTGGTTGTTCTTGACTGGTTTGGGCTTAGGTTTGACTGTAAGCTGTAAATGGGTTGGTTTGTTCACGATTGCTACGATCGGTTTATCAACAATAAAAGGATTGTGGGAAATATGGGGAAATACACGCACTCCAGTGGTAAGTTAACCCTCCCCCTCATAGAGAGAGTCAATTGATGAATGGATTGTTCTTAGGATACATTCATTCGCCATTTCGGTGCTCGTGCAATGGCATTGATTGTATTACCCGTTATCGTCTATATGCTTATGTTTCAAATTCACTTCCACTCATTGCCCAATAGTGGAGAAGGTGATGGATTCATGAGCCCTGAATTCCAACAAACTTTGGATGGTCATACCAGCATTGATACTCCTATTGGTTCGTATTGTATAACATACTAAATCATATTGGCTGCTAACAATTTTTGTTAGATATTGCTTATGGTTCCAAGCTCTTTATTAGACATGTTGCAACCAAGGGAGGCTATCTTCATTCACACCCACACGACTATCCTACAGGAAGTAACCGTAAGTAAATCTTCACCTGTTTTCTGCACCACTAAGTAAAGGGATCAAGCTGACGTTTATGCATTGTGTAGAACAACAAGTGACTTTGTACCCTCATCGTGATGACAATAATTGGTGGACCATCTATAAGGTTGGAGACGAAAACCCTTCAACTGTTGAATATGTCAAGCATGGTGACATTGTCACGCTTATGCATACCAGCACCAATAAGCGCTTACATTCGCATAACATTAGAGCACCTATGACTGACCTTGACTACCACAATGAAGTGAGGTAATACATATCAAAGCTTTGAAAGCGGTCTGATCGACTCATCATATAAAATTTTCTTCTTTATGGTTAGTACTTATGGATTCACCAATTTCACAGGCGATGAAAACGATCATTGGCGAGTAGAAATCATACATGGTGACAAGTCAGATCCAGAGTCTTCGCAGCGTCTTCGAACAATTCATACTAAGTTTGCGTTAGTGCATGTTATGCAGCAATGTTCTTTGTTTTCTCATTCTGTGAAATTACCCGAATGGGGATTCGATCAGCAAGAAGTAACATGTATCAAGGGCGGTAAAATTGCAAAGACAGTTTGGTACGTGGAGTCTACGGAAAATCCCTTGTGTAAGGATACAATGCTACTGTTTTTGTCAATGAAGAAGAGTTTCCTTATTTATGTGAATTTCTCTTTTTTTAGTGCCTGAGGATACTGAAATGGTTTCATACAGAAAATTAGGTTTCTTGGGCAAATTCATTGAACTCAACAAGGTCATGTGGGATACAAACAAAGGTTTGACTTCTTCTCATCCATACGACTCAAGACCAGAGGTAAGAAAGGTTCAAGTTATCATTAAGGTTCAAGTGTAACTAATCTCGATCTAGTCCTGGCCTTTGCTTCGTCGGGGAATTAATTTCTGGGGAAAAGATAATCGACACCTTTATTTGCTGGGAAATCCATTAGTTTATTGGGCAGCAACAACATCTATTTTAGTTTGTTTCATGCTAAAGGGTATTTTTATGATACTCGATAAGAGAGGCATTCAAAAGGATTTTGGAGGTAAAAAAATATGTCCAATCAAGAGGGATTGACAGACCAGAACAAAAAAGATCAGTTATGGGCGCAGTGCACTGACACAAAAGCTTATTAGAACTTAGGAAATTCTATGACGAATCAGCTGGCTTTTTCCTTGCTGGGTGGTTATTGCATTACTTACCCTTTTTCCTTATGGGTCGACAGTTATTCTTGCATCATTATATGCCTGCACTCTATTTCTCCATCCTGTTATTCAGTGTCGGGTTTGACCTGTTAACGATTCGACTGGCCAATCGAAAGAGACTTGCAGCAGCAGTGATGACTATAGTTTCTGTTATTTGTGTTTACCGTTTCTTCATACCTATTACTTACGCAGAGCCCTGGACACAGTCACTTTGTCAGGCAGCAAAATGGCGATCTACGTGGGATTTTGATTGTGCTCAGTAAGTGTTTCATGTCTATTTTAGAAATTATGTCCTACGACCCTTACACTTACATGGTAACTGTAAATTGATTAGATTTCACCACGATATCGAAAGCTATAAAATTCCTAAACCTTTAATATTGGAGGGAATCAGCAAGGTCAAAGACGCAGTCAGCTCCTATTTAAGCAATCAAGGCCCAGAGGCTGTGGAAGGTATTAATCTTGTTTCTGATGGGGTCAATCTTTCAAAGGCAGTCTCTTCCCTTGCTGAGGAAATAATCACTACAGGCACAGCCTAGAAAAAGCTCAATTAGGCGAAGTGTCCAAAAAAAAAAAAGGCCTTTTGTTTTCCATGTTACACACAATTAAGAGCAGACTAAAAGCCTTTATATCTATGAGAAGAACTTTTCTTTTTCACTCTTTCTTTTTCTTTTCTTGTCTTCTTTTCTCTCTTTTTATTTTTCTGCCTCTAATTCAATCCGCCATTACATTCCTTCACCAATTGATAACGAAAGTTATATATCAATAATAAAAAAGAAAGCCGATCTGATATAAACCGACATGTTGATTCATTCATTCATCAGATCATTACTGACCCTTCTTACATTATTCTTTGCTTCAACAAACGCTGGTAAAATAAGCACAAAAAAGTTTTAGCAGTATAACTTATTGAAAATTCTGCGTTACACAAAACTAACTGGTTACTTTAGTAAATGTCTCAGGCACTTGTAATTCATATCCATCAAATGCCACTTGTTCCGTAAATAGCTTTAAAGATACACAGTATAATAAACGCATTGGGAAAACTAACATGCTTTTTTTTCCAATAGAGTTTCGTAAACTATTCAGTATTTCTACCTATCAACATCACTGTATACCAGGTCGAGACACAGTTTAAGCCACTCGAGAAACTCGGTCCTTTGTTGGCAAAAGTTAGTCCTGTCTGCTATGATGTCTTCATGCGCTATCAGTGTTCGAAAGCATACGCAAAATGCGAAGTAGATTTTAGCTCATCGAGTAAAGTACCTTTTTTTTTTGTCTGACACCGAAATTTGTTTATACTCACTCTATTTTACGTTTGTGTCGCTAGCTATCAACGTCTATTCAGCTTGTGAATCATCGTGTCAACAAGTTCATCAGGCCTGTGGTGCCATTTTTGACATGGCTGGTTTTTCAGAATATTTGCCTAGTTGCTCCACTGAAGCGACCACAATGGGACACACTTTACAACCAGACGATGCATGCAATCAAATACCGACTAAATGTAAGATTGTCTTACAAATTAATCAAAGTTCTAGCTATGATTCGAACTGTAATAATATTAAATTGTCATTTGTCTGTATTTTTTATTAATAGTAACTTCAGAGCAAATTCAAACCGGCAAACTCAACTTGTCTGCTGTTCCTCAAGGTTTTGTTATGAAATCATGTCCTTCACCTTTCATACTTGATCCACTTGCAAAAGCCGGTACAACAGATACAGTTGATGCAAGATATTGTTTATTTGGGTGTTGTATTCCTTGTCCTGCACAATCCTATGTAAGTCATTTCAATCTTGCATGGATCTAAATTTTGACACTCATAATTTTACCCCTCAAAAAAAAAACGCTGGTAATTTTCCTTTTTCATAACAGTTCTATAGGGAACATGTGGCTGAACGAGGCTTCTTAGCAACTGATATTCTTCGATTCATTTCTGCCGTCCTCTCATTTGTCTTGATTGTCAGCTATTTTGTTTTGCCCGACAAGAGAAGGTAATTGCCTAAAAAGAAAAAGTTAAAAAAAAAACTAATCTGTCAAAATATTCTACAATGTGTCACAAAAGACATCCCTCACTTTTGATTCTCAACATGTCTATTGCAGTCTTTTTGCTCAATATGGTTGTTTTCTTTTCGGTTGGAAATCCCAAACGTCTCCAATGTGCTGCAAATGCCGTTTCACCAGGAGCCATGGGAAATAACAACCTATGTGCTGTTCAAGGTGTCATTTTGCTCTTTGGTTCTTTATCTACAATGCTTTGGTGTGCTGCTTTGATTGTCAATTTGCATATTCATACAGTTTGGAATTCTAATTTTTTTACTCACCGATATTACTTACTGTATGCAATTTGTTGGGGTATTCCCGCCATTATCGTTTCTGTTGCACTAGGTTTGCATTCAATCAAATATGAGTTTGCCAACTTGTGTCTAGTCTCAATCGATCATGTTTTCCCTATTCTATTCTATCCCCTTGCTGCTGTTATCTGCCCATCCTTCATTGTGCATGTAGGAACCTTCATTTACATTGCCAAGACTGCTGTTCGTGAAG
Organism: Blakeslea trispora; assembly: GCA_025331445.1. Classification (NCBI taxonomy): domain Eukaryota; kingdom Fungi; phylum Mucoromycota; class Mucoromycetes; order Mucorales; family Choanephoraceae; genus Blakeslea; species Blakeslea trispora. Next base: position 279,562 of record JAIWNE010000008.1, on the reverse strand, counting down.
GTCTGCAATCAGAAATGACGCAGTCTCTTTCAAACAGTACCAACCTCGATCGTTTGCCTACTGTCAATCATAAACATGTCCTGGTGGCTGTTAAGATTCAATGGCGTGCTTTACTCTTGGCTGTTGCTGCTATTATCACTGTTTTGTTTTACTGGGTAAGTTGTTAAATACATTCTTCTCCAACAAATATACGTAGGATTGTCACTTATGGTTCCTTTTTTTGTTTGTTTGTTGTTCTGTCTAGCTTTTTTACATGACTCAAATCAGCAAAGTTACCGAATTACAAGGTCATCCTCAACATTTAATTTCATGGGTTGAGTGTATGCTTACACCTGGTAATTCTCAAAATTACTGTGCCGATATGATCGCACCACACTTGCCACCATTCGGGTTGATGGTGGCTGCAGAGTCTCTGGTTAGTCTGATTGGTGTGTGGCTCTTTGTTATGTTCGCAAAGCGCTCTCTATGGCGTGAATGGAATGACTGGATCTACGACGTACGCATGAGTCTCACTCAATCAAGCAGAAATGAAAAACCAGGCGAGCAGTTCTTTGCGCTTTAGTAAAGACATTATAATACACGATCTATACATATAGTATATAATTCTGAATTTCTTATTTCCTTTTTTTCTCTCTTCATACGCAATATTCAAATCTGACCTATAATTTTTAATTTACTAAACCTTAATAAAATGTACACTATACTAAAATGCTTTGATGAAATTGTGACACTCTTGATTGTTTGAGCAAAGACAAAAAAAGTAGCTAAAGATCAGTGTCGTTACAGAATCACATAAGAAGTGATTTTCCTTTTCAAGGATAACAGACGAACGCATATTAGCCGTTGACATATTGCGGGTGATCAAAACTAGAAAAAAAAAGACATTTAAAAGAGACTTTTTTAAGCAATTGAAGCTAGCTTGATTGAGACTTCCTTTTGTCCTTAAAAGGGTTTTAAGTACAAGAACACAGTACAATCATAGAATTTAATTTTATTTTAGAAGGAAAAAGAAGAGTACTAACTAAAGCCACTAAACTAGATATTTAACTCGTCTTACTGGAAGGAGCAATATGAGTTTTAGCATTTGAATTAATAAAATCTTGTTGTATTGTTACTAGGGCATTGACTTTTTTTTTACTCGGAAATCATTAATCCTAAAGGAGAAATGACAAAGGTGACAAGAAATCAGCTAATAGCTACTCACCTCAGTTATGAACCAATCTATGAATCATTCGGAGCAAAGTCTTGAAGAGCTGACCAATCCTAGGCAGGCTCTGAGCCGATGTGTGTTGGTCAAAACATACTTTTAGCCTCATCTATCATTGCCTATCAACCAAAGTTCGGCTACTCGAAAATATATGAATATCTAACCCTTTCTTTTCTTTTTCATTTGTGTTTCAAAAATTCTCTGACTGCAAGCTAAACTGATATTCATGTATTAAACCCAATTCGAATAATGTATTGTATGTCTGACTAATCGAGTAATAGATCGTGCTACTATGGTGTCATTCGTTATTCTATACGACATGTAGATCTAAACAGGCTCTAAAAAAATATAGCTTCAAAATAAAAGAAAAAGGCTATACGGTTTTAAGCAATATTCGGTGAAATACTTCATGATTTGATGCATTATTAGAATTTTAACATTGACTTTTTTATTAACTAGGCTTTACCATTCATGGTTACTGATTTAATCTCGATAAGTTGAAAACTTTCATCTCAGTAAAAAAAAAAAAAAAAAGACTGCATCCCGAATTGAATAATACTTCAATACGACATGATTTTAAAAGAAGCATATGCGTATACATAATATGATTGATTCTGCACTTTAGTACAAAAACCCCATTTAGACTCTACCTATCTGTGTAATTAGAACTTTCAACAAAGGCACCGAATCCCGGAAAAAGACAGCCTGTCCTACTCCAAATTGCAAGAAATCATTTTTGGAAAATTTCTAGACTGAATGGTATTTGAGGAGACTCTGTAATAGTTGGGGTTGATCCCCAGTTTATATGAATTTGAGGTTACACTCATTTACTTTGTAAATTTTGTTGAACAAAACAAATAATCTAAACATGAAACAAATGTTTGTTTGCCAGCAATACAGGAAATCATAAAATAAAATCAATAGGTAAATCAATCTTCATTGTGGAGATAACACCTGAATTGCAAAACAAACAAGTCTTTTCGCAACTTGAAACAGACTTCCAGCAGTTTAACAAATAAATTTCGATTTGTGTTTTGTACCTTTTTTGTTTTTTTTAATTTCTTCTTGTTACCATATTTACAAGTATATCAATGTGCATTTGCATCCTAAAAAAAGAAACTGGATTATGCAGTACTACGTGTAACAGTTTGATGCTCTGCCTAGGAAGCAATATACTTTACAGTCTGTATATTTGCATGATATTCTAGAGCCGAGTCCAAAAACAGTTAGATATACTTAGAATTGAGGTATTTAGTCATCTAAGCGAGCTTGGTTAGATAACTGTTTGGTATTGCTGGGAGATATGTCTATTCAAACATGTCTCTGCTACCAACTTGTGCTTTTGAAAGCTTGTTCACTCATATGTCTGAAGAACTCAATTGATGTATCTCCCCAGACTCAATTCGCGCTTTGCAATAACCTAGGTTTCGGTTTGACATTTAGAGTGATTCCAAACGATATACTCAATCCATATCGAAATTCACCCTGTCTTTCATTTCTTTACGGTTGTGATGTATTCAAAGTTTTTTTTTCTTTATAAAAAATTAAGGGCGAAAGGATACATATGAAGCAAAAGACTAAAGGCAGATACTTATCTGCGTCAAGCTTACAAATAAAGTCAACTATACTAAATCTCAACTGCAGAATAGACACAACCATATCTTAACCAAGTTTTCTTTTATAGAAAGCCGCAAGCAACAAGACAAGATGCTGGCAATGCTCTCGTCACAGTCTTTGAGCATTTTAGCTTAAGGAAGTCCCTGGCGGATACAACCATAAAAAATAAGGACAGCTTGAAGGTGAAGCGTATCATTCGACAACTCAAGACGAGGAATCTTTCTAGAGCACTTTTTTTATAGAAAAGAAGGAGATAGATCGGAAGCCGATCGTAAACAGGTATGAGCTACCTGAGCATTTGCATCTTTGCAAATGTGTCTGCATTTGACATTAACATGAAGCTTAACAATATGCTCTATGAACCAACATCACGGTATGAAGTGTTAGACACTTATACAATCCTGCTAATCGCAGAATGCAACTAAACCGAGACATTATTGTTTGATACATGCATGCAGTTTTAGGAACAGGATGATGTGACTAGCAAAAGCACATTACTCCTACCTCAGAAAACCAAGTCAAGATGGCAATAGCAAGATCATTAAGATTTCTTTTACAAGACTGGTAAGCTAGATATCATCAGATATTGACATAAATATATATGAGAAACTTGTTATAAACAAATTCTCAAGACACATGTTCAATTGCTCGAATGTAGAGTGAGTGACAGAGACAAGTATATGCTTTCTTGTTCGACCTCTGAGAAAAGCAATAATACAAAGCCATACGAATGAGTTTCAACATTTCTGGATTTTTCTTTGTTGTTTGGTATAAGTATTTTTAAAAAATAAAGATTTGGTTATATATATTTATTTAGTGTAAAGTTTGAAAATTGAATATGTCATCTAAAGTATGTCTTTATAAGGTCTGAATAAAATCGACAGATACAGAGATCAAATACCGCTGCAAGAGGATGAAAGACGTATAACAGTAAAGCACTAGCGCCAAGTCCACTTGCTACACGCACAGCTTTCTGTTTCTGTTCACTCCTTTCAGACGGTCTTATTTCAATTTTATAGCCATAATCATCAGGATCCCCCCTGGTTCTCTCTTAAGGCATAAATCAGTCAATGTCACTATTTTGTATGCTTTATCCAATTGTTGTTATAGTTGATGGCTTTTCTTGGTTTCAATGAAAAATGTTATTTTTAAATTTTGGTAAATATGGTTGTCTAAAATGGAAGTAAGTGAAGACTTCCATCATAGCTTTCTCGTTAAAACCAAACAAGATGAATTGTGTATTTTCTGTCTCTAAACAGATAGATATGAGCCAAAAAGGCAGAAAATATAATGAAGTAGCGCGTGAGTTATTGAACAGAATGAGCGGAAATAGTGTTAATCAAGCAAAGAGCAACAGTCTATCAACTTTAGGGCTACTTTGACTTTTCTTACTACGAATACAGGTATACAGAACTAAATCTCATAATAATGGTCTTAAAGAAAAAAAGAGTCTTCACACGGTTGTGTATTAGATTTCATTAAGTTCTTGGACAAAATTGTATCTTTTTGAATGAAATGAATAAAGTGCTTATCGATAAGGACTCATGAAAGCTTTAATGACAAGAGCTTAGAATTATACTTCAAGCTAACTTGCCTAAAGAAAAGCATTCATTTTTTAGTTTTGAAAGGTTGTATGATTAAAGTAAAGGATCACCACAAAAACTTCTACAATCTATGTGTCTTACAGGAGTCTAAAGAAGAAATAAATGTTGTAGAATTGTCTTTTTGAATTTTGTATTGTTATAAAATTGATCATCATTTAAAAAGAAATTACATCCATTGTTATTGGTTATTTTATTTGAAAAAAACAACAACAAGAAATAGATTTAACCTTTCCACCCTCTCCTCTAATCAAATGGTATCACTTCTATAGAAATTAAACCATTCAACCTAGACATCTCTAGTATTCCTTAAATTTTCATTTTCTTTAAATTGCGCCCATCACATAAAGCTAGGTTATCCTGCCCACGCAGTCTAGCCCTAACTATATGATCCTCAGGAGGATCCCTGCTCAAAAGGAGCCTTCCACCATCACATCTTCGGTTATAATTACATGCCATAGCGCTTCGTGGGAAGAAAACTAGACAAGTCGCCAAGAGCGAACCATAACTCATTATGTTAGAAGATCAGGTGTATCTCTACCTAATGAACAAGCTTACTCAAGCATAAAGCCGAGTTCAACCCGTCAGCACGCTTGCTCGTAGACAGAGCGCACCTAAGAGTTAGGATAAGGAAACAGAAAAACAAGAGAAAAAACGACCCTTTATATACCTTTTTGACAGCATACTATCACATGATATTTTTGACTGCTAAAATAATTTTTTGTTTTCAATAACAGTCCCAATGTTGTCACGTATACGTGCACGACAAAGCTGAGTTTGTTCCTTATCTTTTTTTTCTCCCATAGGAAGATAAGGGCAGAGAAAGAGAAAGAAGATATACAGTAAAAGAAGTAAAGTGCAAAGACCACTTTACTCGTTTATGCCGCCAATAAGCTTTTGTTACTAACTCCTCTACAATTAGTGTGATACATGACCAATATCCGAAATATGCGGAGAAGTGCTGGGTTTCACTATATGACAGAAATACACCATTTTGAACAATGTACCAACGCATTGAAGAAAAAATATAGAATTCATTAGCAATTGGTACACTAAAAGTACCCGAAGCAAGCTAGACACACTCAAGGACATTAAGCTAATGAGATTTTCCGACAAGAGTGTTGACTACAATACGAATCTTAGTACTGTCTACTTCTTCCGCAATACCAAAGCAGATTCCTTTCTCTACAATTGTCTAGATCATAAGTACAACCAACAATACGAACTGTATAAACAGGCAAACGCATATTGATACAGCTGTAATATAGCTGTTCGCATGTCAAGATTAGCTAATTGCCCTTGCACGTTTTTGCTGATACAAGAGCATCCACATATCATCTTATTCTCTCTTCTTACTGTAAAATAGTGAACAACAATCATTCTAAATGATTCGACCAAACTCTTCTGTTTACATACTAAGAATGAAGATTTGGTATCTTTGTTAATGTTGCTGTATATTTCTGTATAGTCCAACAAAGAATAAAGGTTTTGGACAAGACTCAGACTAGTTCATACAAAGAAACAACAATCAATATATTGGAAGCAATCAGCGATATGGTTAATCTGCTTTATGAAGACAAAGGAAAAACAAGTATTATATTTTCTTCTTCTTTCTATAATGATGACAAACAATGAATACAATACACTCAGAGGCAACAAGGTTGTTCAGTAGACTGCGAGCTATTTGTTAACATCTACTTGGAAAACTATACGGAAAGCCTTCAACTATTTAAACGACTTGCAAAAGAGGAATTGCTAGGAAGAAAGGTGTATATTTTATCATGATTGTTGTCACATATCTTTATAGATTAGACTCAATAAACTTTTTTTACTTATTTTTTCTCTCTGGCAGCATCTTTTCTTCCTTCTCAGAGAGAGAGAGAGAGAGAGAGGGGCAAGTCACCCATTTAAGAGCTAAAAGATATATGGGAATCAGAAAACTAAAACAATGTTTGCACTTCAATATCGAAGGTAAATTGTGCAATTTTTAGTATAACTGTGAAAAATGGCACACCAGTAGTAAAGTTCAAAGTTAAAGACGCTTAATTTCATCTCTAATTAGAGGTGCGTCATTGGAAGTAAGAATTTTCGCTGACTTGCTCTTGTTCTTAGCATATCAGTATACTAGAAAGCACATCAAATCAACCTGTGGCAGAGTTGAATGGAACACTCTTCAAAATAGTCGATAATAAGGATGGAGATGAGAATTAAGGAAACTAAAGTACTGCTATTATCTAACAATTCAAATATCAAAACAAACAAACAAACAAACAGAAACTCGAGATGGAATACAGGGAGCTGCTTAAGGATCATCAAGTCAAAAAGCTTAAAGAAGGCACATAGACCGAAACTTGTTTTATCAGCCAGATTCTTATGACAAGTGAAACTATAACTCATCCAGAGCATATATAGCATAAACTGGATGAGTTGTTGAGGACAGAAAGGCAACAATGGGTCTTTTTGCTTTTATTGGATTTGTTTAGTATGTTTTGGTATTTGTTTAGTCAGTACCGCAATACCTCTTTTGACAGCATCAAGAAAATAGATGTCTTCTCATGGCTAGATCATTTAGAGTAAGATGGTTTTCATCGAATACGCTATCCAATCTTAGTGGACTCGGAAGGTTGTCGAGTGTTGCTCATCCTCAGTGCCATTTAACATTGAAGACAGCCTCAAGCACATGAGAATTGTTGAATGATTTGCTCTTATATCTATAGGCTTCTTTTTGGCAAAGCATATCTTTTTCTTTCTTTACAGCTGAGTTAAAACAATTTTGATAGAACATTCAACAACAGCAAGTTGTCTTTAAGCAGCTAAAATTATATAACTTGAGCTTGGTACCTGTATGCAAACACAAAACTGTAGCCTTTTACCTGTTGTGATAGCTTCAATAAAGACATACTCTTCCCTCCCTCACAACCCATCCACATGATAAAACATATACATATATGAACACACAATGACATATTTCTCTTCAGCAAAAAATAAAAAAAACAAATAGTATATATGAAGATATGAGAAGACAAGATGTTTATTCTTCGTCTTCTTCGGCATCACCACCGGCAGCAGCAGCGGCTCTCTTTCTCTTAACACGACCGGGACGACCACCACCAAGAGGAGAGGTCAAGGCAAAGTCAATGTGCTTTTGAGATTCCAAACGGACAATGAAAGAGGGAACATTGACGATTTGCTTACCAACACGAATGTGACGTTGACGGATCAAGACACGGGCGTGGTGGATGGACTTGGCAAGACCCAACTTGAAGACTTGGGTTTGGAGACGACGTTCCAAGAAATCTTCAATCTTGAGAGCCAAAACGTAATCGAGCTTCATGCGGGATTCGTCAAGGACACCAATACGCAAAAGACGACGGATCAAGGCGTTACCTTCAAAGAGACGACGGGGATCCTTTTCATCGAGCTTCAAAAGTTCACGAGCAGCACGACGGATCTTGGAAAGAGTCAAACCGACTCTCCAGATTTCCTTCTTGTTCTTGAGACCGAACTCACCGATCAACTTGAGTTCTTGATCAAGACGAGCAGACTCGAAGGGACGCTTGGGGACCTTGGAGGTCTTGCTGTAAGTTCTACCAGGCATTTTAAAAAAGTAGGTGAAAGAGAAGGAGAATTCTAACTCTCTCTCGTTGCCGGACTCTTCTTAGAGTGAGCTTTTTTTTTTACAAAAAAAAAAAGATGGCTTGGTGTGACTCTTTTCTTTAGAGGAGGGCCCTTCTTTTTTATTTGACAAGTAACTCTTTTATTTGACAGGTAACTTTTTTTTTTGAATTATCTTTAGAAAGAAATAAACAGTAGACCAAGATATTTCAATGTGATCTATTCTTAACTAAATTGATGGGGGGGGGGGTTTCTTTGACATACTGTGAGAGAGAAGAGTTATTTATGATGCTAAGAAATCAAATAAAGCGGCGTTTTATTGCAAAAGTAAATCTCTCTCCTCCTTTTTTCTATATCTCCCTCCCCCCCCCCTTTCTTTCATTTTGAGTGGTTGAGGATGATTAGAACTTCAATTCATCTTGTCAAGTATGTTTTCTCAAGACAGTGGTTTGATTTAAACAACTTCCTTTTAATCTGATTCTATGATAATAGAGGCTATAGACCTTTAGTAGCCTACCATAGACCTCTTATGGGAGGTGCTATGCAACTGCGTACCTTCTCAACTCACCCAGCTAACCAACAACAACAACAGGAACAGAAGCCTAGCGAGTCTCGTATTATGCGCTTTATTCAACAGTCAAAGGAACTTGTTCGATTCTATAAAGATGGTCTCAAGCAGATCTGGACTGATAACAAACAGAGTAAAGCCCTGTTAACTAAAGTAGCTAATGAAGGTTATGTGTTGAATCGGTCTGAATTTCAGTTGGTTCATCAGACACAAAAGAATATGGTCAAGCTGATTCCTTTTGGCATTGTGTTTCTTATTTTGCCCGAATCTGTAAGTACTGCTGTTTCTTTTTAATCAACATGACTAACTATTATAGATTCCTTTACTTGTCATGTATGTACCTGGTATGGTCCCTAGTACCTGCTTAAAAGACAGTCAGATTGTAAGAAAGACATTAAGAGATGTATTGTTTGAAAAGAAAACTCATATGTCTATTTAGAGAAAACAACGTGAAAAACTAGACAAAATACGTCAAAAGATGACAATGAATGTATTGAAATCAGCAGAACAAGTAGAAGGCGTAAGTGCATGATGTTGATTGTTTGATTTCTTGCTTATCGTTCATTAGATTGCACCCGAGGATTTCTTGAATAGACACAAGTTTCAAAAGATTGCTAAACAGTACAATGATGACTTTAGACTGGGCGAAATTGACAGAAGACATCTTTCTTCCTATTGTCGATTTATGAGCATTAATGACTATGGACCACAATTTGTCTTGAAGCGTCGTCTTCAGAAATACATGGATTATCTTGATAAAGATGACAAGGTACATACACTTGTCACTATAATGAAGAAAACACTAAGCCCCCTCTCCTTAGCTTTTACTTCAACAAGAGAATACAGTGGATCAATTAGATGAGAAGGAATTAAGCCATGCTGTAGAAGAACGTGGTATGCGTTCACTTGATAGAGAACAAGAAGAGATGCGTCGTGCCTTGAAATACTGGTTAAGCATCAGTCAACAATCTGAGCCTAAAGTTTCTGCTGGCTTACTTGTGTTCAGTCGTATGTTTTTATTGAATGCTTCTTATTCCCAAATAAAATAAAAAAAAAAAAATGGTAAAAAAAAGAGAATGCCATCTAAAGAGAAAATATCTTGTTATTCTTAATAGTTCAAATAGGATCACCATGTTGAGATTTGTAGAGCTGAGAAGCAGAGCACCAGTTCAAGTAAGCAGCCTTAGATCGAATCAATGTTATTACTCACATAACAAAAGAACGTTCGATTGCTAGTGATTCAACAACAACAACAGAAGAACCCGTCTTCTTTGAGCCTTATGTTCCTCAAAAGAGAGCTCGATTGACAGAGAGTCAGTTTGCGTCTCGTAAAGTACAAGTCAACTATGATCGTCTTGCTAATGTCGAGTTGAACTTGTTTCGAAGGATCCATCGACATGTGGATCAGGCACCCGAGACACTCTCACCCATCAGTCAACGCTCTCAGAACAGTTTTTCTCGTTTCAATCAGCCTGAACCCATACAATTGTTTGAAAGGACTGACTATAGGAGAGAGAAGAAGACGAGGGAGGAATCACCAGCGCCCTCAATAAGTAGTGCTTCTTCACTCTTGTCCTTACCACCTGCACCAACACCAATACCAGCACCCCTATCACGAAAACAAGAACAGCAGCAAGAGAGACAACAAGAGCGACAACAAGAGCGACAACAACAGCAACAGCAGCAGCAGCAACAGCGACAACAACAACAACAGCAGCAAATAGAGCGACAACAACAGCAACAACAGCAACAACAGCAACAACAACAACAATACCAACGATATCAACATCGACACCATTCACCAAGCCCCTCTATTCAATCATTACCTTCTGCCATCCTATCTTTACCATCTGCTCGCTCGACAGAATCACCTGTCTTTCAATCACAGACAAAAGCACGACTAGAAAAACTAGAACAAGAGTTAGCATCACCAATGCAAGATATGTTTGCCTTTGATGATCTAGATCCAATAGGACACTCCCGTTCACCTACACCTGCTGTGGCTGTATCCGCCATTGAAAAGTAAAGTAGAAAAGCAATATGGCATACGCTTTAAAGATTAATTTCTATTGTTTAGTACTCAACGTATCTTGCCTACTCAATGTCTTACACGTCGATTATTAGGGGATCCATTTGAGAATGAAGAACCTTATGAAACCAGTGATATAAAGTAAGGATATCCTCCATATAACAACTGCTCTTTTCTTTACTTAATTTCTACAAGTTATTTTGCAAGAAATGAACCACAAATGATGTTTACTAATCGACTGGATCCATCCAAAAAGCTCTGTAATTTCACAGGCAGTCGTCTCTTTACAAAAATGTAAGATAAACCCCCCCCTTTATTTAGAGATAAAGAGAATCATAACACACTATACGATAGCACAGATGTGTTTTTTGAACAACTAAAGACAGATCTTTTGGCCTATAAGGAAAATCAACCATCATCACTTCAGCATAGCATCACTGAGAATGATGTCATTTTATTGATGAAAAGGTAAAATTTACAAAATATAATCCCTAAAGAAGAGAATCAACAAACAAATGATAGACAACGCTTCCTGACAGACACAAGCACCATTCAATCCTTGGCTTCTCGCTATTTGTCCAAAAGTTATTGTGATCGTATGCTTCAGTCAGTGGCAGCCAATAACCGTATTCGACCTGCAGGAGGAGTAAAATACAGCCAAGAGAATGAGTTTTTACAGTTTATTGAAGAGGATGATTAAACTTGTTTTATTAGGATATCTTTTAGACGTTTTAGACTATATTTTAATCTGTTCTCTTGTTGAATGCCTAATGAGTGTATCCATTTGGCTGTCATTGACTTTTTAGTATAGCGTATTGTATGATTGTAGCTGGGCATCCTAAGGTGATCATCACAGAGTTCAATAGCCAATTGAGATTCATCCCATCGTTTTTGCGGTACTTGTGTTATGGTCATAGATAATAATGGAAAGAGAGAAAGAACATGATAAAAAGAAAGAAACAAAGGATCTTTAGTGTCTTGTATTTATATATCGGAACAAACAACTCTAAATTTCATTATATAACAAACATCATGTCACATGACTTGATGAAAAGTGTACCTGAAAGCACACATAAAAATAAAAGTCCGTTCTCTCTCTCATCTTCTCTCTCTCTTTTCTTTTTAGTATGAATTCTTTATATAATAATGCATTAAAACAAAGCCATGCACTTGAGAGGGATTTACAGAGTAAAGAGGCACAAGTGTACACTATTTTAGATACTCTATATAAACCTACCCTTTTCTAGAATTTCAATCAGGCCAAGATGCTTCTGTAGGCTTACAAGGTAAAGAACTCTATTGAATGAAAATAAACTCTGTGCTTATGATGAATACAGGACAAATATCTGCTGCATTCAATACACTACAACGATCGATTGATGACTATGACCAACTGGCTAAACGAGAAATGATACCCGTGAAAAAGGAAACAGCACTTGCGTAAGAAGAGAATAAGACTTTTAAAAGAGAGAAACTAAAACAAAATATGTTACCAGTCGTGTGTCTAAATTTCGACACGAGTTACAAGAGATGAAAGTGAGATTCGAAGCCATCAAGAAACATCAGGAGACACAGAAACAAGAACAGAACCGAGAAAACTTATTAAGAAGACCTAACCGACATGCTATGGTAAGGTCCTTACTATTCCATCTGTTTGTTTGAAATAGCTCATTTCTTTCTTTTTTTTTTCTTTAGCCAGAACATCCTTACCAACCCATGACTCGGGATGAATTTGCATTACGTGAACAATCGTTTGCCAGAAATACAGAATCACAGTTGGACGATTTCATTGGTCAAGCACAGACTCTGCTTGAAAATATTACAGATCAACATACCATTTTAAAAGTAAGACAAGATACAATTTATCTGTTTATGCTACTAACAAAAAAAAACAACACTTAGAAAACACAAAAGAAGATATTGGATACAGCGAATCATTTAGGTGTCTCACAAAACGTCATTCGATTTATTGAGAGAAGATCAGCTCAAGATAAATGGATTTTTTATGGTGGTATTATCCTCACTTGTCTCTGTATTTATGCTATTATTCATTTTGTTGGATGAAAAAAATAAAATAAACAAAATATATCGGAGTTAGAATAGATGGGCCTCATTTTTGAGTAGGGTCAATTCAGTGGCTTGGATAGACGGTAGCTGTAAAAATTTTTTTTTTTTTTTGGGTAGAATCAAAAAGAGGGAAGCCAGTGGAGAATTAGAAAAACCTTCTCTTTTTCGCTTTCGTCGATTTTAACAATGTACTAGTTCATCTCAACTATAAATCAAACCCCTAAACTAACCAACCAACTCTTATCCACCCCTAATCCATTAGGGTCAGTTTGCTTGTCCAAAAGCGTCTCGCTGCTTCCGTCCTCAAGTGTGGTCAAAGAAAGATCTGGCTCGATCCCAATGAAGTCAACGAAATCTCCAACGCTAACTCTCGTAAGTGAATTCTAATAACAGAGAGAAACAATGACTTATGTTATTTGACTTTAGGTGCCAACATCCGTAAGCTCGTCAAGGACGGTTTGATCATCCGTAAGCCCGAGATCTCTCAATCTCGTTTCCGTGTCCTCGAACGTGCTGCTGCCAAGCGTAACGGTCGTCACATGGGTTACGGTAAGAGAAAGGGTACTGCTGATGCCCGTATGCGTACTCAAGTTATCTGGATGCGCCGTATGCGTGTTCTCCGTCGCTTGCTCGCCAAGTACAGAGAAGCCGGTAAGATCGATAAGCACTTGTACCACTCTCTCTACCTCAAGTCCAAGGGTAACGGTTTCAAGAACAAGCGTGTCTTGATGGAACACATTCACAAGGCTAAGGCTGAAAAGGTCCGTGCCAAGACCCTCGCTGAACAAGCCGAAGTTCTCCGTGCTAAGAACAAGGCTCTCCGTGAACGTCGTGCCAACAAGAAGGCTGAAAAGACCGAAGCTTAAATCTCTTTTGTTTAATTCCATTACTCTTATTAAAAAAAAGAAGGATTTTTATTTTCTTTATGAAACGAGCCAAATTTTTTATTGTTTTTTATTTCCCCTCAGAAAATATGTGTGTGTGAAAGGCATTTTTTTATGTGTGGGATGTTTGTGAATCATTTAGTTTTTTCTTTTTTATCACTTATTATTATTATTATGCAAATTGGAAAAAAGAGTTGGTTAGTGCTAGTGTCCTTATGGTCTGTGTTGGCACAACAACAAGAGGCATTTATGAGACCAGATGCACATGGTGAGATTTGGTCTTTATGTAACACTCTAGAGCCTCATCAACTGATGGGTTACCGAGATGGTGTCTCTATTTCACCTGCTCAACCAAAGACTGGTGAACCCATTCATGTTCAAGTCAAGGGCAATCTATGTAAGATATCTAGTCTTTCTTCTTGTTGTGTGTGTGTGCTAACTCTCTTTTTTTTTATAAGTGAAAGAAGTCAAAGGTGGTCAAGTAGATATTGATTTGAGTATTATGGGTATGATCAAGATAAAAAAGCAGCTTGATCTATGCTCCGTCTTGGATTCTGATGTCATGGGTCATCAGGCTTGTCCCCTTTTAGCGGGAGATCTTCAATTGGATGCAACAGGTAAATCATATTCCTTCAATGTGTTCTTTACCACTCATCTCTGTAATAGCCTATATTCCCAAAGAATTACCTAAATTACCTTTGAATGGCAATATTCGTATTACGGATCAAGATGGTCTTACAGTCACGTGCATTCACCTTGATTTCAAATTACAATAAAATTTTATTAAAAAGTCATTTTAGGCTGTTCTGTCTTGTCAAATTTCTGTTGAACACTCAAGAGAGAACTAATAACACGAAGCTTGTTTTTCATCTTATCTCTCATAGCAAACAAATCTGCTTCATGATCATTGTAGGCCGGGAATTCATCCAGCAACTTCTTTAGTCCTTCCATCTGCTTTAAGGCTCTTTTTTTTTTTTTTTTTATAAACAAGAAAATCAGTCTGTTGCTCTCTTCAATCATATCCTTTTTTTTTTTAACTTTACTTGGGTGAAATATGCTCAGGAAACTGTTGAGCCAACTGAGTCCAGCCATCCACACAACCAGCATAAAATCCAATTTCTTTACCCAAGTCAAATGCCTTTTCACAACCAAACAAGCGACCTTCTAATTCGCCTGATTTCTCACCTTCTCGAAATCCATCATCAAATCCATGTTCTGCAAACCTTTTTGTTGTTTTAGATCTTGATCTTCAAGAGTGATTTCAATGGCTTACATGGTCTCTAAATAGCACAATGATTCAATACTCTGTCCTTCAGGTGGTTTAAGCGTAGTCATTCTTAGAATAATAATAAAAAAAAAAAAAGAAAGAGAAAAAGAAAAGTTTGTTTAGCTGGAAATTTATTTAATTTTTTTTTTAAAAAGATGTATATAAAGAGAAAAGAGGATCCCTTTTTCTTTCTTCACTCTAATTCAGTGTACTGCTAGAATAGCCCGAAATAAAAAGAAAAAGGACCTAATAAACCACTGAGTATATGTGTTATTGTTGTCAAAAGAGAGAAAAAAACCTATCGGCTTAATAAGAATTTGTCAGCCAAAGTCTTGTGTTACACAGCTCTTTTTTTTTTTCTTCTTCTTCTTTTCTTCTTACTCATTCTCTTACCATGTCACTTTCTGAACTATTAAAGACACACAACAAGAAACAGGCAACAGTCAAAAAAGAAAACGGTATAAACACTTGATAAAGAGTGTGTCAAAACAACTAACATATAATTAGACCTATTGAAACAAAGCGCGATTCAATCGACACAAGAATTAACAGATGCATTGTCAGATTATGTGAATGAAGGGTCAAGACAATAACTGAAATAACGAAATAAAGAAACACAACTGACACTATTCTGATGATTAGAGTGAGTCAGGTCTTCACTAGACAAAAGGAATTGGAACAACAATCCAGAAAGCTGGCCAATCAAACAACAAAATATGCAAATCAAACACAGCAATGGTTAACACTGTTGGACAATTTCAACATGTCCCTCAAGGAACTAGGTGATGTACGCAATTGGGCTGAATTGATGGAAAATGATATGAGGGTAATCATGACAACCTTGGAGTTTGTTCATGAAGGTAAACCAAGGTAATTTGAAGATGACAACCAAATTGATGGTTTGATAGGCACTACAGAACATGAACAGACCTAGACTTGTTTCCGAAAATGGTGTTGAGTAACTTCTTTGAGTAACCTTACAAAAGCAGAGGCAAAAGAGAAACCTTACCCCGCACTTTTCTATGTTATTTTTTTTTCCCATCAATAACTTTGTCCCTTTTTTTTTCTTTTTTTTTTTTTGTTTTTTCTTGAAAAATAAATACAGAGATTGAAATTCATACGAAATTCATACGAAATTCTCTTTCTTTTCTATTGAATGCAGTATGTCAGATCATTATTCGTTTTCTCTGACACATCAATGGTCTCTACCAAAACCATAAAAGAAGAGAAACTGCTGAATTTGAATACAGCAAACAGGAAGCATGGTCAGAGATGGAACAAGACGCAATGGATTCTTTGTTACAAGAATCTCGGTCATTCGATACTCCAAAGCATCAAACTGAATTTCAACCCGTCTTGGATTTTCTTCCATTCGACATGATGTTACCTGAACAACAAGACACTTCATTAGATGGTTTTAACGTATGCTCATGTTTTTTTATGATTTATAACACAGTTGTGCTAATGTCAACTGCTACTCCAAAAAAAAGGAATTAGAGAAACAAGAAAACTCAAAATCCATCATTTCTTATTTTAATGGCATAGAAGATCATATTTCAATGGTAAATTTCAAGCTTCTCCCCCTTTTATGTTGTTATTTTTTCTCACGATCAAAATGTATAAGAACAAAAAAGAAATAACACTTTGATAGACAACAATACCTTCTTCAAGTTACCGGCCATCCGGAAAGTTCAACCATTGTACAACACCATCCATACAACCAACTCAATCCGTTTTACAAAGCTATCCGTCTACTTTGGAGTCCAATGAGAAGACAGTCATTATCATGACCAGCAAAGTAGCTCAAAAGAGTTATGGCACTGAAAAAAGGCAAGTCAACAATAAAGCTTATTTTGTTATGATTCTCAAGGTCTAACAAATCAAACTAGATTTCTATGTCCCCCACCTACAGCTATGGTCATAGGCTCAAGTTGGTGGACTCCTTCTGAACAACAAAAGAAGGGTGTCCAATTTCGAGATGAAAACCATCCACATGGTGGTCCGCCTACTATGACTATCTGTATCTCGGGTGAAAACTCGGAGAAACAGTCAGGTCGAATTGAATGGTACGATGAATTAGGTACTGTCATAGGTCAAACTGGAGGAAATGTTCATAAATCAAACAGTCAAAAGAAACAACAAGCACAAGAATCTCATCATCCAGACAACAACACAACAACAACAACAGCTATGGAAGATTGGTTTCAAAACGAACGTCAAACATCATTGGCAGGAGGTCGATGTGTTCTAAAGCGATTGTATATCAGTGATACAGATGAAAAGAAAAAGAAAGTAGAATGCTTAATAAAACTACAATTGGCCAATGGTCATCTATTGGGTACCTTATCCAGTAGAGCCATTAAGGTCATCAGCAAACCTAGTAAAAAACGACAGAGTGTGAAAAATGTTGAACGTAAGCTTAATTTGCATATGATAAATGAACATCACTAATCTACTATTTTCTTTATTCAATGGAGACAAGTATGTATCTATCATGGAACATTGGTCTCATTATTCAATCGCATCCGTTCGCAAACTGTATCTACAAAATACTTGGGCGTATCATCTACATTAGGTGAATCATGTCTGTTTGACTATCCAGGTCGACACAAAACACAAGGCGAGGTTCATCAAGGTGCAGATACATGCTTTGTAGCTAGAACAGGTGCTTGGGATCCATTTATCATTTGGATTGTAGGCCCTCCTCCCTCTACAACAACAACAGAGACAACATCGACAGTCAACGATTATATTGGCTGTGCCAGTCTATCCCCCAACATTCCTTATCCTAATCCACCTACCATTGCACTTAAGAACAAGACCCACCAACCCCTGGCTGTACGATACAATCAACATGTGGTCCTTCAGTGTCTGACAACCGGTCTTGTCAGTCCTGTCATGATCATCCGAAAAGTCGACAAGGCCTCTACAGTCGTAGGAGGAGCTCGATGCCCTGAGGGTTTTGATGTTTCCTTTTCAAGAGGTGGTGAGATGGGTGATGAAGTATTGGGCGATCCAGTCTCACAATTACACAAGGTAGCACTTCAGATTGTTCAACCAGAGACCTCTTCTTATCACCCATCGTCCCTGGAAGATCCTTATCAGATGATGCCACAGACAGCACAGAGTCAAGCTACCTATTTGGCCTGTCTAAATGATATGGTAGGTACTCGCAAGACAGCCAACAAGCGAAGCCCCATCAAATCAAATCAATTCCTGTTGAATTCAGCTGCCACCAGAGCCGCTGCTGCTGCAGCCACAGTGACAGCTGCCCTTCCCCACTCCTCAACGATAACAGACAATGGTTATGCTCCAATGACATCAGATCCTTTATCTCGCCAGAGACGAGCCTCTCTCCTTTTTGAGAACGCATCCTCTATGGGTTCTCCGTTGGATACTCATACTAACGCAAGACGGAGGATCAGTAGTGCCAGTGATACCTATCGATTCCAGCCCTATCCTAATCCTTTCATGCCTCTTCTCCAAAGATCTCATTCGATCTCAGTACCTTCAGCTACCTACGAAGATCATTTGAGCTATAGGCAACGACGTAACAGTCATTCTTCCATCAATGGTTCACAAGCATTGGCTGAATATGGTGCTTATTGGAGCGAAGATGTGACAGATGCAGCTGTTTGGACCATTGTGGGTACAGGTAAATTTATAAGATAGAATATCTTGGGTTTTAGGGGGAAAGGCTTTTAATTCTTTTTTTTTACTGACATATAAGGTTTTCAACCCCCCTTTTTTTTCTAACCTATAGAATGTGCTATCTATACGTTTTGGACACCACCTCAGATGGTATCCCAAGAGATGAATGATAACATTCGATTTCCTTATATTACGCATATGTCCATCACTCAGGATACAAATAAAGAGGCAAGCTGGATGATGACTCTTTCTGGAGAATATTTCAGTCGAGACCTACAAGTTTGGTTAGGTGATATCAAGGCAACCTACACAGAATACAAGAGTCGCGATATGCTTGTCTGTGGTCTCCCTTCAAGAGAGGAACTGTTGTAATCTATGGAGCTCATCAAGACAGAATCAGGCTATAGCATCAGATTGTTGTTGGTTCGAAAAGATGGATTGGTCTACAAGACAAATCAAATGTATTCTTTCCATCAATTTGGCACTTAATTTATTTTGTATATCCCATTTTATTTTATTTTTACCAACATTAATTTGTTCTAATATAAACTATATACGACTTTTCTTTTTGACAGTGTATGAGGAATAAGCAAGTAGTTTTTTTTTATGGGAATTTAACGCCTGATAAAGACACACTTCATGTCAAGGAAAGGCATTTACACCAAACATGATTAAAGCAGAGATGTACTTTACAAAATCGTATACTTCATACGATACACCAGCATGCATATACCAAAAAAAAACACAGACCAACGCTTATCTTGACATTTGGCTTAATGAAATGAAGACTGTCCAATCAAAATTAAGGAAAGGCAGACCCTCTTTTTATTCGTCTCATTTAATATATAGAAATCGTCTGAAATTTATTTTGAAAAAACGGACAACAGTCCCAAGCCACCACCAAGAGTGAATTTGTAGCTTTCTTTTTTTGTATATCTTTTTTTTTGTAGACTAATTATATAAAAAAGTTACTATGGGAAAGAGAAAGACTCCTGTTTTCCGAGATTCCAAAAAAGATCTCGATACTCCTCGCGACAGCAAGATCAAAGCTATTCGCACCTGGGACGACGTTGAACATGATTCAGAAGATGAATGTAGGTTGATCACATAAACAGCAGATCTTGAAGCTTACATTACCTTGTTACTTTCAATAGTTCATGAAGATAGAGAGAAAATCCTGTTGAACAATAACCAAGAAAGCGATCAAGGTTAGTAAAGGGAGACAACTTACAACTAGGCATATAACACTGACTTGGTATCTTTTTTTTTCGTATATAGAGGAAAGTGACCGGGAAATATATGGCCTTGAAGGCATTGACTCTGAAGAAGATTTATCCGAAGATGATATTGAAGGTCAACAAGCAAATGATGATGATTTAGAGGGTAAATGGAACGAATGACTATTCTTATTTTGTACTGTGAAACTGACATCTCATGCTAAAATCAAGATAAAACCTGGGGTACTTCTAAAAGTGCTTACTATGATGCTGATGAAGGCGATGATTTAGATGAAATGCGTGAAGAAGAAGAAGAAGCATTGAGAATTCAAAAAGAGCAACTGTCCAACATGGACGAAGCTGATTTCGTCGATGATGCTTTAGCTGGTTGGGGTGTAGGCAACAATGAAGATGCAGAAGCCGACAAGAAATTAGTAGAAGATGTCAACAAAGATTTACAAGATATCTCATTTGAGTAAGTTTAGTGTTTTTTTTTGTGTTGACAAACTCTCTTGCTAACCCTTTTAACAGTTCAATAAAGGTAGACAAGCGCCACAAAAATCTTCCTATTGCAGAAAAGGTGAAAATCATTCAAAACGAATCACCCGAATTGATCGATCTGCTGGATGAATTCAAAGAGAAGTCAGCATCCATTCAAGACTTGAAGGAATTGGTCGAGAAGATTCAAGCAAAGAATAAGCAAAGCCAAGAAATGGCACAATTCATTTTGTTTAAATACCAAACTTTCATGAATTACCTGACAAACATCTCATTCTATTTCGCCCTGAAAGCTTCCGAATCCAGTGATGTTCGAGACCACCCTGTCATTCAGGCCTTGGTTCAGTTAAGACAGACATTAGAAAAATTGGATAGCTTAGAGGATAAACTTCAATCAGATATTGAAGCATTTGTTGAGAGCTTAGATCAACCTGACATAGATCAGAAGAAGAAGACAAAGTCAAAGACAAAGAAGGCAGTACAAGTCATGACAGCTGATTCTGATGTGTCTGACCAAGAAGAAGAAGAAGAAGTGTACAGCGATTTGGAACAAGAAAAGTCAAGAGAAGACTTGTTGAATGAAATTGAAGATATAGAGCAAGAATTCAAGAGTCTCAAGAAACAAGCCAAGAAGCGTAAGCGTGTCTCTGATGACTTTGGTGAATTGGATGCCTTGGATGAACTTGATATGGAAGATAAAATTGCAAAGAAGAAGTCAATTCGAGATTATGTTGTCAAGATTGATGCTGTAAGTTTTCCTCTTTTATGTTCTGATAAAACCACATACTTACCAAGTCCTTCTTTTGATAGAAACAAGCCAAGAATAAGAACAAATATCAAGGTGATGTTGATTTACCGTACAGAGATCGTGTTAAAAGAGAACGTAAAGGTGTTGAGCAACCACAAGATAAATCGGCTGATTTGGATGACGAAGATTGGGACCAAGAAGATACAGCAGCAGCAGATGCAGTTAACAATTCAGACGACGAATATTATGCCGATATTGCTGCAAACAAACAAGCAGCCAAACGAGCTAAACAAGAAGAATACGAAGCCTCTCGACCAGCTATTGAGAGCCGTGATGTGGATGTGGAAGATGGTCAGAAGCGTTTAGCCTCTTATAAGATCCTCAAGAACAGAGGTTTGACACCTCACCGCAAGAAGGAAAACAGAAATGCTCGTGTCAAGCACAGAAACAAGTATGCCAAGCAAATGAAGAAGCTTTCTTCTACAAGAGCTGTCTACAAGGGTCAAACTTCTGGTTATGGTGGTGAAATGAGTGGTGTAAAGACTAACGTTATCAAGTCAGTCAAGTTGGCTCAATAATCTACTCTTTTTTATATATATAAAACTCTATCTTTTTTTTTTTTTTTAATACCACAAAAATACCTTTTTTGTTGATCTGTAACATTCTTCATACAGATAAATGTCAGGATTGATTTTAGAAGCCCGAGTATCAACTCCATTCCTATGATACAACTATATCACTTCTAGCATGAGGTTATTTCATTTAAAACAAAGTAAGCATATGTCAGTAATCCAAGCCTTGATGATGGTGTTTAGCTATCCTTGAGATGGATACAGTGGCTACTCTTATTAGTTGAATTGAGCAAATGTTTACCCTCTCTCAATATCTAAAATAGAAATTAGAGTTTAGTGGGCGGAGCATTGAATAATTTCTCGGCAGTTCTTGCCCCTTCTTTTTATCTTTTAGAGCAGTCGCAGTGGTATATGATTACAAGCCATAGAAAAAGAGAGAGAGATGAAAGCTAATGATGTATGTCTCGTATGTGGGATAAAGAGCACTTTTTTTTAATACAAGATAAAGAGACGGAAATTATAAGATTCCCTTTTTTGGTCTGAGAAATGTTTAAAATAAATGCTAGAATCATTACTGCCAACAAGCAACAACAGCGCTTGTTTCTCTCTTTTTTTTTTAATAGACAGGCACTAAAGCTGCTTACACTATACAATGCATCCTTTTAGAAAGCTTTATGTAATGCTAGCTTATTCATCTTACTTCTTTTTTAGATAAAAGTACAAGTGCTCAGCACTAAATGAAAGAGTAGCCTGGGATCAAAGAATTAATTTGAGAGTTTCCTTATTGAGTTCCGGGGCTTTTGTACTACACAAAAAGCAACCTTAAAGTTTGCCTGTTATCCTACGCTAAAAAAAAAAAGAGAGAGAGCGGACAGGCCAGAAGGAACTTCCCCCTTTTTCCTTTCTTTTCTTTTCTTTTTCTATATCTTCACTTCCTTAAAGAAGTAACAGTGATAACATGGCTGATACCTTATCTTCTGGTGTAGCCCAGGCTGTCCAGGTCTATACAAAGGGAACAAAAGCCTGGTTTGTAGATGACGATGAGGCTTGGGTATCTACAACTGTAGTTTCTAGAGAAGAAACTGCAACAGGTGTCAAAATAACATTTCAAGACGACAAGGACGAGGGAAGAGTAAAGTTTAATACGAAGCATGATCAAATAACTGAAACTAAACGATATTATACACATGTAAAACTTTCAGGAACATGTCTTTGAAAGCACCTATGCAGTATTGGAAAAACAAAAGGGTGCGAATTTGCCACCTCTTAGAAACCCTCCTCGTCTTGAAAATACCGAGGACTTGACCAACCTAAGTTATTTGAATGAACCGTCAGGTAAAGAAGACATACACACAGTAATGCTATAGATAACGCTCGATACATATTGACATAAAATTACAACAGTACTCCATACTATTCGTACGCGTTACTTTCAAAGAAACATTTATACCTATTCTGGCATTGTGTTGATTGCAGCCAACCCATTTGCTAGTGTGCCTTTGTATGAACCTGATATTATTCAGCAATATTCTGGAAA
Source organism: Blakeslea trispora (assembly GCA_025331445.1). Lineage (NCBI taxonomy): Eukaryota > Fungi > Mucoromycota > Mucoromycetes > Mucorales > Choanephoraceae > Blakeslea > Blakeslea trispora. The sequence goes on along the minus strand of JAIWNE010000008.1, from coordinate 256,484 downwards.
GAGACGAGGCGAACTAGAACCGCACTTGTTTGCTATTGCAGAAGACGCTTATAGATGTATGGTGAGAGAAAAATCAAATCAGACGGTTGTTGTATCAGGTGAAAGGTTAGATTCGTTATTGAGGGGTCATAAAATAATACGAAACAGTTGCTTACCTATTGCCATATGTGCTCCTATTTAGTGGTGCTGGTAAGACTGTGTCTGCCACTCATATCATGAGATTCTTTGCCACAGCAGACGATCAAGAATCAGGCCGAGTGAAGGATGTATCTCAGGGCATGACAGAAGTTGAAGAGCAGATTATGGGTAATATGAAAGGAGTTATAAAATGTCAAACAAAAGACTAAGCCAAGAAAAAAATTAGCCACAAATCCTATTATGGAAGCTTTCGGTAATGCTAAAACAACTAGAAACAATAACAGTTCAAGATTCGGTAAATACATTGAGGTAAAGAAAACAAAAGAGGAAGAAGATTCGAAATAAAAGTAACACATCAATAGATTCAATTCGATAATCGCAACAATATTGTCGGTGCAAAAATCAGAACTTATCTTTTGGAAAGATCCAGATTAGTATTTCAACCCGAAACAGAAAGAAATTATCACATCTTTTATCAAGTAATATTATTGGTATATTACAAACAATGTGATGCTGACCCCTTCTTTTTTTTTACATTCATAGCTTTGTCAAGGTGCACCATCAAATGAAAAGAAAGAGTTGGAAATTGGTGACTGGAACAAATTTCATTATCTCAATCAGAGTGGTGTAGGAAGTATTCCAGGTGTAGACGATGCGGCCGAATTCGAATTGACGCAAAAGTCGTTATCGCTTGTGGGTATCTCTGTAGAAAAGCAATGGCAACTTTTCCGACTTTTAGCTGCTTTGCTTCATATTGGTAACATCGAGATTGGTGGTCGTAACGACGCTACTATCGCTGATGATCAGGCCCCTCTGCTAACTGCCACTAAGTTGTTGGGAATCAAGACATCTGAATTTAGAAAATGGTTGCTTAAAAAGCAAATTATTACCAGAGGTGAAAAAATCGTATCCAGTCTAAACCCTACTCAGTCTATGGTAGTCAGAGATTCAGTAGCCAAGTACATTTATGCATGTCTATTCGATTGGCTTGTCAAGGTAGTCAATGATAGTCTATCGTGTTTAGAAGAAGGTGTTGTCAAGACATTTATCGGTGTTTTGGATATCTATGGTTTTGAGCATTTTAAAAAGAATTCATTTGAACAATTCTGTATCAACTATGCAAACGAAAAGCTTCAGCAACAATTCAATCAGCATGTCTTTAAGCTCGAACAAGAAGAATATGTAAAGGAAAAGATCGAATGGAAGTTTATTGAGTTCAGTGATAATCAAAAGTGTATCGAAGTCATTGAATCTAAACTCGGTGTTCTTTCCCTTCTTGATGAAGAGTCGAGAATGCCTTCTGGTACAGATCAAGGTTTCTGTAACAAACTATTCAACAGCTTTTCTGATCCCAAATACAAGAATTACTTCAAGAAGCCTCGTTTCTCTAACAGTGCGTTCATCATTTGTCACTATGCTCACGACGTCGAATACGATTCTGAAGGTTTCCTTGACAAGAACAAAGATACAGTTCCTGACGAAATATTGAACCTGTTGCAAAGTGCAGAGTCTACATTCTTAGTTGAGATGTTGGCTACTGCTACAGCTGCTGCTACTGCCGCTGCTGAAGAGATTAAGCCTGCTCCTACCAAAAAAGTAGGCATGGGTGTTGCAAAGAAGCCTACACTTGGTTCTATTTTCAAGGTACAGTTTGTTGATCCTTTACCATATTATACTTTTGTCAACTAAGACTTTGTTTTATGCACTTTTTTTTTAAAAAAAAATAGCTTTCATTGATCAGCTTAATGGATACTATCAACAAAACAAATGTCCATTATATTCGTTGTATCAAGCCAAATGAAGCCAAGGTTGCTTGGGGTTTTGAGCCCAACATGGTCTTGTCTCAATTACGTGCTTGTGGTGTACTGGAAACTATTCGTATCAGTTGTGCTGGTTATCCTTCAAGATGGGCTTTTGCTGATTTTGCTGATCGCTTTTATGCACTTGTCAGCTCCAAATATTGGGATCCCAATCTTTCGCCTGACATCAATCAACTTTGTCGTGTCATCCTGGACAAATATATTGCTGATCCAGACAAATATCAAATTGGTTTGACAAAGATCTTTTTCCGTGCTGGTCAGGTAAGCGATCTATTATTCTTGAAAAAAATTTGGACGTTCAGAATTCTGACTATTATGTAGCTTGCTTACTTGGAAAAATGTCGACGTGAAAGATGGGATGAATGTACAATCTTGCTTCAAAAGAACATGCGTCGTTTCATTGTACGTATCAATTATCTTCGCAAGCTTGAGTTGATTGCTCGCCTTCAAAGAGTTGCAAGACAAAAAATGGGTGTACGCAAATTAGAAATTGCTCGTCAAGAAATCGCTGTTATCAAGATCCAAAAGGAATGGCGTCGCTACATTCAGCGAAAGAAATACTTGAAGCAACGCGCATTTGTGATCCACATGCAGGCTGCTGTGAGAGCCCATTTGACACGCAAGTCATTTGCTCATATTCGTGAACACTTTGCTGCCATCAAGATCCAGAGCCTGATGCGTGGCTGGCAAGTACGCAAAGAATTCAAGGCAAAGCGCGAACATGTGATCAAGCTTCAGACCTGTATCCGTGTGCACTTGGCCCAAAAGCAATTGATTGCTCTTCGACAAGATGCTCGCTCAGCTAACCACTTTAAGGAAATCTCAATGAATCTTGAAAGTAGAGTGGTCGAACTTGCACACGATATCACTCAACATAAAGAAGAGAAAGATCAGTTGAGAAACAAGGCTCAAAACTTGGAAAAACAGGTAAAGGGCTGGGAAGAAAAATATGATAAGTTAGACAAGAAGACCAAGGATCTCGAGAAATCGTTGGAGGCATCTTCTGATCTCGAACTTGAACTCCAGAAATTGCAAACTGAACGCACTAGTCTACAGGCTGACTATCGCAATTCAATGGACAAGATAAAGAAGCAGGACCTGGAGATTGCTCGTTTAAACGAAGACTTGACCCGTCAGAAAGAAGAGATCATGAAGCTAAAGCAGACAAACACTCAACAACAACTTCGATCCACAAGCTCTCCAATAAGTCCAGGAGGCGCCTTTACTGCTGCTGGTGATGATGAAGTTGCTGAACTAAAGAGTCAGATCGTTGCATTAAAGGCTCAACTCTCACAGTCTTTGAAGAGTCATCCTAAGCGTCAGCCCTCAATGAACGCAAACCGTACTTTGTCTCCTCAGCGCGGCTATGATCGTCGAGGTATGTCACCCGATTATAACAATCGCGGTCGCTCTACAAGTGCTGATCCTCGAGCTGACCCTCGAGCCGATCCTCGTGCTCACTCGCCAAGTACCCTTGCTAGCAACATGCGTCGTAGTAGTATTGGAGAAAAAAGAGCTGACATTATCCCCAACAGCAAAGAAGTGGTTTATGCCGAACCAGAACAGATGTTGCCCAAGCAGATTGGTCAACGTGGTAGCTTAGATGCTGAGAAGATTGGTAACCCTGAAGAAGCTATCAACAATCTTTTGCAAGACAGTGAGACATTAGAAGAAGAAATCATTGAAGGCTTAATTCATACACTTAAGATTGTTCCTCCAGAGATGCAAAAGATGCCTGCTCGTGAAGAAGTTCTGTTCCCTGTTCATATTATCGGAAAGTGTGTTACTCAAATGTGGCGTCTTGGCTATCTTGTTGAGTCAGAACGACTCCTCTTTAGAGCCATGGATACTATTCAAAAAGACTGTTTGGTAAGCTTCATCATTACACGACTTGTTGCTTAATACATGTTACTCATTTTTTTCAAGTCATTTACTGGTGAAGAGACCATTGTGCCATGCTCTTACTGGTTAAGCAATACTCACGAATTGCTTTCTCTTGTCTATTCTGTGGAACAAGAGCTTGAAAGAGAAATGCATTACAACTCAATCCATGGTCGTCGTGCTGTCGGATGGCATGACTTTGAAAAGCTTATATCAACCATGAAGTTTGAGCTTCAATGTCTACAAGATAACATTTACCACCATTGGTTGTGCGAGCTTAAGAAGAAACTCAACAAGATGGCAATCCCTGCTGTTATCGAAAACCAATCTTTGCCTGGCTTCATTGCTAGTGATTCAAACAGATTCTTTGGTAAAATCTTGTCTAGCAATAGTCAACCTGCATTCTCCATGGATGATTTGCTCAATTTCTTGAACCGCATTTATCGTACTATGAAGAGTTATTATGTTGAGCCCTATGTGATAGAGCAAGTGTTAATAGAGTTACTGAAGTTAATTGGTGTCACCACATTTAATGACCTTGTCATGCGACGTAACTTCAACTCTTGGAAGAGAGGTAGGTTCTTATATCAAGGAAGAGTGTACAGCTAGAATATTGATCATTCTCTCTGTAAATAGCTATGCAGATTCAATACAATATCACTCGTTTAGAAGAATGGTGCAAGGCCCATGATGTTTCAGAAGCCACTAACCAGCTCGAGCACTTGATGCAGGCTACCAAATTACTACAACTTAAGAAAGCAACACTGGATGATATCAAGATCATCTATGACGTCTGTTGGTTCTTAGCTCCTACCCAAGTTCAGAAGCTTATTCAGAACTATTGTGTTGCAGATTATGAGGCAAGTTGTTTTCATTGCATATAACAGCGTAAAGGTATTAACAATAATATACAGGAACCAATCAGCAATGAAATTTTAAGAGCCGTTGCTTCTCGAGTGAGCAGCAGCGATACTGGTGATATTCTGTTACTAGACAATGTATCATTAGAGGATAGTGATTACGATCAACCTGAACCACATAACGTTGCTGCTAGCTCTTATATTCCTAGTTATGTAAGTTTATTGAATTAGCATCAAAAGTTGAAATGTAGCTTAACACCTTTCTTTCTTTTAGTTAAATCTACCCAATGTTCAAAAGCTTGTTGCTCTTGTTAATCTATCTGATCTGCATAGACCTCAACGTATGGACTCTATCTAAATTATTTCATGTATATCTTATCTATCAAAAGCTGTCCATTAGTATCAGTATGATGCCTAATTTTGTTTGCCTTTTTGTCCGTTTAACAAATAAACCTTTTTTTTTTTTAACGATTGCATGCATGTGTCTGCATGTTATCAAAAATTAAGTCAGAAAAGACAACAGTTTAATTACGAACATACTTTTTTTGTGTAGCATATGTACGTTTGAATAATAAATGTGTGTATGTTTATGTAGTATGTTGTTTATGTGCATTTGATATTATGTATGATGTGAAGTGTATGTATGTAATTGTATCAGATATCCGTCTCAGATGTATTTAGCATACCATCAGCGTTATCATAAAGGTCAGGAAAAGATTTGGTGAATTCTCCGGAAAGCAACTCTCGGAATTCCTGTTTGCAAATGAAACACGACTTAATAAGGATTGATCCATATGCATTATCATCTTACCTTGACAGCATTGATCTTGCCGTTGGTAAACTGGTTCTCAGTGGCTGTTCTTTCAACAAATCCTTGTGTAAATATCTCAGGATTCTTGCCATGCTCCACAAAGCTGTAGTTACAACAAACTGGTTAAATTCCTCAGTTTAACAATTGGAAATTGACTTACTTTATCACCTCCTCAGGGATAAATGAATCAATCCCATCCTTCAGTTGCTCTATCTCCTTGTAGTGCTCAATGATGCTATTTCTATAGCCAACAGTGTCAGTAATAAGAATGCAAAACTTGGCTGTATTATCTACATTTTCTTCCAAACAAGTTTATTGCCATCAGGTTGAAAATCATAGACAATCACGCTCAACTCAAAAAGCTTTTGCAACAACTCATTCAACTGATCCTCTACTTCTTGGCGAGCACTACTTTTTTCTTGCGTTTCCATAGTCGTCAAAAGGCAAAGAAGTCAGTAAGAGAGCAGACGAGCGAGAGGAGTAAAAGAAAAATTATGCCTTTTTGGGCCATAGTAAAAAAAAAAAGCCTAAAGTACAATCATAGCTTGTGATTGGGGGGACTGCTGTTAGATAGACCAGAAAAAAAAAGAACTCATAATGATGACTCCTTACATTTGCTCGACAAGCAAGCTCCTCAAAAAAGGGCAAGTTGCATGGCAATGTTTACTGCCAAGCGTAACAAACACAAATATGAAGGGTGAAAGGTATAAACAATTCGATATGCTTTCTATCGACGCATGGTGAGAAAAAGTAAATTAGTTGAGTTTGAGCTATAGTAGACTAAGACTTTTATAAACTTGATCGGACTATAGAAGGTGCAGATATAAATATGACAAGATTTCCATTAAGATCATCTTCCTTGTTTCATCGCAATAGCTATGCTCAGTAAACTACCTATTGGTAAGCATGTTACTATCATTACTTTTGAATCAATGGTGTTAATCTTCTTTTAGCATTTGCTCTATTAAGTCTTGTAGCTGCTGGTCAACAAGATGGTTTGATTGACTACAGCGTCATCAATGCTATTAGCAGTACTCACAGTATGGGTGTTGTCGTCGATAATGTGACTTATCCTCTAATTCCTGACGAAGACACTTCAGTACTTCACTCGGGTCAGGCACCCATTGCTCGATCTGGATATCATTACATCAAGATTGACAAGACAAAAAATTTGACAGATTCTGCTGAATCATTTCTGCGTAAACCTGTTTCCGAAAATACCGTCTATGAATTTTTCAATCGCACTTGGAATACTCAAGAAATCGCTAAGCTTCCCCAGCTTTACAAGCCTTTGGATGCCATTCATCGTATCAAGTCTGACTTACACATAGACGGCCAAATTCCAACTATTTCTATCGAGGGTCCTCAAGATGACTTTGACGTGTTGCACAAAAACATCACTTGTGAAGACTGTAAAGTCAAAACTAAGCTGACTTACATTGGTTTGAAAGAAAAGTATCATTTCGAGAATGTCAGAATAACTTTGGCCGGCCGTAGTAGTACTTGGATGAGCAAGTTGTCTTATAACGTCAAGTTGAAAAAGAAGGATAGCTTGTTTGACTACCGTCGTGTTAAGCTCAGAGCTTTGGCAACCGATCCTTCTTATCTTCGTGAACAACTCGCTTACGATGTCATCAAGTCTGTTGGTCTTGTCTCCTCTGAATTCTCTTTCTGCCGTCTCATTATCAATAACAAAGATGTTGGTCTGTTTGGTATAATCGATACCTTCCAAAACCCATGGATGGCTAACGTCTTTGAAGATGGTGACAAGGATTACGAAAATGGTAACTTATACCAAGGTGTTTTTGAAACTCTTGAATCAGGAAGAGAAAAGCACATCTCAGATTTAGACTTTTACGATGGCAACATCACTGCTTATCAGGATGGACAATACAAGGTTAAGGTCAATGCTAAAGGTGATAAGGAAGATGACTACCAACCTCTGATGGACTTTACTGAGTTTATTGCAAACGCACCTATTGAGGGTCCCAAAGCTGTCGAGGCTTGGAAGCAAAAGTTAGATGTTGACGCTTTCCTTCGCAGTATGGCTTTAGAAAAAATCATGGGCTACTCAGATGGCTACTGTACTATGGCAGATAACTATTACATTGCCCAGCTTCCCAAGACTAACAAGTTCTTCTGGGTCTCTTCTGATATGGACACAATTCTCGGTAACACTATCACTTATCTTGATGATATGTGGGATGGCGACTACAAGAAATACCCTGGTTTGATGGTCCGTCCTTTGACAAGCAAATTATTAAGCATTAGAGAATTCAGCGATCAGTTCGAGCAATTGATTCGTGAGATCACTGACAAATTAGTCAACCCTGTTACCATGAACAACCGTATTAATGATTTGGTGAGCATGATAAGAGAGGATGTTGTATGGGATCAAAGTCTACCTAAATTAGGTAAAGCTTTGATTTCTGGTGGTGACAGCCCCAGCAATAGACTTCAAGGTTCTTTTGGCTACATCGAAAAGGTGTTTGTCAATCTCACTGTAGCTGGCGATTTTGCTACAAGATTGAACACTGTTTCATTTGATGATGCTATCAATGGCCCTACTGGACACATTTCTTTGACTGGTCTCAAGGAGTGGATTCAGAAGTCTTCTGAAAACATCAAAGCCTTTTACAAGAAACCACACCCTTCTCGTTAGATTCTGTAGATGTACAAACTTAATATAATTCTAATACTATATACATATATAATAAAATCTGTACTTCATTGATGAAAATATAGTGATAACAAACAGATGGAAAAAAGAAAGACATGTAAATCCTAAATAATATAGAACCAATGAGCTCTTGGGCCTCATGACAAAATAGTAGTCAATAATATAGTACAAGAAACTGGTTAGGAAAGATAATTCAAAGAAGCAGTAAGCATCCTTATGGGTGTAAAAAGATATAAAGTGGTTATACTCGGGAAGAGATACGAAACAAAAGATCACAAGGAAAAAAAAAACGAAGCAATTTTTTTTTCACTGGCCTTTTAGTAAATCCAGCCCTTTGGGTTGAATGTAATTGACTATTAAATTAAAAATTTGTATGAAACAAAAAGTAAACGCCGTTTGCATTTAGACAGTTATAGTATTGGCAATATACAAGACACTTGCTCACTCAGAGCTTATAGTCAACCTTCAAGAAGACAGTGAACTATCATTCATACCTGATATTTAGTCCCTTTTTTCATTACTAATTCATTTGTTTATTGCTTCAATACACGCTTGACAAGGTCTTCAATTCCTTGGTTGCTGATGATAGCTTCTTCCAAACTCTTGAGAGCGTACTTGGCTAACATATCTACCTCTACATTTACGCGGTCGCCCACTTTCTTAGAAGGCATGATGACATGAGCTTGAGTATGAGCAATCATCATGATAGAAAAGGTACGCTCAGTGTCATTGACATCGCAAACAGTTAAAGAAGTACCATCCAAGCAGACGTAGCCCTTTGGAATGATATATCTCATCTTCTCTTTATCGGCTGAGTCCATTTGGAAAGTAAACCATATCGAGTTACCTTCAGGCTTAATATCAATCATTTTCACTGTAGTGTCAACATGGCCTTGAACCATGTGGCCTCCAAATCGTTTTTTGGAATCCATGGCGCGCTCCAAGTTGACGTTATCACCTTCTTTCAAGTCGCCTAAGCAGCAAATAACATATTAGCATTTCCTTTCTTTTTTTGAAAGATAAAATTACCTAGGTTAGTGCACCTCAAGGTTTCTGGTGCAACACCCACTTTGAAAGAGTTGGCGTCAAATTCAGTGACAGTTAAACAAGTACCTATAGTAATGCTATAGCAAGTCACCAATTCAAGCAACCTGTTCATACATACCGTTGATGGCAATACTATCTCCAATATGGCAATCTGTCAAGATCTCGGTAGCTTCTGAGATGGTAATGGTCCAGCCATTGCCGCCAGACTCAGTGTTGTCTTGCTCCTTGATAGAGGAGACTTTGCCCATAATTTCAACAAGACCAGTAAACATTGTATAAAGCGTATTAGTAAAAGATAGAACAACGCTGGATGTAGAAATTTAAAACTCGAATAAATGCATTTGCTGACAAAGCATAGTAAGCAATGACTAGGTTTTCTTTTAACCTGAAATTGAGACGGATTTTATATATTGCGTAGACACTACAACCAAGTATTTGAGAGAGGCAAATTAGGATGATTTTTCTCATGTATTCATTAATGGTATGCGAAAACCAAAAATCATGCTGAATCATCGTCTTCTATTGACAGTAAAGCAAAAGATATCATAAGGTTTAACAAGTATCTAATTGTGTGCTCGGATTGAATGTCTATTTATTTGTTCTTGTATAGAATAAGAAGATAAGTAGACTACTTTCCGATTATAGGGCAGTAGATGGTTGAGCAGGATTCTCATCAATACTCTGTTCATTCGTACATTTATCTTGGGGTCGAACTATCCACTTGCCACGCTCTCCTGTAAATATCGCGACATAAGGTACACACACAACCAAAAAGGCTCCAATAACTATGCACATGTACAAAAAGCCAATTTCACCATACAAGAAGCCACCTATTAAAGGTCCTACCAGACCTCCAAGAGCAAATGCGATATTAAAGAAAGCATAGCTCATTGCTTGTCCTGAATCTCCACCTTCTGTATTTAGTTCCTGTACCACATGTGCAATCTCTGGCAATACAGGCGTTACAAAGGCAAATGCAGTAAACCCTTGGATCGCAAAAATGACAATAAGAGGCACAATACCACCCGCAGTTGAACTGCTAGGAATACCAATCAGAAACATGGTAATAGAGCAAATGACAAGTGTAGTTACACACACGATTTTTGGTCCAAGCTTGTCCGTAAGGTAGCCAGAGATAGGTGTAGCAATAAAAGTCGGAATTACTTGAGCTAGAAACACTAAGCCTATTTGGCTTGAATTATACCCCCATTCAGTGGACAAGCGCACTGTGAGTGTTGGTTCAAACACATTGTAGACACATCCATTTGCAAAAGCCAACAACAGAGCAGCCAACAATCGTGGGTGACGAAGGAGCTGAATGACTGTGACGCTATGGTTGTTTTTGTTGTCCTCTTGTGTATCTGAGATGGCTGTTAACTTATCAATTGTCATTGCTTTATCTGTAAACCACTCTGGTGGTCGGTTACGGCGTTCTATAAGAAACAATCGTAGTAATAAATCTATTCCAGCCAGACATATACACAGAATAAAAGGCGCCTTGTACCCTGCTGATTGATATAATGCTATAAATAAAAGAGTATGACTATTAGATCAACATTAAAGTTGACTTGAGTTATGAAATTACCACCTACAAAAAAGTCTGTTAAGAAAGTTCGGCAATTTTAGAGGGGGAATTTTTTTGGTTGTTTCTTACCGCCTATAGGACTTCCTGACACTAGGCCTATTGAATGAAACAATAAAACTTTTCCCATCTATTACATTTGTATTTTAGTATGGCAAGAATAAATAGACAAGATAACTGTGTTTACTTGAGTTCCCAATTCCTCTAGAGGAAATGTGTCTGCAATCAAACACATTCCAAGAGTCCAAACGCAAGCATCCGAAAATCCCTGTAAAAAGCGAGCAAGAAGTAATTGCCAATATGCGTTGGCGAATAAGAACAAAAATGTAGCACCCAAAAGCCCAGCAATGCCAGCTACCATTGGCCATTGTCGGTGCTTCATTCGGTCAGCTAATCAAACAAATTAATTTAAACAGTTGTCATTGGTAAAGTATAGCAAAAAATGGTACCTAGATAACCTAGAATTGGAGAGCCCACCAATAAACCAATTGAAAACAAAGCTAGAAGAATACCAGTATCTTTTGATACGCTCTCTCCATTTGATACCTCACTATGATACGGATCCGGCCCAGCATCTGGAGATTTACCATTTTGTAACGCATCGATGACAAAAGGCACTGATATCAAAAAGACAATAAAAACAGTCAACTACACTTACTCTCTGTTATTTGCTTTTCTCAACTTGGGCTTACTAATAGGTATAACAATGCTGTAAACAAGCATCTGTGATAATCCATCAGTGTTTGTAGAAAAAGAGAGAGATCATATAGTCAATACTTACATCAGTAAACAAAGAAATCGAGACAGTGGCTAATACATATAGATTACATGATCGAAAGCGAACCAAAAACGGCTTCTTTGATTGTCTTAACATGATACTTAACATAGGCAAAGGGAAAAGAGCAGTGGATTTTGACTGATCAGATTCTGCGGTCAACGACTTTTTATTATTAATGAAGTTTGTGACTTCTAAAACCTTTCTTGCTTGATTTGATCTAGATGATATCAATAATGTAAAAGCCCGTTCTAAGGTATAATTTATGCGACGCAAAAAAAAATTGGAAGAAGAGAAAAATCATTATAAATTACCAAAAAGGATTATTTACAAGTCTCTTTGAACTCAGCAGACTCGAATTGTTGGCCTTGAGACGTTGGTGAGACACGATGATCATATTTTTTCGACTGTAGAAAACTTGCAGCAGTAGTTTATGAGATGTAATGTCCGTAGCATTTTCTGGAACGAAAATCTAATGACCACTAATTGTTACTTCATTTTGGAGTAGCAATGACCATCTAAGTATCTTTAAGAGTCAACATGCCGCATCCAATGCAATCCCCTCATTACACCCAAACAAAACGATTACTTAAAGTTTTTGTAAGCAAGTCTTTCTAAGAAATCAACAAAGACTATAATTCGCCCAAAGAAACTAACATCCTGTGCAGAAAAAAAAGCAAGCTAAATCAAGGTACTACTGTACAGATATCATTCAATTTTATTATACAAAGTGCAGATGGTTTATTGATTGACTTTTTCCAGAAGATCTTGTTCTTTCTTTAGGCTTCTAAGATTGGTAATTTCTCTTTCGAGCTGATCTTTGTCAACGTTATTGTCCTTCTTCATTTCATTCACAACGCGCTCTTGTACGTCTACGTATTGTCCCAATTGACTCTTGACACCTTCTGCTTCAAAAGCCTTGGCCTCTTCTGCGTTCTTTGGATGTAATGCTGACATGTTTTCTTATGGTTTTTATGGGGGATTGAAATGATATTAAGAGAGAGAAAAATCATTTGGCAGGCGATTTATAAACCTTTTTTTTTTCTCTTAATATATGAAATCATGATGAGATCAATATTTTACAAATTACTGCTTTTGTTGGCTGGGTCAGAAACAAAATGATAAAATGCAACGCTAACATTGTGTCTGAGCGCTATCCGTATTCAAGATTCCACTATCTCTCTGCAATATACTACTCACTGCCATAGAATGGTGTCGTATGAAACTGTGTGCTCGGAGTTTTGATGTCACAGATGAAATCATAAAAGCGCAAACTATTATGAAGCCAATGCACTAAAGCAAGGAACATAAGCAAATTGACAGCATTAATGCATCAGCAAGCTTAATCAACTACATTAATCGCTCTTCAATACCCGTTGTATTTGATTTTTAGCTACGAAAGTTGCTTCATTTAAGAGCCTTCATATTCTTGAGAAATACAGTCTTATATTGAGCGTACTCTTATATCAAACACTCTTAAATCAAGCGATTACTGTAACATGTCATTTTTGGTATCTTTCAGTATCAAAATGTCTTTCTTCACCAAGCTCCTTAAATATGTTAGTACCTTTCGGCAAGCAGTCTTCTAAATATCTTACATCTGAAGCAGTTAGCTACGAAAATCTAAACATTTTTCTAAATACAAGCATAAAGTCTATAACAACTTCTATACATGCACTTGCAAAGTTATAATGAACAGAGTGCCCTTATTCAAAATATACCTTGAAAGTCCAAAACAAAATCAAATTAGTCAAAAAGTATTATCGCTTATCTCATTTCTTTGATTATATTATTACACTTCATTTGGTGCTGGTTCTACTTTGGAAAACCATTGCATTAGATTTGTTCAAATCGATTTAATATTCCAAATATTTTGAGCAGCAGCTTTATCCGACACAAACCATAACTTCATCTATTGACACATTTCTTTACTTGCTCTTTTTTTTTTTCTTAAAAATGGATGCATCCTGTCCTTCCTTCAGAGAGAAAGAAAAAAAAAGCTTCAAATTCACTATAATCTAAAACAAGCATAACACTAGTGAAATTACAAGCGCCTGTTACTAACACCAAATGCCTCATTCTGTTTGTTTATGCTTCGTTTCTGCTTATTTCTTAAATTCTAAAAACAGAAAACTTGCATATTTTGAACCTTGGTTCTTCTTCTTCTGCTGCTGAGATTCAAAAAGATTGAATGAATGCTACTGTATTGAAACAACAAGACTTTAGTATAATCCCAACTATCTTGGTTTGAAGACTATGTTGTCTATATAAATAGCTTGTTTTCGTTTTGTGTTAAAGTTAGCTGCCATGACTACTCAAAAAAAAAAGTTAGTACAATGTTGATGCTTATGCTATTTTTGTAAACAAATCATTTTTGGAAAGCTATCTTTCTTCTTTAGTAGCCTGTGTACACTATCGATCTATACTAAAACACCAGTGCAACTGGATCATTGTCTGCAAATACAACAGACGAGTCAAAAGGAACTAAATTAAAGGCTTTTCTGAAACTTTGCTTGTTCAAACTCTAAGAATTGCCTTGAGCACACTTGTAGGTGTTTTTTCTTTGAATAAGTTTACACTCTTTCGTTTCACTATCAAAAGTCGAAATTAAGAAAGACTTTGAAATGCATTCAACATTGCCTCTATGTTTACTTTGAGAGCTAGCCATTATCTTTCATCAAGATCTATGAACTTTCTCTATCTGATGTTCACTATATTTGCTAACAAAAACTTTGCAAAATAAATGTCAGTTGCGCCATGATTTCCCCAGTGTCTGGGTGGCGTATGTGTCTATTTTTCTAGGTAGCACAAGTACTTCTTCCAACTGTGCGCAGCTGATAAGCCTAGCTATACAATAAAGTTCAATGACTGCACCTTGCTTCATAAAGCAGCATTGTTGAAAAGTGCCGCTGAATGAAGGACAATCAGGCACAGCTATATTCTGAGAACAAATAGCTTCAACAAATTTCATAAGAATTTGTATAGTAAATGCTTTCTCGTTTCATTCCTCTTTTTTTAAAAGATAAAAGCAAAATCAGTTTTTGTTCAAACTAGAGTGCACGTTACTGGTAAAAAAGAATAATAATAATAAGAGAAGAACAGACAATGCTGAGTCATTCATTCAAAAGAAAAAAGGTACTTTGTATACTATCTGAGGCTTAGACCTCTTGTAGTATGGTTGCACACTAAGCCCTTGGGCATATACAAAAGCCTCATAACAATAACTTTTTCTTTTTTTTCCTCTTTTCTTTTCTTTTTTTATACCTACGATTTTGAGCGCTTGATCTGGCTAGTACAATGAGCTTGTCAACCGTAGCATGTTTTGGACAAAACATAAACGAAAATCGTCTTTTCTATATCGAAAAAAGTAACAACAATGCTTACTATTTAAATTCGTACGACTTGAAAAATCAAACAATTCAATCATCAACACCTCTGGATATTCTACACAATCTTCAAAATAGCAGCGATCTTGACTTTCAAGGACTCTGTACTTATGCAGATGACAGCTCTTCATTCTATTTAAGTTTCAAGAGTATGTAATGCGATTGAGCTTAATTTCAAGTCTTTCATTACCCTTCTTTTTTTATTTATTTATAGATGCTAAAAATAATACAAGTCGAATTTATCAACTGCCAGCTAATCAACTGCCATCACTTAAAGAAACAAGCGTGGCATTTAATAACGCAGACTTGTTTTCGATTCAGTATATCAAAGATGCCACCAATCAACCACAACTGGCCTATGTCGCAACACTATCAAATCAACAAAAGACCTTTGGTATTGTTAATATAAACAATTCAACACAGAACCCCACAGATATGAGTATATCAGAGTTGGGCATGTTGACTGCCACATCAAGTCATCTTTACCTTTTACAAAATAACTCCATCGACGTGTATCGCTTGGCCGAGGGAAAACATCACCATGCCACCTTATCCACACATTTGTTTAATACAACTCAATACAGTATAGTAGGGCCAGTTTTCATAGCTTCCTCTATGAATTATATCCCACTCTATTATCCTAATACAGGCGAACTTAAAGTAGTATCTCACAACACATCTTTAACACAGTACAGCACAATGCCTATAGTAAATGGTCAGATCAGTTTTGGTAGTCAAAATACACAGATAACGAACCCCACACAGATAAAGAACTCTACACAGATAACGAACCCCACACAGGCAGCAAACGCTACTCAGTCAACAAGTTCTATATTGCCCAAAAGTACTTCAACAATAGAAGCTGCACCCAGGATGGAAGCTACTCCTCGACCAGGTAATTTATCATGCGGATATGCCTTTATTAACAAACTAAAAAAAACCGACCCTATTGAATTAACAAATTGATTGAAACTATTTTATAGATCCAAAGAGATTACAAAGATTTTGCAAACGTTCTGTAACACCAACGACTGAAAACACTTCATTTCAAGATACATCATACAGCCTGCAATCTTTCAAGATCACAAATCCCAACAGCGATTCGCCACCCAATGCGGTGCTTTTGCAATCTCGCGCAGATAGTAGTAGCTCCTCCAATACATTACCATTTGATTTTGGTTCCATTGCGGTTGGCGACAATCATACTACTGCATTCTCAACTCAGAATGGAGCTTCTTCTCCCGGGAAGTCTGTCAACCACGATGCTTCAACTTCTGCACTTTCAGCCGGCGCTATTGTAGGAATTGTGTTGGGTTCCATCGCTTTTGTGTTGCTAATTGTCATCTTGTTGATCTGCCTCAAAAGACGTCGATCCAAGAAGCAAAGAAAGTTAAAGACACGAGAAATGTTACGGGCTTACTGTGGCAGTAAAGACTATAAGGGTGATACACTCTTACCTTCCAATCTTCAGCAGCTTCATAAGATGACATCCAAAGACAGCTATAGTCGCTCAGCTGTCGACATACAAGACATGAAAGACATACTTGATGATGCTCGACCCGACATTCAACCTCTATGTTATACAAAGGATGCCATTGACTATGCTGAACTACCGGATCAAGAACTAATTCAGCTAGAGCCCGATGTCAAAGGTCCTCTGTATCTTTTCAATGGCCTCTACATGTCATCAGAGAACGAACAAGTCTGTCGTATTATGGATGGATATGTCACTCGAACATTCCAGTCGGATGATGGGAACAAACACACTGTGCATTACTTCTCAAACACACATGCACATACTTTCATTCGTTCTGTTTATGCAGCACTGCGTATTTCTTTGCCTGAAAAAACAACCTATACTGTCAGGAGTGAAAGAGCTATTGTTCTTGGCTCGCCTACACCTTATTCCGGCTATCGATACCTTTGGATTTCATCTCCCGTCATGCCAGATCATTCATTACATCATTTATTGTTTGAAGACAATGTGTGGTCGTTCATAGATCATCATAGCGCAGATTACAAGATTTGGTCTGTATACGCCATCTTAAAGAGTGTAGAGTCTGTTCATCATCAAGACTTTGTTCATCTGGCTATTGAACCCAAGCATTTCTACTTTGATCATGAAATGAATGCAACTGACTGGCACTTGGGCAACTTTGGTTACGCCCATGCTTTGTCTATCCAACAGAGTCCATCACTACCTATACCCACCTCCTATAGTGCACCTGAGATTGTCCAAGCCGATGGTTCATCTGCTTTCCTTGCAACATCCTCAGACATTTGGTCACTTGGCTGTGTCATCTACACCATAGTCACTGGCGGTCTTGTTCTTTTTAACAGTGCAGACCAACTAAAAGAGCTCTTAAAGACAGATGGCATGAAACATCATCTTGAGAAAGCCATGCAAGGCACTATAGAAAACCATGTGTTTGCCAAAATATTAGATATGATGCTGTGCGTTGACCCTAAGGAACGAAAGGCAATAGACGAAATCATTGCTTATTGGCACAGCGTGTACAATATGGAAGAGTAATCTAAATAAAATTTAATTATTTATACTTGGTATTCTAGAGCTATAGGAACCATGTTTAATTTCATTAGGTGTATAAAGTTGAATTTATTGAATTATCTGTGTCAACAGTCTGAGGTTGAAATGTCTGTTTTTTCTCTCTCTTAAAGGCACAAAGGGACTTTAAGCTTTTGCTTTATATACCAGAATGGGCATTTTATTCAGCAGCTTATGGAACAAGCTTTTCTCAAAAACTCAAGTAAAAATCATTATTGTAGGTTTAGACAATGCCGGTAAAACGACTATTCTCTATAAGCTGTAAGTCGCGTTATTGTCGGTTAGATACCTTTGTAGTCTCACCATCTCTAGTCTTATGAACCAAGTGGTCACAACAACACCCACTATCGGTAGTAATGTAGAAGAGGTTGAATATAAAAACCTAAAGTTCCTCATGTGGGTAAGTTAGATGACTTTCATAAGCCCCCCTTATATTCAAGGCACAAAATATGCATAGTTGACTTGATGAGTAGGACATTGGTGGACAAGAGTCGTTACGTAGTACTTGGAAAACGTATTATATAGATACAAAGGTAAGTAGAAAGAAATAGTTACCCGTTCAGTATAAAGCCAACATGTAGCTTTCTTATTCTTTAGGCAGTTATTATGGTCATTGACAGTACAGATGCCAACAGACTTCATCTGGCTGAACAAGAATTACATCAAATGATGGAAAGCGATGTAAGAAAGTAAGGTTTTTTATATGAAACGCATCTGACCACTTACAACAGCAACTGCAAAACGCAAGCTTACTTGTGTTTGCTAATAAACAAGATGTCAAGGGATCTTTAGGTGCAGCCAAGATCTCAGAAACATTGGGATTAAGTAGGTTGAAGGATCGGCAGTGGCATATTCAGGTACAGTGTGAGAATTGGAAATAATGGGGTAGAGTTATAACATTTTAGTTTCTTAGGCTTGTTCAGCACTGACAGGAGAAGGGTAAGAAGATAAGAAATTAGTCTCCTCCTTAATCATTTTCTCTAATCTGCTGTTTCTGAGCATAGCCTCTATGAAGGACTAGACTGGGTGGTATTGCAGCTCACAGGTTCATAAATGGCCACGTGACTTTGAATAGAATGCATGCATCTACTTTTTTTTTTCTTGTTCGACAATACAGCAATTTTACTTTCCTGTTTGAGCTTAGTACGATGCATTTCTCGATTGAGTTTTATTTTTTATTTTTTTTATGCTCCTTGTATATAAATACTCCCCTTTTGTGCCATTGTCATCTTTATCTTTAATCCCATCATTATGCTCTTGAAAGAAGCTATAATTTGCTGGTTTTTATGTAAAGAAAGTGAGATGCACACAAATAAGACTTGAGGCTAATCAAAGTGTTCTATAGATACACAAGCTACACAAGCTGCAGACATTCTCTACAGTGTCATATTGAATTCTCCATCTACAGATACAGGCATTGTCATTAAAGATACTGTCTATGCCCTTAAGCCTTCAAGCCAAAGTAACATTCTCTTCCAGGGCAAGGCTCCTGCCAACGCGCCTTACTCTTATTGTAAGCTAGAGAAAATGACAGCCAAGATCATTGAGTGTGAGCATTTTAAGCGTGCGGGAATCAGTACTTCTTCTCCAAATGAGTTTTATGGCCGTAATTGGAATGTGAAGAATCTCTCGACATTCAAATCAATTGATACTATACCTAGACGGTTTGATCGCCAGCCTGATAATTCAGACTTACATCCTGTTGGCGAAATTCCAACGATTTACGTTCAAGCTGACCAATCAGAAGTGGATAATATCCATACACATTATCTGCAAGACATTCAAATTAAATCAAACATTACTTTTATAAGGTAAAAGCAAAATATTCAGAGACATTTTGACAATTTGTCTAAAAAGGAAAGCTTGAATGTAGCACAAAATCTGTACAAGTGTTTAGCGACGCAAAATTTGAAATCGGGGGGAGATCGTCTAGAAGATTGACAAAATTTTCATATAACTTCAAACTAAACAAAAAGGACAAAAAGGACAAGAATGGTCTGGGTGGATACAGAAAACTCAAGTTGCGCACCACAGTAACAGATCCTAGTTATATGCGTGAATTCCTTATAACCGAAATGCTGAATGCAGCCAACCAACCTGCCACAAGAGCTTCTTATGTTAGGTAAAAAAAAAAAGTTATTACTGCCTGATCTTCTCTCTAAAATAACAAAATTATGCATTTAGGGTCTTTATCAATGATCGACCTGTTGGTTTATACTCCATGCTAGAAAAGTATGATAAAACCTGGCTAGAAAACGAGTTTGGTGATTCATCTACAGGCATCCTTTATGAAGCCCAAGGAGGAAGTCATAATAATCGAGCTGATCTGTCTTATAAGGGAAGCCAACCTTCTGCATACGAATCTTCTGCATATTCTGTGTCAGAAGAGTCCAAAATGGGAGCAAATGGCCTGAACGACTTGAGCTCCTTTATTCAATTCATTCATGATCAACAGCAATTCCAGAAGACAGCGGATGATAAGGCCATCTCAGCTACGATACCCAAATGGGAGGAGCAGTTGGATGTAGAGGGATTCCTGGTGTCTATGGCAAGCGAATTTGCTTTTGGTCTATTTGATGGTTATCTGCAAAACACAAACAACTACTTTATATACAAGTGCCCCCAGCAGAATCGCTTTGTATGGATCATGTGGGACTTTGATCTATCCATGGGCAGTGGTCCTGTGAGTATGAAGAAACTGGCTGTAGGTGACTACACTAGCTTTCAAGGATTCAAGACTCGGCCATTGATTGTAGCATTACTTAAAGTACGCGAGTATCGAGCCTTATTTGAAAAACATCTTGATAGCATCATGAACGAACTGTATAACCCTTCCGTTGCTTTTCCAGTGATCGATTCTGTTGTTGATCTTATAGGAGATGATGTTGCATGGGACAAGAGCTTGCCACATGTTGGAAAGGGACCTGAATATATTGGACCAGTGCTAAGCAACATCATCAATCATAACTCCAATAACCAATCAAATAACAACATTGGTCTTCCATCTTCCTTTAGTATTACTACTGCAGCTGATTATGTCATTCGATTGAACTCAAAAATTAGTTTTGACAAAGCTGTCGAAGGTCCAACAGGACATGCCTCACTTTATGGAGTAAAAGAATGGATCAAGACAAAGTCTGAAAACTACAAGAGAAAAACTCGTTATGACCCCATCATTGACCTTCCTCTAAAGGCCTGAGAAAAAGCTTATTTAACAGCTCATTTGATAAAATAAAAATAATAAAAAGACATTGTGCATCACATGTATCAAACAAAAAAGAAAGAAAAACGTGCGGCTTCGTACTATTTGAACTATACTATTAGGTAGACAAGCAAGGGGGGCTTAAACAAATGAAATAAGAGGGGAGGAGAGAGAGGGGGGTCTCTTTATATGATGTATAAATACTTATTTTACAGGAGATTACATAAACTTTTCTTCTTTTTTTTTAAGATTGTGGACAAGCAAATCCACCAGTTGCCGGAGTAGCTATCACTGTTGGTTTATAACCTGTCCAATCGAGTCCGAAAAAATGAAGCGTAATCCAGAAATGCAGTGCGAGTGCTTCTCGTTGATTTAGGTTAGTAGTAGAATTAGTTGAGGGAGAAGGTTGTTTGGGTGAACAGGATTTCAACAGATCTCCAAATGTAGTGTCTGTATTGTCCCTTGCCTGGTAATCGATACGAATAGGCAATTGGATAGTTGAGATACTGTTAGGAGGTAAAACAATCTGTTCAACATTCGAGCCATCGTTTTGTGTTCCCTTGCCGATGACAAGTCCTGTAAGTGCATCTTTTGCCAAGACTTGTATTTGAGACAGATGGGTAGGTATATGATTCTTTCTGTTGTCCACTGTCACATTGACCATCCATCCGCTTTCAAACTGAATACTGCCGCCAAACCATGTGTTTTGCTTTGTCTCGGTAATCTTCACTGGCGAAGTAAGAGAAGCACCTTCGATTCGAATGAGAGGTGTGCGAGGCCATAAAAAATAAGCAACCAATGCGCAAACAATAATTAAAACAAATGAAAGGAAAACCCATATTCTTCTACCGCAACATTTGCTACGCTTTATATCTTGCTGCTCGAGATCTTCTTCCTTTTTCTTGGGTGAAGGCCTTCTATCGCAACTGATAAGGCAACACCCTATCCAAATGCCTCTGCTTTCTTCGATTTCGGGTGCTTGCTTGATGGTCTTGGTAGAAGAAGGCTCTTCTGTTTGTTGCTCTTTTTCTTCTGTTTCAGAATCGGTGTTTTCATCTTCTGTAGGCTCCCAACCTGTCGGTCCATGCTGGTAGTATTTTTCAAACTTATTGTAGTCTTGGATGTTTTCCTTGTTATCTTCATAATCAGAATGTGCTGTCTTGTCATCCTCTGAATAGTCTTTGTTTAAAGTTGCATATTTTTCAGATTCTATATATTGTGCATAAATCGGCTTTTTTTTCTCCATCTGAACTAAAGTATCTTGACTTCCCCATGGTCGACTGCCTTTTCTTCCTTGCTCATTAGATGCACCCAAATTGAGTTGAAAGTTATCATCAAATACAGACATTCGAGAGTTTCGTGACTCTGAATCGTTTGTATTTTTTTTTGTTTTTGTTTTGTTTTTGGTATGCAGAAGATCAGATTGTGTTCTTGAATGCAATCAGAATATGTAAATGCTTACCTTTTCTACCTAATCTTGTTCGATCGTCCACTACTGAAGCAGAACACGATTCAGTAGTGTTTGGAAGAGTGGATGATGACTTCATGAATGCTTCTGCAATTGTAAGTCGTCCAGGTATGGTGTCTCCCAGCGGCTCTCCAGTGTATCCAGCACTTAAGATGGAGCTTGCTGGTGAAAGCTTATTGTGCAAGGTTGAAATGGATATAGATCCAGATGAGGCTGTTTCGTTCTTGCTGTAATCTCCAGACATAAATCTATTTGCAATTGATAAGCGAGGGGCCTCAACTGTTGCTGGTGCGGATGGTCGACGTGTGGAATAAGATTGATGTGCATTAGAAGTGCAACCAGAGGTGGATTTTGATCTCCGTTTGCTTCGCATTGTTTGAGACATTTGTTTTGATTTTCCAGAATTTGGTTCATTATGACAGTTAGAGTGGGGCTGGGCTTGTTGAGCAACCATGAGTGAAGGAAAGTGTAGGGAAAGATGAAGAAGAATAAAAAAGCCAAAAGAAAGAATTATAAAACAAAGAAGAAGAGAGACAGAAAAATAAAGATAGGTAGAATAGGGGAATCTAAAAAAAGGCTCTTTTTTTTTATAAACTTAAGGAGGGCAGATGGTTTATAACTCTGTCTGCAAGTCTACAATAGAAGGTCTATCAACCAATTCACAGCTCCTCGTTTGTATGCTTCAGCAGCTATAACTCCTTGTTGACCATGTATATACTTTATGTTTTTTTGTGTAATTTTCTTTCGTACTTTCAGACTCTAATTTTTGGCAAGTCCATCCTATGTAACATACTCCTAAAGAAAATAAAAGAAAAAATTAGTCGGTTTTAGCATGAATCCTTTGTTTTAGTATTTCTTAAAAGACTAGGGCCATTTTGTTACAATGGTTATCTTTTGAAGAAGAGGTTTCCCCCTGACAGCCATGTTCATTATTAGTTTTATGGTGCAAAATATTTTTAGCAACAACTTCTTTATTTATTTAACAATAAACATCAAGTACTTTTTGTAAGTTATATAAAGTTTCCCTATATATCAGACTGACTCATGCGTATGTATTTAATACAAAGCTTGCAGACTCATTTCTTTTTTAAATAAATAAGGAGGAACAATGAATAAAAAAAAAAAAGAAGAAGAAATAAGCAGCAAGTCAGCTTCTTTGAAACCAACGCTATTGTGCAAAAAGGATTTGTTCAAAAAACAAATGAAAACAATACTTCTACTTTAACGACTTGAAACAGCCGTTTTCAAAAACTTTTTTTTTCCAAAAAAAAAGAAAATACGCATTAGCATAGAGTCTTTTGAATTTGATTAAAACTAACCAATCTATTCTCCTCAAAGAAAAAGAAAAAAAAGCATCTAACCATTTGATTCTTTTTCTTTCTCATTTCAGTCTATGGCAAGTGCCAATCAAGTAAATTCGGCTTTCTATACTCCTCTGATACGACCCAAGAAGCTAAGCCAGAAAAACACTGCTTACAGCAAAACTTGCACTCTTTTCCTCTTTGCGGGAAACCTAGACAAGCTTAATTACAATATGATCTTGTTAATGTATGAATAAAGTGGCAGAGTTCATTTGAGCCAAAACTTTGATTCAATTTAAACCATTAGAATTTGTATATTTAATTTGGAGTAACTCTTTCTACACAATGAGTTTGACACAGATTTGGTCCCCGAATATAAGCTCATGAATTACTGGTGTAACAGGAAATAGTGTATGTTTACACCATATTTGGATACTTATTTCCTTTAGTCTTAATTTTTTTTCTCCCCTTCTTCTTTTTTCTTTGTAACAAACTCGACTAGAATGAGATTTCGAACTTTCTTTGCCTGCTTATTCTCTACATTACTTGCAGCTTCCTCAGCACAACAGATTGTCACAAGCTCAAATAACAGTGCCCACGATACTATCTCGCAATACGGTAGCAGCTTCAAAAACCAGGGCGGCAATATCCTTCATGACAAAGTCAATGGTAAATATTACATTAATTACCACATTAAAAAGCACAGCTCCCTTATCTGTCTCTTAAATGTATAGTTTATATTATTTTCTATGGTAACTGGTCGTCACCTCAGCTTCAACAAGAGCAACAAACATTTATGAAGTTTGTTGATAAGATTTCTCTTTCGCCTTGGTTTAAGACATGTAAAAAATGTGTGAAAAAGACTCAAAAAAGGAAAAGCTATTAATATGGGCTATTTATAGTTAACCAATACACTGACAGTAACGGCAAATCAGTAACAGGCCCACTTCATTTAGCAGCAGCTGTCAATGATGCTGGTAGTCATTCGCTAAACTTAACGAATTCAGTACACAAACAAATCGTATTAGATGCTGTCAACTCAGGTTACCTCTCACCTATCAATCACCTTGACAGTGAAGGTGTCTATATTATCATGGGTGGTCCTGATGTCAAGGACTCAGAATTCTGTTCAGCCAATTGTGGATACAATAGTTACAGCGATCAATTCCAATACCTCTTTATTGGTTATCCTGGTCTTTGTCCTGATAGGTAAGTTGGCGCTTTGCATTGTTTTGTCTTTGCTAAATAAGTTACACAATGTAGATGTATTCCTGATATCAACAAATCTCAATCACCCAACAATTCACCAGCCATTGATGCAGCCATCAACATTCTTTCTCATGAAATTCAAGATGTCTTGACAGATCCTAGAAATAATGCTTGGGAAATTCAAGCTGACAATCTTACTATTGAACTTGGCGACTTTTGTGCAGACTCAAGTGCAAATCGATTTGGCAACTACACAACCTCTCCATCCAGTGGAAGCTATAATTTAGAATTGGATAACAATTATTACTTGGTTCAAACTGTCTTTGATAAAGCGAACCAAAAGTGTACACTCGGTTAAGCTGTACAGCTTTTGGACTATACCAATCCTATATATTAAATCATTGACTTATCATATATCTGCGATATAATCACGATATAGCTTGAGTTTGGTAAATGTATAATATCGATCGAAGCTATTTCCGATGAAATCGCTGATTATGCATGACGCGATGTGTCTCGCTGAGAAATAACCTACTAAAAAAAATTCCCTTTCTTTACCATATAAAAAGAGAGAAAAAGATACGCGAATGGTTTTATAATTTCTTTTTCTTGTTTTATCTTTAATTGATTTGTTATTATGTCTGGTAAAGCATTGACCTACCTTATTACTGGTTCATCTCGTGGCATTGGCCTTGAGTTTGTAAGACAATTAGCTGGCAGTGGCCACAAAGTTTTTGCAAGCGCTCGTCAACCTGAGCAATCAGAAGCATTAAAGTCTCTTATCAACGACGACAGTGTATTTGGAGTACCATTAGATGTAACAGATAGCAAGTCAATTGAAGAAGCTGTCTTTCAAGTATCAAAAGATGCTCCAGAGGGTATTGATGTTCTGATCAATAATGCTGGTATTGGTGGCCATGGATCAAGAACTGTCTTTGAAACGTAAGTACAGAGACCGTCTTTCTTTTCCAAGTAATAACATCATGTCTTGAACACCTTTAGTCCCGAAGAGGATTTCTTGAACAAATTCAGAACAAACACACTAGGCGCAGCTAATGTCACAAACGCATTTTTACCTCTACTTCGCCAAGGAGAAACTCGCAAGATTATGAACATGTCTACTGTTCTAGCCTCCATTCAATCTAGAGGCCCAGACAATAAGATCAAAAGCGCAGTTGCCTTCAGTGTTTCAAAGGCAGCTCTCAACATGCTCACACGATTGACAGCAAGTCAACTGGCATCAGAAGATTTCATCGTTTATGCTTCTCATCCAGGTTGGGTCAAAACTGATTTTGGTGGTATTAATGCAACCATGTCACCCGAGCGTTCTGTCAAAGCACAGCTTCAGGTTTTGGAAAATTTGAAACTTGAAGACAATGGTAAATTTTTGGATTTCAGAGGAAAAGAAATTCCTTGGTAATATTTATGTAAATAAACTCTTTTATCGTATGTATATTCAAAGCAAACAGACAAAAAGAGAGAAGAAAAAAAGCGTGTAAATAAATCGTATGTCTTTCATATCCAAAATTCAGTTTTAGTTCTTTAAATTTTAGATTGAGATGACTGCCAATGTCTCTTTAATACATCAATAGTTTGCATGATGGCAGCATTCGATTCTGCTGGTGCAGATACTCCAGTAAGGAATCCATGGCTCACACCCAAATAACGTATGGCAATCACCTTGACATTTGCTTCCCTAAGCCTAGTGGCATAGAGTTCACCTTCACTTCTCAAAACATCTTTCTCGCAGGTGAGGATGAAAGCAGGAGGCAATCCTTTCAAATCTTCAGCGGTGCTGCGCAAAGGCTTGGCCGTATTTTCGTTGACTTGATCAATATCAGTCAAATACTGTTTCCAAAAGTAAGTTGCAAATGAACCTCCTAGAACAGGATCGTCCTTAAATTCAATATAGGAGTCTCTTGTGATGTCAGTGTCAACCATGGGATAGTATAAGACTTGATACGTTATGCCATTGTTTCCTCTCTGTTTTGCCAACACTACCCATACGAAATATGTTAAACAGACAATGTCGATTATATGAAGTTACAAAAAGAAAAGGCTTATACTAACTTGTCAAAGCAGTTGAGAGACATCCGCCTGCTGAATCTCCCACAACAGCAAGTTGATTAACATCAACACGGATTGACTCTGCATTTTGTTGAGTCCAGCAAAGAGCAGAATAGCACTCTTCAAGAGCAACAGGATATTTTGTTTCAGGACTCAAACTATAATCAACAAAAACAACACAAGCAGGCATCATATTGACCAACTAAATACACTATCAGTCATCTTGGGTAATTTAGATTGCTAGAGGCTACAAATAAACTTACATTGTTTGTAAGCATACGACTTGTAAGGTAATTTCCGAATGTGAAACCCCCACCCTAAACAAAACAAAAAGGGTCAGAACGAAATCAAAAGGAGTATAGCAATTAAATGAAGAAAACCAACTGAGTATCCTTACGTGGCTACAAACGATCGTCACTACTACAATAAAATTTGATTTTTAAGTATAGTACTTACAAATAAAGAACAACAGGCAGGATGGTATCTTCTGAGCCTATGGGACGAAGAATAGAAATCTTGACAGTGTAGCCATTACAAGTAATTTCCTTGTCTTGCTTGCTGACTTCAGGGGCAGGTAAATTGAGAATAGAGAGATCATAATATTTTCGTATGTTTGACAGCTCATAAGCTTCTTCATCTGTTTTCAAGTTAAGTGCCTTCTTTATGTTTGGAATAGCCCCAGGAGGTGTTGGATAAAGATGCTTCATTGTAGAATAGATATATGATCTTGAAGAGAAAAGCAAACTGCATCAACTCTTGAATCTCTTTATATGCTTTGACTGTAGTACTGCGTGACTTTTGTGAGATTACGTGTACCTTTCTTTTCGTCAACTGTTTATCTGCGCAAAAAGGAAAAAAAAAAGAGAGAGAGAAGAAGCAGAATGCAATTTAAACAAGATTTATCGACTTGAACATTTCGAAAAACATTGATCCATTGAATATAGGCTTGGCTTCAACGCTCTTTTCTCTTTGTTTTGCATAAACTTGCAGTGAATTGTTGATGTCCTATTTATAGATGATTTAGTTACTATTATGTAAAGTGGGAAAATTTCCCCCCAAGAATCCAAGAATTTCATCCGGAAATGACTGTTGCTCTTCAAAAAATAGGAATGCAATTGTCAAATCAGTATGTCAGATAGCAACTATCATTAATGTACTTAACTATTGTGTTTCTATTTTTTAAAGAACAATATATACTTCTGAGTAAAATTCTTGGTGCATCTATTCAAGTAGCTTTCCTACAACTGGTTTCAAGCTTCCTGTAACAACATCAACCTTTCTACTTTTTGATTTCAATCGAACTAATCATCTCAAAACTGGGCATATTTCCTTTTGGTAACACATCATGTAAAATATAGGTGTTTACTTTTCTTCAAGTTACTGACGCTTTACTCACAGGGACTTTTCTTCAGCATGGTCACCTCTTATGTTGACTCCAAGCAAATCAATAACTAGCGTGTTATCCCTAAAAAATACCTAAAGGCCAAGTAACACAAATAAAGGAATAAAAGCACTAAGAAGAATAGGACTTTAAAGGATGTTGTGAATCGATAAGCTTCTGCTTTATGATCTATAACAGTAGGTGTTCAATTTGATGCAAATTGTTTTAAAGCAAGATGAAGATGAAGTTAAGCGTTATCTGTTACTGTTTTTCTTTTAAAGGCTTTCATATACTTTCAAATAAACGTTACCATTTGTTTTGTAATGCATAAAGTTTTGCGTTCTTCATTAGAACATTAAATAGTAGATATTTGGAAATCATATAGTGAAGATGCATAGCTTTTTATCCTATTACTGCAGCTGAAATTCATTGGGTAAGCTTAAAGCTCACTTGGGACATCAGCCAATAATGACATGTAATACCAGAATCACATGATAGATAAAAAATTAGTGTGTGTAAACAGGGTGCTTATTTAGATCCCATTATCCGAAATAGATAGTCTATGAGACATAAATATCAAATAACAGTGCACAGCTTAATTTGATGATGGCATGATTCAAACAACGATTTATTGTGCTTTGTGCCTTAAAATGCTTGTTAGAAATAAAAACACTTTTTAGCACTAGTGTTTACTCCAGGAACAGAAAGCAAAGCCCAATGTGTTATGAACGAGATGCAATCAAAGCATTACAGCTTTCAGTAATTTTTGTAGAAGCGTATCGCGATGCTCTCAGTCTAGCATTTTATGAGGGAGGGGGTTTCAGATAGGCTAACAATTGTTTGTTTGATTGCTCAAAAAAGAAAAAACTAATAAAGACAAGAATATCTGTACATTTGAAACTTTAACATCTGCTACTCTGTTTTTTATTTTTGTTTGATACTCTAATCAGAATTCTTTTTAGGAATAACACCTAACTTTTGTGATTGTCTTGCTCGAGTACTGCTACAGTCAACAACCATGCTATACTAAAGCAAAGTCAGGAATAATCTTGGGTACCTTTCAAGCAATACAAATCTGGCCAATGAAAATGGTAGCTTTTGTCTTTTTAATAGTAAACTTTGAGAGGCGGAGGAGAGAGAGGGAGGCGGGAGGGAGGAGCCACTGCGCACGATTTATTCCTCTAAAAAAAAACTATTCTCCGTTTACTTGGCTGTCAACGACCAAATTGACATTTTAAAACTCGAGCAACTCTCTTTTTTTCTTTTTCGGGACAACACATTTTTGGACCAACTTCATGTTAACAAATTATGCAATCGACCAAAACGAGTAGAACGTCTTTTTGTTAAAGGCAAAGAAGTTGGTAAAAAAGAAAAGAAGAGTTTATGACTGTAAAAGGTATTTGTGTTATCACAAATGACCATCATTTGCAATGTTTCTTATCTAAGCTATGTGTAATGAAATAGAGTTACACATAATCGAGCAACACAGAAGAAAAAAAAAAAGTGAAAAGAAGAGATGGAAAATCTCGCTAAACTCAATAAGCCATCACATAAGTAATGAGATCAATTGGCGCATTTCTTTAATACGCCATTCATTTTTTGGTCCATCGAGAGGGAAACCACTTATGACGCATGATAGTACAACTCTAATGCAATTATATTAGCCACATTGTATGCTTTGCTCAATTTAGTCGAGCTGGACATGGTATTGTCTCAATAGCACGAGACATACTCTCGACGAATTTTTTAGCAACGAACGTAAAGATATACGTGTACATATAGCGGAAATAATCTTGTTTTTTTCTGCTCACTCTCATGCATAGCTTAAGCATGAGTTCTTGATACAAAACAGACATTGTTTGCCAAGTTTAGAACTAGTTTTTCTAAAAAAAAAAAAAAAAAGGCAAGATCAAGAAATGCAAAGAGACAAAAATTAAGAAAGTCTTATAAAACAAATAATGTTGTCTGTGCTAAGACATTAGGAAGAAAATTGAACAATGCAAGGAGATCAATGAAAGGAGAAATCCTAAATTTCGCATTGCTTTTGGACATCTTTATCCTACTCCTTTACTAAACAAATGCTTTTTTTTATGAAACCGGATACAAGATAAAGAGAATGAATTCGAGCTTTTTAAAGATATTCTAAATATAATTCAACTTGTAGCTAAAAAAAAAAAAAAAGCAAGAGAATGAGTAAGATACACAAATAATAAAAAAAAAGAATACTAGTTTCCCTCGTTTATTATTTGCTCTTCTTTTTTCTCTTACAACCTTCCAAAAAAAGAAAAAACAGATTCATGTTCTAGTCTCTTTTCGGGCGCCAATAAAGATGTCTGTTTCGTATAAGGTGTTGAAGTGGATTATGTTCTGTGATAAGCGTCTTCATAAGCTGATTTCTGATTTATATCTCGATTTACTTGAACGAAGCCATTCTTTTTTCTTTAAGAGAAGAAAAAAGGGCGATGACAAATCAGTACAAACAGGCGAACAGTGGTTCCTTTTCATTTTAATGATCATGTCTTAAAAAAGTAGCATTCAATTCGGAAGCGCTAAAAGCAGTTTGGAAGGTCCATGTTGGTATACTATTTAAGGATGCTTGTGTTAAATTCAATCCAAATTTAGAGACGGCTGTAGTCCCTGAAGTTAAAAATTATCCATTGAACCATCCAATCCCCGCAGCCGGATTTTGGTTGTTCAAAAAGAAAACAGAGATGTTATCTGAATTCTATTCACACGAGATTGATATATTAGAGCTGATTACGAGTTTCTTTCTTTCCCTTTTTTTTCTTGGGTAATAAAAACAAGAAAAAGGGGGAGGGGAAGAAACAAAGAAATCAAAATATCAATCAAACAGATTTCATTTAAAATGTTAACAAAAGCGAGGAAAAAAAAAAGATGCACGCATACATAATCAAATGTGCAACGAGAAAGGAAAGGATCGACAGAGCATGCGCCTAGTAAATCAAGCTAAAAAAAAAAAAAGAAGGAATCCTTATGTCGTACCAAATTTACTGTCCAGGCTTCATTCGATCACTATATAAATAGGCTGCAACAGGTTCAATGTTTATCTTGTTTTCTCTCTTTTTCTTTTTATTTATTTATTCTTTTCTTAATCTAATTCAATCCTTTCTTTTTTTTTTTTGATCTACCTGAAATAACAAAAAAGGGGTCATCTTTTCCTTACTTTCTTTAACTTAATCCGATAATACATCTACCGTCCTTTTTTATAGAATCCAATGCGTTCTCCAATTACTTTAGCTCTTGCATGTCTTGCTGCCCTTCTTGCAGTTGAAGCTGCTCCTGCCTGTTCCAGAACATACACTGTTGTTGCTGGCGACACCGTATGTATTCTCTAGAAAGTTGATTTGGATCCATAAGCTAACATTGAGTTGATATAGTGTGCCCTTGCTGCTCAAAAATCCGGTATTACTATCGCCAAGTTGAAGTCATTAAACACTTCGAGTAAGTACAAGCTAAATTGATCTCTTTTCTTTTCTCAATCTAACGTTTTGACTTTCTTTCCTTACCTAGTCAATGCCAAATGTAGCAATTTGAAGATTGGTCAAAAGCTCTGTGTTGCTACTGGTAGCGCCACCACCAAGAAACCTGTCACTTCCACCAAGAAGTCTGCCACCACTGTCAAGAAGCCTGTCACTACCGGAAAGCCTGTCACCACCAAGACTCCCGCTACTACAGTCAAGACTCCTACTTCCACCAAATCCCCCACTGCCGCCCCTACTCATGACATTGCTAACTATGGTTTGACCATTCAAATTACCAGCAAAACTGATTTCTGTATGATGTTGCCCGCTAGCCCTGGTAACAAGGCTGCTAATGGTGGTAAGGTTGATGTGGATGCCATTGCCAACTCTGAA
Source organism: Blakeslea trispora (assembly GCA_025331445.1). Taxonomy (NCBI): domain Eukaryota; kingdom Fungi; phylum Mucoromycota; class Mucoromycetes; order Mucorales; family Choanephoraceae; genus Blakeslea; species Blakeslea trispora. The sequence continues at coordinate 224,435 of JAIWNE010000008.1, read as the reverse complement.
AAGAACGCTATTGCTTTCTGTACTCAACCCAACATCAATGCTCCTGGTGCCTCTACTTTGCCTGTCACCTTGGTCAAGTCTGCTTACTACTTTAAGAACACAACTGCTGAATACGTTCAAGTGACTGGTAGATTGAACCCTGCTGGCTATGAATTGAGCCCTAAGGATAACGGTGGTCAATACGATAACCACGGTAAGGGTTCTCCTCCCAACTCTATCTGTTATGGCTACCGTTACTACGTTGCCTTGGTTGAGCCCAACAACCCTGATTACTGTGTCAGATGTTGTCAACATTATGATGATTGTCATGCTGGTAGAAGTGAATATGGCTGTAAGCGTGTTGTTTCCAACGGTATCTACCAATAATAAACATCGGTCTTCAATCTTTACCCTCTTTTTTTTTTCTTTGTTATTTTTTTCTATTTTTTCTTTTCTCTCTCTTTTCTTGCTTTGTTATTTAGCTGGTCTTTATCAGTGGATCTATTGTTGAATATAGATTGAATTCATTATTAGACAGAATAAAAAGGCTTATTTCTTAATGACCCGAGCCAATTCTTATACAGTAGAGACTACACCTTTACTGCAACAACAGCGCAGCAATGATGATCAATATCATCAAAAAAAGAGGGAAATGACAGGTCTGCTTTACATGACTTTGTCTGCTCTTGGCTTCTCGACCATGTCACTCTTGGTTAAACTAAGTGGCACCAGCTTTCCTTCGTTTGAAATGGTGTTTGCGAGATCAGTCGTTCAATCATTTTTCGGCTTACTCTGTTGTTTCTTTCTCGGAATTCACCCTTTAGGAGAAAAGAGCGTTCGTGGTTGGTTATTTCTGAGAGGTTTATCAGGCACCATTGGCCTCTCTCTTTTCTTTTATAGTATCACACAATTACCTTTGGCTGACGCAACAGGTAAATCATAACGAAAGCAAAAGAGATGAATCATTTCATTGAACTGTCAATTTTTTGTATATAGTTGTCTTTTTCTTGGGTCCTTCTTTTACTGCTATTTTAGCTGCTCTTGTGTTGGGTGAAGCATTTACTCTGTTTGATGGTGTTTGCTCTGCTATCTGTATGTTGGGTGTCGTTCTTGTCTCCAAGCCTCATTTTTTGTTTGGTGGACAAGACAATGCAACGAACGATGGTGCCGACTGGCAACGTTTGTTTGCTATTTTTTGCGCTACTTTAGGTGCAGTCATGTCAGCTGTCGCCTACGTCACTGTCCGAAAGATCGGGAGAGGAGCCCATTTTATGGTTCATGTAGTCTACTTTGGCTTGATCAGTGGAATTTGTAGTCCTATCGGCATGTTTTTGTTACAAGAGCCTGTGCTACCTCATGGCGTGTATCAATACAGCATGTTGGTTTTGATAGGCTTTACTGCTTTCGTTGGTCAATGCTTTTTAAATCAAGGGTAAGTTTGGTTTTTATCTCTCACACTCTCATTCTCATCGATTTCGCTTAGGCTACAAATGGCTCCTGCTGGTCCAGGAACCTTGATGCGTATGAATGATGTTGTTTTTGCCTTCTTGTTTGGCATTTTCATCTTGAATGAATATCCTGATATCTATAGTGTCACTGGTGCCATTTTGGTTGTATTAATGACTTCAGCCATGGGCATTCATAAAATTTACACAAAGCAACAATAAAAAAAAAACTTTTATGCCGCTCATTTTTTTTTTAATCAGGAAGCGCGTCTTTTTTCTTTTTATTTATTTATTATGAATTTACTCGAAAATCGAATAGCTTCCTTCAAAAAGACACCTAATCCATGGCCTCATACGAACTCAAAATACACAATAGAAACAGTAAGTCTGTATAGTACTGAAAACCAGTCTGTTGTTAACAAGAAATATAGTTTGCAAAAGCTGGATTTTATCATGTGCGTAGACCAAAAGTAACAGATAGTGTTCGATGTTTTTTATGCGATCTCGAGTTGAATCATTGGACAAAGGCACGATCGCCTTACCTTCGACATACCAAGGAGTCACCCCACTGTCCTTGGGTTCTCTTGAATTTCCCAGACTCACTTGACTCGGCAGAACAGAAGGACCCACAAGCACCTGAGAGTCCCATAATGCAAAAAGCAAGACTCTTGACCTTTCAACATCACAACTATTGGCCTCCTAATAAAGGCAGACAAACGAGAGCTAGAAAATACCCAGTTGCATCCAAGGTAAAGAAACAAAAACTAAATTCACTATGTTGGACTTACACAAGTGGGTAGGTAGCAGAAGCAGGATTCTTTTTCTCACCTACATCCAATGAACCAGCTCGAATTAAATGTCCTTATTGCCAAGTAACTATTTCAGAGCCTGAAAAGGAAGTGAATCTATTGTATGTTCTATATCATCTATCTATCTGTAGTATCTAATATAAACATTAGACAAAAACATCAGACACACCATCATCCATGTTCATTTGTCAAGCTAAAATCAATGCCAAACATAAAGCGTGATACAATCAACAGCATGCAGTCCAGTGAATCATTCAAGACAGCGTCTAGTCAATTAGCGACAGAGGAAGATGCACAGAAAAGGAAGCGAAAGCAGATGGCATCAACCGACCAAAACCACTCTGCCAAGCAAAAGACAGATGCAATCAAAGAGGATGCCATTTGGGATATTGGAAGAACATTTGAGGCTACACCACCTCATATCAAGAAGCCTGCCATTACCTTTGGTAAACAAAGCTCCAAACGAGACAGAAAGCGGCAACGTATCTTGCCTTCATCCAAGCGAGAATCCACAATTGACATATTCTCGGAAGCACTCAAACCTACCTCTCCATTTAAGCCGGAAGCATCATCTCGCAAACCTACTTCTTCATTCAAACCGGAAGCATCATCTCACAAACCCACTGAAAAAGAACGCTCGAATCAACCTCAAGCGTCCGAATTACCCATAGCTTCTCATCCAACAGAAGCGCCCATAACTTCTCAAGCGTCCGAATTACCCAAAGATTCTCAAGCTACTACGCCAAAGTCAATAGATCATTCACCAGCAGAAGCTACTGTGGTAAAATCATGTTTCATTCCATTGAATAGATTGGCTTATTTTTTTTTCTCTATTCTAGACCATCACATCACCAAAACGAGATAAAGGAAAAGGCCGAGCTGTTGAATCGCCTGCTTCCATTGCTGCTGCTGCTGCTATGAATTCACCAACATCACTTAGACTATCCAATCAAGCCAAAAAACCCATTAGTCTATCGAAATCAAAGACTCGTCTCTCAACTCAACTATCACAATCATCCTCTATTTCTTTACGACATTCACTACCCGAAGAAGAAGAAGAAATGATATTCTTTCATCGTCCTCTCTCTCCTAAGCATTCAGATAATCTTCAATTTTTGCAATCTACGCCTGTTCATCATGATCGAAACAACCAAGTGAGCGCGGCTGATATCTTTGGAGATTGCCCCTTTTCACCCATCACCCATACTGACCATCACCCTATCTCAGATCCACTCACACCCTCTCTACCCACACCGAATCGAATCCGCCCTTCTGTCACTCAACATCATACTCGACTCAAAGCCTTTTCGCCACCTAAATCACCTACCTCTAATCCAGATACACCTCCTATCTTAAGTATGGGAGACATCCTACCTCAGTTACCACCTGCTGGTATTTCTTCGGAACAAAAAACAATGACAGTAGAGCGTTTTCTGCAAGATACAATTGAAGCTAGTATTCATAAAGTCAAGGCTCATGGTAGTCATGTGATTGAGATGATCAAGCAGAAATCAAATCAAGTGAAATCCAAATTAATGCAACATACAACCTCATCGTAAAAATACAATGTAAATAAATATTTATATATGTGTGTGTGTATATATGTTCCTTTTTATGTATAAAGAAAGTTTAATTCGAAGTAGAAGGAGGTGTATCTGTACCAGAATCAGTACCTAATAAAGAGTGAGTTATTCCTATCTAACAATAAGCTCTCTCTCTCTTCTTTACCTGGCGATTCGTGTTGAAGATGAGGTGAATATTGCATGGATTCAACCATGACGGGTCTTTGCATCATAACATGAGGTGCGCCATTGGCCTGTATCATGTCTGGAGGATAACGCATCATCATAGGCCCACCTAATAAAAGATTTAATGATCCTGCACACAGCATGCTTACTATGCTTACCTTGATATTGATACATTTGAGGTGGCATGGCTTGAGGTACCATAGGTGATCTTTGAGGGGAAGGAAAGCTTTGAGGGAAAGGAGAACCATCTAGCTCAAAGGTTAGCATAACAACACACCAGACAACAAAGATCACTTACGAGGTGAAACATTAGTCATTTGTGGACTATAGCCTACAGAAGGAGGAGCACCACTAGGAGGCATAGGAGCCGAGATGGGCACATTTTGAACAAACTATCAACAGTCAGAACAATTGAAAATATTCGATTCATTCAACTCTTACTTGAGGACTGATATAAGGACCTTGTTGAACAGCTGTCATCTGTGGCATGCCAGGCACATATTGAGGATAACGGTATTGAGGATAACCATATGTATAGTTGGGTGAAGGATAGCCTGTGAAGATATCATCCTCATACGTGACAAATTGACTGAACTGAACACGGTATGATTTATGTCCAAATGGCCAAATAGGGCCTACTGAACTCGCCTTGTCTGATTTACTCAAGAAGGAAGGTGTGAATGCTTCTGTAATTGTCAAATGTTCAGTAGGACCTATCACCTTCTTTGTCTGTTCCTCTTGTGGAGTCTGGTTGACTGAACTAGGTACAAAAGCAGCGGCTGTTGGATTAGGCTTAAAAGAAGAAGCTTTGACATTAAACTTGAAGGAACTAGTTGTGGTTGTTGTGGTTGCTGTGGTGGTATGAGAAGCTTCAGAGGATGTATGATCTGCACTCGCACGTCTATCTACGGGTTGAATTACCTTGGTGTCTATGGGTGTATCTGAGGCAGGTGAAGTAGGTGGTGATGGTTTGGTCAAGCTCTTTTTTCTTTCCGGCTCTGTCTCGGTTGATTTCTTGCCCTTGGACAACAAAGGCACAAGATCAGCAGGAATAGGCACATTTAGCTTAAAGGACTGATGAAATGCCTTTAGTTCAGCCAATCGACCATCCTTCTCTTTCTTTTGCAATGCCTGTTTCTTTGCATGCAACTTGTCCTTTTCCATCATGGCAAAATGTTTAAAGGTATTGGCAATCTCGGCTTCAATACGCTTAGGTGGTACCTCATTTGATTTTTCGGTACGTGCTGTAGGTAGACTGGTAGTAATGGGTTTATCGATGAGTTTGTTGATAGGCGTCTCTTTCTTTGATTGTTGTTGTTTTCGGAGTGCAGGTGGTACATATTTGTTGGTGTCACGTACAACAGCACCATAGAGATCTTCTTCATCCATCTCATCCATCGTAAAACCACGCTCTTCCAACATGTGTACATTATCTGTTGTCGATTTCTGTATCTCATTGGCCATCTTGATAGCACGCTTTTCACGGTCTTTGTAGCCTGGAGCAGAACGATTCAAGGGTGTTGTATAGATTTCTTCATCAAAGTCTGTCTTGAGTCCAAACAGTTTTTCATTGGCTGCAAACTGATCCCAGGCACCCTCTGATGTCGATTCTTCCAATAAGCCCAATGCATTTGCCTCATCCTCTGTAGAGGGAGCCCATTTATGTAATTCTCGTTCTCGAATGTCCAATTTGCCACTAATGTCAGTATCTGTCCTAAAGGTGTTTCTATAGTGATCTGCATGTGCTGTATCAGCCAAATTGAAATCAACATTGACTGCATTGATTTCCATCAAATCCTTTGAGAAGATCAGCAGTGTGTTCTTGATGGGATTTGGGTTTGTCTTGTCTGTCTCGATGGATGTGGAAGGGTCATGGACTTTTTGAGCCAATTTCAAGGCAATACCCAAATCCCCTTCTGTTGAAGCACCATGAAGAATGCCTTTGAATTTAGAACCATCCTTGACTGTTGCTTCTACTACTGTGCCCTACATATAAAAAAAATAGGGTGAATAACATACGTATACTCATACGTTAATTTTACTTTACGGTTAAACTAGCCAATAAGAAGAGCATTCTGTCATGCATCTGCTTTACACTAGAAGGATCTTGAGTGAATTCTTGGTGAGATGAAGACGCGTGGTTGCGATTGTTCGTGTTGTTGGGCCATTTCTTGCCGTGACCATGGTTGTGGATGCGACTGTCAGCGTGCACGAGTTTTATTGAGAAGCCCCCCTTTTTTCTTTCTTTCTTTTTCTTTACCTTTTGTTCTGGTTATGACCACCTTCTTGTTTCTTTCCTTGTTGTTTAGAAGAAAAAGACATGAGAAAGGTCTCTTAACAGAAAAGAAAATTAAAGAATAAAAAAAAAAAGAGAGAAATTAAATATTTCACTCTCTATTTATGGTTGCATAAAGAGGAAAAAAAATGGAATACGATTGGATGATAATGTTGTCAATTAACATTCTCTTTTTTATTATTATTATTATTATTTTGTTTTGGCTTGATGATATTTAATTGAAATCTTCAAGAAAGGTTGACCAAATCGAACAAAATTCTCTGGTCTCATTGGTGTCACCAATAAGAATTCACGATCTGTCAATGGTAGTTTTTCAGCCTATAGAACTCATTTTAGTTGAATTCAATTCATTCGTGTTCTCAAGTTACTTACAATTTGTCTTAGTGATGTATCTGTCAAGACACTACCAGGTTGGCGTAGATTGAATTGTGCCATCACTTGTTGTCGTGTCTTTTTGAGTTCTTGAAGACATTGGGTGAAATGATCATCTTGTTCGGTTATCTTTCGTGTCTGAGCCACAGGAGCAGAAGAAGGAAGGGATCGAGCAGAAGAAGAAGAAGGAAGGGATCGAGCGGTCGTCGGTAGAACTCTTCGGTTGGTTCGGGTAGTCGCTGTAGTCGAGGATCGTTGCACCATTGATCCAGCAGACACAAATCCGGTAGGCACATTATTTGTTGTATTCAATGTCAATGTCTTGGTAAAGGACACGAGGATCTTGTGTGTGCCATCCAGGACACTGCTTGTCTTTGTACTATGAAACACTTGAGTGATAGGAAACCCTCTGGCATTACACTCTGACTTCTCTCGTATCACATCATCCAACATCATGGTACGCATCAAACGATCTACATCCGTCCTCAACATGCTCTTACCATGCCCATAACCCTCCAATCGATCCAGTCCATAGTCTACAATACGCTTATTCTTGGAGCCACGGAAGATATCGACCAACTGAGCAAAAGTGACTCGGTCTGGTTGGATCTGTTGAATGATCTTGAGTAACACAATGGCCTCTTGAGACATATCCTTCATGACATTCTGAGTATGTTGGCTGTTGATACAGTTATCGCACATACGTCGACATTCAGCAGGATCAAACCGTTCACCAAAATAGCCCATGATTTGCTTTCGACGACAATCGTTTTGATTATCACAGAAGCGCACCATAGTATTGAGATTGTTACGCTGACGTTGCTTTTGTTCCCAGCTACCATCCCCTTGATCGATCAAGAAGTTATGGGTACGTGTGTCTGCAAAGGAATAGTAAAGACGACAGGTGGCAGGTAGACCATCACGACCTGCACGACCTGTCTCTTGATAGTAACCTTCGAGGGAAGAGGGTACGGCATGATGAAGGACAAAGCGGACATCAGGCTTATCAATCCCCATACCAAAGGCAATGGTAGCCGCAATCACCTGAACTTGACCTGTTTGCCATTCCCTTTGAACTGTTGCCTTTTCAGAGGGGGGCATGGCTGCATGGTAATGTTTGATAGACACACCAAATTCTTTGCGTAGTGTCTCTGCAATCTGCTCACAGTTGTTTCTTGTAGTACAATAGATGATGCCTGATTGGCCAGGATGTTGTCTGATAAACTCATTCATATCACTACAGATGGTTTTACCTGATTTCTTGACAATTTGATAACTAACAATCCTAAGTTTAGTCTGATGAATGAAAAAAAAAATACTACTTTGCGACTTACATCAGATTGGTTCGATTGAAACTCTGTTTCAGTACTTTGGGGTGATTCATCTTTAGGTTAAACAAGACATCCTTTTGAACGGCTTCATTGGCTGTGGCTGTTAAGGCCATGATAGGTACATTCGGATAAGACTGTTTCAGAAAACCCAACTGTTTATAGTCTGGTCGAAAATCATGGCCCCATTGAGAGACACAGTGAGCTTCATCAATCACAAACCGAGCCAGTTTGTTACGTCGATAGAGACTGTCCAAGGCTGATCTAAGTTGACTAGAGATATTGAGTAATTCCGGTGTGATATAGAGTAACTGCATGGTGGGTGTGGGTTGGGCTAGGTCACTAAAGACCCATTTCTTTTGAGCGGCAGGTACTGTACTGTTGAGCATACCAGCAGCAATCCCTTTCCCCTCTACCAACTGGTGCACTTGATCTTGCATCAGAGACAAAAGGGGGGATACTACAAATGTCACACCCTGTCGATCAAATCGTTGAATGATGGCAGGAAGCTGATAACATAGACTCTTACCACCTCCTGTAGGCATCAACACAAACACATCTTCACCCTTCAAGGTAGTGTTGATAGCCTCGAGTTGATTGGGCCTGAAATCAGCCAATTTGAAGTTTTGTGTCAATGCCTTTCGTACATCACGACTCCAAGGATAATTTGTCTGAGAATCACTGAGTGTAGTTGTTGGGGGTGCCACTACTGGAGGTGCCACTACTGGAGGTGCCACTATTGGAGGTGCCACTACTGGAGCACTAGCAGCAGATGTCGTCAATTGAGGCGTCGTCTTTTCCATCTGAAAGAAGGGAGAAACATGAGGTGTAGAGTTATCTTCTTCATCTAGAACAACCAAATTGTCTTCTTGTGGTGGTATTTGGTGTTGTGGTCGTGTGTGTTCTTTTGCTGGTTCTAACTGTAGCTGAATATCTCTGATTTGATCTACCAACTTTTGTCTTTCATCCAACAGCTGCTTTTGAGTCTGTTCAGTTGCATTGTTGGCCAATCCTTCCACAATACTGTTGTTGACCTGATTCTGCTGTTCTTTTAGTGCAACCAATAACATCTGTAATTCCTCTTTTGTATGACTCGCTTTAGCAGAAGGCGTAGTCGTTTCTTCTAGATCCATCAGACCATGATCCATAGCTTGAATGGTGTCTTCCAACATGGCGTCTTCATAACCAAAGTCATCGTCAAACAGATCGTTGTCACTGGGTAAGTTGGTTTGATCAAGAAAGGGTTGATCAACAAAGTCATCCATGTCCATGTCCAGTAGGGTAGGTGAGTCTCTTGTACGTTTAGGTTGGCTGTCTGTCAAGTCAATCAGATCAGCTATTTCTCTTTGTCTCTTTTGGCCTGTTAAGGAAGTCTCTGGTTGTAGTGAAGAAGTCTTTGGTTGTAGTGAAGAAGTCTCTGGTGGTATGTGTGTATCTATAGAGCAAGCAATTAGGAGTGAGATAGGCTTCTATTGTTGTTTTCTTTCTCTGACCTAGTGTTGTCTTTACAAGTGGTCTAACCTCTGACTTGTGATTGGTTAGAATGACAGGTTGAATTGATAGATTGAACCATTCTAAATGTTGCTTATAATTATCTTGTCTAATTTGATCTATTCTATTTCTCATAATTTCACTCTGTTATTTAGTAATATATAACAAAAAAAAAAAAAGAATTTTTCTCTTAAATAATAATAAAAAAAAAAAGAAGCGTAGTATTATGCATATTATCCAATCATGGACTGAGTTAAAGGTAGCACAATCATTTTTAAAGTGTTTGTTTACATGAAAGACAAAATGCTTGAGTGATTGAAAGTGAATAACTATTGAAAATAGATGGTAAGTTTGGCTAGTGTCTCAATCAGTAATTTCTCCTTACTCTAATATACAGCAAACACTACAATAGAGTGATTGACAAGAGACACAGGATTGAAGACAGTCAGAACAGGTCATGTTCTCACAGAAATTACATTTTTCAGCTGTCTCTGTCTTGGCCTGACAACGATGACATACAATTGAATTAGAAGGCGTGTCATTGCTGGTATTAAAATATTGATAAGAAGGCTCTGTATCCATTGTGTGCTGAATGTTTCTTTGAGCTTTCATTAACATGGCAAACGTATTTTGAGCTGAAAAAAAAATTTTTTTTTATATAAGAAAAACTATTCCTATGTTTCTCGCTCTCTCTCTCTCTATTTTATAAACCTATTTTTTGCTTCAAGTCAAGATCTTCTTTAGGTTTTTGTCGTAGCACATTAGCAAAGCCTTCATCGTCATTGCGTCTTTTTGTCATTCTAATAATAATAATAATAAAATCAAAAAATAAATAATTTTAAAAAAAGGGAACAATTTTTTATTTTGGTTTTTTTTTTGTGTAGGTGTAAAAATAAATAAAATAGCATCTGGTTGATTTTGGGATTCTTGACTTGTCAACTTTGGTACCTGAAAATGAAAAAAAAAAGCTTATTTCATGGCTATTCAAATTAACTTGTACATGATTTGAGGTTACCTAATAAGACGCGCGAGCTGATTGGTTAAGCGCATGAACGAGTGAGGGTTCAAAAAAATAAAGGACCCCGGAAAAACAATTTAGCAGTGACTGTTCCTCCCCTTTAAAAAGACAGAGAAAAAAAAAGTTTGATCTTCTTTAAATTTCTCTCTTTTTCTTTTCTTCTTTTATATACCTTATAAAACAAACATGCCTCGCCAAGTAAAATAAATCATAATAATAAAAAGTTCTGTTTGATTTACTAAACTCTCGAATAGACTAGACGTTCTGCTCCTGCTCAACAAACCCGTCAGGCTCACACCATGCCTGCTCGTCAAGCCCCTCCCCCACCTGCCCCTAGACCTGTTCAACAACAAGCTCCTGCTCCTCAACAACATGCCATGACTCCTGCTCCTGCTCCTGCTCCCCCTAGCCTTGCTCAAGCTGCTCCTCAGCAACCTGGTTTATTTGCTCAAAGTAAATAAGATGCAGCATTTAAAAAAAAAAATGAAAAGCTTATCTCATTTCTCTCTCTCTCTCTCTCTCTCTCTCTCTCTCTCTCTCCCCTTTCCCTTTTTTAAATAGTGGCCACTACTGCTGCTGGTGTTGCTGTTGGTTCTGCTGTAGGTCATACTTTGGTAAGTTGGTATAATTCAAAAAAAAGAAAGAAGGGAGGTTTATAACACAATATGTTTAGGCCAATGGTGTTTCTTCCATCTTCAGTGGTTCTTCTTCTGAACCTGAACAAGCTCAACAACCTCAATACCAACCTCAACAACAACAACAACAACAATATCAACAACAATACCAAGCTCCCCAAGGTAATGCTTGTGAAGCTGATGCCAAGGCTTTCACCAACTGTCTTGAAACCAACAACAATGATTTCAATGCTTGTCAATGGTATCTTGAAGCCCTCAAGTCATGTCAACAAATGGCTGCTAGATATTAAATAAAACAATAGTTTTTTTTCTTTTAAATGTAAAATTTATATATAAAAAAAAGAAAGATATGAGTGTGTGTGTGTGTGTTTTTTTCCTTGAACAAGAAAAAAAAAAGAGTAATAAAATATGTATATAAACAATAAAAAAAAAAGCAATCTAAATAAACAATAAGCTCAAATTCTCCCCTCTTTTAAGCCTTGCTTAATTCCAAATTGGCCAAAATATCTTCACAACGGTTGATGTTACGCAAGAACCAATCACCATAGCGACGACCCACCTTGCTTTCGGCAATATGAACCACATCTTGCTTTAAGCAGAAATCGAGATCAGAGGTAGGAAGATATTCACCTTCCAACAAGTTACCACTGACCCACTTGTATTGTCGTGACTTTTGCTTAAAGATCAACAACTGAGTCTTGAGTTCTTCGGAATCAACTTCCAAGAATTTGGCAAGCTTCTCAATGCCCATAGAAGTGTAGAGCTTCATGAAAGAACGAAGGGTGGGAAGGTTGATTTGGTTCTTGATGTCAGACATAAAGACCTTCAATTGGTTTTGGTGAGGATCAACACCCTTACCGGTAGGAGAGAGGAATTTGGGACAGGCAAATTGGAAGAGATCCATGTAGATAGGAAGGGATTCTTCACCCTTTTGCATCTTGAACAACTGTTCACCATACTTTTCACGCAATTGAGAGTGAATGTTTTCATCCAAACGAGTAGGGCAAAGAGCGATACAGATGGCCAAAAGAGCGTACATTTGATCACCCTTCTTGGCAATTTGGTCGAATTGGTAAGAACGAGAGTGATATTGCTTGGTTCTCTGGATGAAAGACAAGACAGTAGAAAAGGCCTTGATGGCATCGGCATAGCGACGGAGCATCATGTAGGCAAAACCGACATAGTAGTAAGTAGTGACATGACAGGCAGTGACACGGGCAAACATGGCCTTCTTGTTCAACACAATGTTATCCATCATCTTGAGGGCAAGGATATAGTCACCCAACAGACAGTGAACACGAACAAGACCAATGATCGAGAAATAGCCCAACATCTTATAGAGAGGACGAGCACCATACTCACCAGCAGCCTCTGCCATATCACCACCATTCTTACTGACCAACAATTGTTCATTGATACGGGACTTTTGAATGAAAGAATAGAGGACATTCAGAACACTGTAACAACTCCAGATTTGAGAGTTTTCTTGAATCAACTTGGCTTCGGCGTCGGACTTGTTCTTGGTGCGATCACGGAAGTTACAGAAGGATTGGAATTGGTAGATGAATTCGTCTACAATATCCCAAAGCCATTGGTTAGGCAATTCTAAGGAAACAGGGCCATCCGAGTCTATAGAAAGGAATGAGTACTGAATAACTTGTATAATCAATAAACACTACTTACTCAAGATATAGTTGAAAAGATCGCAATAGTTTTCATAGGATTGAAAGCGTTGTTCCAAAGTAGGAGTCAAACGAGCATAAATATGACGGTAATAAAGTTCACGATACAATGTCAAGAACACTTGGTCTAAAATAATATAAGTCATCCAATCAAAACACAAGTGGGTTGTTGGTTACCATCATTAGCTAAAGAAGCAATACTTTCAGCTTCGGGCCAAGCTTGCTTTTGATAGTACTTTTCAGTCAACTTGTTGAAGGAACTGTCATAGATGTTGTGAAGTTCATAGACATTGTTGTCAATCACATTACGATAAAAGTGAAGGATGAAGTTTCTGACGCCATCAGGAATCTGAGTCGTGTTTGTCTGAGGAGTACTGGTAGCAGTAGCAGGAGTGGCTAAATAAAGAAAAGAATGAGTTTGTACTGCTTTAAAGAAAAAGATGGTTTTTTTTTATTCTCACCTTCAGTATCAAACGCGTCATCTACTTCGTTAGATTGAGAGTAACGAGCTTGGGCAACAAGTTCAACTTCGGCAATCAAGTCGTCTTCTTCAAAAGTATCTTGATACATTTTCTATTTTATAAGAGAGAAAGAAGAAGAAGAAAAAAAACAAATTTCGGCTGGAAAAAAAAAAGGGTTAATCGCACTGACCCGCACAAGACTGAATTGCCCCTCTTCTTAGTAACTCACTCACTTTATTAGAGTCTGAGGGCCTGCTTAAAAAATTCAGCAGAAGGATCGCAAGTCACGCTCAATTTGATCATGCAGACTCAAGCCACCCTTTAGAATTGAATGCTGGGCTGCATTTCAATCCTCTGTGCCTGAAATTAAATGGTTATTTCTTCTTTGATCCATAGTAATCATGCTCAAGTAGAACCATGTTTGTATGTAAATAATAGCAGTCATAAAATAAGCCTAATAGCTACCCCATCTTGTATATATATGCGTGTAAATATATTCTTTTTTTTTTTAAAAGGATGTTATTTTTACTGCGGCATAATTACTATAGCTTTGTTACTATTCAACCGCAGCTCGTTTTAAATTTGAAGGGCATCATCTTCAATACACACGCACCTAACATTTGAAGAGACAATATCAGCATAGACCTGTGCTTCTTTATAAAGAGACAAGAATAGCCTTATCATACATAAAATGGAGATATCGTAGCTAATACGAAGCTCTCTTTCTCTTGATATAAAGATAAATGATATTGTGAAAAGAAGAATGGCATAAATGTCTTTAGTCAAACTCGATTTTGGCGCTATCAAAATGAGTATAAACTTTGAGTTTCTTTAAGCGGATTTTCTTATAAAAAAAAAAAGAAAAAAAAATTAAATTTCTTTTCTTTTCTCTCTGTCTTTATACACCATGTCTGTTCAACTCATCAGAAAAGCAGTTCCAGGTGTAGACGAAGCCATTGTGGAATATGTGGATGGTTATTTGAGAGAAAACGATTTTGAAGACGATGAAGATGCCATCACTGACTTTGTCAAGCCTATTCTGCTGGATGCAGGTGGTGACGAAGACAAGATCAACGAGCTCTGCGAACACTTGTCCCAAGTGATTTTGTCCAACAAGAAATCTTCTGCACCCACCAAGCTATCTAAATTGGAACACTCAGTGACGATCGGCAATCAAAGTGGTCTCTCAGCAACAGCCACCTTGGGTCGAGGCACGGTTGATCTCGAACACTCTACAGGCCGACGTGTTCAAAGTCAGGTCAACCAAGACAAGTTGCGCAAGGCAGAAGCCAAGATTGCAGCCAAGATGGCAAAGCGTAACGAAAAGAACAATACTCGTGTCGAATATGAAGCTTCTCGTCTGTTGAACGAGCAAAAGGCTCTTCAAGACGAATACAAGCTTTACAACCCTATTCTGGATTATACAACCACCAAGGGAAAGAACAAGGATATCAAGATCGAGAATTTCGACATTTCTTTTGCTGGTCGTCGTATCTTGACAGATGCCAACTTGACATTGGCTTTTGGAAGACGTTATGGTGTGGTTGGTAAGAACGGTATTGGTAAATCTACCTTGTTGAAAGCCATGTCTCGTCGTGAAATTGCTGTACCTCAACATATCTCTATTCTTTATGTGGAACAAGAAGTAAGTGTTTTTTTTTGTGGAGTATTTGATGATTTATGTTTTGTCTTTCTAGGTGCATGGTGATGACACACCTGCTATTGAGATGGTACTTCGTGCTGATGTCTGGCGTGAACATTTGCTCGGAAAGGAACGTGATTTGACAAGTAGAATCAATGCTATTGAAGCTAGTCAAGCAGAAGATGAATTATCAGAGGAAGAAAAGAAACAATTGGAAGCTGAAAAGGATCAATTGAACACAGAACTCAAGGAAGTTTTCTCTAAACTGTCTGATATTGAGAGTGATAAGGCTGAAAGTAAGGCCTCTGCCATCTTGGCTGGTCTTGGTTTCGATAGCTCTCAACAAAAGAGACCCACAAAGGAATTCTCGGGTGGTTGGAGAATGAGAATTTCTCTTGCCCGTGCTTTGTTCTGTCGACCTGATGTGCTTATGCTTGATGAACCTGATAACATGTTGGATGTATGTATACAAAAGCTTCTTTCTTTTTTTCAAAAAAAAAAAAAAAAAAACTCATGTTCTATGCCACATAGATTCCTGCTATTGTATGGTTAGAAAACTATCTTCAGACATGGCCAAACACACTATTGGTTGTCTCTCACGACAGAGAATTCTTGGATGAAGTGGCTACTGATATCTTGTATATGCACTCTGAAAAGTTGGAATACTACAAGGGTAACTTCTCCAACTTCAATGGTACTAAAGATGAACGTCGTAAGGCTCAACTTAGAGAATACGAGTCTCAACTTCAATACCGTAAGCACCTTCAAGACTTTATCGATCGTTGGAGATACAACGCCAAGCGTGCTCCTCAAGCTCAATCTAAGATCAAGATTCTTGAAAAGCTGCCTGCCTTGGAACCTCCTGAAGAAGAAAAGTTGGTGACTTTCCAATTCCCTGACCCTGAAGCTCTTTCGCCTCCTATTCTTCAAATGTCTGAAGTGACCTTTGGTTACAATGCTGAAAAGACTATCATTCGTAACATCAACATCGATCTCCGAATGGATTCTCGTATTGCCATTGTGGGTCCTAACGGTGCTGGTAAATCCACTATGCTCAAGTTGTTGACGGAAGAAAACAAGCCTTCTTCCGGTCTTGTTCATAGAAACGGTCGTCTTCGTATTGCTTACTTTACACAACACCATATCGATCAATTGGATCTTACAAAGAATGCTGTCGGTTTCATGGCAGATAGATTCCCTGGTAAGACAGAAGAAGAATACCGTCGTCACTTGGGTTCATTTGGTATCACTGGTATGGTTGGTCTCCAGGTGATGAAGACATTATCTGGTGGTCAAAAATCACGTGTCTCTTTTGCCTGTCTCAGTATGCAAAACCCTCATATCTTGGTTCTTGATGAACCTACTAACCACTTGGATATGGAGTCCATGGATGCTTTGCAGGATGCCTTAGGCCGTTACCAAGGTGGTGTTATCATTGTTTCTCACGATGAGCGCTTTATTAATACTGTTTGTAATGAGATCTGGATTTGTGAAGGTGGTGTGCTCAAGAAGTTCTCTGGTACAATCAAAGACTATAAGGCAATCGTTTGCCCTAAGGATGCCCCATAATAAACTGCTTTTTTTTTCTGTTATTATCCTATATACGTGTATTTTCAAAGAAGTTAGTGTAGATGTATACATTTGATTTGAAGCAGTAAAGATAGAAGGGTAATTTTCGAATGATGGTTTTTATTCATGTCAAGTATATAAGAGGATATGAAAGAAAGAGAGAGAGAGAGAGAGAGAGAGAGAGAGAGAGAAAAAGACACTTGACAAATGGACAAAAATTGCTTAACATCTACAACGCTTGTCAATCCAATCACAGCCATTCACTCTACAGCATGAAGCAGCACCAGAACAACATGTATCTGTACATCCACGAGGCTGGATTTCAAAGTTGGATTCAACCATCTTGTTCCAATGGCTCATCTTCTGGAGGGATTGGACTTCAGGAGAAGGGATAGCATTGACACCTACAATCAAAGCAAGGCCAGAGATAAGCAAGCTTGAGACAGAAACCATTTTGAGTAAAGAAAGATGAAGAATAAAAGTAAAGGAATGAGTTGATTTCAAAGCTCCTTTTATATGTATTCTATGGCCTGCGCACTTGGGACAGAACCGATTTTTCGTTTTGTGTAAACATTGTTTTTTTTTCTCAAGCTTTTGATGTGATACATAATAACCAAAAGAAATCAGAGGCAACTCTAGTTGAACACTGACTGTTGTCTCTCGCTCTCTTGCCATAATAAGCATTTTGTTCCTAAAAAAGCATAGTGTTTTCTAGCAAGCGCAATGGTTTCCGTCTTACCAATCAGACAAAGTTGACCTCAATAATTATCGCTTGCTCCCCATTTTCTTTTTTTTGGCGATTAACAATTACTCTTTAAAGAGATGAAGATTGGATGGTCAAAGTACCATGATCTATAGTCCATTTTTCCCACCATCACCTCTCATAAAAAATAAATAAAAAAAAAGGGGGAAAAATAAGTTTTATGACTATTGAATAAGAACACATTTTTTTGCTCGAGTCTCTCCTTCTCCTCCCCCGCTTTCTCTTTTTTTTTCGTAGGAAAAAGAGAGAGAGAGAGAGAGGTGCTGTATCATCTTGTCACGAAAGGCATGTTTCCGAACCTGTATCACCTTAGCCCAAACAACTGGATGATTTTGTGACTCAGTCAGTCAAAGCATACAGTTTGACATAGCTAAAAGTGTTTGAAAGAAATAGAGCACTTGTTGATACTTTGAAAATAAGCTACCGTTGAACAGTGGCTCACAGTTTTGAACTCCCTCTCTCACTCTCTCTTTACAATGATTTTTTGGGCAGATAAGCCTCTGTATGACAATGTTGCTTACGAGATCATTTGTGTATCCCCACATTGCCTACATGAATGACAAAAACAACCTTGTTTTTTTATGAATTTGAATTTAGCATCATACCACTCAAATTGGAAATTTCTTCAAGATTGGTTGAACCAAATGATGGAAGCCATATGTTTACGATCAAAGCATAAATCTTAATGATAATAATAAAATACAAGGATATAGAAAACAAAGAAATTAATCTCACTCTCTTGCTTCAACCTCGTCACAAAAGATATTCTTTCAGAACACCAAGTACGAAATAGGGCTTCATGCCGTTGCTCAAGGTAAGGTCAGCACTATGCATGAATAAAGTAGACATTGGTTAGCATCTGTATCAGAAACAATTAGAAATATACTTACTATGCACAAGTAAGCTCTCTTTTAGAGCCCTACAAGAGGACTCTTTTGATCACCGGACAAATATGCTCGTCCGTAAATGAAGCCTCAGAGTTCTTGACAGCCAAAGCACAATGCTTCTTCTCATTTGAAGCCATGTTCTTGACGATATCCATTAATTTCTTCTTGACTTAATTTGCATTATCTTTATCGTCTTTGCCCTAGTTTTTAAAGTAATGTTAGGGAAGGTCATTATCTTCAGCTGATCTAACTTACGTCAGCAATCTTCTTGCACAATACAAGTGCACGGTCAAAGACGGGCTTAATACCGATGACAACTTTCTTCAAAGCAGCTCTCTCCTTCTTGTCAAAGTATCTTGTGATACTTGTTTATAGGAAGGATATGAGAGAGGGCCCTAGATAAATAAGAAAAAGAAAGACAACACTGTGGTTTGAATTTCCGAGAAAAATCCTAGTTTTCCAATTCCTCAGCTATAAAAATCCAAGAAATATTTCCTCTTTTTTTTTCTAAGTACATTTCAGCTTGAGCTTGAAGAAATAAAATAAAGAAAGATGTATCAGTGAAATATAAGCTACGATTGGTAACAGATCGTCTATTATTTTTGATTCGCTTGCTCATTCTCAATTGGAAATTTAAGCCTATCATTCTAATAGTTTTGGCATTGATATAAAACGAATACCCCCCTCCGTATGCTCTTTTTTTTCTCTTTGTCTTTATCTAATTATCTAATTCAAAAAATCTCTATTAAAAATGTCAAAGTCAAACGACAATATTCTAGCTAAAATACTGAGAAGTTAGACGATATGTCAAATGAAGCAAGCAGTGTTCTAGCAACTGTAAAAAGTTTGAAAGAACAGTTAGATGACACCTCAAACGAAACAAAAAGTCTGACAACAAGAATAGCAAACCTGGAAGACCAGATAGATGTCTTGAAAAATCACGGAATTCAAGATACGGAAGGGAACACTTCTACCATACCTTATCCGACAAAGGTTAGCAAGGTGTCTAGCAATTCAGTGAAAAAAAAGCCCATTGCAGAAGATGTCAAGGATGCATTAGCCGTATTAAGACCCAGTGTTCCCGTCGACGAGACGTATAACTCTGTGCTCAAATATTGCACAGCTAGAAGCGATGAAGTTGTCAAGACTCTGTACAACAAAAAACTTCCTACTTGGAAACATGTTCCGACTTCAATAAGAATCAAAATGTATTTAAAGGCTACTAAGCTTATAGCTAAGGGACATGGAATGATTATGGAAAGATGAGAGAACAACTGGCTTGTCAAGTCATTGGCTTATACTGGGTATCAGAGTAGATTCCAAACTCTTTGTGGATCCATCATGTATGAGGCATCTTCACAAATTATATTACTTTGATTAAATGTAACGCTCAAAAAATATAGGAAAGATAGAAATACCAACGGTGATAACAAGAATAAGAGTGATGCAGAAGAAGAAGGTGAAAATGAGAATAATGAAGCTGCAGTCAGCCTACCTCAAAAGAGAAAGTCAAAGGTAAGCATTTGACTGTTTGTTATCAAATCGCATCACTGACAGCTGTATTTGCTTTTGTTAGCAAGTGTCTGGCGAGACTTCCAGAAGCCATGAAAAGGTAATCCAAATAATTGTCTTTAATGAGCTATTCATTAACCAGTTTTGCTAATTAGGCAAAAAACTGACATGACTTTCCATTATTTTGCTATTACAAATAAAATCCTGATTACTACCACATCATAGCTTTTGAATCTTCAGCTTTTAAAGTGTATAATCTTAAATGAAATTACCAATAAGGATCAATGAACTATCATTCATAAAATCCAAGAAATCCTAGTTTTAAGCAGTAAAAAATCCAGAAAATCCAAGTTTCCAATTGTTTTTTTACTTGTCTAGAAAAGATTTCTAAAGAGTAGGCGATCATGAACGTCTTACCCGAGAAACCGCCTATATTGCATTTCTTTACAGTCAATCTTAAGAGCTGGTGTAAGGCGTTACTCAAGTAAATCAGATTGAGCAAAAGACAGTTGTGGTGAGGAATGGTTTGTTTGAGTAAGAGTTAAAGTATGAGATGTATGTTGTGGTTCAATCATCACTTTCTTTTTTTTTTCAATTTGCTGCTACTAACCTCTCTACAGTCCTTTTCGATTGTTTCGCAGCAGTTTTTCCTTTTTTGGTGATGTCCATAGTAACTGATGGCGATTGTCTGTTATGGTTACTTTAGTATTTATTTCTCTAGCAATGTTTACTTGCTTTGAACGCGACTGAAACATGTAAACATGGACCTTTTATTTTTGGCATTTTCAATTAGGGAGTGAATCAGGTCATTTCCAAAAATAGAAAAGACCCCAAAAACCAGAAAGATAAGAGAAGAAAGAAAGGCATGAAAATCGAAACACTACACTTTATGCTTGTCTGATTTCGCTCTCTGCTAGTCTTCTTTCTTGTTGTAATCAGAGCCAAATTGAACTGGTCAAAGTGCCCTTTCTTTTCCTCAAAAATTCATGCGAGAAACGATCTACAAATTAAAAGATTTTTTTTTTTTGTTGAACCACAAGATAAGCATGATGATAGAGGCTGATAAACAAATCCTTAGTTTCGTGTCATACAGTAACTGCGTTGATTCCATCTTTGCTGTAAAGTGACAAGAAAGACATGGGTTGTATGTTCTATCTCTATAGTTATTCCAGAACAGTAATCAGGAAAATAAGGGAAATATGGAGGAAAGGGGTAAAGGGGCTTCTTTTTTTTTTTCTGTCTCGCAGTAATGGAGAAAGAGTTGGGCTGTTAGAAAAACAATGAGCGGCATTAAAAAACAAAAAAAAAACAAAAAAATGCAGGAATATTGATTTGAAACTTACAAAAGGCGCCTTTAGAGCTAAATGAATCGAATGATTTGACTATTCAATCTTTACACAGTCTTTTGATGGTGTTTCGATTTAGCAATGTTTTGAAGCTTAGAATTGCTTGTCATCTGTCAATGCCGAGACCTCCATTGTTGACTTGACACCTAAATTTCTAAACTCAGCATTGAAAAGGTTAATTGTTATCACTATTACTTTTCGTCACACTGTTTATATTTCTATTGTTGCGACATAAAAAAAAAGCAAACGAATTCGAGATAGCAATAGTAGCCCAGTACAAAGAATTTTTTTGAATTAAATGTCTTGCAAGACTTGTACAAGATAGAATACGGCTTTGTCTGAATTATTGTTTGCTCATACATAATAAGTATGAGAGCCAACTTTACGTATATTGGTGTTGTAATCAACTTTGGAGTGCAATAAATTAAATGGATAATTACCCCCCTGTTTATTTCCTGCATCAATTTCTCATAAACAAATAGAGCAAACAATGAGAACCATGATGTTCTTCATTTCTTCAAGCCAGCAAATATAGAGGCAATAAAGGATGATGATTCGAAAGTAGGTGAATAACACAAGCAGAGCTCACGTTGCTATTTTGTTTTTCCTTCAAGGGTATACATGTATATTTGTGTGTTTGGGTGTCTGATCTGGGATACAAAGCGTTCTATGCGAACAAAAGATGGACATATTGCACAATCTTTTCTTCTTTTGAGAAACTGACCAAGTGGAATAAAAGAATGAAGGTGAATTTATACAACTTGAGTTAGTCTGACCAAACTATTAGTGTTTCAAGCACTTTTATATAATCTTTGAACTACCATCTACCGTATATTATGACACGGTATGCTTACAAATCCTGCTTAACTTTTAATCAAAGATCATCATGTACCACATCAACGGATAACGAATACATCTAAAATAGGTAAAGTCATGAGAAAATGAAGAAAGAGCAAGTATCAAAGACTCGACTTTGCACCATTTTGCTTGTTTTCTTTCTTTCTTTCTTTCTCTCCTCCTCTCGTTTTCTTTAATTCTCTGGCGTCTCTCTTTCTTTCTGGCGCTGTGCTGATGGCGCTGTGTTTATGATGCTGTGCTGTGTTGTGCTTATGATGCTGTGCTATGCTGATGGTGTTGTCTTTCAGGCGCTGTATTTGAGGCGCTGTATTTGTGGTGCTGTGCTGATGGTGTTGTCTTTCAGGCGTTGTATTTGTGGTGTCGCCTTTCTGGTGTTGTCTTTCAGGCGCTGTGTTTGTGGTGTCGCCTTTCTGGTGTTGTCTTTCAGGCGCTGTATTTGTGGTGTCGCCTTTCTGGTGTTGTCTTTCAGGCGCTGTATTTGTGGTGTCGCCTTTCTGGCGCTGTATTTCAGGCGCTGTCTTTCAGGCGCTGTATTTGTGGTGCTGTGCTGATGGTGTTGTCTTTCAGGCGTTGTATTTGTGGTGTCGCCTTTCTGGTGTTGTCTTTCAGGCGCTGTGTTTGTGGTGTCGCCTTTCTGGTGTTGTCTTTCAGGCGCTGTATTTGTGGTGTCGCCTTTCTGGTGTTGTCTTTCAGGCGCTGTATTTGTGGTGTCGCCTTTCTGGCGCTGTATTTCAGGCGCTGTCTTTCAGGCGCTGTATTTGTGGTGTCGCCTTTCTGGCGTTGTCTTTCTGGCGCTGTATTGGCGGTGCATAGCGTATGGTGCCGTGCCTCTTTGGCACCATACGCGATGCACTTGGCGACAAGCCAAAGAAGACGAAATGCCTTATTTTGGCAAGGCATTTCGTCTTCTTTTGACAAGGCACAACACTTTCCAAGAAGCAATAGTTGGTCCTCTGGCAAGCCTTATGAATCTCTGACGAAGCATCACTTCCGAGGTCTGTTTGTCACTCTGATGCCCTACTTCCAGGAGGAAGAAGGAAAAAGGGGGTGCGCCTGCGGAATGCTGTAGCCTCAGGGTATTGTCAAGTAGTCTGTAAGTCCTAGTGATCCTGTCTTGGCGGACTCGAACCAATCGGTGGTTACTCTTACCAACGAGGATGTCCTTGTCGACGCCTACGAACCCGGTTTCTCTTGCATCAAACTGGATGCCTCTGGCTGCTCTCCTGGATACTGCTTGTACCAGACGCTCTGGTGTGTGAGTACAAGTACAAAGCATACTCCTTTTCTTCTCTCTTTTTTCTTCAGGTAAGTATTTGTTTCTCACTGGCTGGCAACCCTGCTAGTCAGTAGGTCTTTCTCTGTTTGTGTTTATTTTTTCTCTGTTTACCTGGCTCTGGCTCTGCTTGCAAGAAGGTGTCTTGGCTTGCTATCCAGGTAGACATAACGGCTTTCTAAGCCTAGTTTACTTATGCCTCTTGTTCTTATGTTTCTGGATACTGGTGTCTCTTGTTCTCATGCTTCCGGAGATGATGGTGCCGGTGGTTGAAGGGAGATAGCTATGCTGAAGGTTTGTTGTAATTGAAATTCGGTAGTAGTAGGTTGTTCGTCAAGGTATCCTCTGCGGTAGGGGTAATCGCTGAGCGGTTCTTGTCCGTCCAAGATGGGTGATCTAGGTCTTATGGGCTACTTGGCTTTACTCTGAGGTTTTACAGTGTTCTTCAGGTGTACTTCTTTTTTCTTTCTTCCTCCAAGTAGGGTATTGGAGAGGCAGATGGACTTTGGTTGTGATGTTAGTCAGACTTCATTTGGCTTGCTGGGAAGACCTTCTATTGCTTTTTAAAACAATAAAAAATGAAAGTGTTGTGCCTTGTACAAAAAGTCTTTTTTACAAGTGTGTCAAACTAATGCATTGCTTTTGACTGATAAATAAAAAAAAAACACTTTATTTGTTAACTGACAGGTCTTCTTTGGTGTATGCATCTTCATCTCTCGTTTTCTTTTTCTTGCAGATATTATTTTTTCAAGATTAGAATGTTTTATGCTAGTTGGCTAAAAAAAGATTGATATAATTGATTTGATTTAGACGATTGCTTTCTGAGTTCACCTGGCTTCTTTGTTTAATCCATGACAAAAATCTAAACTGGTAGGTCTACTGTAGAGAAAAAAAAAAGTGCATATTTGAGGGAAACAACCTATCTATTACCATCAAAAGCTTAGAGGGCAAAATATTTAGGAAGAGTCGCTTGGTTATACCAACAGCGATACCAACAGCGATATCAACATCAATAATAAAAAAGCTACTTTTCTGCTTTCCTTTCTATTCGTGCTTGGGCATTGTTTTCATTAGTGTTATATCTAATTCATTACAAGCCAGGCAAAGAGCAGAGCTTTTTTCCTCTTTTTATTTTGTCCCAAAAAAAAAGAGGCTGGCGCCTATATTGACATGCAAAGGAGCTGTAAACAAAAACCAAAATCGGATTTCAGAAGAAAGCTGTAGTCTCTCTGGGTGAATTGCACTCGCAGAACAAGAGGGTAAACTGTATCGTACTAGTCTGTAGACAAAGAAAAAAAAAGGAGCAAGCTGACTGAAGACTGTAGAGAAATGACATGCCTTCACCCATGGCATCGCTCATGAAGCGCTAGTTGTGGCAAAGATGAGGTTTAAGAGAACAAGTCTAAGTAGAGCAGACTGACAATGCTCTTTGATGAAATACCAGTTTTTGTTTTATTGATATACAATGAGAAAAAGTCTTCTCTTTTATTATTAAAAATGAAGGAGATACTAGCATACTTTCCGTTTATGCTGTTACGATGCATACTGACGAAGTTCCTTCAAAACTTGGTTTTCTTTTAGGATTCTATCTGCAGAAGAAAATGTCTTGTGCGTCTTTTTATCGCCGGGTATCTGTCTTTCGTTTTCTTCTTCTTGTACAAGATGCATTGTTTCCGATCCAAAAGCCAAATGGTAGATCCACCCTCTCTGCTCAAATAGATCAATCAAATGGCTATAAAGAGCAGACGATTTCAATGTAGAAAGTGAACCAAACAGAATCAGTTTGCTTTTTGCTCGAGTGATGGCTACATTGAGTCGACGCCAGTCTCTTAACAAATCACCAGTCTATTTCGAACAAAATAAGTTGGGCTTTTTCTCAAGATGATTTGTTCACTTACATTGCCTTGAGAGTTGTTACGCACAAGTGAGAGAATAACACATTCTTTGTCACGTCCCTGATATTTATCAATTGTGGCTATTTCTAGCTTTGTTCTCGTTTTGAGTAATTGAGATATTAACCGCAGTTGAGACCGATAGACTGAGATGATGGCCAGTTGCTCTTGCTCCATCCCACAGTTTAAAAGAGCTTCAGTTGCCTGCTCAATCAATACGGCTTCAGTATCGTTTTGAACATAACTTCCAAGGGGTCTACTTTCTTTCACTTTCAATTCGTCTATATCAACAAATATAACTTTTCGACTAAAAAAAAACCAAAAGAAATAAGAGAAAGGGATGGATACATAGTTAAATCATAGATGTCAGACTTACCTTGTATTTACAATAGGTTGTAACCAGCAACTAGACAACCCGGAACAAGCGCCATCTTGATGCATCTTTTGTAGTCCCTTTTTAATGTTGGGAAGAACGAGTTGTCTTTTAGCCACAGTGTTGCTACCACATTTCAGTTTGCCGTCATAAATCAGCTGATTGGCTACTTCCATGATCTCTTTACACATGCGATATTGATGTTCTAGGTAACAAATAGATTCGGGTCTTGCTTCTGCTAGAGCAGCAAAAAGTGATTTGTCGAGGCCACCATTTTTTGCCTCTTTATTACGAATGATAGGTGGTAATTGGTAGAGATCACCTACTAATACAAACCGATCTGCATATCGAAGAGGTCCAACACAGGTAGGTAAAGTAATTTGTGATGCTTCATCAATAATACAATAGTCAAATCGTCGCTTTTGGAGCATCATACTAGTATATGGTCACTGTTAGTCTGCCAAGTTCCATTTTGGTTCAAATTTAAGGGTTTTTTTTACTCGCTAATACCAAGGCATGTCACACCAACAACTCGCTTTGACTTGTAATATTCTTGCATTTCTTGTACAGAATTAACTGTGCTGTTGACAGTTGGCACACAGTCGCGCATGGAAGGCATGACTTTGTCAACATTGCCTAGTCTTAGTACGTCAACACCTTGTTCGCGTACTTTAATCAAGACATTGTCTAGAGCTGTATGCGTATAGGCAGAGACTAAGACGGATTTGTTCATTTGGACAAGATAGGAAACGATTTCTGCAGTCGTTGTCGTCTTGCCTGTGCCTGGCATACCTAAAATCAATGCATAGTCCTTGGCTTGCAAAACACGCCGAAGTGCATTGCGTTGGTCTGGATTCATCTTGGAACTAGCTGAGATATGAGGTACAGCTGTAGTAAATTCAGGCTTCTTTAGATCCACAATCAATTCACGTAATCGTTCGCTCGAGTTATCATCCTCACTAGTTTTAGCAACGAGCATAATCAAGTTGTTTCTTAGCAAGCTCATACCAGTTGACATCTCGTCTTTATCAATACGATACAAAAAGCGAGATCGATTATAGAAATCCATCATGTTGTTCTGAACACCAACAAACGAATAAAAGTTCTGGTGATTTTCAACATCAAAGTCGAAATCCATCTGGGGCGGAATACGCAAAGGCTCGTTCAGGGTCAGATGAATGTCTGACAAACTGATCTTGGTGACAAATCCCATGGCTAAGTTGATATGTCCTTCCATACTGGATACAACAACAGGGTCGCCTACATGAATGTTACATATCAATGGTTGTTCAGGCGCACGTTTAAAACAAAATCGCCATCGAGAGGTTTGAGAATCAATTTCACTCTCATTCACATCAAGCTTCATGTTGGAGAGACATTGGCCCATTATCTCACGAATCTCAGCAGGTTGGCTCCAGATATCTTTTCGAATATAATCAACATCTGTCTCTTCTTGATCCAATAGTTTCCACCAATGGCGTACAAATTCAGTTGTTGAATCATTTAAATGGCCTGTCATCTTGTCAAACAGATCGTGAAGTTCACTCGTTTTCGAAGTACCTGATTCAATAGATTTATGGTAGATGGTACAGGCGTGATTCAAATAACAGTATTGACAAGTGTGCATGTCCTTGATCATGGGTGGTATGGAAGCTTTACGCTCAGCTATCGCTAGATAGTTTCGTGCCATCACTAGGGATCTCAAATCATTTTGTAAGGCAGGCACAAGATAGAGACTATTGGTTTTTGAATAGTACAATACACCAGCTTTGATATCGATATCTACAATAAAATCAGCTACCATTGTTTCATAGACACGTTACTTACCATATCGATCACTCATCAATAGGGTATAAAGTAGTGTTTGGGCTCGATTGGTCAAGAAGCGAGATGTTTTGCCAGTTTTGAGCTCAAAGGGAACAGTCAATACCTTGTTGGATGGGCTTAGTTTCAGCTGAACAGAAGCATCAATCATCCCTTTCAAGCCAAATGTAGGGCTCCAAAGGTGCTCTTCAATGTCCAATACTTTGCAGATAGCTACTGATGTACAACCCAATTCCTTTTCAGCATTAGCTCCCATGTCCTTGCTTACTTTAGCATGTGGCTTTGGATGGTCATTGACATAGAGCATGCCAAACTGATGTATGCTATCAGCATATGTAGTCAAAATAGTGGTTGCTGTTTGTTCGTCTTGATTGATAGCATAAAGCGCCTCTATCGAGTTTTTGATCGTGTTTGAAATGCTTTGTCGAATCGTCTTGAGTGAAAAATCTCGAGTCATCAATGCCTCTTGTAACACAGCATGAATAATGTTACCATGCACTAAAGCCTCCGAATATTCACTTGCTCCTCTAATCTTCATCTGCAACACACTTTTACGAATGCAAGCAAAACTATCGGCAACAGCAGTACACGAAATGAGTCTATCGGGATGTACGACAATAAAGTTTTGTTGGTTGTCAATCACAATACTCTTCTCGGTAGTGTTTGTACAGGGCACATGGACTACATCACCAATGGCAACCACGGTATCCTCCCAGTCATTCCGAAGCCTAACTGTGACTGCATGATTGACTTCTTCTTGCACAAGTGTCAATACCTTTTGTAAAGTGAGTCACTGTCAATTAGACTATCATGCAGTTGTAAAAACTCTTACCTTTTCAGTAAACTGACTCTCTTGAAGATGATATGTGCTATAGCTTATATTGGCCACAAGGTACCGTGTAAACTTTTTTCTTCTCGGCTGCTATTGTTTGAAAGCACTTAGCATAGAATAGAAATAGTCTTTCTAAAATCTTACAGAGTTAATAGGTGGCTTTGGACTGTTTTCAGTTGTGTTTAATAGATCGTCTAGTCCTTCTACATGCGCATGCTGAAAACTAACACTAGCTTCCTGATTGGCTGGTTTCCGAGAAGCAATAATGGCAGATAGATCGATCTCCTGAATATCCAGATCGTCGTCGAATAGATCATCGTCTGAAAGAGAGCTTCGGTGGTCTAGGTTGTGTTTAGAAAAGAAAAGCAAGCTATTTAGGTACTGGAAAATCATTACCTGTCTTGACACGTTTATTGATCTGTACTTCTAACTGTTCAGTAGTAGCTGCATTTGTGTTCGTGCGAATCGAGCTCATAGTTGCTCATTCAATCTAAGCAAAGCATAGAATAATTCTTTCACAGAGAAAAAATAAAATACAATTTAGGTTGCGCTTGTAAAAAAAGTCAAGGGCAGTCTGTACCTTTGTATTGAACCTGAACCCACTGATTCGATACCCTCTTTCAAACACATATCTGTTGACGTTGTTTGGAAATGTCAAAATAATGTACTACTCTATAGCCGAATACACTACAATATATCTATCTGT
This sequence comes from Blakeslea trispora, assembly GCA_025331445.1. Lineage (NCBI taxonomy): Eukaryota > Fungi > Mucoromycota > Mucoromycetes > Mucorales > Choanephoraceae > Blakeslea > Blakeslea trispora. The sequence continues at coordinate 195,694 of JAIWNE010000008.1, read as the reverse complement.
TCACCTTACTCCTTTTTTAAGTGAAGTCAGTAGGGTCACACAAGATTATGCTTACTAGCTTCGCGATTTGAGAATGGTGTGCTTAAACAAAATAGCACTGTTTTTGTGGACAGAAGAACAGCTTTAAAAAAGAGCTACTACTTCTACGGTCACCTCGCTTAGGCAAAAACTTCTTGTCTTGCTTATCTTGTCACAAAAAAATAAAAACTGTCTCAACAATCAACCTTGCTTTGATGAATTCATGAATATCATTTATTGTTCTTTGTGTCATTTTCTTTTCCAATTTGAAAGACATATAACACCACAAGCTTTGCTCTATCATTCAGAGCAAGGTGAGAAAACAAAGCTTCAAATATGGCAATGAATACTTCAAACTGCGTCTAGTTTCTGTCTTCTTGAAGCTGAAAGCCATGCCCAAAGCGTACAGCCCAGCTCCAGAGATGGTGTAAATTAAATTTTGCAACTCAACAACATGTCAAACTGGAGTGTTTCCTTACACCAACAAAGGGCAAAATGATTTGATTTAAAAACCGCAAATCCATTTTTCAAATAGCGCGACTTTCAAAGTGTTGTGACCGGGTCTTTTGTACCTATTGTCTTTATAAATTCCTATATTCGTTCCTTTTCTTGACTATAATCCAACAACCCTATCGACTTAGGGGTGCTAGATAATTCGAAAATTAAAGGGGATAAAAGGCGATGCTTTATTAAAGTTATATGATCAAATATTTATAGAAGTGTAGGGTATTACATGGTAATACCCTAACACATCCTACACATATTTGACCTGTGTGTTTGCTAAAATTTCTCTAAGTTCTTGTACTTGAGATGGGTAGTAGACGGAGCTAGAATATGCAATTCCTAACTTTCACCGCACAACAAAAGATTATGAGTTGAAAAAAAAAAAAAAAAAACTACTGGTATGAAGCTTATTCTCTCTATTCAAATGCAAATTGTTCAGGCTCCTTATGGTAGTCTTAAACCAAGACAATTTGATGCTATCAATAAAAATCAATATAAAGAAGCTTCTTGTTCTTAAATAGGTCATATGTTCTATATCCTAAAACAAGAGCTACAAATGCTTATTTTCATAAAAGCTAATTCAGATATTATACTTAGCTATTTTGAGTCTTTCTAAAGAAAAGATATTATCATCAATAGTTTCTGCTTGCAACAATGCTCGGATAAAAGTTTATGACCTATCAGCAAATACAAATGATCGATTTTGGTAGCACTATTAAATTAATAACTGGGAAGCAAAAAAAAAAAGTTTATTTATTCGACTATTTCTTGTTAATTTTTAGGAGGGAGGCCTCTTCTGAGTTTTTCATCATCCTGCGACTGTCTCATGATAGGACTAGCAGAGTTGTTTGACCAATAGCCGTGATGCTGCTGCTGTTGTTGTTGTTGCTGTTGCTGTTGTTGTTGCTGCTGCTGTTGTTGTTGTTGTTGTTGTTGTTGTTGTTGTTGTTGTTGTTGCTGTGATGGTGGTGGCACTTGTTGTTGGTGTGACATATAAGGAGGCTGCTGTTGATTTCCATAGAAAGCAGGTGCAGGTAATTGACCATAATGTTGTTGCTGAGGTGAATGATTAGGTTGGTTGGGAGGTTGCTGTTGTTGCTGTTGATGCTGCTGCTGTTGAGAATGATAAGGATGACTCAAGTAACTAGGATGACCGTTGTAACTGTTGGGAACCATGGGAGGCATGTTGGAGCTTGCTGGGCCAGAGCCATAAGGTGGTTGATATGGGGAAGCATTATTTCCAGATGGACCAGCATTGCTGTATGCGTTGGGAGCAGGCTGAGAAGGGGGAGGAGGAGGAGGTGGGGCACTGGCTTGAGGAGTAGCGTCTATCTTTGTGTCTTCATAAACAGGCTTTTTATCCATATCAACTCGAGAAGAATTACCAGCGCTGTTTCCTGGATTGTAAGTAGATTCATTGTCCTATCATTAAAATGTGAGATCAATTTTAATTTTATGAATTCGTTGTATGACTTACAGCTTGCTCACTTGACATTGGGTCAGGCGCGTTCAAACAGGCTTGAATTAGGTTTTTTCCTTCGGGTTTAGTAACAATAGGTTGAAGCTTGACAGTAGTGAAAGTATAGACAAGACCCGTTTCAGATACTACCAACAAGAGCACTTGTGTACCTGTCAATGTACTCAATTCATAAGCCTAGGGCAAAGGTTAAGACAATCAAAACAAGTATCTATTTGTTTCCGCTTACCTTTTTCATGATACCGGCCTTACGCTTAGAGAAAGTAATATGTCTTCTGTTCTTGTCTTCAATATACTCAATCTTGATTTTTCTTCTACCAGAACGTCTAGAGGGCTTCACATCAGAGTCATCTCCCGAGTCATTGTCATCGTCATCCATTTTCACTTTCTTGATAAGTGGCTCTTCTGTGGAAAGCTGGTTGTGGTTCATACTTGTGCTTTGCTTGTATATTCAAATAGAGCTGTGCTGTCTTTTATAGCTTATACTTTTTTTCCCTTTTTTAAAGAAAAATAAACCCAATAATGGTAATAAGTATGAATAGGAAAGTGGATTGCCAAAAAGAGATGGTTAGTATGATTGAGATATAAAAAAAAATAGTTGGTCTCGGTGCCATGTCAAGTGTTTGTTCATGACTGCTTTAAACGGGGTTTCAATATTGTTAGGGGCTTTAATTTGTAATAGCCGATCGAATAAGAGACAGAGACAGAATAAGGGCGTTTGATATAGATTAGAAAGCAAACTGTAGGACACAACAGAGAGAGGCTTACAATGGACACAAAAGTTTAAAAAAGGTGCACTTGAACTCTCTTTTCTTATTGTCTTGTAAATCATTTCTTTCGGGAAATTACTGGAATTAGCTGAAATTGATTTGGAGTAAGTGAAAGCATTTTGAAGCGAAAATATGACAAAGGTTAGTACATATATTCCAAGTGTTATCAGTTTTCCTTGCTCATTTGCTGGATTAGCCATTCAACTTATTTTGGAAATCGAGCTTTCTGTTTGGTAACTGAATCTTTATGGTGGGAGATATCCGAACCATATGGAATTTATCGTTGCTCTTTTCTCAACAAATAAGCTCGTATGAACAAATTCATGCAATGTTCCTGACAGTAAAAGGAAAAGCTGATAGGCACTATTCTCGAGTACAATAATGGTACCTTTATGTAAGAAAACTATACAGCTCAAATTGTCTTTGATCTGCCTGTACCAAATATATGAAGAGCACACAAAAGTACCTTAGGTCAAAGAGAGAGAGAAAGAACAATTGTAATGCACATCGTGATAACATCAGTATGTTTGTGATATAAAGTCATATAGATTCCTACAGCCTTGCTTTGAATTTTAGTTGTCTAAGAAGGCAATAGTCTCTTGTATTTTATTTTGTCTTTCTTGGTCAGAATACTGATTTCACTGTATCGCCTATGATCTTTTAGAGATACAGTTACATACTTGGTGACGATATGTCTTCTACCTATAGAGATGAAATGTTTAAATGTGTGTGATCGTAGAATAGCAGAATAAAAGATAGTTTATTTCAAAAACAGATAAAGAATCTACGAGCATATTACAAACCGAACCTACGTTCGGTAACAAAATTAGCACCTTCGCTACGCTACGGTTAATTTTGTTGACCCCCACTTCGGGTCGGCACGCTGCGCTTTGTAACATGCTCGTGCTGCCGCAGGCTTGCTAATCCGATGAAAGAAGTAGAAAGCTAAATATGCCATACGTATTTGAACTGATAGCAATGATGAACGATGCATTAGTATCACTTTGTAGATTAATAATTGAGCGATTTATTTAGTCTATTAAGAGTTCAGGATATACAATGTTTCTTGTTGTCTCTTCTTCATTATCTTCACTAAATAACACTGTGATGTTCTTCCAACTTGTTGCTCGCGAAAAGGCTACATAAAGCTGACCGTGGGCAAACGCTTCATACCTTAGGTCAATTCCAACGTTTTGAAGTGACTGTCCTTGAGCCTTGTTTATGGTCATGGCAAAACACAAACGAATTGGAAACTGCTTTCTTGTTAAAATAAAGGGTAGCTCGCCTTCCAGTGTTGATAATTTGATTCTGGGTATCAGGTGATACTCAGGAGAAAAATTGCCAGACGGTTGCAGTATTGAAGTGACTAATACATGCTGTTTTATTTCGCGTACAATTAACCGCGTCCCATTGCATAGTCCCTTTTTTTAGTTGAGATTTCGGAGTAGCATCACGACGGCACCTACTTTCAGCTTCAACTTGGATGGAGGAAAATTTCCTGGGTTTAAAGATCTCATGTATTCTTGGGATACTTGAAAGACCTCTCCACAGTCATCTGTGTTGCTCACATCCGCTGTATCCGCCGAGTTGAACACATAAGAAGAGCCGGGTAGTCGATCTAACACAATTTGATTGACTTGATCTACAGTATAGTTGTGTGTTGTAAGGATTGCAGCTTTTGCAAATACTGTAGGATCTTGAATGGCCTGAGAGAGGAGTTGAGAAGGATAAATCCTTGAAACCATGTTCATCAAATCATGTGTTCGATAAATGTATCTGGGGATTTGAATCATTATGTTTTGAAAGTATGGATTTGTCGACAATTGGGACAACCATTCCGAAAACAGTTGAGATTCTTGATCACTCCAGTTTTGGATTCGCATGTTTTCTGTGAGTTTCAATACGTGACATTTTGACCATATATATGAGTTTGAGATCGAAGCATCTACGGTTAAAGAGCGCGAGCCATTTTTTACTACAGGGGGTATCTGAGCAAAATCACCGCCCAAGACCACCAGAATGCCACCAAACAGTCTATCAGGACAATCCCGAATATCACGTAAAGCTCTGTCTACTACTTCAAAACACAATTTATTCTGCATGGGAACCTCATCCCAAATTATTACATCAACCTTCCTTAAAAAATTTGCGATTTCGCTATTCTTGTTGAGAAAAGATGATGAATGAGGATTAAGGGAAAGAGGTATCTTAAACAGATAGTGAGAAGTCATGCCATTTGGTAACAGAAGCGAAGCAATACCGGAGGAGGCAACACAGGCTGTTATTTTATCTTTAGAAGGTACATAATAGTGAAGGGTATTGTAAAGGAATGTCTTGCCAGTTCCAGCTGGACCTTGGATAAAGACATATTCTTTGTCACCCAAGCTAAGCTCAGTACTTTCTATAAAGCCAATGATGCAGTCTATGGCATTTTTCTGTCCTTGATTGAGTCTTTGATAGTTTAATTCAAAAGAATTCCTTGCTTCTTCTAAACTGAGTTGTTCAATAGCTTGCAAAAATGAATTCGAAGAACCATTTGGACTCTGAAGAGCAGCTTGCCAGTTGTAACAAAAAGAAGGCATATCAGCAAAGTCTTGCAATGACATGTTCAAAGCTTCAAGTTCTTGGTGAATCAAAATCAGACCATAGTCTAAGGCTGGCTCACCCAAATGAAATTTTGCAGTTTCGCTATACAGATAATTGATTTGATTGGGCAAAAGCTGATGGAGCTTATGATCCAAGTCATCACATATCTCGTAGCAGAATTTGTTCCAAATTGAGCTTGGCTGAGATAGTTGATCATATACTAAAGCAATGACAAAAAGAGATCGCAGGCTTGACCCAGTAGTAAAGAGAGCAGCTTCTCTGAAACAGTTAGACCACCCATCGTCAGCCTCGATAAGGTGGAGTTGCAAACAGGCCTCCTTAAAAGTTGAGCATAATTCACCATCCACCGTTCTTAGTTGACCAAAAGAGCACATTCCCTTTCTGGTTGCTAAGAGTAGTCTAAGATAATACGCTTCGCCACACACAGGACTAATGTAAAGCATTCGACCGATTGCAAATCCTTTTTGTCTTGGCTTCCAAGTCTTGTCTTTGTTATTGAAAACAAAATGTTCAGGAACTCTTGATAGAGATAGCATCGACCATCTTCATTTTGCTGGTTATATTCGAACCATGCCATCAACATTGTCTTGCTATTATTCAGTTTTTCTCTGATCTTATTATCACTGGCTTGAGGATCAAAGTAAACAGTCTGTTTGTCTGGTAAATGGACAGGCAAAAGAACAACCGTTGGATCTTCTTCATGAATAGGAAATTCAAAAAGGCGCCATACAGCTTCTGAAGGCCCTATGTATCATGCCTGAAGATATTTTTCTACCTCGTTATTGCTGTCACTTATTTTTAATGTAGTACGGTCTTGGCCTTTATAAATATACTTGTTTATGTATTTGATAGCATCTATTGATGCGCAGCATTCAATATTGATGTGGGCTTTATATCTTTTGAGTAAATAGGGATTGTAGGGCACAACCCATTCATTTGTTGCTTCAAAAACCTCGTTCTTCCTTGTAGGGTGACGGAAAGAATAGCGATGAGCGTCATTGCTTGTTTGTGTACGTTTGTAGGAAGGATATCCGTTGGGCAACATCTTTGTTACGTCGTTGAACTCCTTGGGATACTTCTTTGAACACACCAGCTCGCCATCCTTGTTCCTGGTCAGACATGGCGCTTTGGGGTCGATATCTTTCCCACATGGACCATGAATCATGCAAGAAGTCACTACATCATAGAGTTCTTTGTCCTCTTCTTTTGAAGGGATACATGCACTTATGATGTTATCAACTTGATTGCTTGTTTCAGGTTGATCTTTTTATCTAAGAACACCAAAAGATGAAGATGGGGCAATCCTCTTTTCTGGTACTCGATGGTTCTCACTAAACCCTTGTATTTACCAAAGATGTTTTTGTATTTAATTTCATGTAAAAACTCTTGTATCTTTATATGGAATACTCGGCCACCAAATCAGGTCGATCTCTTGCTGTTTGTCCAGGAAGTAATTTGTCAGTGATTTCCTTCCAACGTGGGTTAGCTGTGAAAGTAATAAAAAGAGAAGGTTTTCCAAAGTATCGAACGATTGCCATAGCATTCTGATACGACTTTGCCATAAAGCGTGGGCCACCTAAGTAACTGCTTGGGAGTATTACGCGACGACCAATTGAGTTCCTGTCGATATCTTCACGAATGAGTGCATCTTCAACACTTTTGTAGTAGTCGGCTCTTATCTCATCTTGGTGCTGCTTAATCCAGTCTAGTTTGTTTTGGTCACAGATTGCCCAACAATCAACAACATACTGCTGAAAAAGTCTTTGCGACAGAAAGAGAGTAGGAAATTCAATTTCAGTTGGCCGTATGTGAAGGCGAAAGCGATAGTAGACTCTTTGATGCAGTCTTGTTTCCTTTCCTTCTGCAGTCTCAGTTCTCAGACTCCAATTCCATCCAAGGTCGCCCATGGGAAACAACAGAACATAATGGAGAGGCATGTACAATGAATGGTTCTGAGAGATTCTCGTGTAACCACCATCTTCTCGCAAAGAAATACGAATGTCTCTTTCAGGCCAACTATAATCATTGCTATTGGGAATAATTGCAGCAACTTCATCTGAAGTAGGCAAGTTCTCAGTTCTACGGTCTGAACCAGCAATTAATTGAAGCGTGCAATTGTCAGAGACACTAACTACATGCTGATTCGAATCAGCATTACTCAGAAGCTCATATGCAGACTTGTACATGGCAACATATGGGTTGCATTCATGAATGACAGCCGTCAGTCTCTCTAAAATAGATTGACTGAGGTTGCTGTTCTGGAACTTTCTCAATTGTGCAGCAAATAAAGGGTCATAAATATACAGTTGCGCATACTTTGAATCGCTGACTGATTCATTCACTAATGGACCCTGAACATGATATAGACCACCTTGAATCTGAAATGGCATGAAATAGGTTGAACCTCCAATTGTATCTTTAAGGTTCAATTGTTCACAACGAACCGAAGTAAATGCAAGAGCAGAGTTGTATTGTCGAACATTCTCGCGATACTCAGTTCCTTCAGCTCCGGTGTCTGTTAAGAGATGCTGTAAATACTCAGGCGGTCTCTTAATAAACTCAAGTTGGACCCTTCCATCTCTGCAGCATGAAGTCCAAAACTCTTCGCCTTTCTTGCACTCAGAGGGCAACTCGGCTAACCAATGCTTGGCTTTGCAGTGACGGCAGATTTTATCCATCTTTCCTAACTCCAATGGCTTCATGCGATGAAGTTGAGAAGTGTAAGCTGCTGGTAATTGCTTCTTACGTCCTCTTCGAGAGTCATCGGCTTCGTTTTCTGATCTAATAGTGTCTCTGATGGCTCTTATTGAATTCCAATTACGTTCCTAAATATTGATCAGGCAATTTAGTCAACATGACGTTGAATGTACGTATATTATCTAAACTTACTCTGCATTCATCACACGTCTTGTATTTGGAATTTGAAAATGTCTTTTGTTGACCACACCTAGAGCAAAATCGAACTTCAGCAGGCATACCAATGATCTAAATTTGCAAACTCAAAAATTTGTCTAATAACGAAGTATAAAAAAAAAAGCAAAAAGAAGGATAGTTAAGCGAGGATGGCCATTTATTTCTTTTCCATGAGTTTCCACAATTATTGCTTATTCTAAAAGGCGAGGGTCACGTGACTGCAACTAATTTTTCTCAAATTTCAGTAATATATGTTTTGATTAAATCTCAACAGAGAAAGAACGTTGATAGGTTAGGGTACAACAATACATGTTGGTTTAGCCATACAGGTAAGCCCTACACATGCAACATTCAATGCTTATCACTAGTTTCCTTTTTCCTTAATGCATATTTTCCTCGTTCTACCCCTTGTATATTACATCTTCTTATTTAATATAGGTAGCTAAAAAAGGTTTAGTGCGCCCTATACAGTGCTTACAATCCCAAATGACGGATTTCGAAAATCATTTGGCGGTTTCCAAAAATCCAATTGGCGCAAAATAATGAGCGCATACCAAAATTCCAAATAGCGTATTCTCAAAAACCAAATGACAGACTTCCACATTCTAAAAGACATTTTCATCCTCGTCTTCGTCAACGGATGTATTCATATATTATTAGGTCTAAATATTCAAAAGTGCTAATGAAATTTTCCCAAAAGGCGGCTTTAATTCGTCATTGGTGTAGTCCAATTTTTTATAATGTAAAATATGTTATTGATCTTATTCTAAATATTACTTATTCATGTCTGCTGACACGATAACTTCATAATGAATGTTATCTATGTACAATGCTATGTATGCAACAGTTAATATTAAAAAGTAAGCGGTTGTTGATTAGGCGTGTAATGGTCTCGGCATTGGCATGGATGTATGATACAGGTCAATAGCTATACACGTCTATGAGACTGCCCCCCCCCGTCCGCTTTGAGAGTATGAAAATACATAGAGACAAACTTGCTATCTTTATTGGCATTGCTCAAGACAAAAAAAAGGTAGGCAAAAGTGACTAAGTTATCATGACTCAGGATGATGGACAATCTACTATGATTGCTCGCGATATTGAGACGTCAATACAAAAAAAGATGAAAAAAAACACACTAAAGAAATAGTATACCAAGCCAATATAAACAAGGCATTATTCTTTTTATCAAATAAATACACTATTTCCGGAAATCATTCGCTCACAAAAAGAAAAAAACATTGCTCACTAGAAAATTAAAACATCACTCATAAGAAAATAAAAATAACCCTCAGAATAAAAGTAAAAAATCACTCACTAGCATTTAAAGAATTCGTTCACTTTTTGAATTTATAACAACAATGAATCACGTTTTGTTTAAATACGGCAAGGATTTGAAGGCTGCTTGAGCAGAAAGCCTATTTAGTATTTTCGTTCACTTTGCACACTATTAATAAACGAATTTTTTTCTTTAACTTTGAGCGATGTTTTTATTTTTATATGAGCAATGTTTTTATTTTTATATGAGCAATGTTTTTTTCTTTTTGTGAGCGAATAATTTCCGGAAATAGTGTACTTTGAGCTTTTTATTAAATTCTTGGCTTCCAAAGGTTTTTGAGAGGAGGCGGGATACATGAATTGCTGCTGCGTGGTGGGTTCCATGTTCCTCTGATACACTCTTGCTTTTCAGTCAACTCCGAGGACTGCACTTGTTCCACTTCTCTCTTCTTTGATTTCTTTGGCTGACTAGATGCTCATTGTAAGTATTACTTTTTGAGACACAGTCATCCCGGAAACACAATAGCTGCAATGCCAAGTCCAAGTACGAGGCAAGACTAGCCAATGACTTTGAGATTGTTCTGCAATACAACTCTTTGGTCACGTATAATCCGGGTTCTTCAAGAGTTGTATTAAGAATGTAAATGTCAAGACCAGATACTTGCAAGGAATTGACAGAACACAACAAAGCACCATCCAACAAGTAGTTATCAATTATGGCTTTGTTTTCAATTGAAATTTTACATCGATCGAAGATGAACTTGCATTGCCAGCATCTTCTGCTGCTGCTTCCAGAACGGCGATGTCATGCTCAATGTTGTATCTTTGCTTCATTTTGTCATTAATTACTCTCAAATCAACCTTAAGAGCTGCTTCGGACACTGTGTCATTCAGTGTTAGGTGGGTATCGCCCCTATGAAGAAAAAAGTAAGTTTCAAAAAAACAAAAAACAAATAAAGCTTACCATTTCAGCCGAAGCTCTGAATCCTGAAAGAGTCTTTCAGTAATTGGCCCCCAGAATTTAACTACAAAGTCCCATTCAGAACTATCGATGGCTGCATCAAACAAGCTAGAATTGTATCTAACGATTGACAGGACTTGTGTGACAAAAAAGATACAAAAGGCGATATCAGCATATTTCTGCTTGAGTACAGGATCGTAATGCTTTTCCAACTTCTTAGCCTCCTTGTACATCTTCATCCAATTTGTATCAAACGTCTTGTTCTCTTTGTATGCTTGAAATACTGGCTTTAAAATAGATTTGATTTTGTCATACTCAGTGATGTTGTATGCAACTGGCCGGTATCGTTTTCTCAATTCATGCCATTCTTGATTTGTAAATAGCTTTGATTGGCAATCAGGGCAATTAAAGCTCACACCTAAAATAGAATTGAGGCCGAGAGAAACTACGCCTTTTTCGCTAGCAGTTGATGTATGGTATCGTTCACGATATTCAAGAGCTTTTCTTTTTACAGCCACACCGAATAAATCTACACACAATTTTTAACCGATGAACATGGCATAAATTTTTTGACCAAAATGTTGATGTAGTCATCCTGATCTACAGAGCCATCAACAAAGACCAAAGAACCAAAACCACCTGCCCAAATTCAAGACCTCTTGTATCCCTTTCACTCAACTTTTTGGGTCTTCCAGGACTAGTTCGGCCAATAGGTGTACCAGTTTGGTCGACACGGTTCAATACAGTCTGCACAGTTGCCTTGCTGAGTTCAACAACGTTTGCAATCTTTTGCATAGAAAGGTTTGCTTTTCTAAGCCAATGAATGCCCCACAAAACAGAATCTTTTAGATTCTCGTCACGCTTGGCATTCTCGGAAGCGGCTCCACTGTTTGCTTTTTGTTGTTTTCTAGGAGGCATACGTAATTTAAAAAAAAGAAAAATAATAAAAAGTATAGAGATGTATTTAAAAAAGTTTCACCCTGAAATTTATCTGTGATCGATAGCGATTCTGCAGGAAATAGACTCGCATGAATCAGGATGTCATAGTATGCTTGGGGGGAAAAGAGCTTTCTAATCATGACATCCCGATTCATTCAAGTCTATTTCCTGCAGAATAGTTGTCAATCACAGATAAATTTCAGGGTGAAACTTTTTGAATATATCTCTATCAAAAATTCCTATAAATTTTAGCCGAATGTAGCTTTATTCGGTGTGACTGTATTTTTAAACCAACATCTTATTTTTCAAAACATGTTCGAATAATTTCCGAATAAAGTGTATAATCTTTTCTGTAAGTGTGTTAATAGTTTCGTCATACAAGAACTACTTGCATGTATATTATAGGCAGAATGTGTTTTCGCTCTTCAGTTGAGTGTTTGGAAAAGAAGCAGCTGTGGGTATGTTCATTCTACTAGAGATTTTGCGCTTCAAAATATTCAAAGATTGTTGTTCGCCTTTTTTTCCAACATCTACGGTGTTTAAAAATCAAGCATTCTGCCAAAAAAAAAAAGATCTGGCTTTGATTCTCTGATATTAAACATGAAGTGCATGAACAAAAGGGAAAAGACTTATTTAATCTCAGCCAAAGACAGAGGGTGCTTTTAATTTGACATCCCCTTTTTGGCCACAAGTTCATCTTTATGAGATAACCTGAAAGTAGGGCTATTTTTCTTGATAAATGACATTCAAATTGACCCTATCCGTAATCTCTCTCTCTCTCTAATATCATGTTCTAGTCGTTTAACATAGTTTTGGAACAGAATTGCAAATACCACTTCTAATATCAAAAGTATACGCTTAGAACATATGCTAAATCAAGGGCGTTCACAAGAGGTCAGCTGTAGGCATGATGCGATTTCTTTCGTCTCTTTAAACAGAAAATACCAGTCACATCTAACTTTTGTGATAAAACAAGTAGGTTCCCTTTTTTGATTTCATGCAATCAATTGCCCGAAATGACGACGCAGAAAATAGCTTTTTCTTTTTCTTTTATTATTATTTATAACAAGATGTTGCCCATAGCATGTATTTTGGCAGTCTTTATTCAGTCTGTTTTATCAGCCAAGACTATCATTGATGTCCTCTCAGAAGACAAGAAATATGAGACATTGTTGAGTTATCTAGAGAGATATCAGCTGATAGAATATGTCAAGCAGATTGAATCTGGTACTTTTTTTGCGCCTGATAACAATGCATTTGCGCAGTCAAACAGTACCATAGACCGCTCTAGCTTGCTCTATCATATAATCAAGAAGGGCATGTCATCGAAGGATTTTTATCATGGTCAGCTAAAGGAGACATTGCTCATACGCCCAGGCTATTTAGTCCCCGATAACAATAGTGGAGCAGGTCAGCGCATCAAGATGACGAGAGAAGGTACAGAAATATTTGTCAATCAAGCCAAAATCATTCAAAGTGACTTACAAGTCAACAACAAGACATTGATTCACACTATTGATAGCGTATTAAATCCGCCCAGTTTGATAGGTAAAAAAAAACATAAAAGTAATTAAGGTCCTTAGACTAAGCTATCTTTTGAAAGGTGACATGATTACAAAAGACACATGGATTCATCGCTGGATGGCATCGACTGGCCTACTTGACTTGCTGAATCAAAAGAAGCCTTTTACTCTATTTCTAACAACAGCCTCGAATCCTCTGGATAAATTTAACCCAATTGAGTCCTCCTATCTTACCTCGCCACATGGACAGCAGGATTTAGCTCTCTTTTTCCAATATGCCTTGATCGATAAAGCTATTTTTCTAGACGAATTTAATGCTGGGAAGACTACATGTAACACGCAATATCTAGTAATGTGTTGCTGGAGTATTGATCCATTTTTCTCCCTTAGATAAGTCGCTTTCAGGAGATGCACTTGTCTTGACTTCAGATAAGAAGTCCATGGCAATCAATGATATGCCCATTCAGCAATACGATATTATTGCTGCCAATGGAGTGATTCACGAAATCAGTCAGACCTTTCGACCTCCTAGTATCGCATTTGACACTCGAAAATACCTGTACGGATCCAATTCAACTCATATGGTAGATCTGATGGATAGTTACCAGATCAGTCATCATTACCTAAACAATAGTCAGCACAACTTCACTTTTCTTATACCTTCACTAGAGACCATCAACCAATCGATTGTCTCAAAGGATTGGCTAGAATACCATATCCTTCATCAGCCCTTTTCTTATCATGACAAAAAGGGCTCTTATCTGTTGGATTCAGAATTCAGATCACCCGAATTAGGCTATCATTGTCAAAAGTTGCTTGCTCAAGTAGAGGATCATTCTCAATCTATCTATTTTGACCGTGCAAGAGTGATAGGCGAAAGCAGTAAGTTCTTTGTTCTCTTTTACTCTTATGATAAAATAATAACACAATGTTAGTCAACATCAATCAAGATGTCATCTATCAACTATCAGAACCAGTCACTGTGCCTGGCAAACTGTTGGAGAGACTCGTGCTCGATCTCGAGGTATCCACCTTTATTGCCACACTTTATGTATCTGAAGTGATTGAAGAAATCAAGAACACGCCTGGATTAACCTTATTTGTGCCTACCAATCAAGCGTTTCAAAACCTAGGACTAGTAGCAAAATACCTAGTTCATCCGATAGCTAAATCTCAGCTTCAGACTGTCTTGCGGTACCACGCAGCACCTACTCTACTCTACTATGACGACATGAAACAACCTATTATTCAATTGCCTACCTTGGCCAATGCCACACTCAATATCATTCAACAAGATCAAACAGTAACTGTGGGTAGTTCAGCCAAGATCATGCAACATGATGTGTTGGTTTCCAATGGTGTTATTCATAAAATCTCTGAGGTTCAGATGCCTCCCGGCTTAAACATTACCAACCGAAATGTATTGATCGGTATTGAATCGAAACTAATGATGCAAGTATTGGAAAGGACAGGTCTACTCTCGGCTATCGATCAACCAGACCGAGTTGTCTTGGCTCCATCCGATAAAGCCTTTGCCCATCTCGATGTCGAAGCCCTATTTAACGATCATGTTCAATTGGAACGTATAGCCAAACTACATATTGTGCCTACAGCTTGGCAAGACCGTTGGATTGTTGAGCAGCACAAGGAAGATAGACGAAACGAATATGCTACTCTCTTGTCGGAGGATGATAAGGTGGCTATACGGGAAAATGAAAAGGGTGAATTGTTTGCTGAAGTCAAGAATGGAGGTGACAACAACCGTGCTCATGTGATTGGTCTGGGTCGCGTACCAGCAGGTGGTGGTGTAATTGAAATTGATACTGTCTTGATGCCCATTCGGAGAGGTCTGTTTGGTTTACCATTTGCCTGGTCTATTGTTGTTCTTTTGATGGTCATTGTGTTGACTAGTGGTATTGTAGCCGTGATTGGTTTCTTTGGTTACAAAATACATAATCGAAGACGATTGGGTTACCGCCCTATCTCTTAAAACCTCATACCCCCCTTTCAAATACACAGGACTGTATGTATATGTTGTGTATATGTTTGAGTAATAAACTGTTTTTTTTTATTTCTTCTAATCTAATCTTCTTCCTCCTCTTCCTCTTCTTCCTCTCCTTCTTCTTCCTTTTGTTTCTTTGTTTCTTCTTGTTCAAGTTTAGTTGTGATTGTATGAATAGCTTTTTTGCTGTAAATTCTGTTGACCATGATGATTTCTTCAGTTGTATCGCTACTGACAAACAATCGACCAAATTTATCGATAGCCAAACCATAGGGAGAGAAACAAACGGCTTCTTCACAGGCTTCCTTTTGCCAGAGAATCACTTCGGGCTTCTTTTCCCAACGAGCCTTATGACCTAAGTCATCATAAGGTAGACGAATCACACTGTGGCCTTCAGGTTGAGATGGATTACCATGATTCGCTACCACAGGTGTGTTTGTCCAGTTACAGGGTAGGCCTACAGATGTACCCAAGGTGGTCTCGTCACCTATACTACAGAAGGTACCCATAAAGAAATGAACACTGCTAGCTACCATGTTGGGTTCAAGTGGCCATGATGGAGGTGTATTTTGATCCAATACTTGACAGTATTCATCTAGGGATTGATCTTCTGTCATAAAGCCAGGATGGCCCCATTGCTTCCCTAAGGCAGACGGCTTTTTGGATTCCGTTTCTAAATTAAATTCGGTCATACATTTTGGAAACCCATAGTGTGTACCAGAATTAGCATACAGGTTGAGTTCTTCTGCGATACCATTAGCATTGATGTCTACAAACGAACAGATTTTCCTTTAGAATAAGACAAATGAATTGAAATTATCATAGATTGGACTTTACTAAATGTTGAATTGACACCATCCAACATGACATGACTTGAAGGGATACCATTCAGACCCCATAATTGAGCTTGTGTATCAAACCCCATAACACCATAGGTGTTGGTACCTTTGGCAAATAATTCACCGTGATCCATATAATCGTACCCGTCTTGAGGAATGGACTTGAAATCGAATTTTTTGATCACAGCATCAAGCTCACTCATCTGATTGCTGAGTTGATTGACAGAGCGAGGAATATAGGCTTGGCCAAAGGGGTCGATAGCAATATCAGGTGAATCTGCATCTTCAATGTTATGAATGTTCTTGACGATCTGACGGCCTTCAAGTAAACTAGAGTGTTGACCATCACTGTAAGGGAATTGGTAGACCGACCGAGTGGTACTGACGTAGAGGTAACCATGGGAAAGAGCTAGACCATTACCGATAGGTAGATCGACGGCATCATTGTTCAAGATCTTCTTGATATCGGTATTGCCACATTCATCCATACGAACAGAATAGATGCCGTTATTATGAGATATGACCAAAAGATGATTGGCCTTGTCAATCACTATTTTGCGAGGTTTAGGAATTTCGTCTGTCAAGACAAGAAACTCATATCCTTTCAAGACATTGAGGTTTTGTTTAGGTTCAAGAAGTTCTTTAGGTTTACAGAGAGGTTGATCTTTTTCGTTATCGATGATCATAGGTTTCTCGGACGAGGCATCGGGTATCATGATACCAGCAGATCCTACAAGAAGTGCACCGGCTGCCTGTACTTCTTCATCTGAATTTGAGTTTTTAGCTAAGGATAAAGTAGCATAGAATGTTAGGCCTAAATAGATGAGAAGATTTCTTTTCATTTTCCACACCCTTTTTTATTATTTATTATTTATGTATTAAATACAATAAAATCAAAAAGAGAGAAATGAGAAAAAAAGAAGAAGCTTGTCTAGAAAGCTTTGTTGTCTTATTTTTGTAGTATTTTTTCCCGATAAAGTTGCTTGCTTTCACTACTTTCTCGGGAAAATATTATTGTTCTTGTTTCGAACTTATTTCGGTTTAAACTTTGTTTGTTTCGTTTCCAAGGTTTGCTTTAATCTTGTCTACTTGAAAAAAAAGAAGAAGAAAGACAGATGACTGATACAGGCTTGTGAAACTCATTTTTATACTTCATTTCTTCAAGTCAAGTAGTGATGCTTTTGTTTCCCTAGTTTTTCTTTGTATACGATAGACAAATAACAAAGCAGAAACAAGAATTGTTAGTACAATGAAATCATACTAGGTTTAAACAGTCATGGTAGAAAGAAGACACCCGTCTTTAGAGACACAATTATGGATAGATAGAGTTGAAGCAGGAGCATCTAGAGACACATTCAGAAATGCAGTGGCAGTAGTTCAATAGGTCTTGTGCTGTTTCGTAGTTGAGATGCTTTCAAAAACAAACAAGATAAAGACAGAAAACACAGAAGGTAGGCCTTCCTTGATTTAGTTTATATAAGCCAAGGAAGGCTCAGTTTTGTTCGTATTATCTCTATCTCCTTAGTGATTCCATACTACCAATTCGCTAACAAAGAGTAATGCAAGTATGTCTGCAGCTGACATTATGAAAACATGCCATAGTCAAACGTCCAATCTTCAAAACAATAAATTGCGTTACCATGAGGCAGTTATGCTTGAGGTTTCTATGGTTTCAGTGCCACTCAAATTGATTTTAAGTTAGAGAAAGACAAATTCAGGGACCTGTTCTGTGGTGCACTGATTTTGGGTAAAAACCTTTGGTATGACTGTCCTTCTACAATGGCATAACACAGTAATTGTGTGATGCTACACCATTTACCTCAAAACCCATAAAACCACAGTAAACCGCTTTCTCATACATCTTGTTTTTCTCTCTTTTTCATTCTATTTCAATTTATCTATTTCTTCACTTTACTTATATCTATTAACTCGTTACCAACATTTTGGTCAGTACCATTAACAAATTATAACTATATTTCATATCTTAACCTTTATATTTTAATCCAGTTGGTAGTTGTTATTTAAATAAAACTCAGAACTACAAAACAGACCTTATCAAATGTCACTCATCGCTTCTTGAATTTAAAGTGGGGGGAGGGGATAAGTGTAACTCAAAAAAAAAGTGAGTATGGAAAATGGAATGTATTTAAAAGGTGAGTGTGAAAAATGAGTGTAGGGCCCCGTAAGGCAAGAGAAAATTGGGGGTTTTTTTTACATGATCAATTCTATGAAATGAGACTCTTCGGCACTATGTTGAACATTTCAAAGTAAATAGAGCTAACTCATGTAGCTCGATATCAATTGTTATATTCTTACTTTCTGAGAGCTGTTTTTTGATTTCTCTCTTTAGAAATAAAAAAAGAGGGACTAAAATGTAAATATTAGGATTCATGCAGTTTGAGTAATCCAGAGTTTATTCGTGTCATAGATATTTGTACACTTTTTTTTTGTTTGTCCGCTTTAAGATTTATAATGAATTTTAGACACTTTTTTTTTCTTTATATACACACACGCATTCATATGTATCCATAAATGATACAGCCAACACTTGACTTGATATCTCAGTTTATTGAACAAGGCATACAAAGGGGTTTTGTTCAGCAAGTCGATCGCACTTTAGATGGCAAGAATTACTTGGCTGATCACCATATAAGAGAGGCCATCATTGCCAAAACAATAAACGATCGTATGTACATCATTTGCTCTAGAAATACAATCGTGTTTTAGACCCTTTTAAATGCTTACATCATGACCCATTTTTTCTTAGGACGTATCACCTTGTCAAAATTAGCAGACGAGCTTCATTTGGAACAAGCTGTTATCGAAAATAGAGTAAAGGCATTGTCTATCGATCAAAAATGGACAATGGTAGATGATTTGATTTTGACCGAGTAAGAAATAACAGACATTTATCTTGATCGGAATGGCTCACATAGGCTTCCATTGGTTAGAGAATACATAAACATGATAAAGAAAGAATTGACTAAAAGCATCAAAAGTAATGGTTGCATGTCCGTTGTCTCGCTAGCACAAGGCTTGAGATTGCCTTATTCTTTGATCAAGTCGGTAAGTAATTTATCTTGATTTTTTTTTATCATTGTTAACCATTGCCTTGGTTTCAAAGATGATCATCCAACACCTTGATGCAGATAACTATATGCAGTATACTACCTTGCCTGATATAATTACTACAAAAGAATATGCAGAGGATAGCAAAGCAAGCATACAATCGTTGCTGACATCACTCGATGAGTAAGAAAAAAAAAAAAGAGAGAGAGAGAGAGAGAGAGAAAGATAGCCGTTTTACTTATGGATGATAGACCATATCCTGTCTTTAAGTTACAAAAGTCAATGGTGATGCCTGAAGACTTGTTCTACTGTAAAGTATAGTTGTCTCGGTAGTAAACTCCTTTCTTTTTCGGTACTCATTTTATTACGCAAGTGTATTTAGAACAGCTAGTTCAACAAGAAAACACATCGCTAGGTACACTCCGAGGAAAAAGAAATAGAACTATGTTTGAGCCCAAGCAATACGGACAAAGGCAACTGGCATTGATACAATCTATTTTTGATTCAAATGAATGCATCAGTAAGTTCAACTTGATGAATACAATGACAAGAGAGAATTAATGGTTGTAGCCATGGACACCATTGAAAGTCTCTACGCATTTTCAAATCCCTTGGACATGATCAGCGATTCTTACGAAGAAGGAACCTTTGTTTGTCTTCATTCATGTATCATCAAGCATACTGTCAAGCAAAGAGTACACGATGCTATTGAATCTATGGCAGATTATTGCGATGTCAATGTAAACAAGAGAAGAAGAAAAAAAAGGTTTTTCTGTATGAAGATCCAGGTATGCTAAATTAGGTTTATTCATGTATATAGGACATTCTACCCGAGGGGTTGACATTTAAGGATGTGGGCAAAGTGGTTGATTTAGTCATGGAAGAGATAAGCAACAAAAGCAAGAAACGCATTGTTTTAGATGGAGGCTATGTCATTACATCTGACTATATGGAACGTCTTGTCGATCAATCCAATCCTTACTTGAAAAGCCTTTCTCGCCAGGCACGTCAACAGACGAAGCATCAAGTAATCAAATTGAGTGATAGTGAAATCATAAGAGCATTTGAAAACCTGGGTTGTCCTCATCATATAGCAGAAAAGATCCTGCCGTTTAAGAGAGCAGCTATGGTGAAGCAATATGCTGAACTGCTCAAGACACCTTATTTAGAGACAGGCATAGCAACCTCATGCGATCCATGGATCAAAGAACACAAGTCAGTGACTTTAAAGAAATTAGCTAGCCTTCGTCGCTCCATCTACTTCAATTATCAATCAGCTCAATTGTTTCAAGGTAGGTTGCGAATCGTAGCGTATCACGCCGTTGTCTTAATGTACTTGAATTTTTTTTTATATAGACGCTTCTGCTAAAAAGAGCCTGGAGAAATACATCCTAAAGACACAATGTATTGAATTCTTGTTTCATTTGGTCATCTATCTAGTCTTGGATCAATCTTACAACAAGGCAGAAGTGAGTCAGTCAAGCTCACTCTGCATCACTCTGGAAGATATTGAAAAGCAACGCATTGTGGACGCAAAGGAACAGAAATGGGTTATTACTTATTTTGTTAGAGAAAACGACCACAAATATGACAAGACATCCGTGATAGAAATTGAAGAATTGTTGAAAAAGAAAGCAAGTAGAAAAATCATGTTTTTTTTTATATAGAAAATCTAACAACCCAATAGGATCTTCCACTGTTTATTACTCATATTCTGGTTCAGGATAAACAACATTTGTTTGATGAAGAAGATCTAAGCTCAGAAAAGGCAAAGAAATCAGCAATTACAATCATCTACAATCAGTTACACAGTCAATTGAAACGCTTATGTTTGTCATCTCAAACTGCACCTGAACTGTTACATCTTATCAGTCTGTTGTTGTTTCAAAAGCTATACAAGCTTCCTCTTTACGTCTCTGGCAAATTCGTACCAGCCATTCTGAATCAAATCAAGCCTTCACTGAGCCGAGAGCAACAGGATCTATTGAATATCACTCATCTCTCTATTGTGAACAATAAGCGAGAAGAACATTTGAACGAATTTAGAGAATTGAGTCAATTAGGAAATACACTGTAAATAAAATAAATAAATACAAGCTCTTTTTTTTTATTGATGGTATAGCGAGCATTCTTTAGACACCAATCCATTTCCAACTGACCAATCCCATTCCCTTTGTCATAAGATAATAGTACAAGCGTGTTCTCTTAGAATCTAGATAGGTGTCTGTTTCTTTGTATTGCTGATACTCCTTTTCATTGGAAAGTGATTGTGGTATACTGCGAACATTTTCAAGCATAGTAGGTACATTATCACCAATCACACCGTCTACTTGCCACAAGACACATGTTTTCATTTGAAGTGGATCATTGATTGTCCAAGTGAAAACACGCTTATGGAGCTCGTGTGCTTCCTTGATCAAAGACTGACCATCATGCGTAGACAGGCCAGCAAAAGGTAAACTCACAAAGTCAACATGATCCAAGAAATGAGTACGAGCAGCTGAGATAGAAATGCCAATGAAACAGAGCTTGAACTTGGGGAATAATTGCTGAGCCTTTTTTAAGTAGTCAATGTTCCAGATACCAATCACTAGGAGGTCATAAAGTTCAGGATGATCAACAAGATAGCCATCCAACAATTTAGAAAGAACATCCAGAATCTCAATCGGGTTATCAAACTTGAAGTAGAAGGACAATAAAGCATAAGAAAGAGAGCAAATTGATTTCGAAACTACACTTCTCTTACCTTGATGTCTACAATCATGTAGAATCCCTTTTTGGAGCTTATGTCAGGTCGTATGAGCATATCAAGGACATCATTGAATCGAGAGATAGGTTGAGCAGGATCTGACTGAGTCTTGAGTGTATCGATGTAGCCGTGCCAGTTTTGATCGCGCACTGCCCCTGTACCAGTAGTAGTTCGGTTCAAGGTCAAGTCATGCATCATAATAATCTCATTGTCTTTGCTTAATCGAATGTCTAATAGATGAAAGAACACAAATAAGATATAGATCATACAAAGAAAAGAAAAAGAGCAAGTTTATCTACCTCCTTCTATAGCGGTTGTTCCTGCCTTGATTGCATTTTCATATGAAATCAATGTGTTTTCGGGGTTTTCAGCAGAGAAACCACGATGGGCAATTACATCAGGTACAGCTAAACAAAGGACAATCAAGAGTCAACATAAGGCCAGAGAGGATTATCAGGTTAACTTACGAATCTCAAACGATGTGTCCATGGTCATCTAAGGTGAATAAGAAAGGAAAAAAGGAAAAAAAAAGTATACACAAATTGACCATCTTTTATAATCTTTCATCATCCTATCTGAATCCTAAAAAAAATTAGACTGGTTTTCGAGCTTATGGAGTGACATTTATTAAGTTTCAGATTTTAAGAGATGTACGCCAATGCAATTCAATCAAGAGAGGAATAAATAGAGTATGTTTCAATCGAGGTATTTCACTGGATCTTCCCCCTGAGAAATAAACATCAGTTCCCAGAGTAACAAAAAAGATATTTCCTGTGACACTCATTGGATAAGCAGAACAAAATTAGCAGTAAGATTTAAGATGCCCCCCTCCTTTATTTGACATGCTTACAAATCTTTAATTGAATGATGCAGATTATGCACCTGCAATACAAGTGACACTGTTTGGAGCTGCTTTGTTCATGCCATCATACATTGCTTATTCTTTAGGATTTCAGTAACATGTACGAAATCCAATTCAAGTGATTAAAGCAAGTCTTTGTTTGCCTAAAACATAAACAAGGAAATCTATAGTGTATGTTGATCTGGAAATAGGTTCATCCTTATTGCTATATGCCAAGTCCAATGATAGTGACCCTGATCGGTTGTTTAAAACCAGTGTAAACAGCTTTAACTAACAAGACAATGCTGATGACTGTCAAAAAAAACAACATGGAAAAATCAGCCAATTTTTTTTTTTGATGGTGCACCCATTTGAAGACCAAAGAGAAATACAGCAATAGCAGCAACGATTGAGTTCCTATCACATTAGTTTTTTTTCTTCTTCTTCTGAGTAATCGAGTCTATTTCTTAATAAAGCATAGCCGGGTTGTTGGTAGCTCCGATCCAAGTCGAATATTTAATATAAAGGCTATGCTGTTATTACCAATGGTTTCCATTCCTTAGAAGCTGATTGGCCCTGTGCTCTCATTCATCATGAAGGGAAAATGAGAAAAAATGGATATGGCTCTCTTAATTTTTTTCTCGGCTCAAAGCATGATTAAAATATGACATGTATAGTTTAATATATAAAAAAAAAAAGGGCTCCTCACGCCTTGTCTGTGTTAAAGAATGAATAAAAGAAAATGAATAAATAAACTAATGCCTTGTTGACTTACGCGTGTATCACGTTATCATTCTTACCTAATAGGTCATATATTTAAATTGGACGTTTTCATTTGTTTTCATTGACCTCTTTCTTTCTCTTTAATTACAATTGTCAAACAAAATGCAGGACTCCACATCTTCAGCTTCGAACATGCCAATTCAAATCGATGAACGAGTTGATATCTGTAGCTATCCTTCTGTTCATGACCCGCAGCCTCTGACACCCTCTGCTCACAGTCCTAGTCTAGAAAAGGTCTATATGATAGCTAAACTGCTGAGTTCACCAAGAAGTCCTGCGACTATTTCAGAAGAGTGGGTCTTTAAAGAACACCTTGAAGAAGACAAGACATCATGAATCTGTTGATTGACTTTGCAAATAAATTAATCATTCGGTTTTTCTAATGCATTTTTTTTTTGTTTAGCATGAGAACAGGCAGTAGTTTATATCACGCATTTAGTATCACTACGTAAATAATGACTAGACTATTTTCTTTTTTAAGCAATACTTTACTTTTGACGAAAGCCTTGTTTTTACCTGTTTAAGCAAGTGGTCCTCACATTCTTTTAAGGAAATAGTTCCATTTTTGTTAGAAACAACAGTTTTGAATTGAAGCCCTTTCTTAGTCTTATCAATTGTGTTGTGTGGTAGCCCTATTGACTCATCATCTGTAAAAAAAAAAAAATAAGCCAATGTGCCATGAACTTGTATAAAGGCCGATCTTCTTTAAATAGTAAATCACCTATCCATGAGAAAAGAAAATAAAAGGTGCATTCAACCAAATACGTTGAAACAGTAAATACATTCTGCTTTTTCAATGATAGGATAGCAATCGAAGTCTGCTCTTTTTGAAAACAGTGAAAGTCTTTCAATAAGATTGTTGAAATAAGGAAATAAAGCATCATTAGTTCAATCGTATGAGAATTGTGTTAGATTGGCTATAAGGAGATACAAATTGGAAAAGGATGGTTTCTTTTGCAGTTGTTCTTTTCTGTACATATGTGGCTCAAGATATAACTTTTCTCTTTGATGTCAATTCATTGATATCTTTCGAAAAGAACGGAATTGGCCTTTTATTTAAATCAGGTAAAATTAATAAAGCCAAGGGCCGCTAATTGAAAAATAGTTTCAATCAAGATTTGTTCATGCGTTCATCCAATCAAGTAAATCAAAATGTTAAATGCACACCAGTTTAAATGGAACAGGAACGGCCGATGAAAGCGATTGGTAAGGCAATGGGGCATAATGATATATTAGCTTCTAAAGATAAACGATCTGGGTCTTGGAATCTTTGTAGTGAATTCAAGTTTTGACTTCTTGCCCAATTTTGCTTCCTTTTTTTTTGTCGAATTTAGTCAATCTGATTTCTGAAAGATCCGTTAATATCATGTTGCTTGTAGTACACTTTTCTTTTCTTTATTCCTCTCGAACTGCGCTTCGATGTTGCCTTATAAACACTGAACTTCATTTACAGTTGAAATGTTTTCTCTGCTTGATCAATTCGGTATTACTTGTCTTTCCAAACAAACTCTTATTTAATATCATTAGATATCGTTTTCAAATTCAAACCAACAAACACACAGCAGATAAAACTTTTTGTAAAACACTGGTCTGGCTGTAAAATCAATGACTGTAAGGGAAGCATAATCTGTTACACAAAAACAAAGTAGACTTAGGTGGGGCAACTTTTAATTGGACCATCACTTATAGTTTTGTACGCGAATTACCTTTCTTTTTAACTTTAAGTTTTTCTTTCATTTTCTTTTGCTTTCTTTCTTTTATATATTTTTTTTTTTGGATCTAAATACTTTTGATATGGTAAACAAAGCTGTTGTTAAGAATGTGCTGTCAGGCGATACTGTTATCCTCAGAGGCAAGCCTAGACCTAATGGCCCTCCCGCTGAACGCCTCTTGGCCCTGTCCCATGTCCAGGCTCCCCGTCTAGGCAACACAACTCGATCTGATGAAGTAAGTGGTCTTTAAGTGACATAGGATAGAAATTGAGGGATAGAAAAAGATGGACTGACTATTTTTCTCTTGTGTAGCCATTTGGCTTCCAAGCCCGCGAGTTTCTCAGAAAATTAGTAGTTGGAAAAGAAGTTTCTTTTGTGTCTGACTATACTGTTCCTACTACACAACGTGAGTATGGTAGTATTTACCTTAGCAATGGGGATAATGTTGCCGAGTTGGGTGTCAAGGCAGGTTTCTTGAAGGTACGCGAGGGAAGAACTACTCGTCAAGATCAAGAAGAACAACTCGAAAAACTCCAACAATTACAGCAAGAAGCTGAAGATGCTAAAGTTGGCATGTGGTCCGACGAAGAGAAAGTATGTGTGAATACAGTGATAGAAATATTAAGAAAAAAAAAGGAGGGGAGTGAAGAAAGATGTAAAGGGAAATCTAATACAATTGCTGGTTAGGGTGTACGTCAAGTATCTTTCAATTTTGATGGTGATGGTCGCGCATTTTTGAACAAATATAAAGGAAAGCCATTGGATGGTAAGTGTGCATATATAAGTCTAGCCCTATCTTTTTCAAAGAAACTCAGAATGAATGCTAAACTACAATTGTCTGTTTAGCTGTTATTGAGCAAGTACGTGATGGCTCTACTTTCCGAGTTCTTTTGATTTTACCTGATGGATTGCAACAAATTGTCACCTTATTTTTGTCTGGCATCAAAGCACCTGCTTGTAAAAGAGACAACAGTGATGACACTTCAGTTTCCGAACCCTATGGAGAAGAATGCAAGTTCTTTGTTGAATCTCGACTCTTGCAACGTGGTGTCAAGGTCATTTTGGAAGGCCTTGCTCAATCTAGTGGTCAAAATTTTGTTGGTTCTGTACAGCATCCTGCCGGTAATATTGCCGAACTTTTATTGGCTCAAGGTTTTGCTAAATGTGTTGATTGGTCCATCACGTTGGCTACCAGTGGCCCTGCTCCTCTAAGAAGTGCTGAAAAGCAAGCCAAAGAAAAAAAGCTTCGTCTCTGGCGTGATTTTGTGTCCAAGAAAATCAATACTGAAGCTACTGATTTTGATGCTACTGTTGTCCGTATCTTGACGGGTGATACTTTGGTCGTCAAGCCAAAGAATGGTGGTGCCGAAAAGAAAGTTCAGTTATCAAGTGTCAAACAAGCACCTCGCGGCGCAGGTTCTTCTGCCCCTAACGCCAAGTCTCGCGATGTTAAGGAAGTTGGCTATCAGTTTGAAGCTAGAGAGTTCTTGAGAAAGAAGTTGATTGGCAAGCAAGTACATGTCACTATGGATTACCACAAACCTGCTCAAGATGGTTTTGAAGCCAAGGATTGTGCTACTATCACTTTAGGTAGTCAAAATATTGCTGAGCAATTGATCGTACGTGGTTTGGCTACTGTTATTCGTCATCGTAAGGATGATGATAACCGTTCTCACTGTTACGACCAATTACTTGTTGCTGAGAAGAAGGCACAAGAAGAACAAAAGGGTGTTCATAGTCCCAAAGACCCTCCTGTTGTCCGCATTGTAGATGCTTCTGAAAGTGCTGCCAAATCGCGCCAATTTTTGACCTTTTTGAAGCGTTCTGGAAAAACATCTGCTGTAGTTGAACATGTTGCCAATGGCTCCCGTCTGTTTGTCTGGGTCCCTAAAGAAAACTGTCGTCTTTCTTTTGTTCTTTCTGGTGTTCGTGCTCCTCGTGTAGGCCGTACTTCTCAGGACAAGTCAGAACCTTTTGGTCAAGAAGCTTTGGATTTCGTCTCTCAAAAATGCCTTCAGCATGATGTTGAGATTGAAGTCGAAAACGTTGACAAGGTAGGTGGCTTTGTAGGCTCTCTCTTTGTTAACGGTGAAAACTTGGCTGTTGCTTTGCTATCAAAGGGTTTGGCCTTTATTCATGAGTACTCTGCTGATGAATCAAACTATGTCAACCAGCTTTATGGTGCAGAGCGTGAAGCCAAGAGTGAGAAAAAGGGTGTATGGGCTGATTACACTGAATCATCTGCCAATCAGCAAGAACAAGAAAACGGTAACACCTCTGGCCCTAACAGAGAGTATATCGATGTGATTGTATCTGATATCATCAGTGGTTCTCACTTTTATGTACAAAAGATTACTGATGAAATCCCCAAATTGGAGAAGTTGATGAGCGAGCTCGGTCAATACCAAAACAGCCATCCTGCTAATCCTAGCTTTAGACCTCGTGTGGGAGACAATGTGAGTGCAAAGTTCTCTGAAGATGATTGTTGGTACAGAGGAAGAGTGCGCCGTGTTTCTCATGAAGGCATTGAAGTGCTCTACATTGATTATGGTAACTCTGAAACTTTGCCCAGTTCTCGTGTCCGCGCTCTCCCCGAAAACTTCAAGCAACTCAAGGCCCAAGCTTTTGAGGCTACTCTATCTTTTGTTAAATCTCCTGAGCGTGATCAAGATTATGGTATCGAAGCTGTCGAACGTTTCAGAGAATTGACTGCCAACAAGCAGTTAGTTGCCAATATTGACGCACGTGAAGGCAACGTTCTGTGCTTGACCTTGTATGATTTCCGCAAGTCCACTAGTGCTGAAGCCAGTGTCAACTTGGATATGGTACAAGATGGCCAAGCTGTTGTAACACCCAAGGTGCGCTATGCTCGTGGAAACGAATCTATTATCAAAGCACTTGAAGAAGCTCAACAAGAGGCCATTAGACGTAGACTCGGCATGTTTGAGTACGGTGACATCACCGGCAACGAGGATGTTACTAGTACCTCTTATTACTAAAACATGACTTTCTTCTTTATTTCCCTCCCCCCTCCCTTCTACATCACTAATTATCTATGGCTGTTGTATATGATTTTCTTAACTACTCTCTTTTTTTTTGTAATATAAAACCAAAAAATAAACAAACTGCTTTTTTTTAATCAGAAAGATGTGATTGAATAGAAGCAAACTGATTCCAATCGTGTGTTACTGCGCTAATGATGCTCTTTATCAGTATGATAATCAAACAGGTATAGTGCTATTAGATTTTAATATGCAAAAATGTCATTGTGTTTCAATACTAACACATTTTGCTAATCACTTACAGACTATAAGGAGCAAAATAAAAACAGCCTTGGTTTTAATTGGACAGATCATTTCGATATTGATCTCTCCCCACTGTACCTCCGCCAAAAAATTAAGGAACTGCTCAACTTTGATACTTTAATACACAAAAGTTTTGCAGAGGAGAAAAGATATTGAAGCGATAAGCTAGTTTAGAAAAATTGAAGGACAATGTTCTCGCTTCAGAATTGCTTTTTTCTTAGTTTGGGGTGCTGTGAAAAACTTTGAGGTTTCGATAAATTCCAAGATATTTAAGCTTAGTAGCACCATAGTTCTTTTTTATTGGAAAGCTAAATTGAACTTTTCTGCCATTGCTTTCGTACTTGCACTAGCAAATCCTGTGCCTTCGGGACTCATGTCTACAATGTCTTTTGATTTTGTCTTGACTTCACATACATAGCATTTTTTGGATTTAGCTACAAACATATCTACACATGTATTGCAAATGACATGACCACAATTGCGCATCACTTAAAGGAAAGAGAAAGTCAATGAATGGAATGCATAAACTACACTCAACTATCTTACCTGATAATTTGCTAGCATTGGTCAATGTCTTTAAACAGGCGGGGCATGCATTCTTATCCTTGTGCATATCTTCTTTATGAAATTTCACATCAATCAACGACTTCATAGTTAAGGGATGGGTCTCTTCAGTTGCTGTACAAAGCACTTGTGTCTTGACAGGCTTAACGATACCTTCGTCTGCACTTGGAGTCACTGAAGGCTATCACCAAAAAAAAAGAAAAAGAAAAAAGCTTAGTCTACTTGAAGCAATTATATTGTGATCATCCATACAATCCAAAAAGAACCAAGTTTAGGCTTTGCTGCTTCTTCTTTTTCCTTTTTCAGTTGAAGTGATGTCTTTTCGAGATCTTTTTCGGCTATTGACTTGGCCTCTACTTCGGAGTATTTGCGCTTCTTGTTTTCTTCAGTAGGTGCTTCGTCTTTGAGCTCATCGCGGATAGTTGGGCGGCGATTACCCAACATGCTGTTTTGTGTCTTGTCAAATGTATCCAAGAGAGCGCGTTTGGCTTCTAAATCTTCTAATTGCTTTTGATTGTCCAAGTCTTGTGCTTTTTGTTCAAGCATTCGTTGTTCATGTTTAATAGCCTGCTTTTGTTGCAAAATAGACTCGTACATGCATTCGCGACAGGCCAAGTGACCATGAGCGCATGCAACAGGATCTCGTGCAGATTGAAGACAAAGAAAGCAAGCATCATAATTTCTATAAGAATCTCGGCCTAAACGTTGCTACAGTGATGAACTTTCAATTAGTATACTGACTCAAACAGCCCCTCTGCAGTCTCTGTTTACTCTTTTAGTTCCGTAATCAAGCGTGTTGGCCTCATGATAAGTAAATACACTGGAAGCTGTGTTGTTTTTTGAGTGACGAGGCATAGATCGTAACTGGAAGAAATAAAATGAAATGAACAAAATTCACTTTTTTTTTCTGTCCTTTTTATTAAAAAGCTCGGAATGAAGCTGTCTCTATCGTCTGTTTTATGTTTGGGCATCACACTCATTGGGCTATTGAGATCAATACAGCTTTATCTTTCGTCTACTCAAGACCTCAGAGTAGCCAACGAGCAGGATGCTTGGTTCTTTAGTCATAAAAAGACTGATGTTGATCATAGTCTAAGAGAAAAGGAAACTTTAGT
Organism: Blakeslea trispora; assembly: GCA_025331445.1. Lineage (NCBI taxonomy): Eukaryota > Fungi > Mucoromycota > Mucoromycetes > Mucorales > Choanephoraceae > Blakeslea > Blakeslea trispora. Next base: position 165,725 of record JAIWNE010000008.1, on the reverse strand, counting down.
TGGAAATCAGCCTGATAAGGTCTTTTATTTTGTACAGGCAGGTCTATTGAAAGTTTGAAGAGATTGCCTACTAAACCTTTTTCTCTCTTTAGGTATCTGACCTGCATATATCAAAATTTCAACCTAAAGGGCATACAGTCCATTTTTTGCATTTCCTTCAGTCTGTACTTCCCAATTTAAAGTAAGCTTCAGGACATGTATGTATTTGATACTATTTTGGCTCATCAAATACAGACCAGAATTCGTAGTCATTACTGGGGACCTTATCGATGCGAAAGATGCTACCAAAACTGTATCAGCACAGTATCGCGAAGAGTGGCAAGTGTATAGAGCAGCCATTGAACAAAGCGCTAATGGTACAGTGTGGTATGACATGCGAGGCAATCATGACTGCTTTGATTTGGTATCTTGGGAAGCAGAAAACAATTATTATCGTGAGTATGGTGAAAGCAGCCAATTGCTGGACAAAGGTCAAGGTGTTTATAGTTGGCAGCTATCAAAATCGTTTGGCGAGTACAATTTTGTGGCTGTTGATGCATGGTAAATAGAGAAATACCTGTTTTCTTGGTAGTATGGTCATTTACTCCTTTTGTCTATAGTCCCAAAAAAGGTCCTTCTCGACCCTTCAATTTCTTTGGCTACTTGACGACGAATACAATGAATAGGCTGGCATCTAGCATCATGCCCAAAGTCTATAATCATACTTTCTTGGTATTTTTTCTCTCTCATCTTCTCGTTCTATCATTGCGTGATTAGCCTAACGCAAAATTTAATAGTTTGGACATTACCCAACCACAACACTAGTGCTCGGTGTATCTTCTGAAGGATACACTTTTAGAGATCTAGCGAGTCGTTTTAGTATCTATTTTTGTGGTCATTTGCATCGATTGACAGCAGGTAAAACCTCCTCAAGTTGTTATCATAACAATACATATGTTTGCTCTTTGTAACTAAGCCATTTGCCTTCATTCTAAACAGGCCTTGGTGATGTTCTTAAATCTTACAACAGAGGCACTGATTCACTTGAATTGGAATTGTCAGACATGAAGGACCATGGCTCATATAGAATAGTAGCTATTGATCATGACTTGATATCATTTATTGATGTTGATTTACCGATTGCAGACATTCAACCTGCAACTCAATTGATACCCTTAAACAGTAGAGGAAAGATTATTTGGCCTCGAAAGATCAAGACAGCACCCATTGTTCTGATCACTAATCCAAAGGACTCTAGGTACACTTTACCTACTAAGGAGCCTTTGACTTCCTCACGACACAGTAGTCATATACGTTTTCTTGTGTTTTCTGAGTTCGACCCTAGTCTTTTGAAAGTGCGTCTCTTTATCGACGACAAGCACCACCCTTTCCCTGCCGAGTTTGTAGGCTATTCATCAGAAGAAGGCAATATGCCTCTTTGGACTTCAGTCTGGGAACCAAATGATTTTAGCGATTTTGAGACTCATACATTACGTATTGAAGCTACAGCACCTGATGGTCAAATAGGTACACATCAAATCAGTTTCCGTATGGATAACATGCGTGTCAAGATTCAAGGTGGAGTAGGTGAATGGATTATCTGGTCCAACATAGCCTCCCTTCTTTGTTCTTTGTCTATTTTTGCACTTATGGCTATGTTGATTACATTAATTGTACCTAGAGTGTTTAACGACTATGAGCAACATTGTAATACTACCCACACTCTTCGCGATCAGTTGTTACTTCGTATTCACGAAATTGATGCAGGCCTTAATCCAAGTATCTATTCAGGTGCCCAGCGACATCTTTATACCTGGACCCACCGCTTCTTGCAGTTTCCCGAATCACAGCCCCGTGTATGGTGCCTTTGCTTTGCTCTTATTCTTTCTCTGCTTACACTTCCCTGGTTCAAGACAGAACTGATACCATCTGGTCGGGAACAAGGCCAAAACATGGGCTATTTCTATCTTTGGGCACTTATGCTTGAACCAGGCAATCAATGGATACCTTTAGCCGATACATGGATGTATGCTATTTTTGAAATCACATTCACAGTGGCTGTGTTTATCCTTGTTTTCGTCTGGAAGTCGACAGATGCTAATCAATTGCATTGCAAAGGTAACCCAGAAGGAAACTTGGCTCTGCCTCAAAATTTATGCGATCGTATTTGGTTCCAGATACTTGTTTTGATCCATTGGTGTTGGCGATTCAAGGGACTGACTGAGTTGGCTGTTTGGTATGGTGGTGCCTGGCCTACTCTGGTGTTCAATGTACTGGTATGGTGGTTGTTGCTAGTATTGACGGTGCTCATTATGGGTAAAAACGGTATTTGGTCTTATTTCAGCCATCTTCGCCGTCACCAAGCTGGAGCACAGCCAGTAAGTGCTCCTCTAGCTATCTGTTCGGCTTGTTGCAATGCTGTAGGAGATTTAGCACAACAGCACTTACTTGTTCAGGCCGACACAAGCTTGCAAGAGCTTGAAGCAAGCAACAGTCAGTCTATAGATGAGTATACATTGACTGTGGGTGTATCTGAAGGAGAATCAAGGCACTTGGCCTATGACGGAAGTGGCAGTGATAGCTCTTCCACAGAGGCAAGAAGAGCTTTCAGGAGAAGTGCGCTGAAGAAAGATTGATGAGCAGCTTTTTTCTTGTTTCTGCTAAAAGCACCATTCAAGAGCGCTCCCTCTTTTCTTTTCGGTTTTTTTTTTTCGTTTTTTTTTCTATTGTTATCTCGATAGATGAGAAGCAAAGGATGGTCTTCAAGTTTTTGATTATTTGAACTTTTCACTTTTTTTTTCATTTTAGCTTGTTTCAATTCAAATGCCTCTTACAGCAATTCCAGTTCTTAAAAAGAAGACATAATAAATAGGAGACTTGTAAAAGTGTAATTATTTAGACAAGAAAGATGCAAAGCACACTACTCCTTGAAATTGTAAATGGAAACAGACAAGGAGCGATTTTAGGACCATATTAACCGGGAAGAAGTCTATATGCATTAACTTTTCTTGCTTTTTCGTTTTTCTTATTTTCTTAATTTAAAAAAGAGAGCGCAGACATGACTCTAACCAGCAGAAAAGCTTATAAAGATGAGATGATACCCAGTTCATCAAACAAATTAGCTCAATGGCTCAAGTTAAACGAGTTCCAACCTGAAAGAGCAATGACATCTCATTTTGTGTCTACCAAAACGCTTTTTCTGATTCGAGTAATTTTTGCAGTGTATAGTTTGATTGTCTTATGGGTAGATATCATCTATACAGCACAGTTTGGCGAGATTAGACATTTTTTTGTCTACTTTACAGATATGACATTCATCGGACTACATGCTTATTTAATTGTAATTATAATACCTGCTTGCATAATATATGTTACTTATTGTTTCTTAGACAACGTGTATACACCATTTAAAGTATTTGAATTCAGGAGATTTTAAGAGTCCTCGATCGTTTTTGAAACAGCAGCCTTTACTCAATTATCTATATATCTATTTGTATCATTCTGTCATCACTTACAAGTAAGCAATAACTTTGAAAAGGTAGAATATGTCTTCAAGACATTCACTGATGTTCCCTCAATCTACAGTATTCTGACTCCAGTCGTTTTCTGGTCATTGTTATCCAAAGAAAGGCTTTTCGAAGGTAAGGGCTTTCTGTGAAAGTAAAGATAATATTTCTTTTTTATATTGACGCGTGCCAATATCAGCCCATTTGTCGCCTATTGATTTTTGGGTCAGCATCTCTTTACATACCGTTACTTTGTTTATTCTTCTAGTAGAAGTTTTGCTAAATCGTATGACAGTCAATATACGTATTGTTTTGCTCGTATTTATCACCTTGCTGCTCTACATGGGACTTGTGTTTATTGTTTTTGCCAGGTAATTGTCCGCATACCTCTATTTGAAAAGTCAACTAACTTTTGTCAGCCTATTGTAGCGAGCAATGGTGGGTATATCCCTTCCTTGATTGGAGTGGAGGGCCCAGTGTGATTGTCTGGTACCTTCTTGTCTCCTTTCTAACTATCCTCTGCTTCTTTTTCCAATTTGGCTTGCATGTCTTTCGTGATAAAATGGTTGAAATATACTGGATCAAACGTTCCAAGGATAATCGACAGCCTTGTGCTTCTGAACATTGGGAATCGTCTACAGCTATCAATCAATCTTCAGGCTTTTATCCACTTTCAAGTTCAATTTTGATAGAAAGCTCAATTGAGCCATCAAATAAGCAGCATATGTAAATCAATAAAAAAAAAAACTATGCTGTCTTTTTATTTTCAACACTTCTAATGATCGGAATTGCTTTTCTAAACCATCTTCGTCGTCTTGTCAGCGCTTTGGCATTAGGTTCGTTAGATCGACTGCTGACTAAATCAGGACTTCCCTGAGGGTTTTGCCAACGATGATCTGAATAAACCCATCCGTTCTCATCGCATTCGATCAGATCAACTATTTTAAAGAGTTGAGTGAATATGACGATTAAATCAAATAGTCATTCTAACCTATATTCAACGCATCATCAGTCCAGGGGCCTGTTGTATCTAGTTGCCACCCACTTCCGCTTTCCCAAATGTAATGAGCAGGTGATGGCATGTCATCTTTTGATGGCAGTGGTTCTAATCCAGTAATATTTGACCAAGCAGACCGCTCCGATCTCAGCATCTATTATATATGTCTTATTCTCTGCTGTATTTGTCAAACTATTTTGTTCTTACTTGAGACGTATAACCAGTGTTAGTCCACCAGCGCTGATTCTCATAAAGAGAAACCTCCATCGGCTTTCTATCTGTCTGTTTCTCTTTCCTGCTTATGATTAACCTCTGTCCAAGATCAGTCATTGTCTGCAGTACTTCTATGCAGAATAACAACAAAGCTTCGACCGAACTACCAATCCATGTCTTATTGCATAAAATCATCAAACCAATAATCAGTATCAACCACCTGCCCAGATAAGCAAACGCAAATGAGACAAGTATACTGGATAGCGCCAGTATCTTATAGGTGGTTCCATCGAGTGTGATATGCTGTAAATGATATGCCATATTATCGTAAAGTCGGATGAGAAAGGTAAAAGCATGCTGCATATGTCCCAAGTTTGTGTAGTATTCGGTTGTATTCTCATCGAATCGAGGAAACAGGACCAGAGATGCATTTTGTTGTCGAATACCTGCCTTTACATACAACAGACAAATCGACAAGGGCGGTATGATCAAACTCATTTTGATGTTTAGGCCTAAAATGATGTCCATTTAAGGCAAGATAGCTCTTAGTAATCAACAAAACGAAAAACCAAAACAAAAAAATCAAGATAATTACATATCGAAATCCATAATAGACATGCCAGCAAAGAATGTGTCTTATTCTTCCAACTGTAGATATCGTAAATAGATGCTCCAAGATAAAAGAATGCCTTGGATCGCGCCACTAGACGGGTGAACGCCTTGGCCGTTGCATGTGGACTCATGGTATCTGTACTGCTCAGTTTGAGAGACTGTAGTTGGTGCTGTAATGATTTACGATAAGATGTATTCAGTGAATGCTTATTGCTTCGCGAGTAAGGTTCATGCGAGTTGTTATTTGTTTGTGTGCCTGATGAAAATAATGAAGGTGATTTTAATGGTTCGTCTAATTTGCGATTAGCCATATCGAATTGACCAGTGTGTTTTCGGCCGTTGCTGCCTGTGCTTATGTTATCATCTTGTGTGTTTGAGTTATGACGTTCAAGCGAGTGTCGATTGACAATGGAATGAACTGAATATTTTGAAACAGACTCTGCTTCTGAGTCTGTGATGGACAGTGAATCAGGACTATAGCGCCTAGCCGGCCGACATTGGACAACCATATCACTACAAGTAGTATGACAATTGTACCCGCACTCTAACAAGAACAGAAGAATCGTTATGAATTTAGTCTCTATAAGAGTCTTTTGAGGACAACTTGATACCTGTGCACTGAGCACCCTGTCTTCCTGAACCCCATAAGAGCTTGCCACAATAGTCACAATAAACAAGACCTTGGAAGTTCTTTTCTTTAAAAACATGGTATTTTATTGCTGTTGAGGGCATGATATAAAGCAAAAGAAAATAATAAAAATATGAATATATGTACACAAAAGTTGTACTTGTTTACACTAGTGTATTTCAAAGAGAAAAAGAAAAAGAAAAGCAAAAGAGAGAGAGAGAGAGAAAAAAATACGAAAAAAAAAAATTAATCAAGGTTGCACGTGAATACCCAAGTTATGCCTCAACAAAGGAAAAATAAAAAATAAAAATTAAGGGTATAAAGTCTAAAAGAAAGCAGTGATGGCTGTATAAGTCATAATAATAGCACCGAAAATAACGAGTACAATAGATGCGGCATCGAGATAAATGGAACTCTTTGGTTGAATCTTGGGCATACTTGAGTCTAAGATGGGTTCTGTCTCTTCCCGAACAGGTTGTCTGAGCCATGTAGGATGGAAGACAACAATATATGCAAGCCCTGGGATAATATAGGCCAAAAAGGAAGACGCAATACCTCCGACAATGGAGTACACTTTTCCTAATGAATGAATTTGTACGCCAAACATTAAGAACACAGTAAAAAGTATGACGGTGACACTGTAATGTTCCAATGGAGTAGGCTGACGATCGACACTTTCAAATCCAATTGTTTTCTGCACAGCATCTCGAGCAGGATAGAATGCCATACTTTTTTTTTAAAAAAATGTAAGTCTTTTTTTTTCCTAGCATTTCGTTGTTTTTACTTACGGAACAGTCAAAACCATGGAAACACCAAGTGCTAATCGACCAACATTGATCACAGGATCATCAGCAGGAAAACAACTGAAGATATTTGAAGTAACATCTTTTCCAAAACTAAGGTAGCCAATAGCAGCAAATAATACGGATATGGTCCAACTAAGGATGGTTGAGATGACAGAAGATGCTTTCCAGGAGGGCAAAGACTGGTTCTTCTGAGAGAGATAGTTGGAAAAGGCAACCTGAGTACAGACAAAAGCAAATGACATAATGCCCATGGCAGCGATAGGATCTCTACCTGTTTCAAAGATGGGTGCATCATGATCAGGAGCGTAGGCAGGAGCTCGGATCAAAACTGAAATAATCATGACAGGCAACAACAAAACAGAAAAGGCTGACCATTTTGCAAGTGCACCAATCGATCTAAACAGATTCAAGGGGAAAATCTTACAATATATGTTTGAGTTTTCAAGGTCATACAAAATCAAAAGTAAACAAAACCTACAATAAATACAGACACAAGAATAGTGACAAGCTGTCTATCGGCCAATAAAGGATATTGTGGGAAATATAAGCCCAAAAGAACAGGGATTGTATCAGCAACCACTAAGTGATGAGAGAAAATAAATAAACTTGACTGATGTAATTTTAAAAGAGATTGGAACTTACGGATGAAGTAACTGATCACACTACCTGCGCTTTGAACAAAAAGCATCAGGTTCAAAGTATGATAACCAAACTGGCCCATAGCTATTTTCGAGAGAGAAGGAAAATCAAACACTTGGGCCTTTTGGCCAGTCAAGATCATCATGTAGATGGCAAAGAAAGTCAAAATGCCCACAAAGACAGAGACAGAAATACCGAGAGCAAAACCAGAGAGCAACAATGCAAATGGCAAACCAATGACCCCAGATCCAACAGTGGCGTTGACAATATTCAGTGATACTTCAAAGACAGACCTTGTACCATATCCAGGTCTGCTGGATTGTAACATATCGAAATCTTCAATTGTTTCAGCTACAGGGGAAGACACCGAGCCATAAGTAGCCAGCCTCTCTGTGTCCTTTGTGATATTCTGAGTCATGAAATAGAAAAAGAAATAAAGAAAAAGAAATAAAGAAAAAAAATAAGACAAGGAAGAAGAAAAGTAGACAACTCCTTTTTATAGCTAAATCGGAGAAGCAAAAAGTAAAAAAAAAAATGATGTTGATTGCGTGATTCATCACCCTATGAAATTATTATGTTTATTGTTGTTTCTCAAATTATAGACAAGTTGGACACAAACAATCAAACTGTGTCAATATTAAAACTCGGATCAAACAATCTCCGTGTTATTGTAAGAGAACCTATTAAATTCTGTAATTTAGTTTTTTGCCTTTTCTGTCTCTTTTTAATGATAAAAGAAAGGTAGAATTATACATAAAGAATTTATTTATAAGAGTAGTACATGCATGATCGTCCAAGTAATAAGCATAGGCATAAATAAGGGGCATATCTAATATTATGTTTTGTTGACAACCGTAAGATCGATTGAAGGGGGGGGGGGAGAATAAGGCTGTATTAAAGTGACTATTGATTATCTAATGTGCCATTAAATGAGAATGATGGGCGTTGTTGATGTGTTTGTTGTAACGATGGGTTAAGAGTGATTGGTGTAGTAATATGCTGTGGGGATTGAAATAGAGGTTGAGGTGTCATGGTTTCTAATTTCTGTTGGTCTTGTTCCTGTTCCTTGATGCGTTGCTTGTTAGCTGCATGGTAATTGGCTGCGGAAGCAATTAGAGGTAACAGCTCAACAGGCAAATTGTTTAGGTGAATTCCTACTGACTCTAGAATGGCGTTGACAGCTGCATTCGTTGCATTTTCAGCAGGTATTGATGCTTTCGCTGGAAGGCTAGGTGACTCAGGTAAAGATGAACTTAGAAAGCCGGAAGAGACTGGAGGGGTGATATAAGAATTTGACGATGATACATATGAATTAGTGGCCTTCATGGGAGAAGAATGAGTAGTGGCAGGAGCTATATCAGATATGCGTCTGTGTCGTTTACTAGTTGAGCTGGTTGGTTTCATTGATGTCACAGATCGATTGTTATTATTATTATTACTGCCAGCAGAATACGGGTGATGAGGAGCGATATGAACAGTGTTTCTTCTGTCTAATGAAGGGCGGGGATGAATAGCCTCATCTCGCTTCTGTTCAGCAGACTCCAAAGCGTAAGATGGTTGCTTCTTGATCGTCTTGGTTTGAGCTTGAGACTTCAGTTGGATGTTGTTGCTTGTTGCGGTATTGCTCGTACTGTTGGTGCTGCTGCGATTACGTTTTTTGATTATGTCCGTCTTTAGACTTAGTGGGCGAACAGCACCATGTAATTTAAGGAACAGGCCACATGCATTGCAGAGTGGATGTCCCTCAGGATCTCTTCTCCAAAGTGGCGTAGTTGTTGTTTGGCAGTTATGACATTGTGTGTTGCCTGAATTGTTTGCTGACTTGTTGGATTGACGAGAATTAGAAGTTCTGCTTCGCTTATTTCTGTTGTTCTTGTTGACCTGTTTGGAACCAACTTCATCTTCGTCTTCATCATGACTATGATAATCAGAGCTTGATAGAGAGCGAGGCGAAGACACTGAAGGTGGTGAGGAGGAGACAGATTCTGCTGTGGTAGAAGAAAGGTATGTTGAATGTAAAGGTAAGAGGTTGATTTGATTATGGTCAAAGCTATCTGCTGTCATAAGCAGCTCACTATCAGTTTGTCCTTGATGATAATAAACATTTAACATTTCTTCAAAGCTGAGGCCACCAGCATTGCTCATGAAATGGTTGGTGTTTGTAGGAGTAGTTGCGCCTGTGTGGTTAGGATCCATAGGCGATCCAGGTAATGAATGCTGATTAGGATGAGTAGCAAAATAAAATGAATTGGCAGAAGATGAAAGAGGAGGAGATGAAGGATGGTAATGTTGAAGTAAAGAGGGTGTGACGTTCCCACTTCTGCCAGGACTGCTAGTATGGTATGTGGTGAAAGGATTGCTTGAATGATTTATGTAATCATTTTGAATTGGCTTCATAAAGTAAGAGTGAGATGGTAGAGATTGGCTTAGCCGCTTCATATCGTCTTCATCCATATGCTGACTCGTTTCATTAACATCCTCATGCAATGAAGGTATGTTGGTACAGGTTTTGTTCTCTGAATCAATCGCATTATGCTCTTTACTAACAAGCTAGTGAAGGGGGGAAATGAACAGATGGTTAGCCTAGTGAATAGTTGAATGCATCTATCAACTTTACTGTAGATGGTATCGAGATGTCTTCTGTTGCTTGAGATGGGTCCAAGTCCATGGATTCCTCAGCAATTTTTTTCTTGGTGAGTGTCATAGCCATCATTCTCCATGTTAGATTTTCCATGCGAGACCCATTGGGCAATGAATCCTTGGCTTTTGTATACATTCTCCATACTTTGCTTGCTAAAGGATCTTTCTTTTCTTCTTCAGTGGAACTGCTGTCATCATTGTCTGCTCTTACGCTTTCAGTTGGAATCCTTTGTTGATCAGGAAATAACGAATCAGAAAGCAATTGGTTTACAATTGTAGGAAGTTTTTGATTTGGAGTATTAAGTGACATGTTATGAATGGCAACGGAAAGATTTTGTTTCCATGAAAATGTTGTTTTTGTATATTACGCTGTTACTGAATTAGCTAAATCAAGAAATGGAGGGAAAAGCAAAAAGAATAAAAGAAGGAAACAAAAGAAAAAAAAAGCGAAAGAGAAGAGGAAGGAGAGAAAGAAAGAGAAACAGATAAATATATAGAGACCTGATCACTCTCAACGCGATGCTTCTCTGTATGACAAACACATTTTGGATTGTCTGGAGCTGGATCGCTAGTCGAATCAAGACAACTATAAATTGCCTTATTTGTTATTTCTCATGCCATTATCGCATGTGACTGGTGAATCCATTTTAACTTATCTTTTGATACTTTAAATATATTATTATATATTCAAAATTCTATGTATAAATGTATTAGCTGTCATTACTTTCTCCAATTCAATATAATATTACGTAAGCTATAAAAGCTGCACTTGATAAATCTTTTTCATGTTCGGTAGAAAGATAAAAAAAACATATAGAGAAGAGACAAACAATAATCAAGTGGTCATTCCGTCCGCGTTCTTCTTTATCATTTCAAATGAATATGTAAAGTATATTTCATGAAGCTCAAGGAAAGTGTAACCCGGCCACTTCCGACAAAAAAATTGTACGTCATGTTGGGTAAGTAGTTTTGACTTGTTACCAATGCACGGATTCATAAAGAGTCACTTCTATCTATCTAAATATATACAAATGTGTTTCCTTTACTCGTTCTTGCCTTTTTTTTCTTTCTCTCTTTGTACCATATAAAGATAACACGGTATTTTCTCTGTTATTTTATCTTATTCGGCTTGATAAGATCCCATCTAATTCTTGTACTCTTTCTCACTCGTTATTCTTTTAAAGTTCGAGGGGCATACAGTATATATATATATAAAAGGGTTTATTTTCTGGTTGATAAAAGATTCCTTATCTCTCTAATTACTATATATAGAAAGTCATTCGAGTTCTTCCTCCGATCTTTAACCTTCTTTTATTTACTACCCCCGATTGTGACACATGCCTTTAAATCCTGAATTATACACTCTTACCAAGCACTGCATAACCATCTACAACAGAGGCTTTATAACCAAGCAAGTAGTTGAGATACAGACAAATTGATTATGCTGAGCTGTTTCACAAATTTAGAAATGTTCAGTTTTGCTTCTTCGACTGAAATGAGGAGCAGTTTCGTCTCAAAGCATTGAACTTTCATTCACAACATTTAGCTCAATTGACTCAAAAGAGCGAGAAAGAAATAGAAGCGGTAAATTCTTGTAGTGATGTTGTTATGAGGGAGACATCAGTGAAGTGAAGTGATACACGCTATTGTGATCAGGAAAAGGTAAAGTTCTTTAAGTTATTGTTTGAGGAGTGTCTGGGTGTAAAACAGCTTGAGGCTCACATCTGTACAGCACAGAAATGGATGAAACAGTACAAGACAGATTCTGATAGCATATTTGAGAAACGGAGGAAGACTGGCCGTCTTCGTATGCTTCACGAGGAACATAAAAACGTTATTCTTGAGTTCATTGATAGCAATCCTTCCGTCGTCCTATTTGGAATAATGAAGAAATTGAAGCAAATATTTACAGAATCAAAAGTACTCAATATCGTCTTGTTTCGTTTTGTAAAACAATATTGCACTTCGTCTCTCAGAAAAGAAAAAAAGCTCGGCTCACAAATGACATCTCAGTCAAGCTCCTCAGTTCCAATATCTTACTTTGTGCTATGGATGTGCATTGTAACCTGTTGACATTGCAATGTTGAAAAAGAAAGGAATGCAAGCAACCACAAAGATGGATGCCTGGTCGCAAGAACTACATTAATCCTAAAACTGAATTTCTCAAACATGAATTGAGTTTACTCTAGATTGAATCTGACATAACAATATCAAACAGAAATACTCAATAATTGGGCCATTTCTTAACGCTATGGCTTCTCGTTTGTCATGCAGAAAAAATATGAACAAGACAATAAGCTCGTCTAACTATTCATTCACTTGGATGTATTTTCTAATTCGCTATTAATAGGCATTTGCGTGCCCACACGGTGTCCAGTTAATGACACACATACGATTGATCTGAATAAGGAATGAATATGTTCAAAATTGATAATGAGATGTCATTGTAAAAGATCCATAACAACACTGAGGACTGGGTATATTGTTGGCAAAGCTGAACACAATATTCAATAACGTTTGCCATGATTTGGTGATCAACATGCGTATACATTTACAAAATAACTGAAGAGGGTGGAAGTGACATGTTGAAATGGGATTTGTGTTATAGAGAGTTCTAATTTTATGATTCTTTTTTATTTTAAATATATCTCTTTGACCTCCACAAGAGTTGTCTACTGAGCATGATACGTATCTTCTAATCAAGTAATCCCAACCTACTTTGTAGCAATTAGACATAAATTGTAAATCCTACTTTTCTCTTTGAAATTTTAATAAAACTGTTAGACAGTCTCAAAAAGTGTTCGATAGTCTATATTATCTATTTACATGTCGAGTATACATGTTACATACCTATATTAACGCTCAAGAGCATAGAGTTAGTTTCAAGTTCATTTGTACTTTTAGATGAACATCTTGCATGCTTTCTGTCCAAGAAAGTAGTTCAGACAAAACGTACTTCATAAACTAAAGCGATAAGTCTTTATGATCTTATCAGTCTTGATTGTTTTTAGCACATTATGTTCTGTGGTGTACAATGACGATAAGGTAGTGCAACGTTTTTCTTTCTCACTCAATCACTGCACAACATAGATATTTGAGATGTTGGCAAATTAGAATGTGAAATACTCTTTTTTTTTATTGTTATCGTTATTTGTTTTTTATGCCGCTTTATCTGTTCTGCCTTTGAACAAGAGCAAAGTATGATGTAGGCATTTTTGAAGAAGAAGAGAAAAAGCAACAAACTCCTAACGAACTAATTGGCTATGACATGCTTTATATAGACTTTGCCACAATTGGTTAATTTATTAAGAATAGCCTTGTTCTGCTCAGCTAAACTCTAATCTTTGTCTCTAAAATTGACTGGAATGCTTAATATTCAGAAATTCATTTCAGCAGCAGAGTACACAGAGCTATTTTTTTGAGGCTAAGCATAGGTAACTTTGATGAAGATCTCAATCAGGTTCAATCAAACTCTTAGCTTATCTCGTGTAACTTGATATTTTGGTGAAGAAAGATCAAAATGGTGTCTCAAGTAACAAGATACATTTCAATTTAAAAAGCGAAAAGAAGGTGTGTAAGAACAAGTGGTATATAAGGCATCTTGAACTTCTACTTGCTCCGGAGAATAATAGGGAAGCAATAAGCAAAGAAGGTGTTGACCCTAAAGAAAACAATCATTAAATATCACTTGAATTAACCCAACAGATTTAATATACGACAAGTAACTTTTTTTCTTTTAAACAGGTAAATTTGCTTAAGGGTGAAGCATCTTGTCTTGCAATCCAAGGCCTTTTTTCTTTCCCTTTTCACAGTATCAGGTAAAGAAATCTTAGGACAGATTCTTGTAACATTTGTTGTTCATACTGAGACTTTATTGCGATGCCCCCAAGAAAAAGAGAGACGATATATCTCTTCATTGACATCTTACTCTTAAAATGTAATATCTGAAGCATACTATCAGTCTGTCTATTCTCAAAACTCTTGTCAAAAAAAGGAGTAAGAGGAAGACAGCAGGTATTTTAAGGTCATAGATCAGATCATTGTTTTGTGGTGAATATCAAAAAGTGTTTTTACACTTGCTGCCCTTTGAATTGTAACCAGTAAATTATGCAGCATTATGCATTTTTGTGCTACAATTTGATTCTTTATCCAGGAAAAAGAAAACCTTGAAAACAGTCAAAATCGTTTCACTTCTTCTTTCATCTTATTTTTTACTTTACCCAGTAAATCAAACCATGTCAGGTAAGGGCCAAGTAAAGAGACTTTAGTTGGCACCCTGTGAACTCACTCAGCGTTACCTATCAGCTTATACAGTAGGCGTTCTGACAGGTATGTATGTAGTCAAAAAGTGTTATGTATGTATGCTGAAAACTCACCAAGAAGATAACGGTTTGCTTTGTGTCTTTTTCTTCATCTTCACGTTTGTTCTTTAGTCAGTGATTCTGCTTCCAAAGATCACGCGTTAGACAAAAGTGGTCCAACACTTTGTGAGATTCTTCAGAATGCAAACTATACGATCGAGCAACAAGCTATTGTTTCTGATGACAAACACGATATTCGCAAAATAGTAGAAGATTGGACAGATCGCCTTGGACTTCAGTTTGTTCTTTTGACAGGCGGAACAGGGTTTTCTGAACGCGATATCACGCCTGAGGCAATTCAACCATTGTTGACAAAAGAAACACCCGGTGTAACACAACTCTTGTTGTCTACCTCCTTGGCTATTACACCATTTGCTGCTTTGTCTCGTCCAGTTACAGGCATTCGGCACAAGACATTGATCATCACATTGCCTGGAAGTCCCAAGGCATGTAGAGAAAACATGGAGGCTTTAATGAAGATAGTGCCTCATGCCTTAGATTTACTACTTGACCGACCTTCAGTCAAAAAGCTGCACAGTCAAATGCAAGAAAGCGATAGACCCTCTGCCACTGTTGTCAGCAATACTCGTCATGGAGGTCATAAGTGCGTTCACCACCATGATGTGCAGGGACACGATAGCCAAACTGGTAAATCTGTTTCACTGGATACACCAGGTAAGTGACAATAGCTGTCCTTAGCCTCTTCCCTCTTTTTTTTTTTCTTTTTAGCTTTGTTTTATTAAACAGGTCACAATAGTATCTAGACGTGCACGAAGTTCGCCTTATCCTCTCATTTCAGTCGAAGAGGCAAAACTGAAGATTTCTGAATTTGCAAGACAGCTCAATGTGATTAATGTGCCTGTATCTCAACTGCTTCCTGGCTACGTATTGGCCGAAGACATTGAAGCTCTTGAACCTGTTCCTGGCTATAGAGCCTCTGTTGTGGATGGTTATGCAGTGTTTGGTATATCTACATATATATAGAACGGAGCCAGATGTTTAGACTGACACATACACTCTCTTAATCGTGTTAGCGGATGATGGACCTGGCGTTTATTCTGTTGAATCCGTTTCACTAGCAGAATCTTCAACAGCAAAATCGTTGAGTAGAGGCAAGATTGTACGCATCACTACAGGTGGCATGGTACCTGATGGTGCTGATGCTGTTGTTATGGTAGAGGACACTCGATTGGTTTCGAGCTCTCCTTCTGGTGATCAAGAGCTTGAAGTTGAGATTCTGGTTGAAGCTACTTCAGGGGATAATATTCGTGATGTTGGATCTGACTGTGCTGTTGGTGTATGTGTAGGTCGAAAAGGTGAACTGGTTGATCATGGGCTTCTTGGAACGCTTGCTTCTGTAGGGGTAAGACATGCAAAAGTTTATAGAAAGCCTCGTGTAGGTGTGCTTTCTTCAGGCAACGAAGTACAAGACCATATGCATACAGACTCGCTAAAACCGGGTCAGATTCGAGACACCAATCGTATGACACTCATATCCGCTATCCAAACTTCTGGTTTCGAAGCCGTTGATTTGGGAATTATGGATGATACAGTTGAAGATATATTAGAGCATCTAGAAGAGGCTCTAGCTAAGGTAGACGTGTTGATTACCACTGGCGGCGTTTCCATGGGAGAGGCAGACTTTATGAAGCCTGTACTTGAGCAAAAGTTGGAGGCTACGGTTCATTTTGGTCGTGTCATGATGAAACCTGGAAAGCCCACTACATTTGCCACTGTACCTCAGGGGCCTAAACGTCCAGCTAAACTAGTCTTTGCCCTGGCAGGTAATCCAGTCTCAGCTACCGTTGGCTTTTACTTGTTTGTGCTGCCTGCATTGCGTCGAATGGCAGGCTGGTCTCGACCTTATCCTTCAACACCATCCGTTCTTGTTCAACATGATATCTTGTTAGATAGTCGACCTGAGTATCATCGTGTTCATGTTACTGTGAATAACCAAGGTACATTAGTAGCTGAGTCAACGGGTAACCAACAAAGCAGTCGTATGTTGAGTATGAAGGATGCCAACGGATTATTGGAGTTACCAATGAGTACTCCTGACAAGAAGCAAATCCAAAAGGGCACACTTGTTCCATGTATTCTTATTGGTACCCTGAACTCATGATACAATTAAGAAAAATAGTGCCAAACAACTAAATAAATAAAAAGGAATAAGAGCTTAGATCAGGGAATTGAAGAGAGGAAAAATGTAGATTTAGTGCATTATTCTCAAAGATCCAGTCTTTTTTTTCTTTGCCACCAAGAATTTGCCACAAAACACCTTCTTTTACCTCCTTCTTTTCTTTCCTTCTTGGCTCTCTTTTTGGGCTCTTTCTCTCTCCTTCTCCATCAAACAACGAAAGATTGTTCGTAATTATCTCCTATTTCATGCACATCTGAACAAACAACGCATTTAATTGATACTTTAATCATCTCCTTGCTTCTTGAGTTTTTCCTTTTTAAAAAAAGTCAAAAATCAGATAAAGATTGAAATAGCTCCTTATGGTTGATACAATATAAAAAAGCGACGCGATTTATGGATGTATTCCTCCTTTTATATACTTTCTTCCACCTCTGTCTAATGACAACACAACTAACCTATAGTCAAGTGTTTAGTCAGCCAGTGATTCCTATATCACTTTGTGCAAGTACATGTGCACTTTTAGGATTTTTCTTTTATATGAAATCAAGATTTGCAACAACAGAAAAACAAATCAGTTGGATTCTTACATTAGCTAGCAGCTTTGTATGTACAGTGGTTTCTATACCTTACTTCTTTCGCTTTTGGCTTTCTGGATGGGATATGGCATCACTCCAAATCGATTCTGACATGCACTCTTCTCTTGCCTGTTTCTTTATCAGTTATCTGGTGTTAGATTTGACCTTGGGTTCTGTTTACTACTTTAATCAGATTACTATTTTGACAGGATGGATACATCATCCTCTATACATTTACATACTGTTTTGGTTGATCAGATGTCAATCTTCTTCCTTTTTCTCTACTAATTGTATTCTGGAACTACCTACATTGATACTTGCTTTAGGATCTATGCAAAAGCTTTGGCGGTGTGATATTTTGTTTGCAGCCTCTTTCTTTGTGCTAAGACTTGTTTTCCATTCATATATGATTGTCGCATTAAAGCAGCAACACAGATTGGCATCTCTTTGGTTGCTAGCAGTAGCAGTATTTCCATTGCACCTTTATTGGTTTTACGGTAAGATCTAAAGCACACAATAAGAATACAGACGTCTCACTCATTTTATTTGTGTATAAAGGTATTGTTTCTTCATTAATGAGAAAGTATTCGGTTGTTCCAATTAGGCTATTGTCTACTTCATCCAAAGTCAATTCAACTAAAATTGTACGTCAAAAGAGGCCAAAGCATTCATTCTTGGAAAGAATATATACTATTTGAATTTTTTTTTGTTCTTGAAAAAATAAATGTTAGATTAGATTTACAGACCATGATCTCTTTAGAAGGATACCAGTTATAATGAAGTAAACAGTAGACAAGAATTGTAATTGAACAATCCTTGTGGAAGACTTTTGTGTCGTTGCTTGGACAAAAAGTTAATCTAGCAAATAAGCATATAATTCAACGTAGTATGTTAACAAAGAAAAAAAAAAAGGCTTTTGTATGTGTATATCTTTTGATTTTTTTCGGCTGGAGCCATGTATCATGAGAAGTCTAATTGTATTTTGGACTTTCTCATCTAAACAAGTGCAGTAATGAAGAGTAGGAAAGGGGCCGCTAAAAGGTTGACATAGTAAGAGAAAGGGCAGTCTTTACTCGTCTTTAAAAAAATCAAAAAAGAAGAGATTAAGAACGTCAACATTTAAAGAGCATGTTCCTTTTGAAATGCTTCATTGGATAGAATTAAGAAATCTACAAACCAGCTTTTCTTCTCCTTTATCTAAACCCCAATAATATGATGTTGTCGACCTTCTTCGTAAGATAAACACGAAATATTGAAGTCTTGGAGTTGGGACGGTCCGCGCTCATTCAAGTCTCAACAATGAAACCAGAGCCACATGAAAAGAGTCAAGTAAGTCATGAAGAGAACAACTTTATAAATGAGCTCAATCTTGGTAAAAGCCTTAGAAACAAAGTATTCATACATAACTCAATATAGGTTTTATTAGGCTGAGTTAGACATAACCCTAAACATTCTCTATTTTTTATGTCCTTACAAGTCGTTGCAACTATAAACACTACGCAAATGTATAGGTACAAACATAATTTCTTTTTTATTTCTAATGAACAACTATACCTGATAACCATTATCTTTTAGGTGTAGTAGTAGTAAGTCAATTGGCTGCTTAACATAAAAGATATAAGCATGATGATTTGGAAACACTTGGGACATCAATATGTGCACCAAGGTTTTTTTTTTTATTCTTTCTAATTTGATTTTTTGTACCTAATAACTTTTTGGAAACAATATACAACTAAATCACAAAGTTGACAAGTTCACCTTTCTTGGCAACAATCAATTTGCGAACAGGTTTATCAGAGAGCCATTTCTGACCTCCCTCTGATTGCCTTACTAATTTTTCGATTTCACCAGCATTTCCAGCTATCTCTTTTGGTACTGTAATATTAAGTCTAGTCTTACCATTAATCTAAATTAAACAAAGAGGAGCATTCATCTTTAAACTTCGTTTTCAAAAAGCTATCTTTCTTTTTTTCTTTTTACCTGCACAATACAGTCAATTTCATTTTTCTCTAGTGCCTGAACATCCAATGTTGGCCATGCCTGCTTAAATACACTACTTGTGTTGCCGTCCGCAATAGCCTCCCAGCATTCTTCACTTGTAGAAGGTGTCATGGGTGCCATCATTTTGACAAGTGACTTGACAGCATGTTGATAGACAGGAGAACTAGATTCTAGTTTCTGAGAAGCAATAAAGTTGGATAGCTTAATGAGGTCAGAAATAGCTGTATTGAAAGAATAGTTGGTAGACAAGGTTTCGGTAACTTGTTTGATCGTCTGGTTTGTTACACGATACATCTCCCTCTCTGCAGGAGACATGCAGTCCAACGAGGGTATGTTGGTTGGTGCTTGTGTAGATACAGATTGTGATAATTTGAGAACCTTGGCTAACCAACGTTGCATACCAACAATACTGGCATCTTCCCATTCAAGTACTTCAGAAGGAGGTGCTTTGTATAATATATGAAGGCGAGTAGGATCTACACCACATTCGCCAACCACAGACTAGCATCACTTGGTCAGGGCATCATTTCATTTCTATGTACTTGTTCACTTACTACAGGATCTACACCATTATATTTACTTTTAGACATCTTCTCAAATGAAATCAAGGGTGTCTCTCCTGTGGCAACTATCTTGGGGTTTGTAAAATCTAAATCAAAGCTCTTGAGTACAATCCTTTCCTTTGCCTTTTTCTTTCCTTACCTGATGCATCCACTTCTTCAGGCTTTAAGAATCTTTGTGTTTTTGGGTCTTTGAAAGTACGACCATGAACCATACCCTATCCATTGTTTAAATGAGAAATCTTAGCAAATAAGGCCATTGTAAAGCATACCTGTGTCAGTAGAACATTGAAAGGCTCACCATGTCCTGGCTTAGTATCAACAGTTTCGCTGTACGCACCTTGCTTAAACATGGCCTTTGAAATAAATCTAGAGTAAAGCAAATGAAGAATTGCATGTTCAACACCACCAATATAGATATCTACAGGTAGCATAGCAGATGCTTTGGTAGGGTCAAATGGTCTATAAAAAAATCAATTAGACTTGTTTTGAACATCTTGTTCTTTCATAATTACTTGCAGCGTAGTGTTTTTAGGATCAGTATATCTCATGAAATACCAAGATGAATCTACAAATGTATCCATGGTATCTGTTTCTCTTTTAGCAGGTCCTTGACATCTATTTTCAAGATATTAGAAATAGAAAGAAAATAAGAAAAAGGGTATTAAGTAAAAAATAGATGGCTTTACGTTACTTTGGACATGCACAGTTGACCCATTCTTCATGGCGGGCAAGGGGAGATTGACCTTTACCAGAGAATTCAACGTCCAATGGTAGATGAACAGGCAAATCTTCTTTAGGTACAGGAACTACTTTACATGTAGGACAGTGAACGATTGGAATAGGAGCACCCCAATATCTTTGACGAGAAAGCAACCAATCTCTCAATCTGAACTGTGTTGCAGCACGACCAATACCCATCTTCTCTGCATCTCGAATGATAGATTTCATGGCAGCCTTTGACTTCATGCCTTTGTAAGGACCACAAGAGGCTGTCAAAACACCATGTGCAACATACGGCGTATCCTGATCAACTAGAGTACCAACCTCTTGAAGAGCTGGCTCTAATACAAACCGCACCTGATCCACTACTTTGTTGGCCTTACAGAACTCAAAATCTCGTTTGTCATGAGCAGGAACACCCATGACGGCACCTGTACCATAATCAGAAAGTACGTAGGGTGCAACATAGACAGGGATATCTTCTTGTGTAAAAGGGTTTTTGGCATAAAGACCTGTAAAGACACCCTCCTTGTTTTCTTCAGCCTTATCCATGTTTTGTTTCTTGTTGAGATCTTGAACGAATTGCAGGACAGTATCTGCTTGTTTGGAAGGTAAGCGGTCTTTATGAATGAATGGATGTTCAGGTCCGAGTACAAGGTATTGAACGCCATAGATTGTATCTGGTCTACTGGTAAATACTTTGATAGGCTCCTTGATGTTGCCTGAAGTCTACATTGTAACCATCATTCAGTATTCTCTCCATCTTTTCCCTGTTTCTGTGACTTACAACATGAAACTCAAATTCTGCACCGGATGATTTCCCGATCCAGTTACGTTGCATCTGTTTGACTCGATCAGGCCAGTTTTCAAGTCGATCGATATCGTTCAAGAGATCCTTAAGAAGAAAAGGGTTAGCTGTATTCTGATTGGCTCAAGTATGACTTACATCAGCAAATTCAGTGACTCGAAAGAACCATTGTCTCAATTTCTTTCTCTCTACTATAGCTCCTGATCGCCATGATCTGCCTTCAGGATCTACTTGTTCATTGGCCAGAACAGTTTGATCGATTGGATCCCAATTAACCACAGCTTCTTTCTGATAAGCTAATCCTGCATGATACAATTCCAAGAATATATATTGAGTCCAACGATAATAATCAGGACTACACGTTGTTACTTCCTATCATAAACTCAATATCACTCACATTCTATCCATCGAACTTAATAATGTCACTCAAACACATACTTTAGACCAATCAAAATCAATACATAATTTTGACATCTGTTCCTTCATGACAGCAATGTTTTTAGTTGTCCATTCAGCAGGATGAATGCCACGCTCAATGGCTGCATTCTCAGCAGGTAAGCCAAACGCGTCCCAGCCCATGGGATGCAATACATTGTAACCACTCATACGACGAAAGCGTTGAATTGTATCACTGATAGCATACACACGAACATGGCCCATATGAAGCATACCGCTCGGATAAGGGAACATAGAGAGTGTGTAAAAGTTGGGTTTGTTGGGATCTGTGGTGTGTACTGTATTCTTCCAACGATCTTGCCATTTAGCTTCGATAGCACCAAAGTCTACTGGTGATTTACGTTGTACTGTACTATAGGGTTTCAGAGTAGCCGGTACATATGCCCTACCTAGCTTCCCCTTTGACTGTAACAATTGACTTCTTAGCATAAGAAAAAAAAAAAAGAAAGAAAAAAGGAAAGAACAAACTCCCTAGTATGGCATAAACCACCCCTTTGATTTTTATTATACGGACTTTCAAGGAGATTTCCTTAATTGTAAAAACTGTCAAATTCTTTCATTATCATACTCTTCTCGTCTATTTTTCTTTTCATTGTTTGAATCCATTGTTCATTGTCAAAGTTGATCCCATAACAGAAAATTGTGTCTGGGAAAAAGGAGGCCCATTTTTTTTTTAAAAAAAAAGCTTTATTTGAAAATGCAATTTAAGAGTCCATTCAACTAAGAAAAAAAAAATCTATCTCCCGTCGGATTCTTTGGATGTCCTAATTTTGGGTGTCCAAGTCGTACCTGTTCAGACGAATTTAAACATGGAGGAGATGATCGATTAAACCAGAACGGAATGTAGGAAGGTTTGCGAGCATTGGATTAGCTTTCCAGGCTCCAAGACCTCGAAAAGATGTGGAGGTACGAAAAGAGATGGGAAGGAGATTGTGATCAGTCCAGGTATAGTTGACAAACTCCTGAGTTGGAGACCTAACCTGGGAACTATGGGTTATGGAGCAAAACATATAGTCTAGCAAGTGATGAATGTCGCATGTACTGGTGAAGGTCGATAGAGATTCTCCTATGAAGCAGTTGTTTAATCTGTCACACAGGAGGGATAACCAAGTAGGATTGATGGATCCGGGTTGGCGTTGATCAAAATTAAAATCTTCCATAATGAGAATGGGAAAGTTGTTGGAGCGAAGGAGAGCCATAAGGCTGGTGTCCTGAGTCAAATTGTGAAAGAAGATGACACGAGGACCAGACTCAACTGGAGCATAGATATTTAGGATATAGAACAAAGGAGTGGAGGGCGAAGCAGTGGATGCAACTGAGGCTAGGATGAAACGCCTATCAGAGCGGGAAATGTCTGAATGGGAAGAAAGTATAAGATTGGAGTTCAGTGAAACGATCCCACAATGAGGTATCCAAATACTGGACTTGATCTGAAGGGTTATGTTTAAGGATTCTTTAATAGGTTAGGAATGAGCGTGAGTTTCTTGAAAGGAAAAAATGTGGACGTTTAGGGAGGCGTAATTAATGGGAAAAGGAACGAAGTTTGGCTGCATTACCAGTTTTTGGTAGGCTACGACAATTGAGTGTGGCAATCTAAACTAGGTGCATACTCATTGTTTGGCAGGTGAAAGGGAACCTGATGTACCCTGACTATTATAAGCCCTATTCGCAATATTATGCACTGTTTTCTGGCGCTTTGTAATGTCTGTGGTTTTTTCCTCATCTGCAATCATATCGTCTTTAAAGTCCTCTGATGAACGGAAAAGGTCAACATCAGTTTGACGCGCTGCTGCCAATGTGTCAAAATTTGATGGTAAATTCTGGATCTCCTCAGGCCCAGGTGATATACTCAAATGCTCTGTAACTTCAGGTTCACGACGTGAATCCAATTGCGCTGGATCAGAGCGGGTGCTGCTCACAGCCGCTGATTCCAATGATGAGAAGGATATATCTTCATTCTTCCTGTCAGATTGGGAAATGGTTTCTACTTCCTTAATCTTAAGGTTGGGCTCTCGGTTTTTGGTTGTGTGGCTAACTGCGACACGTTTGTGAAGAGGAGCGACCCCATGGCCAAGGCGAGGGCAATCGCGACTGATGTGACCTCGTTCGTTACAATGGAAAAACAACATACTAGCAAAGATATCCGGGCAATCTGCACGGCAGAAGAGGGGCATTTTCTCAAAAGAGAGCAAGGCAGGGGATTCATCATCATACCACGAAACTTCGCAGCAGAGGCTCTCAGGTTTAGTGGCATGTGGCTTGCTAAGATTAAGAATCACCCAGCCGTCTCTCTCAAATATGCCATGCTGGGTCTAAAGGCAGACGTTCAAAACTTCTCCAAAGTGTGCAAAAGGCTACAGCATTTGTTCTCTCAATCGGAGGGGGTGGATCAATGGTAAGCGTTCAACCCGCACTCTCGTGACATTGGCGTCAGTGAGTAAGCTTTTATATCCCTTAACAATAGCCCCATATGGGAGAGTGATACCGTCCCCTAAAAGTTGTTTGTATTCGTCGCAATCAACATCCCAAGTGGTTTCGTAAAAACGACGTCGAAAGTAACTACGTTCGACTTTCACTCCAACAAAAAACTTAAACTATTTATCCGTGTTCAAAGAAGCAAAATAAGACTTCAAAGAGATGAGCTTTTGAGTTTTGGTTGTCTCAATCAAAATACTGTTTTTTGCTAGCCCAGGACTGAAAGGGCGGATAGTATCATGAAGAACATCATCTACCTGTGGGGCAAACTTAGAGGTTGATGAGCTCGAGATGGGCTGTGAAGAAGTGCCTGGTGCTGCCCTGTTTGAAAGGAAGACACGGTCTGATGGTTGAAGCTGATGCGACCTAAGATCAGGAGCGCGATTCAGTGTTTGTACCTCGGCGACTAGTGTTGTTGCCAGAAGTCGAGTTATGTGTCGATTTTTTAAGTGAAAGAGCCATACATTGTATTTTCCAAAAAAGTAGCTTGGGAGGTTCTATTAGAACTCCGGGATAGGTGGCGGGTGTGTGACTCGAAAATTTTTTTCAGTGATAAAAAAAAAAGCACACAAACTAAAGTGTTAGTAGAGGCCCCCCACTCCTTGAATTTTTTTTTCTCTCTCTCTTTTCTTTATAGACACATAGATATTTATTGTTTAGAATGTCTCGCTTCTTCCGTAGCTCAGACACCGAATCTGATTCCGACACCTCTTCCTCTGACAACGAGTCCTTGTACAGTCAATCTGATTCCGAGTACGACTCTGATGCCGAGAGTCATCATTCTGAGCAACGTGACGACCAACCCAAAAACCGTTTTTTGAAGGGTGGTAGCGATTCTGATGATTCAGATGACGAAGGCGATAGAAAGCGCCAAGCCAAGTCTCAAAAAGACAAGCGTGTTGAAGAGATGGAAACTGCTGTCAAGGCTATCGAAAATGGTCAAAAGAATAACGATTGGAACCTTATTGCTACCGGTAAAAAAAAAAAAAGAAAAAAAACTTTTTATAATAATTTCATGTTGTTGATTTTGTTGCTATAGAATTCGATAAATTGACTGTCACCATTTCCAGAGCAACCACTGGTTTCAATGCTATTCCTTTGCCCAAATTCTATGTCAAGACCATGGTTGAGCTTGAAGACCGTTTGACCGAAAGTCTTCAAAAGGAAAAGTCTACTAAAAAGAAGAACACTGGTAACAGTAAGGCTATGAACAACTTGAAGCAAAAACTCAAGAAGCTTTTCAAGCAATATGATGAGCATATTACTGCTTATAGAAAGGTAAAAAAAAAAGAGAGAAGGAGACAAAAGGGAATGTATACTGATTTTATGATAGGACCCTGAGGAATACATGAAGGAGGAAGTAAAGGAAGAACCTGTTGTGGCTACTCCTGCTCAAAAGAAGGAGGCTGCTGTTGATGAAGATGATAGTGGCTTTGTTGCTGTCACCAAGAGTGGTAAGCCTGCCATTACTGTCAGCAATGAAAACATCTTGGTTCGTTTAAGAGAAGTGTTGGAAAACCGTGGTAAAAAGGTAAACACGATTTTGTCTCTTCTCCTTTCACTTGAACTCATCTCTTTTCTTTCAGAGCACAGATCGTAGTGAACAAATCAGCATTTTAGAAGCTTTGTTAGAAAAATCCAAGTCTCCATTCCAAAAGATTTCTGTCTTGTTGGCTTTAATTGCCTATCGTTTCGACATCACAGCCAGCAAAGCACCTTTCATGGATGTTGTTGTTTGGAAAGATTCTGCTAGAGAATTCAACCTTCTTCTTGAATTGCTTGAAAACAATCCTGCCTTTGTTGTGTCTGAAGATGCTGAAGAACTTGATAATGAAGACAAAGATGTTCAACCCAAGGAAGGTGAGACCATCAAGCTCCGCGGTTCCATCCTCAGTTTTGTTGAGCGTCTCGATGATGAATTCAACAAATCGCTCCAAAACCTGGACCCTCACGCCACTGAATACATTGATCGTTTAAGTGATGAGCACATTGTGTACGCCATGTTGGACCGTGCTCAATATTACTGCGAACTCAACAACATCAACCTCTCTCTTCCCAGAATTATCTCTCGCAAGTTGGATCATGTTTACTATAAGCCTGAACAAGTAGTCAGCTCTCTTCAAACTGCCTCCAAGAAGCTTTTGCCCAAATATGTTCAATCTAGCCCTATTGTCTCTGTTGAGCCCTCTGAGCTGGTCAACCAACTCTGTAACTACCTTTACAAGGATGTCTCTAGCGTCTTCCGTACACGCGCCATCCTTTGTCACATCTACTATTATGCACTTCACAAACAGTACTACACTGCTCGTGACTTGTTGTTGATGTCTCACGTCCAAGACTCTATCCATCAAGCCGACGTAGCCACTCAAATCTTGTATAACCGTGCTATGGTTCAGATTGGTATGTGTGCCTTCCGTGAAGGTCTCATTAAGGAATCCCATGCTGCTCTCTCCGAAATTCAGGGTACCGGTCGTGTCAAGGAACTCTTGGCTCAAGGTATTCAAGCACAACGTTTTGCTCAACCCAACCCCGAAGTCGAAGCTGCTGAACGTCAACGCCAATTGCCCTTCCATATGCACATCAACTTGGAGCTTTTGGAATGTATCTTCTTGACCTCTTCCATGCTTTTGGAAATCCCTGCTCAAGCACAGGCTGGTACCAACAACAAGAAGTTTATCTCTAAACCTTTCCGTCGTTTGCTCGATTACAACGAACGTCAAGCCTTTTGTGGACCTCCCGAAAATACCAGAGATCACATCATGAGTGCTGCTAAGGCTTTGGCTTCTGGTGAATGGGAAAAAGCCAAGGATTTCATTTTGGCTATCAAGATCTGGGACTTGATGACTGAAACTCAAGAGATCAAGGATATGCTTGTCCGTAAGATTCAAGAAGAAGGTCTCCGTACTTACTTGTTCACCTACGCCTCTTACTACACTACCTTGGGTCTTGCTCAGCTCTCTAGCATGTTTGGCTTGTCTGTCAGCAGTGTTTCTGCTATTGTTGCCAAGATGATTTTCAATGAAGAATTATCAGCATCACTAGACCAAGTGACCCAATGTATTGTCTTACACCAAGTTGAACTTTCTAGACTCCAAGTCTTGTCTTTGCAATACTCTGAAAAGGTAGCCAACCTTGTTGATCAAAATGAACGTTTAGCATCCAACGGTAAAGACAACACAAACACTCAATACAACAACAACAGCAACAACAACAACAACAGAAATCATTAATTTAGATTCATCACTTTCTCTCTCTTTTTTTTTTAACTTTTTTCGTTTCTCTCACTCACTCACACCTCTTACTCTTTTTTTTTCGCAAATAAAATACAATTTTTTTATTCCTCTTTTTAAACCGTGCGTTTTACTTCGAAAAAGTGCTTAATATAATGAACTTGCCAAGCACATACACTGATCAATAAACCAATTTGAGCAATTGACCACCACTTAACACGGGTGTTTGTACTTTCAGCAGCTATTTTAAAGAGAATGAATACCATGTTTTCAATGAGGGTTTGCCAACTTACTGTCTCTATGTCTTTGTTCACGGGCGATAATGTATTCTTGTTCGGCTTTGATGTTCAAAATACTTTCAGCCAATTCTTCAATTTCATTTCTAAGGGGGTCCTCATGATCTAGAGTTATTTTGAGTCAATCATCATCTATTACAAAGTAAAGAGGGAGGTCTTACTGGTATCATCCACTGAGTTTTTAGGGTTAACATGAGCATTAAAGTTGACAGACTTGGCTGCGACAGAAGACATCTTATTGGAAAAGCAGTAAAGATGCTTTCCGGGCATTGTGGCTGTCACAGTAAAATGACCAGAATCTTCACGCGAGTTGCTTAAAACAACGTTGTTTTGTGGATCAGACACCTTCAAAAAGAGATCAGCTTCCTTTTTTTTTTGGTTTGGCGATGTTGTTACTTTACCCAAAAATCAATATCATAATCACCACCTTCTCCAACCTAACCATATTGAACTTGTGAGTTGGAAAAAGAAGAAGGGAATGGTACAAGATGAGCTTACTTGGTATGTCAGGGACAATCGATCACCATAGTTTAATTCTTCATAGAAGCATTCATTTTCGTGTGCTGGAATATCGATATTGACGGCCAATGCTGTCTTTAACAGACAGACAAGAGCCACAACCAATAAGACTACTTTGTTGGACATAAAGAAAGTAATTATGAAAAAAAAAAACAGAAAAGAGAGCACTGTAAGTTTCTCTATTGGCCGTTTATACACGAAAAATTGGTCAAATGGCCTCATTTGATTGGCTGACTCTGCAAGTTAATGTGCTGAGATTCTGAAAGTCAAAACCGAGTGTACAGTTAGACAGATTTTTTAAGAGTCCGACGAGGTCATCATGAAGGATGAAGACCACTTTACTTATACAATCAACACCTCTCAGTTAATCATGCTTTCTTTTTTCGTATTATATAATTTGATCTGTCTAAAGATATGCTTTTATCGAATGAACTGCTTGCCTAGGAGTCGATTGAACCTCCTTTGGAAGCGTTATATTGGGACCATCTCATCTGGGAATTTGTATGGCTTGACACAACAATCAACTCTATTTATACTGCTGGCTTCTATTGACCAACTTCTTGCTCATTGTTGCCCACTCTGAGGTATGGAAAGCCCATTGGGCTCATATATTGCATAACCTGCCTTTCTGTTCTTTTGCTGTCTTTCGCGCCACCAAAGCTGACATCCAGTGCTAGTATGATAAGTGTGCTTTGAACGAGGATTGATCTCTCACTTTTATTTTGTATGTTAATATTGTTTAGTTTAGCTTAGTCTAGTTCTTACCTCTTTCTTTTTATATTTTTTTAAGTCTCTTTGTTGAGTACCGCTTTTGTTTCTCAAAGATACGCGTAGCAAATAAAAATCACTTTGATACCCTTTGGCAGCGCGAAGCCAATATCGTTTGTTGTAGATTGTAAGAGAGAGATTCAAGTACCAATGCTGACGTATAACACTCAGCTCACAACATTTTAAATCATTACAACGGTTGCGCGTTTTGTTCTTTCTTTTCAGTTCCTTATGCTGTTATCTGATCATCAAAACTTTGACAGATACGCATATCAAAAACCTGAAAGATTCATCAACTACTTTGTACGCGTCAGGTCACTCTCACAGAACATACCGGTTTTGCCGAATAAGCCTTTGGAGTCAAGTAGACGGTGTTGCCCAGATGGACGAAGTTCAACAGGAACAACCTCAAGACAATGCGTTTGTTTGTTTAGCTTGCAATGGCCCTGCTGTCGAAGTTTATGCCAACTGTGAAAGGAAAGTCCATTCTAGACGTGCTAGCAGATTTTGTTCTTTGAACACTCAGACACTGAGAATATTGCAGAGCTAATAAAGATATCTGAGAAGCAGAAAACTAAACCAATGTTTACACTTTAGGTTTGTTATCATTGGAGGTATGTTAGGAATACTGTGAAAAACAGTACGTCTCAGCGGCATGCCTGTAGTAAAATCCCACTTAAAGTGCAATCATCTCTTTCCTTCTTTCAGCCTTCTTCTTTACGCTGTTGATATGGCTCCTTTTCATTACAGCACATTCGAAAAAAACTTTAATTCAGGAAAATCAAAACCTGCTGGTTTCTTCCTTCACCGAATTTATTTGTCAGCACAATTTCTTCATCAAAAGCAATAGGAAGCAGCAACTCACGTCGTTTGGCTCTTGGTATAAGTTGTTTTTGGAGAACGCAGACTACCATGGAATCAAAGCAGTATGTATCGACAATATAAACAAGTCAGCAAATGCATACTGATGCTATTTTTTCTTCTTAGGTCAAGGGTAATGCTTTGGCTGCTTGGATTGAATTGGTATGTCTTTTGTTCTTATTTCTTGGCTTTTTATTAATTACTGCTCTTACGTTTATAAGATCGAAGGGGAAAAAATGACAAGAGGAAGGAAGCGGAGCTTGTTCACTGCTCAAGTTGTCGAAGAGTAAGAAAACGTACCATCAAAAATATCTGTGACTAACTGTGTTTGAGAGATTCAAAGGCCTGGCAATAAGCCTTTCCAATAACAGTGATGATATGATAAAACAATTTAATGAAATGCGAACTTCATCAATCGAAGAACTGTCAAATCCTGACATGTATGCTAATTTAGACAAGATCCTGTAAGTGTTTCTTTTTTATTGCTAATTTTAATATTAATATTCGATTTGAGTAAATGATTTGTTTAGGAAACTACTACGGGCGTAGGTTTTTTCTTTTACAGAATTTACTTTTGGAATCATTCTGAATCGCACTTGAATGCAAAGTGTATTTGAGCAGTTGTGTAAAGAAAAAACAGCAGTAGTTTGCTTTTGTGTCTGTCACATAATTATCCAAAACAAACAATAAACCTTTCTGCTTCTTGAATCATCTGCTCTATTTTAGATCTTATTAGATGACTCCCTCTCGGTTTCATGCTTATTTGCGAAATCATCAATTCGATATATATCTTTGATCATGGTGTTTTATATGTCTATTTTTTTTTTCTAAAAAAAAAGCTAAATCTACTTTAAAAGACAACGTGTATCTCTTCAAAAAGGGGAAATGAGATTTGTTTTTTTCTGAGCCGTACGAAAAGCACACATGCACACACCATGCGCTAGCTTAAAACACAGTCAACAGATCTAGTTTTCTTTGAGTGGAGAGACAAAAGTGTAGTTTTGATTATCTCTTCATATAAATATTTTCAAGCTTTGTTCAACGAGCCATATTATTGGAAAGAATAAACTCGCAATCAGATGAATACAAATCTTCCAACTTTTTAAATATGCCTCCCAACATCTTCGCCATAGCGATACGTGTCTCAGAATAGATTGAAAAGCTAATTATCACCCGAGAAGATGGACGCGTATACCTGTTGCCATATTCTCCTGAGCTCAACCCTATTGAGCAGTTCTGGTCTGTGGCTAAGAGCAAAGTGGAAAGAGAGAAGCAGTAGAAGGAGGAGACTTTGACTTCAAGGATAGATGATGCTTATAGTAGCGTTTATCTTAAAGATCACCGAGATTTCTGTCAATATCCTGATTCAAAGTTTCAAGTGTACTTGAATAATGAGCACATAATAATTACCCCATTATACAATCTCTACTAAGTGTACAATGTGTTTGTTATATGAGTAACATCTTACTTACAGATAGTTAAAGGCTTGAAGTCCGTGGTATTCATTACTTTCAGTTTGATCTTCCTTCAAAAGCTTGGCTTGCTCCTCCAAGACAAACAACAAGGCAGCCCTCAAATTCTTTTTGACAGCTTATTATAGAAAGAAGAAGAAACAAAAGATGAGAAAGGAATTAGAACAGAATGACAACAAACACAGCGCGTTTTGATGTTACCTTTATAGCGCGCTTGCACAGTGCATTGATGACAGATCCTTCTTATTCTTTTAAGTAGTTGCAAGTCTTTACCTTTGGCATTTCAGCATCTAACAATAATCATTGGGTTACACTGAGTATGAGAAGATCAATTCAGCCTGTTTAGCCCATAATCAATGCAGTCCATGCCAAGACTATGAGATATTTAAACAGAAGCAATACATCAAGAGCCTTCTAAAGCCTTCGCTTGTCATTCAATGAGGTAATTCATTCAAGCAAACAAAGCTATTAATGGCTAATTGACAATTATCAGCTATGATCCTTCA
The DNA here is from genome assembly GCA_025331445.1 of Blakeslea trispora. NCBI lineage: Eukaryota > Fungi > Mucoromycota > Mucoromycetes > Mucorales > Choanephoraceae > Blakeslea > Blakeslea trispora. The sequence continues at coordinate 133,954 of JAIWNE010000008.1, read as the reverse complement.
AGTTATTAGATTTCTTGGGTTCTTTTTTTTTACTGCCTTTATTCAAAACATCCAATGATCACAAACATTTTCTTTTGAATCATAAACAAGCGATTCCATTTAATGACAAGCTAACGTAAATCTGCATATTGTGTTGAAGCTACTCTCTCTTTTCTTAACATTCCAATAGCAGTGATGTATAGGAAATTGCATCAAGGAAAACAAAAAAAAGTACTACAAGTTGGTAGTCCTGGTTCATGATATGCAAGTAAAAAATCAAAAAAAAAAGACAGTTTTTGGACTACAAAAATCAAGCAATTGTAGACATGTTCTCATTCAAATGAAAACAAAACCTCATTGAGGACTGATACGGCAAAATTGCTTTAGTGCATCTGTCAGTTAACTGTCAATCAAGCAATGCTTTATTTGCACACAAAAGAGAAAATCAAACGAAATCTCTTCCCACCAAAAAAAAGCGAAACCAGTAAATCAAAATAACTTATAAATTACACTTTCAGAAAATATAAAAGACTTCTTTTTTTTTTTGCGCATGCCTAAATTCTTTTATTTATAGTATATACGATGCATTTTTTAAAAAAAAAGAATACAAAGTGTTGAAAAGTGGTGGTGTAATCATTCCGTTTCTAACAAAGTAATTTATTTTTCCTAAGAGAAAAAAAGAGTGTTAAAATCGACTTAAACACAATAAAGAGTGTTCTGAACTTACGGGAATTTCAACTTCACCGGCATCGATGGCATCACCGAGATCCTTGGGGTTTTGGCCATCAACGGTACAACCGACAGAGAAAGCGGTACCGAGGATTTCCTTGACAGTACCCTTGAGTTCACGAGCCAAAGACTTGAAACGCATGGTACGGGCAATTTCAATAACATCATCAAGAGAGATGTTACCAGTGTGCTTGATGTTCTTTTCCTTCTTACGGTCACGAACGGGTTCCTTAAGAGCCTTAATGACCAAAGAGGAAGCAGAGGGGACAACGGAAACTTGGGCTTGACGGTTTTGGATGGTCAATTGAACAGTGACACGGAGACCCTTCCAGTCCTTGGTACCCTTGGCGATATCTTCACCAACCTTCTTGGGGACAAACCAAGAGGACCGATCTTGGGGGCAAGAGCAGAGGAAGCACCGACTTCACCACTAGAATAAAGAAAAGAAAGTGATTAGTTTTTTCTGTTGATGCCGTTTGATCTTCCATTTCTCTCTCTCTCTCGCAGGGTGTCATTGTCTCCATTGTTTTAGTTTATGTCTCTAGTTGCTGCTCTCTCTCTCTCTTTTTTGGACTATATCTGATTTTGTTGCTTCATGACCCCCTCTCTTTTTCCAATTCCAAGCAAAAAAAAATATGGATGGATATCTTACCCAGTAGCACGAAGGTAGATAATCTTAACCTCAGAAGGATCGAACTTGGGAGGCATACTATAATGTTGTATTAGATGACATGATTATAATGGATGGTTAGATGGATGTATGCTGTGGTTACCTTTGATATGTTGAGAAAGGAGGGTTTTTTGATAATGCTGTTCTATCTTTTTAATATCTTGAAAATTGGTTGAGAAAATGAATGGCAGACGTGCATCTAATTCCGGACCGGACAATTCTGTCAAAAAAGAAAAAAAGATATTTCCCTGCCTTTTTAAAAAAAAAGCTTAAAAATGAGATATAGAGAAAAGTGGGGATTCAATTCACTTGACACATATACATTTATTTGTTATAGAGTTCAGCTACTGTATAGTAGATTTAAGCTAAATAAACATAAGTATCCTCAGGGCCTCTCTTCAAATATTCCCTAACATCAGATATATTAGCATAAAGCGCTAATACAATCAAGAGAATTAAACTTACTTTTCAATCAGTTTCTCAATACGTTTCTTAATCTCTTGTGCCTAAAGAAACATATAAGTATACATAAACAACCATTACTTTTCTCTCTCTCGCTAATATACTTACAATAATAGGGAATTTGATTTTGCAAGTCACCTCATTCAATAACTGTCCATGACCTAAAGTTTGGTGATGCTTCATAATACGAACAATAATAGCATCAATTTGTTGTTCGCGTGCAAACAAGATGGTAGTATCTAAGCTGGCATCCTTTTCAATCACTTCACTCAGGGTAGCTGTTGTAATAGAGATTTTGTCTTTTTCAGTATAGAAGTCATGGTTTAAGGCAAATTGATCTGTTGGCTTGATATCATCACTTCCTCCCCCTTCAGAGTACTTGACTAATAGCTTATATTCTCTACAACATAGAGACACCAACACTTTTCGAAGTTCCAATTCATCTAATTTGATATTGTGTCAGACTTATCCTCTCTCTCACAAACACTCACACACATTTTTACCTAGCTGAGTATAGCTTAAGATAGAGTTGAATGAAAGCAATTGTTCTCCACGATCAAATAGCAGTAATACAGTGGCTTGTAACAATGTCAATGTAATATGCTTTGTACCCTTTTTTTTTTGGTGAGTCTATACAGAACTAAGGAGAAGCTTGGAGGGAGAAACTTACTCTAGGATAGCTTGCTTTTACTTCACAAACCCCAAGCGAATGGTACCATGTCAATATTCTCTTTTCAAATTTGGAGGCATAAAACTGACAATAAATAGCTTGTGCCTGTTCGAATGGCGAAGGTAATCGAATGTTGATAGGCACATAGGTAGGCCAAAAACCATAAGTCAATAGGTTGACATGCATATTAAGTGGGCTACGATAATGTTGCTAATGTCATTGTGTTAATCGTCGATAGATAGCTTTCTTGCTTTTCTTTTCTCTTACCTTGAATTCATGCATCAGCTCTGTTGATTTCTCAATGTCCTTTACCATGCCTTCCATCTTGCCTGTGTAACCAGCACCACAGATCTTTTTCATTTTAGTGAGCATAGCCTTTTCACCAGATTTGGTTGTCTTGTTCAATAAGAGACGCTTAGCCAAATCTCGCTTATAGACTAATTCAAATGTATCTTTTGCCTGTAAATAACGGAATAGAAACATGCCCTTCTCAAGCAAACTATCATCATAGGATGTACTTCTAAGGATTTGATCTGTATGTTTGGCCAATATCTTGACAGCATTATTGTCTCGTAAATTAACGAAATAATCAATACCATCTTTGAGGCCATCTACGAATTGTTCATCTCCCTCAAAACTATGGTCTACTATCTCATCTGCTTGTGATTCAAACTGAGAGAGCATCATCACTTTCTCTTTTGCACTTGTCTTGCTACACATGATGGATGATCCCTTTTTCTATAACAAGTGCTAAGTAAAAGAGCGGAGTCTTTTTAATAATAAAAGAGAGCCTTACCTTGATATAGTTTGTAAAGTATTTTGCACAAATGTCTAAATGGTTGATCTTGTGTAACAGTCGATAGAGAAGAGAAAATTTGTCATAATCACTATCTTGAAATAGATGAAGACTTTGGAAATAACTAAAGCCTACTCAGTAGAAGAAAAGAGAAAGCTATCAGAAAATTTGTACTAAGTTACACCCTGATACTACTTGCATTGAGTAAGAATGACTTCTATTCGCTTAGTGAGCAACTCTCTTTCTACAATGAACTGAAGTGAGGATTTGATGGATTTATCAAAATAATTCTTGACACGTAAAATAGATTCCTGATGTACTCTGGTAGAGACATGTTCGAGATAATCAAACACATCCATATGGCTCAGCAGTTGATCTCCTTCTTGCTCATAAAATGCTTTTGTCTGTATCAATAGCTGTTGCTCAAATGAAGTATGGTATAACTGCAGATCCATCAGCATTCGAATATTGGACTGTAAAAAGCTTTCATCAATCGACTGGCCTGATCGCTCTAGTCTGATGAGCTCTAGAATACCAGCCAATGTCTTTTTCCAGACATCATCATACATCATAAAATGCTCTCGAAACAAGTCCATAGCCATATTCCAAATAGTACCTGTCTTTGTGGTAGAGGCAACATAGGTTCGGTCAAGATACAGAAAGAGACATCGAATCTGTGACTGTAATAGAGAATATGAGTCTCTCTCTCTCTCTCTTTTTTTTTCTGGCTAGATAAGCTTGAGCCTTATTACCATTTGATCACAGTACTTTTTCCAAGCAGAGTGTATATGGGCAAGATAATCAATGTCTTCGGGTTGATGGCTGAATGATTCAAATTGAACATGTACATATTGATTACATTCAGCATGAAGATGCTCATAAAGCTCTCGAGTATGACCATATTGACACAAATCTTCGCACAACTTCAAATGAACAACATGAGCTTGTTGTCTCGGGTAGTCAACAATCTCCTTACCTGATAAAGCACTTCCAAACTCTCAGGGCAAGGCTGTTCTGTTTGAATAGCATGGATAGCTCTTTGAAGTCGCTTCCATGATAACTGCCTATAGTCCTGTTCTTGTTCTAAGGTGGATCCATCAACTGTATAGAGTTAAGCAGTGAAAGTTGGCATATACTTATATGTGTGTGCGTGTATTTACTTTTGAGATCATAGACGATCAGCTTTTTATCTGAAAGGATAGGATGTTTTTGGTTATGTAGCGACTTGCTTAGATATTGACTAAAAGGAAGGGGTTGATATTGAGGCGCAATCTGTTCACCAAGTCTTGGTCTCTTTACTGATTCCCGGTCAGTCATTACTTTTTGGAAAGGTCTAGCTGAACACGCTATTAAAAATAATTAAAATAAAAATCAAAACATGCGCGGGGAATGAATGAAGCATTAATCAAAACCTTCTTTCTCTGATTTACATACTAGTATGGGTTGTTTGTTAGAACAAAGTAGCTATGAGAGAGTCGCTTATTCTAGACGAAATGAGAAACTAAATGCGTGGTTTTTTGTTTGATATGACAATAGGTGGATTGTTAGACTCAAAATCTCTGATATCTTTAGTGTCTATTGACTTCTTTTTCTTTAAGCATACCAGGACGATAGAAACTCGAACACTGTAAAATATTGTATTGTGGTTACCTGTAATTGCAATTGATTCTTAAACACCAAGCAATATTGAAAAAAGAAAAACGAATGTTTAATCTAAAAATACTATATAAACTGTTTATGATTCCCATAGTGTTATTTGAGCAACATTTATTCTGAAAGCAACTTTCAATAGCGTATGTTGAAAGAATTTGACCCCCCCCCAAAAAAAACAAGCGTGTTATAGTAGTTGCTCTATCTCAAGAGTAGTTCAAGATTTCCAAACTCTTGCGCTTAAATAGGGAACACTCTTAAACTAATAAGGTATCCATTGACTTAAACAGAGAATATTTTTGAATAGAACAACCCTTGGATAGAGTGACTACTTTATGTCTGATAGTGATATCTTTTGTCGCCATTTACCATGCAAAAAAAAGTAGTTTATCCTAGCCTTCTGGCATTGCATCAAGTGAGACTTTTCAAGTTTGTATGAATGGACTGCTCCTGAATAAGTCACGCTTACTAATTAAGCAACAGGGTCTAAAATATACTCCCTATTCTCCCGCCAATTTCCCAGTTTTACCAACAATTTTTCTTTCTTGTAAGGATTTTTGTAGGTACATTGGTCTTGCCCATATTGACCATACTTGAATGAAATCTTGCAAATTTTTTATAGCCATAATAACACAACAAGAAATACGCGTTACCAGATAAAATAAAGGTATAGAAAAAAAAAGAGAGAAAATAAATTGTAATTCTTAAAATGGATTGAAGGCGGCTAAATTTCAGTGCATGATGAATCCAAAAAAAAACGGTTTATTTTCACCTCTTTTTTTTTTTTGTAAAATCACTCATCAGAAAAAGTTACAGGATCAAGCTTAGAGTCAATGCTTTTTTTTTTTGCTTCATTTTCAATGACATTTGCTCTGACAGAATGGAAGGTAGGTCTTTCTCGGGTAATACGAGATTCGGTTCCCGCTGAATTTGCCTGGCATAGAACATATATTTAAACCCTTCTATTTCTCGCATTTTCTTTTCTTTTTCTTTTTATTATTATCAACTGGCTTTTCTTTTTGATATCGTTACTTGTATAAACATAATGTCTGCAAACAAAGTAAATGTTGGTGTCATTGGATTTGGTAAGCATTACTTTAAAGAACATTTGTTTCTACACATTGAACTTGATAATAACAATAAACATAGGCATGTCTGCTCGCGTCTTTCATTGTCCTTTGATTACCTCTTCCCCTTTCATGAACTTGTACGGTGTTGTCGAACGTAGAAGTGATAAGTCAAAGGAAGCCTATCCTTGGGTCCAAGTCTTTAAATCAACTGATGATCTCTTTGCCAACAAGGAAGTTGAATTGGTTGTCATCACTACTCCTAACGGCTCTCATTACTCTTTAGCTCTGGAAGCCATGAAGGCCGGAAAGCATGGTAAAGTGTAACTTAAAAAGGATGAAAACAATGCACTGAACAAACGATTTGTTTAGTGGTGGTCGAAAAGCCATTTACTGTCACTTCCAAGGAAGCTGAGGAATTGGCTCAAGTAGCCAAAGAGACCAACCGTATCTGTAGTATCTATCAAAACCGTCGTTGGGATGGTGATTTCTTGACTGTTAAGAAATTGATCAAAGCAAATCATTTGGGTCGTTTAGTGGAATATGAATCTCATTTCGATCGTTTCCGTAATTTCGTCAAGGCAGGATGGAGAGAACAAGATGATCAACCTGGTTCTGGTATGGTATACGACTTAGGTGCTCACTTGATTGACCAAGCTCTTCATCTGTTCGGTATGCCCAAGACCATCTTTGCCACCATTAGCAACCAACGTCAATTGAAGGAATCCAATGTAGCTGATGACTTCACTATCATCTTGGGTTATGACAATGCCTTCAAGGCCATCTTGCGTTCCAGTATGCTAGCACGTCATACACCTGTTTTGAGATTTAATTTGCGTGGTATGAATGGTTCTTTCAGAAAAGAATATTTGGACGTTCAAGAAGATCAACTCAAGTCTGGCAAAGTACCATCCGATGCAGACTATGGTGTTGAATCTCGTGAACGTTATGGTACCATTGATAGTGATATTGCAGGTGTCCATTTGGTTGGTACAGTGGAAACTGAAAAGGGTGCTTATCTGTCGTTCTATAACAATGTTGCCGAATCTATTCTCAAGTCAGATCCTGAACATTTGGCAGTGAAGCCACAAGATGGTGTCAATTGTATACGACTTATTGAACTTGCTCAACAAAGTAGTGATGAAGGAAGAGTTATTACTATTTAATAAAGAAATTGACATTGTTTGGTAATTCAATTGAAATGTGTGTGTTACTTGAATACATTTCATCTTGACTTGATCAGCTGATAAAATAGAAAAAAGAAGGGGGGTCTTGAAAAGAAAATCATGAAATGCATTGTTTAAAACACACTTTTGACAGCGCTCATCACCTCGGATTGTAAGATATTATGCATATTTGATAGATTGCAGTTTATTTGGCACAAGTTAAACAATACAGTGTTCTTTTCCCAAGAGAATTGTCATAGACACACTCATCTTAATTAAATGATATTGCTAAAGCAGATAAAACTTTCCAAATAACCTTTAATAATTTCAATTTTAACTATCATGATGTGTGCCAAAAACAAAAGAAAAAAGAGGCCTAGATTATCTATGTCTTTCTCATGCCAACTGTTTCATTTATTTAGCTTGAGAAAATTAAACATCCATTTTCTATAGTCATTTAGTTTTGTGTTTAAAATAAAAGAAAAGGGCAATGTCTCTGTTTATTTATTATCTAAATGAATTGAGTTGATTTTAAGGTGTATGAATATATATAGTGGTTTTATTTACATAGAGAAAGTAGACTTTAAAAGATAATTAGGGTGTATAAGTGTGTGTGTGTGTATATATATGTAGATATAAAATATATGTGCATTTGTTTTTGTTTGTTTTTCAGAAAAGAAGAGTGATATAGGACTCTGAGGAATCTCTACTTTAAAAACCGACCAAAGAGTAAGGAAAAGCATCGTTGCCAACGCTTTTTCGAAGTAAGTTTATGAGAGCCAGATTCATAGACCATCGATTGCTGCTTTGTGCCTTTTCGGGATTTCTCTTGTCTTCTCTGTTCAATTGCAATAATCGATATTTGAGACTCTACAAACAGGCGAGTGTTTCGACGTCGAGCATCCTTTTGTGGTGGAAACTAGTAAAAGAAAAAGAGATTAAATTGTGTTACTCTCTAAAGAAACTCACTTTACATTGCTAGTATGAATAGCCAAGTTTTCTTCGGTTAAAGGATCTGACATATCCGAAATGAATGTGTTTACTATGGAGGATGTCATTAAGAAAGAGAGGTATATGATCTTTATTATCAAGAGAATGAAAAGAAGAAAGAAAAAAGGAAAAAGAATGAAAAAAAAGTTTTTTTTTTCTTGGCTCTGTTTAAATGCATTTGAACCACATGATGCTTCATGAGCTTTAATAGACAACTTCCATGTCAACTAACCCAGCATGACGAGCTTCCTCCTGCATTTGTTTCTTTCTCTTTTGTTTCTCTGCACGCTGTTCTTGTGCTCGTTTTTCAGCATAATGAGTCAAGAAATAGGCTACTGTTGCTATGGCTACTGTTGTACCTGCCACACCCACTTTAGAAATAAATGTTAGTTCAATTCAAGTACCTTGAAAACTTTAGGATAAAAAAGGAGAAAAAGGAGGGAAGGAGAAAGAAAAAAAAAGGGGCAAAGAAAGGCGGAAGGTGAAAAGATAACATTTGCAAATATTTTACCTAATCCTTTCCATATGGTTTCCCAACGTGTTGATTCAAGAGCAGTTCTTACTTCGCCTAGTTGAACTGTCAGTTTACTGTTGAGTTCCTGTATGGTCATGTCGATTTCTTTATGATCGCTCCGAGTTTCGTTTTTTTGGTTATTCATGCTGAGGGTAATTTCGTTTTTCATGGTATCCATCTCCTCTTGAATTTGCTGAGTCAGTCCATCCACTTCTCTTGTCAGCAACATTGTATCTTGTCTCAGCTGTTGTGTGTCTTTCTGTCGCATTGCCTGTATCTCTGCTCGTAATTCACTGATGGCTGCTTTAAATAAATAGGTTTCCTTGATAGTCTTTGGTGAGTTACTTGTAAAGAAAGAGAGAAACATGAGGAGGGGGGGGGGAAGGGGGATTCGTGTTATACCTACTTACATTTTCTAAATCAGATTTATGTAGCATGGCTTGATTTAGTTCGGATAGACTTTTTTTTAAAAAAAAAAAATAGAGCTCAGAAACTGTATAGCTTGTCAAAAGAGGGAATAAGTTTACCTTTCTCTTAGTTTGAATTTGATGCCTTTCATGACCACCACAGACTGTGGTCGAGTGAATCCTTGGTTCTCTAGTTCTTGTACAATGAGATGAGTATTGAAATGATGAAGGATAGTCTCATGTCTTTCAAGATGAGTTGGCTCGGTTAGGTTATGAAGAATCTTGTCATCTGAGCCTGGTGGACTTGTTGTATAAGCTGAGCTTGTTCTTAAGCCACGTTTGATGACAAAAGGTGTTAACTGACGAATGAACGAATGAGCCATGGTAATAATAACAAAAAATAAAGGGGAGAGAGAGCGTACAACTCAGAGTGCATGTGACATAATGTGCAAGTAGATCCTTTATGAGTGATTGGCCAGCTTCTTCGTCTCCGTTCATAACCAACTCTACCTCCGCTCCGAAATGACATTTAGCCTCAACTTTTTTTTTTTTTGCGACGTATCACTATTCATGCCAAAAGAAACAAAAAAAAAAAAAAGAGGGCCAGAGCAAGAAGAAAAAGAGATTCTAGGGTTTGAATGAACAGGAAATTGGAATTACTTGAGCAAAATACTTGTTTGCTTTTCTAAAAGCCACAATTACAAACTAACCTATTTTTCGAAATGGTGGCAAATTCATGGTGAGCTTGAAAAACAATAAGCGAGTCTATCATAGCTAGCACATAGTTCATGGTTAGCCGAGAGAGATAAAGACGCGCATTTAGTTATGATGAGTTGATTAGGTATATGAAGAAGATGCTGCCATCATACTATCTTAAATTTTTCATGTTGGCCTTAAAAAAAAAACGATAGATACTGAATGCGGTGCTTATAAGAAGCTAGATCATAACAGCTCACTTTTTTATGCTTATAAAAAAGAAAGAAGGATGCACATGTGTTATTTTTCTTTTTACGCTCTAAGCATATTAAACATATATATATATATATATTTCTTTATCGAGAAGCTTCGAGTTTTTCAAAATGCTTTTTAGCAGCAGCAATGTTCAGTAAAGTAGCAGCAGATTCTGTTGAAATAAAAAAGAGAGATGAGTATGATACTATGGTATACATAAAAATACAACATACGAATCGTTGGATCAGACATGACAATCATAGCATAAGTGTTGTTTGTCAGGACATCAATAAAGGCAGTAAAACTACTACCTCTGATTTCCATACTTTTAAACCTTGTTTGTGAGCGACTATATAAGAAAGTAACATCAGTAAAAAAAAGAAACACCCTCTCTTTCTAACCAGACTAACCTGCAACCTAAATTAAATTGTTTGATAATATTACTAATCTTTTCAAATCGATGATGATCTTGATGAGGTATAGTGGCAGAGGTAGCAATGACCAAGAAAGTGGTTCTCTCAAACAGGACTACTTCATCTGCATCACAAATACGGCAGAAATGATCGAGATGTGATTCCAACACTCGAATATTTGGGATCAAGCAATGCACAATTTTAGACCAAGCCTAAGTAAATAGAAACCATTCAGTCATCTATAATCATGATTCTCTCTCTCTCTCTCTCTCTTAGCTTACAGCATATAATGTTTCATCCCAAATAGATGTTCTAAAAGCTTGAATGTTTAATGGCTCAGATCGTTTCTGTAGTTCAGTGACTCTTTGTTCAAAGATCTATCAAATCGAGTTTAGCGTCTATCCAATCCCCATTTTTTCTTTCTGTCCTTACTTGATCTCGTTGATGTTCAGGCACCAAGTCCATCTTGTGAATCAAACAGAAAATGCGTGCTTCTTTTGAGTTGGCCAAGATAGCTTCTAAACACGATTGATAATAATGAAGATCCTTTTCCCAATCTCGACTTTCAACATCAAACACATAGATCAACACTTCTACATTCTTAAAAATTCTGTCTCTTTGTGAGGCAAAGTAGTTTTCCATAAATGCTTCCTGGCTATATTATATTTGGGTTAATGTAAGAGAGACAACAGGTTACTATGGTTACTACTTACCCACCACAATCCCACAAGTTCAAGACAAGGTTGCCTAAAAACTTGACATTGGAATGTTCAACATCAACTAAGTCATAAAGTGTCAATAAACAAGAACCCTCAAGAAGAGATGGGTCTTACTTGTAGCGCCTAATCTTCTTGTGTCTCGAGCAATATAGTTGCTAAAGATAATAGATCGCATCGAAGTCTTTCCTGAGCCACTTTTGCCCATCAGCAATACCTTTTTAATATTTTATCAGTTGATGGCTTCATGAGCTCTCTTTCTTTGCTTACCTTTTCCTTCTTTTTCATCGTGTTTGTCTAATTACTCTTTTTTAGTTTATACGAGACAAAAGAAAAGAAAAGCAAGTTTTTTTTTCTTTTCGCTCATTTAAAATATTATGCATAATCATCATCTAATTTCTTTTTCTTTTTTTTTTATTATTTAAAGTAGTTTCGAGTTTGTTTGTTTTTTGACATGGAAGAAGCCATAAGCCAATTACAAGATTTAGTAATAGCCTTTGATTTCACATTAATATAGTGACTAACCTTTCTTAAATAAGGGTGTGACTCGAGGACAAGCAAAACAAGCTTTAGCAGTAAGCATAGTAAATCATGTCGCGATTTGTTTTTGTTTTTTGAGCTAGTTGAACTAGAGATACAATAACGATGTTGCATTGGCTGCTGATTACATCTTTTCAGGCGCCAACTTAAGTGACGAAGAAATAGAGGTACATAGAATAACAATATATAGATTGTCTGAACTCAACCACCGTCCTTATACAGCCCAACGAACCTAATCTTACCGAGAATCTGTTTAAAGAGACAATACCCACCAATCAAAGTAAAGCATAGATCTCAATTTATATCAACTCTATTTATTTTATTTTTCTTGCGATTAGATTCAGTACAGTTAGACAAAAAGAGGCAGCAGTCCATCAAACCTCATACGATGTGTCCAAATGGGGCATTGTACCCTTTACGCCGGACGAGAAACCCAGTCAGCCATTATCTTTAACTTGGTGGAAAGATCCCGAAGATCCAACCGAGCGTCTTGCTTCACCTCACATGTAACTTGATCAAAAAACAGGACTGAGTTGACAGACATATTGATTTAGATCTATAGACCTATTGGATTAAGACCCCCCTCCTATCATTTTGCTTATGCTCCTATCATCATCCAAGCTCTGTTTCATGTCACAGCATTTCAACAGGCAGTCCTCTCCTTTCGACCTTTACCTTATACCTGGAAATCACCCAAGAACTATTGGAAGGGATTTGGTGAGCCCGTACCAAACTATCGCATGCATCCGAAACAATCCACCTCATCTCATTCACCCAAAGAGGCACAGTTGATTGCCCTTGATTCACCCGACAGCCTTCCGATCGATCAACTGACATTGACAGAGACAACAGTAGATCAGGTTGAGGAAGAGCAAGAGCTGGAAAAGATGTCTGTCTCGATGCAGGCATTGGCGGAATTACAACGTTTGTTTGCCTTTTTGGGTAACACACAGCGTCAATATGGTAGTGTCTCTCATTTTGTAAGAGCCTTGAATGCCAAGGAAGAGGCGGATGCTTGGGGGAACAATGAAAAGTCATTTGAAGCCTTTTTGGACATGTTGATTCTCTGCTTGGTTCAAGTAGATGAACAATCTGAAAAGGCCATTGAGATGGATTATAAGCCTATCTTTAGAAAGTAAAAAAAAAAAAAGACAATCCTTTCTCTTATTGATGGATACTAACCTCTTTCTTTTCTTTAGTCTGTTTGTATTAAAGGCTCATATTGAAGATGGTGATGACTATGAAGAAGAAGAAGTGTATTATCTCTCTATTGGTTTAGGGCACACCATGAACTCATTCCATGCATGCCTTGATCCACTTGTCTTTGATCCTTCAGTAAACAACACATACAAATTTACCACATTTAAACAGGTGCCACCTTTACTCTGGGTTATATTGGAAAACAGAACAGAACAGATGGACTATACAGTCGATAAGACCATCTATCTGGATCGATACTTGCAATCCAAAAAGCAAAGAGCCCTAGAGGAATTCATTCAGATGGATAGCTATACAAAAGAATTGGTTCAACTGGAAAACAAAATGAACCGAATCAAGCATGATCAAGGTAGAGATAAGCTGACTATCCTGAAGAATGCCTGTAGCTATTTTGAACAAACAGATCGACAGGGACTGGTCTCTGTCCTGACATCCGTTCAACAGGCCATTCAAGATCAATTGGCTGAATTAGAGTCACAAAAGGCCAACATAAAGGACAAGATGAGTACTTTGTTTAGTTCGGAAGAGATGAAACAGTGCCCTTATGATGTGCGTGCTACTTTCCATCATGATGGCAAGAGTGGTACAGGTCACTATTGGGCTTATATCTATGTAGAGCCATCCGAGATCAGTCTGTTAGAAGACATTCCTGCAAAAGAAGAGGGAGGGTGGTTCAAGTTTTGTGATGCCTCTGTCTCGCCTGTCTCAGAGGATGCTCTCTGGAATGATCCGGTGGCTCCTTTTGCTATGCTCTATGCAGATCGATCCATTCAGAGATGGACAAAGGATCAATTAAAGGCATGTTTACCAGAGTCACTAAACGAATTTATTCAGGAAGACCATGCCTTACTTGAACAAGAGATCAAAGACTATCAACAACCACCACCACCACCACCACAAGAAATGGTGCTCATGAACGAGACACCTTCACCCCCACCTCTTCTTTCTTTAGAAGAACCAGAAGAAGATGAAAAGTATATGTTTACTGGAGAAGGTTTCAATCAACTCAAGACTAAAGTGAATGAAGCCATCTCCTTTGCTCATACTCTGGCCAAGGATGATGCTGTCTTTTTGAAAAAGTAAGCCATTAAAAAAACCAATCCATACTGTTGCTGATTCAGATGAACTATAGATTCGAAGCATTTCTGGCTCGATCCCAGAACCATGCTGCTCTTGAACATTTGTATTTACTTTATTCTTCTGAAGAAGGCGTCAATGAAGAAGCATCAAAACAAGATGATGAACTCGAGTTGATTTGGACCGAATACAACCATTATATAGACTTGGGCAAATACATGGTAGAGGCATTGGACTGGTTTGTCAAAAAGGACTATTCACATGCCATCGATAGCCTATTGGCAGTCAAACGTCAAGAGGCCCAATGGAAGACACGATTGATGTTGGACCAAGGTATGTCGGATGCTTACCCTGGACTAGAGACCCTTTCGTTCCAAGACCTTGTGACAAGCTTTGGTCAACATGCTCTAAAGGCATTGAACGACCTTGTGTTTGCCAAGGCCATCAATCCAGCCTATCGTTTCTCAGGCTTACAAGATGGTGTGAGAGTGGCGCAACAGGCTCAGAGCATGATGGGACCCGATACTGAACAAGAAGAAGTCTATCAAAGTCTTCAAAATCAATGGCTTTCCTTTACAGATCAGATCAAAGATGAACTGACGGAAGAAGAAGCCAACCTGTTGAATACGCTGATCATGACCTGGATTGAAGGAGGAAGTGAGAATGAAAAAATAGATTCAGTTCCCGTCATCTCATCGGATCTACCTTTATGGCAAAAATACCAACAATTACGTGAAACTTCAGAGTTGATTTTATCTTTTCAACAATAAAATTTTCCCTCTCTTTTTTTTTTTTTTTCTTCTTCTTTATTTTTCACACACAAACACACACACTTGAAGGGGAATGAGCCATGAGACTATGCGACAAAGACTGAATGTCAACAATACAGCAACTTATCGAGATTTAGTCATTTTTGAAGAACGTCTTCGAGGCAATATGACTCGATTGTTAAAACGAAAGAGAAAATATGAGTGTAAGTAATAATGAAACAGAACGTTTTGATGGCTAAGCATCACTTTTTAAAGTATTGTTAGTGGCTCTCTTTATCTTTCTTACCTGGTTCTTTTATGCTGTCTTTATTGACCCAAGCAAAGTAAGTTCCCCCCTCTCTTATAAGAAAAAGGATAAAATAACCATTTCTTTATTGGCAGGTGTTTATGTTTCATCTGTTAAATACGATTGCTTTATTGAGTGTAGCAGGTGGTTTAGTGTTCTTTTATCGTTCAGGCATGTACTCTGAAAAGATTGTGTATGCACAAAAGTAAGTGTTGAATCTGATGCTAGCCAATAACAATAATAAAAGAGAGAGACGGGAGGAATTAGATTTGTACCTCATTGCAATCATGCACTCGAATCATTCAATCTCGAATTCAATAAGCAACACCGTGGCGGCCTTAGTTTCCTCTCTAGCATACCTCGACACTTTCAAGAAGGATTTGAAGCCTATCGTTCTCAATATCACTCAAGAAAGAAAGCAAGACAAGCTAAATCAAAGCCTTGAATGTTTTTTATTTATTTTTTTTTTAAATTAAAAATCAGTTACTCGACCACCATAACTCCAATCATTGTGTTTAAGAGGTTCATTTTTGGGACCATTGACTTCACCTGTCTTTGGATTGACATCGCCTGTGAATTCGGGTGCAGGCTTCTTGATGGCATCATCATGTATTTCGTTGGCTGAACTTGTGGCATCTTTGGCTTGCTTCTTTCGTATTAAATCCAACATTTCTTGCTGTTGTTTCTTATTGCCTAATGGCATAGGTCCTGGTCGATTTAAGGAAGTATAACGACGTACAGTCTGTCTTAACATGATCATGAAAATAAATAAAGAAAAAAAAAGAGAAAAAGAATAGGAAAAAAAAAAAAGGGCTGCGAAAGATGATTTAAAACTCCTTGGAATCTGTACATTCCATTGGCTAAATGTTATCTTTTTTTTTTTTTTTTAATAATCATAATCTTCTTCAGTCATGCAATCATCTTCCATATAAAACGTAGGCATCCAACGACGTGCCTGTTCAATATACCATTCACCATTACTCAATTTACAGAGTGTAAGATAGGTTACCATGCCAACCATCATATGCTCTGCAATTGACTTTTCTATATAAGTCTTGTAGGTCTCTTGTGTCTCTTGATGGTTCTCAAACACAATCTGAATCAATTCTTCAGGATCTGCTTCCTTGGAAAAGGGAGCCACCTCTGCCACTTTCACAAAGACCCATTCAAGTCGATCCACTCGACTGACTTGCTCGGGATCCTTGATTCTCTTTTGTACCCGTTGCTTTGTATCATCCGAAGTGGTACCGACTGTATCAACCAAGAAGGACATGTACTGCTTTTGAATGGTCAAGGTAGTCTCGGTCATCCAAGAGGTATCCATGTCACCTATCGTTTGACCAAAGTAATCATCACAGGCCTTGTTATAAGTACCGGGCATCTGCATAATGATCTGTTTACATTTGGGTAACTGAATCTTGGCTTGAGCACAGATGGCACGGGCACCAGCAACATCATCCGCATACTCGGGCACGACATTTCGAATCTGAAGGTATCTCAAAAAGGCATCTATCAGAACAGGGGCATCGATAAAGTCTCTCATGGTAGTGAATCGACTGTGACGGATGAATGTGTTGCCGAAATAGACCTGAGCTACCTCGGTAAAGTTCACCTCGAGCCCTTCCTCTTCTTCATGATCAGGAACCGTGTCAATGGCTGTCTTGGCTGCCTCAAAATCAACATCGGCATCGGGATCGTTGGGTGTATCGGCACTGGTAGCACGACCCAAGAACATGTTGGGGCCTGTCTTGATTCCACCGAAACGAAGATAGTTGTCAAAGATAGCACGCTTTTCATCGGAAAACTTGTGATTCTTTCGATATTTCCAGATAGCATATTCCACTCTCTGAGCCAAGGGATGTTCACTTTTTTAAAACAGAATATGAGTTGTTTGTCATAACAAAAAAAAAAGTGTGTTTTATATACTTTACGGATTGAATGGATCGTCAATGACATCTTCAGCATGTTTTTCAACATAGTCATCAGCCAGATCTGCACCTGCTTCAGGTAGATTGGCACTCTTGGACTTCTTCTTTTTCTTCTTCTTCTTCTTTTTGTCATTGTCTGCCTTGGCAAGACTGATGGGAGTGGCCAGTTCACTTGGCATGGTGATGATCTCTTCTTCTAGCTGTTCACCATCTTGATCGTGATATACCTGAACTCCAGCAATATCATCATGGCGATTCAAGAGATCTTCACTAGTTTAGCTTCATTAGACCTAAAGAAATACTTAAAAGGAGTGTCCTGACTCACATTAGCTGCTCTCTTTCTTCTTGTTGCATAAAAGAAAAAATACGAAAAAGAAACACGTTAAATTGATTTTATTTAATTTTTTTTTTCTTTTTTATTATTGTAAATCAAATTCATAGTGTTGATCATCAAATTGATGTGGATTAGACCACAAACGCTCTACAAAAGTCACATGATTATCATAATCAATCAACACAATATTGCTTGAACGAGTACCATAGGTAGGTTGCTTTAGACCCACATCTTTGGGCCAATCAAAGTGAGGAATATAGATACGCGTCTGAAGGTCATTCAAGAGTTCCTGAGCATTGTCTGTCTTGGTGATGGGTTCTGTTGTACTAGAGGAGATGTTATGATAGACCAACATGCAACAAGATGCATCATTTACCTTAATAGCTCAAACAAAGCTTGAACAAAAGCATTCTCATCTTTTCCATCCAGGCGATGAATAAGGGCCTCAAAGGCGATTTTACCCTGATTGACCTTGGGCCATGGTTCAGTCAAGATAGAATTAGAAAGACCTATTAAATGATGAATCGACTGATATCTTGAGCAAGACCCCCCTTCTTTTACCATAAATCTCTTTGGGTTGTAAATCCAGTTTAGGTTGATTTTTTCGGTTGGTCAGATAAGCCATGGTAACCGGTTGCTGACTAAAGTCAAAGCAGACCAGATTAAATCCATTGTAATCTTGAGCCTGTTTTTCCAGAGCCTGTATGGTATCGTCCACTGTATCTTTTGCTTGAAGGAAATCGCGTACGAGCAAACCTCTTGAAAGAGAACCAGCATATTTTTGTTCTCGAAAATTCGTCAGGGCCGAGAAGCGACCTGATCGGGTGATGCCAAGCCAAGTTCCGTTCTTTAGAGAGGGATCTGCCTGATGCACTTCGAGATCAGTACCAGCTAAAATGTCTTGATGAGGTGGTTCCCAGAAATGAGCTCTGGCTGTAGGTCGCTTTATAAATTCATCTCGGTTACTTGCAAATATACTTTTTTTTTTTTTATTTTGGTATGTTTAAACAAAAGAACAAACAATAGGCCAATCTTCTTCTTTTTTATAAAAAAAAAAAAAAGCGCTTACAATCGATATTTAGGATGATTGTCTACTGTCCAAAACAAAATACACATTTCTCTTGAAAAAAAAAAAAAAAAGAAAAAAAAAAAAGGAAATTCTGGTATAAAAAAAAAGAAAGAGAGAGAATGATGCATTTGATTTCACATGTAACTTGCTGTCATTTATCAGTAGAAAGAAAGAGTTTTGTTTCTAATTCGCAAAAAGGTGCTGTTATTATCAAGGCACTCAAAGTGTCATTGCGCTGTTAGTTATTGATTTCATCCAACATCTTTATTTAAATAAGGTACTCTCATTTCATAAAAAGCAACCATAACAACCTCTCTCTCTTCTGATTGGTCAGTCTTACTGCTCTTGATCGGCAAATGAACTATCAGAACTCAGCTGAAAGAAAAAGGTTTGTGTTGGCTGATTCTACTCTAGTTATTGCATGTGTAGGATGGGCTGTTACTAGTAAACATTGTTTTAGATAGAGTATTTTGTCATGTGTTTATTCACTTCTTATTAAGCATGCCATAAGCAGGCTCTTTTTCTATTGCTATCACAAATGAATGATTTGTATCAGATAAGCATATAGGAGAAAGAACTCTATCAGAGCCACATCATCACAGAGTGTTGCCACTCAACAGAATTTACCAACATTGTACATAGGATTTAATTTTAACCGCCAAAAAAAGAAAATCAAAGCTCTCTCTCTTTTTTTTTGAGTGGAAGGGAACCATTATAGCCAGTATTGTCTATTTGCTTGACAGTATCTGACTGGAGTAGGCAAGCTATTCTACTGCTTACCTTCCTCTTTACTTTGAACTCTTGCTCACTGTGTCAGGGTATGTTTTTATTGTTTTCAGTGTGCCATCTATATCTGGAAATAGGGGCGAGTTTTGACATGGAAAAAAAAAGGTGAAACAATAAATAAATAAATAAAAAAAAAAAGAGAGAGATTAGGTCATTATGCAATTTAAAAAGTTGGCTCTAGAGCTCAATTGCCTTTGTTACACCTTGACCTCCTTTTCTCTCCTTCTTTATCTTGTTATACAAAAAAAGAAAAAGTGTATCATTCCATCTTTCTTTCCGACTAGATCCTCAACTTTCTTTCTATATAGGCAAAGTGCTTAATTGCTATTTGTAGATGTTGTTGTATGGATAAACCTATTTCCCCCCCAAACTCAAAGTGGCTGTAACCTGCTTCGTGTTTCTGGCCATTAAAAAAAGAAAGAGGATAGAATGTAGACTTTTTTAAAAAAAAAAAAAAAGATTACACTTTTAGATGGATCTTATAAACCTTGTGATCGATTTAAAAAAGAAAGGAGAATTTGATTGAATTTATTTGTTAGTATTTGCTGATCATTTACCAATCAAAATTGAGTTTGTCCTTGATGCATTCAATCAATATTTCAAATTTATTAAAAATAGCCCTGAACAATGAATCGCACTCGTTTTTCTTTACCCTGTCTGCGTAACTTTTCTTTCTTTATCTGTTCTTGAATTATTTACAATTCAAGTAGTGTCACAAGGCTATATTCTCTCTTTCTTTTTTGTATTCCCCGCCTTTTTAAAAAAAAAAACCTGTTATCTTTCTTTACGTACAAACGATTGAATGTGTATATTGCACATTATAAAAAAAAGAGGGAAAGTAGTGATATGATAATTCTTGCTCTAGAACCAATAGAAACAATAGATAGTTTTTCTTATCAAAGTGACTATTTTTGTGTGTGTGTGTGTGTGTCTAGATGTATTTCCTAGAACCCTTTTTAGGTCTCCCCTCCCATGAATAGGTTGGGTCAGATTGTGTCTGAGTTGAGATATTAATTATTCCCAGAAAAAAAAAAAAATAGGTGAGAGAGAAAAAAAAAAAGAGAGAGAGAGAGAGATCATGCGGAATCTTAAAAAAAAAAAACTCATGTTTCTAATTTAAACACCAATCAAAATAAAGCAAATGTTTGTAATTATGTCCACCTTCTTTTTTGGTACTATAAATTAGCCCAATTTCTTTAATTCTTTATGTTTTTTTTTTCTTCTTTTTCTTTTTCATCATAAACAACATAAAATAAAATATAAAAAAATCAACATCTTTTCCTTTTTTCCCCCCTTTTTCCCTTTTATCACGAAACCCTTTTCCCTTTTTTTTTCCCTTTATATACTATAAAGAAAACTTCAAAAAAAAAACATAAAAAAAAACAACTTTTTAAAAAAAAAAAAACCTAAAAAAAACCAACCCCATCCACTATTATAAAAAAAAATTCAAAAAATTTTCTTCCATCATGTCTACTCACACTGTATCTGTAAAAACTTTCAACAACAACAACAACATCAACAAGCATCATCATCATTCAAACAATGTTAACCCCAACCCTCATGTTACGTCATTGAAGCCCATCAACAATAAGAAGCAACAGCAACCCAAGAAGAATCAACCCAAGTTGCAGGCAACCAACCCCAAGCAGAACAATCCCAAGAAGCGTCGCCAAAACAAGAAGGCTTCTTCTGGTCATACCAGTGAGGATGATACCTCTTCTGCTTCTTCCTCCTCTTCAGAGGATGATATGTCTCCTAAGCCCAACAGAAGAAACAACAACAAGCGTCATTCTTTTGAATACAAGAGGTAACTTTTGTCTCCTTATCACCCCCCCCCCTTATATATCTTAATAACAAGATTCATTTATTTAGTTTGGTTGACCAAGTCTATGCTGGTCCTACATTCAACAATGCTCCTGCTCCCAGTGCACTTCCCATCCCTGCCTTTAATGCTCGTGGCTCTCCTATCAACTACCAAGCAACCCTTTATCATCCTTTTCAACAACAATCCATGGATCTTATGAACTTGATCAATGCTCCTCAAAAAGTTGTTACTGCTGCTGAACTTGAACAAACCAACTTGGCTCTTTCTGAAATCCAACGTGGTCTTCGTTCTATGCTGAAGATTGAATCCTAAATTCAGAAAAACCCGATACAAAGAAAGAAAACAAAAATTCTTAAAAAGAAGAAGAAAAAAAAAAACTCAAGCAGTCAACAAAAAAAACAACTTTTACTGGATTACAACATTTTTTTGTTTTTTATAGATTTCATTGGAGACCTTTTTTGCCCTTTTTTTCATTTCCCCCCTTTATCACTTCATTAACATCATCTTCATTTTTCTTTTTTTTTTCTCATTTAATTATTTTTATTCTTCTTTCTTATTTTGTATCATATTATTTTTTTTTTTTATTATTATTTTTTTTTGTAATTATCCCCTTTTTTTTTTATTTTTTTGTATATTTCCCTTATTTTCACCCTTTATTATTCGACTTCCCCCCCCCCCTCCTCACCCGACATCCTACCTCGCTATTTTTCTTTTCTTGAAACTACCTTGGTTATTTTTTTCATTTTCTACATCATTTTCTTTTACTTTTTTTTTTTGGTTTATGCCATTGTTATTTTCTGGTCTTTTTTTTTTTTCTTGTATCAGTTTTTCCCTTTTTTTTTTCTGATCTTTTTTTTTTTTATTTTAACAGAAACATAACAACTTGAACCTTTTTTTTTTATTTTTAAAATGATGATTATTATTTTTTTTTTCCCAAAAATCAGAAATCGATTATTTGCTTATGATTTACTGATAAACAATAAAAAAAAAAAATATATTGGTCCATTAAAACAAACAAAAAAAGAAAACTCATTGTTGATCTTTGTTGGCGCCTTTCCGGGTCGCAATCGGACTCTAAACATAATTGGGGGAGAGATCATGATTGAGTGAAAAAAAAAAAAAAAGACAAGAGAAAGAGAAATGCATTGAACCAAAAAAAAAAATGAGATTAAGGCGGGGGAGAATTCAATACACAAACACAGGAAAAGCATCCAACCGATAGATCCTCCCTCTTTTCATAATCATGGCTGCCCAAATTTCCAAGAAGAGAAAGGTGCGATAGATGGATGGAATCAAAGAGAGAGAAAGAGAGAGAAACGGATGGATTCAATCGATACTAATCATCTCATGGATTTTTATTTTTGTTAAACATCATCGAATTGATTCCGCATCATTAGTTTGTAAGTCCTTCAACATGCTTTTTCTTCACCCATCACCACGATGACTCATTCTCTACTAGGTCGCTGACGGTGTCTTTTACGCTGAACTCAACGAATTCTTCACTCGTGAACTTGCTGAAGAAGGTTACGCTGGTGTTGAAGTCCGTGTGACTCCTGCCCGTACCGAGTAAGTGAAAGAAAGAATTGAAAGAAGTAGAGAGGAGGGGGGAAACTAATATCAATTCCCCAGAATCATCATTCGTGCCACCCACACTCAAAAGGTGCTTGGTGAAAAGGGTCGTCGTATCCGTGAATTGACCACACTTGTTCAAAAGCGTTTCAAGTTCCCTGAAAATGCCGTTGAACTTTACGCTGAACGTGTTCAAAACCGTGGTCTCTGTGCCATTGCTCAATGTGAATCTGTCAAGTTCAAGCTTCTTAACGGTTTGGCTGTTCGTCGGTAAGTAAACAAGAGAGATAGAATGTGAGGACTGGAAAATAATTGGATTATCTATAGTGCTTGTTACGGTGTTGTCCGTTTCGTTATGGAATCGGGTGCTAAGGGTTGTGAAGTTGTTGTCTCTGGTAAGGTTCGTGCTGCCCGTGCCAAGGCCATGAAGTTCGCTGATGGTTTCATGATTCACTCTGGTAACCCTGCTCGTGAATTCATCACCACTGCTGTTCGTCACGTTGATTTGCGTCAAGGTGTCTTGGGTATCAAGGTCAAGATCATGTTGGACAGTGACCCTACTGGTCGTAACGGTCCTAAGCAAACTCTTCCTGATATCGTTACCATCCTCGAACCCAAGGATGAAACTCCTATCCTTGAACCCACTGCTCAAGACTTCAGACCTGCTCCTGCTGCCGCTGCTGAGCCTGTTGAAGCCTAAATGTGTTTGAAAAAATAAACCCCCCCTCCTTTATTTTTTTTTTTTTTGCTTTTTGTATGTGTTTTAGATGCGTTCTTGTTTGTTGATATCCTTTGTTTGTTTGTTCAAAGTTGAATGCTCCGAAAGTATCATAGAATTGGACAGTAAGAGCAATGACTTGATCTGTGCTGCATAAAATCACGTTGAGTTCATGATAGTCAGCCTATCAACGTGTAGTTTATCAGCAGGAAACAAAATCTTTATAGAAACAGCAGCCGAAACAAGACTCTTTTTTTTTCTTTCTTTTTCTCTCCCCCAAAAAAAACAACACCAGAGACAAAGGAATACTTGGATTTATTATTTATTGATTTATTTATCTCTCTCTTTTTTTTTTTCTTTCTTTCTTTCTTATTTTTCATTATGTATGATAAAGAGTCTTCATTAGCTATCGTTTCTTCTGTCTTGTTTCCTCAACCACCTATTGAAGGCACACTCACAAAAAGAAGAAGACTTCATACCCTGCCTGGTGCATGGATTGATGAAGAAGACAATGAAGAACAAGAGGTGTTTATTCAAAAGATACCAGCAACGCCACCCAGGATAACCACACAACTCTTGGGTACCAACGAAGAAGATATCGAACTATTAAAAGAGACAATAGCCAATCTAAAACGAGAAAAGGAGAAACTAGAGGAAACGAATGATATTGTCAAAAAAAGTATTCAGATTGTGGCAAGAAAGCGTTTAAAAGCACATAAGCATACACAGATGATAGATCATGAGGATGATGAAGACAATGATGATGAACTAGAAGAATTCATTGTTATCTCTAGCGATCTTATGCCAACACAAGATGAGTTGAAAGCAGCGGGCATTGATGGCTGGGAATGGATTGCTGCCTATTAGATCCCCCCGTTTTGTCTCATCTATGACTAAGCTGTATATACACAATCATTTCGTTCATTAAAAAAGAAATAATAAACCTTTGGTTAAGAAAGCTAATTACCGCTTTAATTCATAGAACCTTTTGGTTCAAATCTGGAAAAAGTTTTCTTTATGAACGAAATACACAAAGATCATGAGTTCTAAAAATAAAATTGAAAACGGACTTTATGGATGCTTTTGTGTTACATGCTGCATAAACCAAGACGTCATAAAAAAAAAGAAAGCAGGAGGGGGGACTCTGTTAGGTTTCTCCCTTTACTTTATTTTCCCAAACAAGAGGCAATGAGTCAGTTTGTTGCCTTTGGTTTTACAAGAAGGAAAATGGGGAAATTGATTCCTTGGGTGATGAAAGGTATTGCAAGTTGCTTAAATTCAGAAAAGAATCACTGCTCAACCAATTCGAAAAGAAAAAAGGCCCCAATTTTGTTAAAAAGGAGAAAAAGTTCAAAAGAATCTTATAGCGAATCAAATAACTTGGCAAGGAGAGATTTTCTTTGTGTTTCTTGTTTGACATGATTAAATTAAAAGCCTCTGAAAAAAAAGAAAAGAGTGTTACAACTTTATCCATGCCAAATACACTGTCTTTGTGAATACTATAGAGTTTAAACAACGTGTTGTTTCAACATTATAAAAAACAAACACACACACATACCTTTTCTTTGCTGTGTGTCTTTGAAACATAGCAAATGAAGGGGTTCCCTTTTTTTTCCCTTGATAAAAGGCAATGGTTTAAAATGTTAGCCCATTGACTCTTTTTTTTTTTTCAAAATAAATGTGTTTTGACGTTCATGCTTATTTTGAGATGAGATACCGTAACGGCAATCTGAAACGACAGTGTTTGTTTTCAACAACATAAAGCTGCATTTACTACTACGTTTAAATCATAACCAATATTTTGTAACAAAATCCTTCCCCCCTTCTCTCTCTCTCTCTCTCTCTCTGACGATAATGTGAAATTCCTTTATAGCAATTTCTCTTTAGAATGATGAATAACAAAATGTGTATGTGTGCTTCATTTTATGCAAAAAAAAAAAGATGTTTGTCTTTTGTCATAAAAGAATACAGAAACAACTGATTCTTTGTTTGTCAACATTCTATTCTTGCTTGCCTTTGTGTCTCTTTTCTTTCTTCTTTGGCTCCAACTAATTGTATTGTTCATATTCTTTCAGAGTCTTAAGCTTCTTTCCAGTTATGTAATCCAGATGGTCGGAAATCAAAAAATGGCGCAACCTGGTCTGTGTGGTTTACTCTTTTTGGAAAACACCAGAGTCTTTGATTTTTTTTTTGCGGGCGCTGTTTTATTGTTTCATACTGATATTTTAATTCTGCGCACACATAAAAAGAAGATCAAGGAGTCTATAGATGAGGTGAATCAAAATGCATACATCAATAATTTGGTCAAGTACTTTTTTGGTGTGCAAAGTTTCATAAGAAGTATGGTAAAGGGGAGGGCTGGAAGAAGATAGTGCCACCTACTATACAAGCGCTTATGCTCGTTGATGGAAGCAGGACCATCAAATCATAGGTTTTGAGTATGGGTCTACCTAAAGCCCTGATTTGAGTCTCCCCCCCCCCTCTCTATGGATAACATGCGTGATGAAGCCTAGAGAAGCGTCTTGCAGCTAATAGTAACATTGTTAGCGCTGTTGAAGGTACTGATAATAGAAGAATGAAATACTTTTGATACACACTCTGACTTTGAGCAGTGAGTGCTATTGTATTCGTGGTACCATTCCTAAAACTATCTATTTTTTATTTTGGCTAAATTTCAAAAGAGTATCCTTTGAGAACAGTAGCAGCATATTGTTCAAATACATAGGCCCAAGATCAGCCATTTCATGACTGTGTTCTTTTGTTGATTTTAAAATAATTGGGTTGACTAAATCAGCCAAACTGTCATCTTGCTTGTCTGTGTATCTATAGCTAGATTTGGCTTTGTAGTGTCTTTTCTTCAGAAGAAGAACATTTGTCAATGCTTTTTTCAAGGTTTTTCTATTTCATATATAGAAGTTAGTGGTGCTATAACGATTTTTAGGTCTCGATTATCAAAAGTCCAAAGCAGACGCGACATTCATTGTTAGATACGCTTTCGGAAATGATCAAAGGGGTAGACAACCAATTGATCAAACATATTCTCGCTTGTTTCTGCTTTCAAGCACATAGAATCTGTTCTGTATCTGTAAAAAATATTGATTGGATTGTTGCTACAAGCTACATACTAGAAGAAAGAATACATTTACGTTTCTAGAAGTATCTCTTTCAAGGAATTCTAATTCAATCATCTTGTCTTCATCCTTAATTGATGCTATTTTTTTTTGTAAAGGGCTCAACTTGTTTTTCTTTTTGCTACTGATCAGATCATCCCATGTAGAAGGGTTATGTGGCTTAAATGGTAGCTCATGTTTGAGAGTTGGATAAAAAGAACTTATTGAATTGACATACTGATCAATAAAGTGGCGATATAGATTTGGCTACTAAGTCCTCTTCAGTAACTTTTTCTTTCATGTGAGAATAGTACAAATCTTGGTGTAGGCGTGGTCTAAGCAAAATACCTTTGCCAGAGTGTATTGTTTTGTTTGATTCGGGACTATATATACAGTATAAAATTTTTAGTTGTTCATATAATGATATCAATCCCTTTTGAACTTTACTGCGAGCGTGTCGCTGGGACGTGTCGTTTTCTTCAGAGTTATGCTAAAAACTGTATGACTTAGCCCTAATATTAAGAACTCTAAAGTTTAAATATAGTTCCAGTCTTTTTGCTTCTCAAATATTCTTTTAGCTGTTGAACGAATGACTTACCACATCTGTAAGAAAAGAACAACTATTCAGCTTGATCAATACAGATAGGTGACAACATTCATGATAAAATAGATGCCTTTTCTTTAACCAATTTCTCTTTCACATATCGTATAAACAAAACGAAGCGTTTAATGTATTTATCTAAGCAATTGTTAACATGTAGCTCATTGTCTACTGGACAGCTTTGTCACCTTTAAGTATAATACATTCATTTCTTGTAATAATTTAAGAAAAGAGAGAAAAAGAATCCCTTCTTTTTTTTTTTACAAAGCAGATTGGCTACATTATTGATCAATGCTGTTATTAACTGATGTGTTGGCTGCTTGTTTTTTCTTTGTCTACACGAACTAGTCTGAGTCATGTTTTACACAATGAACACCTTGGTTCTTTGTTGGACAATGCAAACAGGCCACATTTCTATCATTCGCATGTAAAGAGAAGAGATTAGTATGAATCATTTACAGTGATTATTGTATCATTTTTATTAAGAAAAATGAGAACAGGATAATAGATGGGTATTTTGTATTAATAAAAGCATGCAAGCTAATCATATCATACAAACAGTCATTAGCATCCATGTGTAAATGTATTGACTTGAACAGCAAGTCTTTTTATTATACTGACGTTTGTGCTTATGGTTTAGACAGCTATGGAGAAAGGAATCTACTTTGACATTGCAGAAGAAGTAGACAGTACTAAGACTTGATTTGATACTGTTGTTGATGAATCTCATTGGCTCAATGTCCCTGAATGTGTCTAGACCGCTTCATGTACTTTTGGTGTAATGAATTGTAGTGTATAGTACTAATTATGTCTGCATATTCTTTCCTACTTTGCCTCGATACGATGATACATTGTTCAGAATAGGTGGCAAGCCTTTGCCTTTGTTACTTCAACATCTAACAGTAATCATTGGGTTGCACTGAGTATGAGAAGATCAATTCAGCCTATTTAGCCCTCATGGTCGATACAGTCCATGCTATGACTATGAAATATCTAAACATAAACGATATATTAAGAGCCTTTTTTCCCCTCCTTACTCTCCCTTTTAAGATCCAATCAAACTGTTTTAGTCAAAGTTAAAGCCAGGCATGAAAAGATATTGCTTAACTATAGATGACAATTTCAGCCAAAGAATAATCGAATCTACCAAAAAAAAAAATAGCTACTGTTTCGGACTGCGCCAATTGGATAAATCACTGTACCTGCTTCTTCGACGACTGTATTGCTTGTAAGCCTATGATGTAAACAGCTATCTTTGTGTGCAGAATTGAAATACTGATACGCAGAAATTAAAATAGCGCACACAAATTCAGCCCGAAAAAACAATACTCTTGCATTCTATATCTTGTGTTCTGTCAAACTACATGATGGCCTCAGCAAGACTTTGTAAATTAGTAGACAAAACATGATGTGGACTGAAAGATTCAAAGTTTCGAGAACAGAACGATACGGAAAGAATTAATCGATATAAACAATGTTTTGTTTGGAAAGAAGTACAAGGGGGAGAAAAAAATAACAAGAGCACATAAAAAGCAATCAGACTTCCTTTTCGTATCGTTCGTGTTATCATTTTCAATTCATTGTCTGTATTTTGCACTTAGCAAGTCTGTTGAACTTGTACAAAATGCTTTTACTCTAGAAGTGTGTGGTCTTATTTGAAGTGATAAACAAGATTTGAAGAGGATGACAGCCCCTTTTTTTCCTCTTTTCTTGCAAGAGATGTTGATATTGAGGCTTCAGTAAAAAAAAAAGAGAAAAGATACAAATAAAGAGCAACCATTTTTATTCTCTAATCGGATTAAAAAATCCTTGTTTCCATGGCAATTTAACGAAAAAAAAAACTAGTATGTTACTATATGCTACTGTACATTGTACTCAACAGATGCAAGAAAGTGTACCTGTCAATATTGAAAATGGGGTCTTGAATATGCCATGATGTCTTTGAAGCGTCACGAAGGCTTTTCGTTTTTGTTATTGTTGAACTAAAAATAGCATTATTTGAATTGAAAAATTGAAAGACAGCGGAAAACCAGGTACCATTTTCTAAATTCAAATAATTGCTTCAAATAGATGTTCATCATTTGAAATCCTTTTGGCTACTGAATCAGGGCGAGAGATATTCTCGGATACTCTTGAGCTCTAGAAGAGAGAGTGCTTTCTCCTTATTTTTTTCTCTTTAGGACTATTCCTTTACGAGATATGTCGGAGTTGTACCTCCAGGTCTCTACAGACTAAGAATGCCTGATTTGTGACCAGATTTTCCTGATCTTGTACACATTATGTACAAGACAGGCTCACATCTTTATGGTTTGAAGATCAGGGACGACTTGATTTGAATGAGCGATAAAGAGTGAATTATTCGTTTCATTTGTATGATTGAATCAACACAGACGATTGATGGCTATCAACTAAACGCTGTGAGCATCGTCAAACATCATTCACTTGAACATATTACAGTAAAAAAAAGAAAAACTAGCTAGTTGCGATTAAATTCAAATTCTGAATATGCGAAATGTTGCAAAATTAGAAACACTGTTCCTGAAATACTATACAAAAGGGATAAGAATGAGTATTGTTTCGGAGATGAGCATAACATCGATATGATTTTTCTTCTTTTAAATAATTCATCCTGAACAACATTTCCTAGACCAAATTATATACCTAACAATCATCTATGCTTGAAATTCAATTCGAGTCATAAAAGCCTTGTGGTATCGGAAGACAATAGCTTATCAAGGTTTAAGATGAATTCATAATATTACAATATTCTCTGTTCCCATTTTTGGTTACTGTGATGATAGTAAAGACTTTTGTTTGTTTTGACTGTCAGCTTGCGAATACTCAAATTCAACCATACAATTATCTATGCGCCATTAAGACAACGAAAATTAAATGAAAATGGACTCTCTTTTTCTTTGCTGGAAATGTTTGTTTTGTTTGTTGATGGATAAAATAAACAGAACTACGGTGACAGATTGTGTCGGTTCGAGTTTCGGTCATGTCCTGTCTTTTTTTTTCAAGTGAAACAATAAGCCTATTCAGATCCAGTTTGTCTCCTTAAAAAAGCGGAAAGTCAACCTATTCATGACGGTAAAAGCAAGAGTCCAAGCCTCTCTGGGTCATGCCCTTAGACAGTAGATCCATCCAGCCATTACGTTTCTGGCTGGAATAGGCAAAAGTTTTTAGAGGAGAATGAAAGTGATAAAGTAATGTGTCTATTGTGTAACATGTGTTGGGTATGACACCTGTTCTAAACAGCAATGAATGTGCATGCGTGTATGTAGTTCTTTTTCATTCTGGCACAATCAAAGCTAAAAATTTATTAATTTATATTTATTTATTGCAAATTCCCTCAGCTCTTTTCTTTTTTCTTTTAATTTTCTTACTTTTTACTTTCCCCTTTTTTTTATATATATATTTCTTTGCCTTGTATTTATTCCCATGTCAAGATTACCAACAGTTGGTCTCGCTGTCAGCCATACAACACTTCCAACACCAACTAGAAGATTAACCAGAAAAACTTCTTTAGACCTAAGGAAGAGAAAGACAATTGCAGAGGATGTTCCACCAATGCCCAGAACATCAAAATCCACTAAAGCGAGGTCACGTTCTTTCATCAGTAGTGACCCTGCCCCATCCCATTATACTATGCCAAATACCCCACGAAGTTCTATAAATGCTCCTTCTAAATCAACAAGCAGGCCGTCTTATCGTCAAAATCAATCACCTATCGTAGGTGACCGAGTCGCTGTTGATTCTATGGGTATTGTGGGTACCTTGCGATTTTTAGGTGAAGCAGAATTTAAAGAGGGCTATTGGGCTGGTATTCAGCTTGATATTGTTGGTTCTGGAAAAAACGATGGATCTGTAAAAGGGTATGTTGAGTCCAAGTGTATATGATACAAAAAATAACAACAACATTTCTTTTTTTTTTTTAAAAAAAAAATAGCATACGGTATTTTTCTTGCCCTCCTCAAACAGGTCTTTTCGTCTTAGCTTCTAAAATAACTCCACTTGACTCTGACTCCGATTCGGTGAGATCGTTGTCTCCGCCTGTACAAACACCTCAAAGCACCCAGAGTACAAACAAGCTCTCTTTAATTACAAATGGTTCTAGAACTGCTCGCTATGTTGGCATGGCCTCAAATCAGCTCTCTCAGCAACAACAGCAACCAGCCAAAAGAAAAACCCGTACACCTTCATTATCAGTACGGTCTACTACATCTTCTCTCCAGACACCTATCACTTCTCCGGTTTCCGTAAATCCAAGTAGCACTCGCAGCAACTTCCGTAGATCGCAATCAATGGTTCAATCTCCGACTCCTACGCATTACAACCGTGGCATTCCATCTCCTGCCATGACACCCACAAGCCATAGCGCGCACGACAATCCTGATGATTATTACAACATGTTGTCATCGTCTTCAGCAGACGAGATGCTTATCAACGAAACACCTATACCTGATAATATTACCATGTCAAGATCAGTTCCTACAAACGAAAATACACATAACAATGGTCACACTGACACTGCTGCTACAGGGGAGTCGCCTCATGAAAGACTTGAAAGAGTCTTGGGTGAAGCTATTTCTCAAGCACCTGATGAGATAGTCATGCGCTTCCAGCAATTACAACTTCGTGTTGAAGTACTTGAAGCAGAAAACAAATTCCTCAAACTTGAAAATACACAAAACAAGACAGCTGAGCAAATAATTGAACGCTCATTGGTACTAAATAAAAAAGGCAATGGCGAAGAAGAATTGTTCACCTTAGAAGGCCATAAAGCTGTTGTCGAAGAGTTAAAGGAGAAGCATGCAGCCGAAATCAAAACAATCTCAACTCAACATCAAGAAGCAATGCAAGCCATTCAACGACTTGAAACTAGAGTACAAGAGCTGGAAGCAGAACAACAGCAATTGATTACTGAAAGGGACAAGTCGTTGTTTGATACGAGCACTGTTCGTAAAGAGAAGTCAGTGATCGAACATCGCATTCAAGAACTTGAAAACAAGGTCGCAGAAGCAGAAGCTGCTACTGCTGCAGCACAAGCAAGTGAACAACTGTTACTGGAAAAGACAAAATCCCTTCAACAACAGCTATCTGCAGCTGCCTCTGCAGCCAACAACTATAACCCTCAGCACTATTTCCAACCAGGTTCTTCTGAAGATAATCAAGACTTCATGGAGCGCCAAATGAAACTCGAGATGGAAATGGAAGAAGCACATGAAAAGATGAGCTCATTACGTGATGCTGCTCGTGCCAAAGACATGTTTTTGACTGCACTTACAGAGCAAGTTGAACAGCACCGTAACGCAGTTGAAGAGAAAGACAGAGAACTTCGACGAGTCAAGGCAGACGCTGAACGCCATATTCGTGAGAAAGAACGCTTACTTGAAGAACTCAAAGAAGTAGAAACCAAGTGGTTGGCGCATCAAGATTGCGCATCGAAAGAAGCATTCGATAAAATCAAAAAAGAATTAGCTACTGTCAAGGAAAGCTATCTTAAGGAATCTGCTCTGGTCAAGGAACTCGAAAAGACAGTCGATGAACTCAAGCTTGCTGGTATGGAAAGTATTGAGTTGTACGAAAGCTCCGTAGAGATGAACCGAGTGGATCGAGAGGCAATCAATGCCAGTCTGGCTGATGAGCGTCGCAAAGTTAACTCTTTAGAACTCGAATGTGAAGACTTGCGTAAGACTGCCTTGGATGCTATTGAAGCTTACGAATCTACTATTGAAGAGATGAAAAAGGAGCGTGCTTTACAGCATGAGGAACAGACCATGAAGCGTGAAGCTATGCAATCTACGATTGATACCCTAAAGCAAGAAATCGACCAGCTCATGAAGAATGTTGAATCCGAAGAAAAACACAACATTGTCAAGGATGTTTGGGAGAATGAGCGCAAACGCTTGACTGAGCAAATCGAAATGCTTGAGCGTGAGAAGGCTAGCCATGAAGCATTCAAGTCTGAAGCTGAAGTTTGGAAAGAACAATCCAAGGAGACAGAAAAGCTATTGAAAGAGAAAGCTAAACTAGAGGAGCAGTTGGGCCGCTTACAAGCAGATTATGATGATCAGTTAGCTACTCGAACAAAGTATCTAGATGAGGTCCGCGCTGCTGTTGAAAGTCAAAAAAAGACAGAAGGCGAGCTCCGAAGATTGACTGAAGCCAAAGACAAGTTGGAGCGAGAATTAGCAGATAAGCCTGTTGTGCGGGAAGTAGAAGTTAATGTTGTATCTTGACAGTTGTAAAAAAAAATGAAACAAAGAAGTGACGAGTCTCTGAGTCTCCTTTTATTGGAAAATGGAGGAAGAGCTCAGTTATTACTGAGCAGCTTTGAAGTTGCAGCCCCATGACTGAGTTACAAAGTACTTTGTTTTATTTCAAGCAAAAGGCATTACTAGTACATATTTTGTTGTCTTTCGATTTGAAAGCTTATTATTATTATTACCATAAAGTTCAAAAAACAGTAAAAAAAAAATTTTTTTCAGGAACTGAAAATGAGGAGTAACTTGTCGTTATTATTTTTAAAAAATGACGAGTTTACCTTAAATAAGCAAGGAGGTTATGAGAAGCATCAACATGAAGGAACTACAATGGCATACCTAAATGAACCAAGCAGTAGTTAATCAATTATCGCTAATATTGATATCAGTATAAGCAGAGCTGTATTAGGTTCTCTTGTATTGATAATTAAACTAGTGACCAATTTCAATACACTACTCGCAAAAATGATACTTCTAATGTGTAAAAATTTAAACTTGATAGAATTATCTCTTCTTCTTCCATCTTAGTATATGCTTTGGCTTAACCAAACGAGACTGTATAACAAGTTCCAAAGCAATTGCTATTGTTTTAGTTTCTCATTATCTTACTCCTATTCACATCAAGACTTCACACACATACTGCTTTTGCAAGTTCCAGTGTTCTTTATCAGCCAACACAAGTAGAAAAATCACTTTTGTATCCATAAAATCAAAGTGTCAAAGCATTGCTCTTAGAATTTAAAGAGCTTTAAAGTTTTCCCCTGTTACTTTGATTGGGGCGGTAAAGATCGCTATGAAAAACAACTGTCTATGGCTTTATAGAGCATAAGTACAGCTAAATACAACAAAGTCATCAAACGCATCTGCTGTCATCAATAAACAGCAATACTGACTAGAAATTGGAGCCTTCCGGCGCAAATAAAGGAATCGAGGCACAGAAAGCCATGCTGATCAAGCAAAAAGAACAAGCAGAACAAAGCCAACAAATTAATACAAATATCAGTACCTGGTCAAATCTTCTAGAGCAGAGAATAATAAGCTAGGAATCACTCAAAAAGAGTAAAATAAAGCTTCTGAAATTGATGGAAGAAGATCAAAAACTTGACACACAAGCAAGCCAAGGCGATTGTACTAAACTCATTTTGAAAGATGGGAGGGCAAAGTTGCACAAATTCTCCAACAAGACCAAAAGAAGGTTGGGTAGCTTGCAATGGAACTGGAAAAAAGTAAGGAGGGTTGTTCTAATACTGAAAAGGAGTCCAAACGTCAAACTGCCTTGCTTGATTGCGATATCTCAGAACCAGAAGGTCTAAGGCCCTATAAGAAATCAGATTGAAGAGGACTTTTTGAGATTGAGCAAGAGTTAAAAATTGTAAGGATGTATAAGTTGCGCGAAAGTTTGCCGTCTTTGTTCAAGAAAAAATAGATAAAAGAGGATATAGACTATTCAAGGCCAAGTTCTTACTGAAAAAGTTATGAAACTTTAGGTCATGACTTTATAAGTTGCAAGTCAGTCTCAATTGTAGAGGAGAGCAAGCTACAAGCATATTTGTAAGTGACTAGTATTACATTAAGATGCAATTGATTAATAAGTCCTTTTCTTTTCTTTTTTGATACCATTCTTCTTGCATATATTTTTTGTTTCCTGACCTCTCTCCTCCTTTTTCTTTAGCAATCACTCACACAACTTGTTCATGCGTGTATCCTTCCTTAGCTGCACATTGTTATTATACATTCATATATCTATCGTAAACATATGATTGACTTTTTTTTTCCTCCAACTTTTTTTTTATAAACACCCTTTCATTTCTTGTATTTCGCTTTTCTGCCTATATATTTTAATATGCGTATATCCTATATGATTTTCACACAAGTAACAATCTAATGTTGTTGATTGACTTGATGGTTACAAGTGCTAAATTAAGTGCACGTTTGATTGGATGAAAATGTCCATTTGCTTGTAACTCAGTTTCTTAAATAAGCTCTTGAGCAGGAGGGAGTACCTGAATTTAGGTTCTTTTTCCTTTTAGTTTTTTTTTACTTTCTTTTTATTTTCTTTTCTTCTGTTTTGTCAATTCTATTTCTATATTCACTGCTTAAATGTGTGACTTAAGTGACCCTCGTATCGTCGAAACATACACCTCTATTACCGAAGGAGGAGAAACCAACTGGTAGATTCCAAAAGTTTAGTAGATGACCTAGAACTTACAAGTTTTTCTTTCTAGGCTTATTCTCGGCTACAATGACACTAGAGACGTCATTTCTTTATACTCACAAGGCACAGGTGGTTTAAGGTAACCTAATAGATATACAAAATAACACTAAAGTAGCTGAGAATTAATATGTATTTTTATAGTGAGTTTCGTGAGCACTTGAGCGATGAAGTGCTATATGGTTTCGTTAGAGTAGAAGACCGCTATATCTTAATTACTTGGGTATCAGAACAAGTGAGGTAAAGCATGAGAGAAAATTGTATTGGATTAGCTTAATTGACAAATCTATTTTAGTGGTGTCCGCAGAGGTAAATATCTTCTCTATCTTTGACGAGAATAGTCATGGTGACTTAAAAATGGATATTTGTTCGTTTAGCAAGAGCACTTGTGCACAGTAGATCTGTTGCTTCACTGTTGAAACTCCATAGTGCCCAAATTACAGCTTCCACACTGAATGATTTAAGTGATACTAACATTCGTACTCGACTTAAATTGGGTGATGGACAATTGACTGGTAGAAAATCTTCTTCTAGCCTTTCACAGAAAAGAGCTTCTCGTAACATACCATCCCCTTCCAGTCCTGCACCACCACCTGTTGAGATACCTCAGCAACCAAAGCCTCAAAAGCAAGATGAAGAATTTGTTGAAGCAAGCGAAACACTCTCACCTGCTCCAGTAACTACAAAGCAGCTTGTTGAAGAGCCTATCCAAGAAGCTGATAACAGTTTAGCATTGCAACAACAACAACAGCAACAACAGCAGGAGCAACAACAGCAGGAGCAACAACAAAGAGAGCAGCAACAAAGAGAACAGCAACAAAGAGAACAGCAACAAAGAGAACAGCAACAAAGAGAACAGCAAAGAGAGCAGCAACAAGAGCAGGAGAGAATTGAAAAGGAGAAAATGCTTGTGAAGCAGAGACAAGAAGAAGAAAGACAGAAGCAGACGGCCTTGTTGAAGAAACAAAAAGAAGAGGAAGAAAAGCGACAAGCCACCCTTGCTGCCGAAAAGGAAGCTAGAAGGGTTGCAGCCGAAAAAGAAGCAGCTTTGAGACGACAAGAAGAAGAGAAGAGATTGAAGGAAAACACAGAAGCAGAACGTTTAGCTGAAGAAAAAAAAGCTTTGCAAAGAAAATTATTAGAGGCTGAAAAGAACAAGGATATTATTCTTTCAGGCTTTGTATCTGTCCAGCCTAGCACAAGTCCTGTAAGTGAAAGTACAACAATGACTTGAATCCCTTCTTATTCATTCTTTGCAGTTTTGGAGACGTAGATATTTTGTGATCAAAGGAAAGAGTATGGCACTCTACAGAGATGAACTGGATTCGAACCCTGTTGCCGTGCTTGATCTTTCTAGTGTTGTTCGATTAAGCAATGTAAATGTGGACATTGAAACATTTGTTCCCAATGCGTTTGTGCTAGAAACAAAGCAAAACGGCTCTTACCAACTATTTGCTGATGACAAGAAGAGTCTATCGACCATCTTGACAGCACTTCAAACAGTCGTCTAATTTTTTAATCCCTAATGCCATTTATTTTTCATTATAATAAACTTATTTAACATACATATTTTTATTAGAACAAAAGTAGATAGAAATATGTACAAGTAAATAGCATCAGACTTCAGTCATTAAATTTCTTTAAGGGTAAAGCCTAATTGATCAGTCGCTCTCTGTCTTCTATGTCACCATCGTTTATCTGCATTCGGTAACTAGTAATAGGATCTAATTCATTCTGTGCTCGGTGGCTCGAAGCAGATTCTTTTGGAGGCAATATCTGTTCAGACAGGGTTGTAGGTGATGAGTGCAATTCTTCGGTAGCTATGTTGGTTGTCATGGTATTGATTGTAGGATCGTTAGCAACATTTCCTTTCCATTTCAGTTCGCGTTGATAGCCTTCTTCTCCAACTGACGTATTGCCTATTGAAATTGTATTTGAATGAAGGCTTTTGTTTGTTGAATTGGATAGTTCTCTATGTCTTGCTAAAAGGGTTTGGCTCTTTCTTGTGGTACTCGTGTATCGACTGATGCCTGTAAATGGTGTAGGGAATAACTCAGCAGCGCCTGGTGTTTGACCATCAATGGCATCCTTCTCGCCTTTGTCTTCAAACATTTTCAACAAACTCTGTCGACGTGATGGAGGTGTTTGTTGTTCGGATTTTTGATCTTCTAACAAAACTTTTTCATTATCAATTTTTTCTTGTACTATAGGTGTCTCAGACTTGGGTTGACTATTTGAGTTGTGCAAAATAGCTACGCCAGAGCAAATGCTAAGGAACCCCATGACACAGGTGACGATATCAATGGGTGAAGCTTCAAAACCTTGATACAGTACAATGGAGCTGACAATAGTCATGGTGGTGAAGATTACATAGTATGTAGGTGTGACAAGTGCTGTGTTAAATAAGTTGAGTGCCTTGTTTAAATAAACTATTTGGGTTAACAGTGTAACAACAACGATCGCCAAAACGATATAAATAAACCAGTTGGTGAACTGATTGTCTTGTGATATTGAATGAACTATGGCTGCACCTAAGCCTTGGGTGAAAACAACCGAGATGGAACCAATCATAGAGCATACGATGATATAGACTAGCATGTTCTTTTTGCCCCATCTTGGGCCACAAAAGAAAATTAAGACAAGTGCTATACTGATGGCTATACCAGCGTATATCAAGAAGCCTTGATAAACAAAAATGAAATCGTCAATATAAATCAAAACAAAGAAAAAAGCTCAAGAAATATGTACCTATTGAAAGTACTAAATGCTTGAATGCCTCAATAGATGTATCCGCTGAACTTTGTTCAGGTGCATGCAGTACAATTATGATGGCACCTAAAATGCATTGAAAGCATCCTATTTTGCCTTGGAAACTTAGTCGCTCTTTTAAGAATATGGATGAGAGCACTGCACTAATGAGTAACTTAAATGGTAAATCATAACAAGATAGCGGAAAGGGAAAAGAATATTACCTAATGACGACACTGAGCGCACCGAGTGGTGTCACTAGAATTGCTTGTGTAAAGGCATATGCAATAAAGTTACATAGTTCTCCTACAATCACTATAGCAAAAGGTAAGAAACAAAAACTTTACTTTGTTTTCAACAACTTACTCATTATCATCCCTGTCCACCACATGGCATTCTTCAGGTAAGTATATCCCTCACCAGCAACACCACCTAATTAAATTGTTTAATTTACAAGCACATATTATCTCATCTGATCTGTATTTACCAGACTTCTCAATTGACTGTAAGAGACCTTTTTTCTTGAATACAAAACTACTTCCTATAAATATGCCTATATTCTTTTACTTTAACTAAGTGCACATACTAACTTTGTTTTTAATTAGAAGACATACCACTCGCGATAGCTAATGAAACGCCAATACCCTTATAGAGGCCTGCCTGACTTCCTGAGGTATCTGTCGCAAATGGATTATTTGTGCCATTGATGGAACTCATGTTAAAAGAAGAGAACAAGGAAAGATTTAAAAAAAATGAAAAAGAAAAAAAAAAGAGAATAAGAGGGAAAAAAAAAGAGAGGGTGCAAAATAGATTGACAATGCCCGCTTTAATAATCTAAAAAAAGATCAGCCGCAAAATATTGGCGCATGTTCCGAAAGCATTAATGCCTTTTATATGCCACCATTCCATTTCTAGAAATAGCAGCCTATGAGTTTGCTCACCATTTGAATGTTGTTTGCGTGGCTAATTATTTTGCGCTTAGCAATATTTGCCTGAAATTCGATATTTCTTCTTTTTCAAACTTTACATTTTTTGGCTCTATTAGCAATTCGCTGTAAAGCCTTTGATCATTAAATCGAGTCTTGCAAACAACAAAGACTTGATCTATTTTGCATTTCATGAAACAATATGTATTAATATATGCTTATACATATGGAATACCTTATTAAATAAGCTAATCTATTAAAGTCAGTATCCAGCCACGTCCAGAAAAAAAGCAACTTTGAATCACCGATGTGTATCGAATTAACTATTGTTCGAGAGTCTGCTGCAATAAGATAGCATAAATAGAGACAGGGATTTTAATCAGTTTCAAGTCAAGTAACGCTAGCATAAGACCCAAGCGCAAACCAAATTGGCATATATGCTGCACTGAGAAGGCTACAAGAAAGAAATAAGCCAGATTCATCACTTGCTATATCAAGAAAAGTTTATCGAAATTATTGTAAGATTGATGAACTGAAAACAAAACACTATGAAGTCGGGTCTTGCCTCGAGTTGGAGGAGTGTATTCCAAAGTGGAAACTGTAACCAAAAATCCAATACATTTCGATTAATGGGTAACATATTGATTAATTGCTTGGGAGAACTAGAGCCTTTACTATGACATATTTTATTAATTAACTTGAGTAAGAGCTTCATTTAGTAGCTTGAATTAGGTCAAAAAATAATCTCAAAATATTTATAAGAAATATATTATGAAGATTCAGAAGTATAGAATTTCTCGTATACTAAGCTTTGCATCAAGTATACAAGCAAAGCTTTATTACATCATGAAACATCTTAATACTTAAGCGCTCAATTGCAGCAATGCATATACATGTAGAAGCTAGTTTCTTTCTGGCTCATTACTTTTCATTTTCACTGTGTGAGGAT
Source organism: Blakeslea trispora (assembly GCA_025331445.1). NCBI lineage: Eukaryota > Fungi > Mucoromycota > Mucoromycetes > Mucorales > Choanephoraceae > Blakeslea > Blakeslea trispora. The sequence goes on along the minus strand of JAIWNE010000008.1, from coordinate 93,842 downwards.
ATTGTGTATCTTTCCAACAAACATATAAAGCAATCCTGTGGGTGGCATTCGCCTTAAATTTACGCTATACTAGCTCTCAATCCGCTTCACCATGAAATAATAGATCTTTACCAATTTGGAGATCATAAGGAACAGACAAGGAATTGTAGTAAATAACTTTATTGCCGTATCTACAACAAGATCTGAAAGTAAATGTATACTTTGTATTTGTTACAACATTCTAATTAATAAGCTGCTATCCTGGCAAGATAAAATCAAATAGCTATGTAATAGGTTTGACACTTGCTAATAGCTTCTTTTTTAACAAGCTTGAGCTATTTGTTTGCTGGGATGTTATGAAGGCAGAGCACACAACACACTCTAGGTTCAAGAAAACAGACTATCCACTTTGCAGAGAATTCCTAGCAATCGTATATCGACCTAGAAAAAGGTGAAAGCTGCTTATTTCCTTCCAAAATAGTTGTCTGAGATACTTCTGATCAAGCTGAAGTAATTACTTTATCTAATTAAGCTTCGTTTGATAACAATACAATACTGGCATAATTATCTTTATTAATTTCCAGTCGCCTGACTGGATTGAACTTCTTACTGTCTCAGTCCATAGTCTAGACTGGTAAAGCCATCTATGCTTACTTAACATGAAATGTCTGTTAATCATATTGCAAGATTTAATATCTGCGTCTCAAATTAGCAATTTTTCTTTGTATTAATTAACGCTTATTTCATCAGCGCTTGGTCCATCAGCCTACGTTCAAGGCATTGAATAAACGATTCTATTCTTCTATACAAAAAAAAAGAAGGGAAGCTGCCAATCGAAACTTTTTCTTTTCAAGGGCGAAATGAACTCTTAAATGTTCCAATATTTGATTGATTTTACAATAGACAATTGTCCTGACTAGTTCTATTAATTGATAAACAGCTATTAGCAATTTTAGTCCATATAGACTGTTAGTTTTTGTGCAAACAACTAAAATTGGATGATTTTAAAGTCGAATTTAGACAAGCAAAAAAAAAAAAAAAAAAGCCAAACATAAATGGCGAGACCAGTGCCGAAAAGAAAGACAATAAAAAAGAGAAACAGTACAATGGAAGAGCGATATAGTGATATGTGAAGCTATCTACAATACAATCTTTGAATCACCTGAAAGGGTTAACGTATTGAAAACTGTACATTGCCTCTTCTTTTCCATCATCAAAACTACACAGTTCATTTGGCTTTGATGTCCACCAGAAAAACCATTGCAGGCTGTATTTATTCTGATACTTGTTGCCTCCGTTTGAATCCCATACATAGTAGAAAGAGACTCTCCGAGACATGCCTTTTTTTATTTAGAAGTCTTTCTTTATATGCAGTCTAAAAATTATTTGTACCAACAGGAGAAATTTTGAGTTGTGTCTTACTGTATCTTCTATCATTGCTACAATATCGTTCGTGTTGTCTAAATCGATCTAATATTTCCAACATTCTGAGCAACAGTTCTGTTCACCACATATTGTAGCTCCTTCTATAGACAGATTTTTGTTTGCTCACATTTTCTTTCATTTGGATTATTGAAGAAATCCAACCGGATGCTGTCTATGAAACCAAATGTTTGGTTTTTAGCCAAGTAAACTTTGGTCAATGTTTGCATCTTCAAACATCTAACAGAATAGGGGCAGAATGCATCAAACCCATCGATATTGAGGTAAGGTTGCAATACCACCTCTAATGGTACAAGCTTGACCTTGATTCTCCAGCAAAACAAACAAGTCGACTCAGTACCAAGATTATCAGAATGTTATTGTGGCTTTGATTTGATGTAAGACTGATGTTGTATTACCGTTCTTTTGTTATCAACGAATTAAGCCTTATATGGTGCAAGGTGTTCCTCTAGATGATAAGTATGTTTGTAACATGAAAAGGACACTACCGCAAAAGCTTAAATCTATTTGTTGAAATAACATAGAAGGGCCTTGTCATTACTCGTTGATATCTTATCCCTCTCTCGAATACAATTGGGCGCTAGTTTGCTGTAGATGTAGGGGATAGAACAAGCATTAGATCCCGAACTACTTCTATCTCCAGAAAATGTGTAGATTTTGTTGACAATAGCAGAGAGAGAGAGAAAGTGAAGTAAAAACTCATCAAAATAAGAATTGCTCATTTCTTTTAGTATTTAAAGAGTTTTTTCTGGTATTGCTTGTTGCTGGCCCTTACTGTAAAGTTACTTTCACAAAACGCTATTGAGTCATTAAACGTAATAAAATTTGGCATCAATTCAGAGAATGAGAAATAATTTAAGCTCTACATCTACTCTGGAAGATCAGTAGCACCTAAAGTAACCATTCTACTTTTGCATGTGTTTGTATCAAGGTGAAAAACTAGAAAGGGACTGAGTTGACTCTACAACCCATTTTGCAAAAACCAGCAATGTTTAATCGAAAATACAGAAGCAATCTTTTTGAAAACAGGTGAAAGAAGAAGTCTCGAGAAAGATTAGATTCTTTCTCAAATACGAGTATGCTTTAGTTCTCTTCTGATGCGCAAATTAAATCTGTAGAATAGTCACACTGTCTTAGAAGCGTCCTTATTTTTTTTCTCTTTCTTTTATTTGATTGACACTTACTATTTCAGAGTTCTTACACCCCTCAAAACTATGGAAGATTACCCAGAATACATTATTAAGCAAAGAACAACAGAGGTAAAAAAGTAAATTAGTTCAGTTATGAGTGCTCTATATTCAAAGAAACTGACAAAGTAGCAAGGAGAAGTACTGTATCATGTAAAATGGATTGGCTGCGATATAGATGACAACACCTGGGAAAGTGAGGAGAAAATGGTTGCGTAAGTACAGTGATTTATTGTCTTTGGCTGATATTAATGCAATCAACAGAGAATGGCCTTCTTCTGTGATCGAATTCAAAAAAAGAATCGCATCACAACAGACTTTGACAACAGAAAAAATGCAATTAGATAATACACCTACAGAAGATGAAGTCTTTAGATACACAAATTCTGTCAAGGATTGGGAATCACATGTAGCTTCGATCAGTTATATAGAGCGGTCAAAAGTGCCAGGATTCATTGTTTATGTTGACTGGAAGAATGGGTACAAGTCTGTCCACCATTCAACCGAGGTCTATGCAAAGTGCCCACAAAAGGTAACTCGAACAAAAAAACAAGGGATTGAAATACATACAACGTGTTTTAACTTGATCGTGTCTTTAAGATGATAGAGTTTTTCGAGAAACATATTCAATTTATTCAAATTACCGCTGATGATTAAAACGAAAATTATATTTTTTTTATATGAAGCTATTTCGACAAGCAAATTGATAGTGAGAGCTAGTTTGAATAGACAATGTAGGAAGAATTAAGCTGAGAAGATGCAAGAAAAGCATCTCGTACAGCAGTAAAGACCTGAACAAATATCACTATGTAATTCTCTACTTCTCCTCCTAGAATGACAAGAATTGTTTGTATTGGTTAATGGTAGTTACTCAAGGGAATATAGACTTTGCATCTATTTACACGCTTATTTTACCTGGAAAACGCAAAAAAAGAGAGAAAGTAGTACAAATCATGCGATGAAAAAATGGCTTCAGACCATGTGGTTGCTCAAAAAAAGGAAAGAAAGACAAGAGTTATTAGAACAGCGTAACAGCAATATCATTTATTTTGTGAGTATCTTATGCCTTATACATGAGAAAAGGGCATTTTGTGCAAAACGCACATTTGTTTGTTACAAAGAGATTATGTTGTGTTCCTTCAAGTAATATGCCAGCTTTACCTCAAATCAGGAATATCGGCCGCTTTCTTGACTATCCACAATATATTTTGGTCAAAATAGTTGAGACAAGAAGAAACTCATAAATAGGCTCACCCTTTTTAATTGCATTGTTTATAAACGGATTGTTAGTTTCATCAACTTTTATATCAAACATCTTCATCGTACATACATTGTCTTTTCAACAAACTATATGAGTGCGTATTAGGTAGCTTGTTTTTTATCTTAAATGGCGCATAAAGAAACAGAAAACAATAATCTATTTCAATGAAGTGATGCTCAATCTTCAAATACAAACCAAATCCCTGAACAAGTAAATTTGTTAGCGTAATTTACAACACGAATTTTAGTCTTGTCTGCTAAGCAAGTGTGTTTTTACTTCATGAAATCCTGATTTTTAAAGGTAACACCATTTATAGAAAAGAAGCCCGCCAAGTTTGACCCCTTTTTACGATCGTCAATTTTCTTTCTAACATTGCATGTATCATTCACATTCCTGTTTATGTAGCTACAATAAGCTGTATAAAGCATTTAAATAGCTTAATAGAATCATTTGTTATGTAGTTTGGCTACTTTGTGATTAACCTCTAATGCTGTTCCTAAGTTTGAATTATTTTTATTTTTGGAGATAAACCAAAGCGTGTTTTTTTAAATAAAGTGTAAAGAGATGGTTTCTGTTTTTGAGTATGATAAATATGTAGTGTAGAGTAATAAGAGGAAAAAAAGAAAGTAATATAGTAAGATGATTTGTTTTTTAGACTTCCATATTAAGAGAGGTGAATGCTTTTTTCTTCTGTTTTTTATATACTTGGTAAATTAACAAGGGATGGAAAAGGATAATTGCTGGTAGTCGATGGTGAAGAAGTTGAGGTATTATTAGCGGTATTACCTGAGGTCATATTGCTAGGTGTCTTGTGATCGTTGGCATTATCGTGCGTTATTACAGCTTCATCGTCTTCCATAAAGAATTGGACATCGTCATCTTGTGGCTGAACTAAATCATCCTTTAATTGCTGCTGCTGCTGTTGTTGTTGCTTCTGAGTTAACAGATAGCTATGTTGACTACCATCACTACTACATGCACTACCACTATTATTTCCCAGAGTATTGCTTTTATTGCTGCTTGGGATATTAATAGCAGCCGTGCTTTCGATCAAATTGTCTTCGTAGTCAGCTGGTAGTGTCATTAGCATGTCACTGCTGTTTTGCGTTGACTTGGTTAAGAAAGGAACTCTCCATGTTTGATTTTGCTTTGAGACCATATCAGAGGGTGGGTACTGACTAGGATCTCTTGAAGTTCGGTTTGGTAAGTGATTGTAGTTTTTGCTCGTCGGGCTATAGCTTAGCGAGTATTGTTGCTCTTGTTGTCTCACTTTTCTCAATTGTAGTTCGGTAGGCGTAAACAAGTCATTCAATGACGAAGGTAGCATAGCATCATTAAGATCGTAGCCCTGCTCCTGTTGTTGTTGCTGTGGTGGATATTGTTGATGACTAAAGAAGCTACTAGTATGGTTATCATCAAATCCAGCCCCATATGATCCTATTCCTGGTGTTGTTTTTGGTGTGGCAGGATTGTTTACAAAAGAAGGTTGGCGGCGATAATCAGTGGCAGTGTTATTGAAGAACCCACTACTGTTACTTTTAACTGAAGAATACAAGCGGTAGTTTGCAAATGGTGAAGTTCCTAAAAGATAATCAGAGGATTCGCGCGGCGATGAGTGTAGGCCAATGAAATCGTCTGGACTCATATTTGTTCGTGGACTCATATTAGTTCGTGGACTTTGAGGGCTGTGCCATACATTTTGTTGCTGTTGCTGTTGCTGTTCGCCCAATTGCTGGTAGTGATGATGAAACAATGAAACGGCAGGAGCAGATGAGCCGAAAGGGTCACTACTGAAAGATCGATGGTCGAGATGACTTGAGTTGTGAATACTGGAGGAAAGTGGGATGGTGACTTGGTCAGTTGTTTTTCTTCTACCAGTAAAGGCTAATAGGCTTGGCTGAGGTGGTGTACTAGCCATCATTAGACGATTTGAACCATTCCCGTTCATCTTGTTTCCGTTCACAGAAACTGCATTGGAGGTACCGAAAGGAGACATGGTATGCAACAAAGCACATTTTGTGCCAAATTTGCAATTACCTTTTACGAAATATTTACAGACAGCGGATTCTGAAGAAAGATCTGAGCTGTGGGAAAAAGTACAGTTGGCTCCTGCGGTACATGTGCCTTGTTTGTAAAATTTGCAAGGAACATGCGATAGGTTGGAAGCTAAAAATGAAACAGTCAGTAACAAGGTACAATGACTACTCTATTCAAAGTTACGTTTTAGATTGTTGTTGTTGTTTGTGGTACCGTTGTTTGCTGCCACCGTTGTCATTTTTTGTGAATAGATTGCTTCGGTTGAAGAAGGCTGGGTGCGCGAACGCTTATATTGGAATGGTTGAAGCTGGGAAGGTGAGCTTTTTGATAATAGATTCAAGGAAAGATCAGGGGAGAAGAGTAGATTGGGGTCTGTCATAGTCTTTTGGGAAATGTATTTACACGTATTCTACAGTCAAGCTAATGGACTCAAACACACATACACAAGTCAATAAATACAAATAGCGGATACAAGGGCAAGCACAGATAACTATCTAGACAACAAATATGAGAAAGGAGAAAAAGAGAGAGAGCGAGCGAGCGAGAGAAAAGAGAAAATAAGAAAGAGAGAGAGGAGAGAAATAGAGAAAAAGAAGGGGAAGCACAAGAAATAAGGGAAAATCAAATGTATCTAGTATTTTTCGGAAAAAAATCGTGCGGACTTGGAAAATAGACTTGAGCAATAAAGAGAAAATATTGTGCTTAAACTTTCTTCTAGAGCACTTTTTAAAATTAGAGGCAAAACACACACACACACACACACACACAAAAATCACAAGAGAAAAAGTAAAGCGAGATAAAATAAGCTCAATTAGAAATTTTAAAGACCCAAGAAGATAGACCTCCTTTTTTCTTTATAAAAGTATGCGAGCTGATGATAGTTTCATAACAATTCGATAACAATCCTATATCTTGACTGAGTGCATTTGGGTAAAACTAGTCAAATGCTTTCGGATAGATGCTACAAACTCTTGTGTATAAATGGTAGTATATCAGTAGTACAACTGTTCCGACCTAATTATCCTGATATTCAAGTAGATGAGACGATTTGATCCTTAACTAAGTTGAGCATGGTGTCAAGCTGATATTGAATAGCTGACAATACACGACTGAAACATCAATAAACTGAGATTAATACATATCAGCAGTGGTTCTTTGTTGATATCCTTACTAAATTTCAGTGCGCCTTGCATAATAGACTGTGTCTTACTCATAGGTATAGTGTATACTATGGCACTGTCAAGAGGGATCCAAACTGTTCATAGCAAGACTTAATCTTTAGCTAAAAAAGAGCCAATACAAGTGTTTCTGGCTTTATAAATCTCATAGTCTTATTTGAAATTATGTAGGTTGTGTGCTGATTAATCTATCATTTACACAAAGAGAAGATACAGAGACAGGAAGGAACATCATATGTCTATTTCTTAAATGCTGTATTGACTGAAGACTTCAATCAATTGGGTGCTTCATATGTTTCAACGGCTTGACAAAGTTCTGATTCCGCTTGACACCTGCGTCTCTTCACTTCAATAACAAATAGGCTCCAGCCTCAAAATCACAGATTTGTTTCTATTTTTAATTCTTGATGCTTATGTTGTTAGATGGACTTGAATATAAGCTGTATCTTCTAAAGCTAAAAGAAACAAACCTTTGTTAGCTAACATAGAACCCAAGTGGCGATAAATAAATCTTTGGTCAAAGAAGTCTTTTTACTGTCTAAGATTGGTATATAAAAAAATGATTTTTTGCATAAATCTAAGTTTACGTTAGCCATCTCTCATAAAACAGCTTTTATCCTTTTTAGACAACGGAACTGGCCACTTTGTTTTTTGATTGTTTCGATTGACATATAATCATACACACATAGATTTTGGTTGCTGTTTCTTCTTTTGTTTATGATGAAAAATTACAATTGCTTTTGTTGAAGCCAAGATAAAGAAAAACTAAAGCATTGAGGTTGGCTGAAATATGAGAGTGCGGCACTATTCTTTGTTATTATTATCATCAAATCAATGCCCGTACCAAGAAAAGTCTTTCATTTTATAGTCTAGCCTTTTTAACAGCATTGTGCTCACAAACAGTACTGGTAAATGGTATCTCGAATTTAATGACATTTACTGTCTACAGTTAGAGCATAGTTCGAGAGATAAGCAGTTGTCATCTTAAAGAGAAAGAAAAGCACTTGCTACAATCAAAGTCTGTGAATGTCATTACGATAAAAGGAAAAGAGTTTATTTGAATCAAAAGAAAAAGAAAATAATGATGGGGATGTAGATGTACGTATGATCATATAAGCATACAGTTTTAATATGAAAGTGCACTTGTAAAGTGTATGTGTGTAATGTAGATTTAGTAATGAAATGTCTATTCGAACTTGATGCTATGGCTTTCGAAAGAGATTTGGCCACCTCTATAAGAGCCTCTCTTCTTCTTGTTCTTTTCAGCACGGAATTTATCGCCACGAACCTTGATTAAATCTTGGGAAGCTTTGAAACCATAGGAGTTGATGTCTGAACCACCTTTGGCTTCATATGTATTGTCCTTCAAACGTTCATCATAGAATTCTACTTCTTCAGGCTTAACACGTTGAAAGGGAGTTCCAGGAGTCTTTGCACGCTTAACCTTGGGTCCGCTAAAAGATAGATAGGAATAAAAGTAAGGGTTTATGTTAGATACAAAGTGACTAGAATTTTCTCTTTCTTATTTTTATTCTGAATTAAACATGGGTTGGTTGTGTACAGTAAGAGAAGAGATGTATGAATGGAGAGCAAATGAATTATATCAAACTCTTATAGAAGCGAAATGAAAGGAATGTATATAATACAGTATAAATATACAATGAATGTGTAGGCTGATTACCTGTTGGACTTCTTAGGAGCAGGTTCTTCGAGAGCTTCTTCGGCTTTACGCTTGGATCCAGTGTTAGTGTCTTCCATTTCAACATCAGAATCGTTGTCAGATTCACTGCTGCTGCTAGAACTGCTAGAACTGCTGGACTCAGAGTCGCTGCTGCTGGATTCGGATTCACTGCTGCTGGATTCAGACTCGCTGCTGCTAGATTCGGATTCACTGCTAGAACTGCTAGAGGATGATTCTTCCTTCTTTTCTTCGGCCTTTTCTTCTTCCTCCTCTTCTTCTTCATCAGAGGATGATTCAGAATCAGCATCAGAGCTGGAGTCAGAGTCAGATGATGAATCGCTGCTTGATGAGCTAGAGCTGGAATCTTCCTTCTTTTCTTCAACCTTTTCTTCAACCTTCTCTTCAGCCTTTTCTTCTTCTTCATCAGAAGAATCACTGGATTCAGATTCGCTGCTGCTGGAGGATGAGGAACTGCTGCTGCTGCTAGATGAAGAAGACTCTTCCTTCTTTTCTTCAACCTTCTCTTCAGCCTTTTCTTCTTCATCGGAAGAGTCGCTGGATTCAGATTCACTGCTGCTGCTGCTGCTGCTGGAAGAGGAAGATTCTTCCTTCTTTTCTTCAATTTTTTCTTCAGCCTTCTCTTCATCATCAGAGGAATCACTGGATTCGGATTCGCTGCTGCTAGAAGAAGAAGAGCTGCTGCTGCTGCTGCTGCTGCTGCTGGAGGAAGAAGACTCTTCCTTCTTTTCTTCAACCTTCTCTTCAGCCTTTTCTTCTTCTTCATCATCAGAAGAATCACTGGATTCGGATTCGCTGCTGCTAGAAGAAGAAGAGCTGCTGCTGCTGCTGGAGGAGGAGGATGCCTCCTTCTTTTCTTCTTCAGAAGATTCACTGGCAGAACTTTCTTTTTTGTTGTCAACTTCCATCTTGTCTTCATCTTCGCTGTCACTGCTTTCGCTTTCAGAAGAAGAGGAGCTGCTGCTGTCAGAAGAAGAGCTAGCTTCCTTCATTTCGGTATCCTTTTCTTCATCAGAAGAATCGCTAGAGGAGGAAGAGCTACTATCGGAAGAGCTGCTGTCAGAAGAATCCTTGTTTCTAAAGACAAATCAACCACTTAGATATGCGTTCATCATTTCTTATTTAGTAACTTACTCAGCGTTGAACTTCTCGATGATAGTAACCAAGCTCTTCTTGACCTTTTGTTCTTCAACCTGAACATAGTTACGTCAAAATAAAGTTTAGAAGAATTAGAACTTTCGAGAAAGACAAATCTACTTACAGAAGGGTTTTTCTTTTTCAAGGCGTTGGCGGCTTCGGTGTTACCGCTTTCCAACAAGTACTTGTAGACAAGTGAGTCGACGTTAGACATGGCTTATGGTGCAAAGACTAAAAGTGAAGTAAAAAAAAAAAAGAATTCGAAAAAAATTCTTGACCATCTTTAAAAAAGAATAAAACAAGTCTCAGAACGAACTCAGGTGGCTTGTGATCGACTGCTTTTGCAGACTTATATGGTTGTGTACCAGATCAATTAAAAAAAGTGTAATCTTGACCTATCAGATTCTCTTAAAAAAGAGCTTACTATTGAATCTGCCAAAAACAATGCAGACAATGCTCTTTCTCTCTTTGTCATCTTTGTTGCTTCAAGAAAGCAACTTTAGATAGTTTTGCCTGTTTTTTTTCTTTCTACACTTTAACGAACCTTTGATACAATCAAGGGCATCAACTACTTAACTTCCACCTATAACCATTTTATCAGACTATAGAATAGCACTTTATGCATAAATTAGATCATTTGCTTTCACTACTAGGAAATTTATGAGCTATAGAAAAAAAAAGACACTGCTTATATGGTTTTAAGAAATTTACGTTTTTCTTTTCGGTATACAGCAATACTCTTTCACATTCAATTATCTGTAGCTTTTCTTCATAATTGCACTTCATTCTTTAGGCACTTTCACACCATGACCTTCATTCTGATTCAGAAAATAGTCTTGTATGCTCGCAATAGAATATAATCTCTTTTCGTGCTTGATATAAAGACTGTTTATGCACAACAGTGGACAGGTAATTTAGCTTGCTATTTATTAAACAGACACAGCAAAATATTAGTTTAAACGTGCCAAAGCTACTTGGTTGCCTTCAGTAGAGGACTTTTAATTTGTTTGCCTCAATGTCTACTTGCCAAGTTTTGAGCCATAATTTTATTCTCTTTTTTTTTCTGCAAATAAAACCAAAATGATTTCCTGCAGAATACTACGCCAATCTCTAGCAACAGTGTCAAGAGCTCATCCTGTTATCCATCGAGCTGTCATTACTCGCTCTACTCTGCCATTCACTAAGCCTGTTTCACGAGTCTTTTCTCTGCAAACTTTTCGATCCTTCTCGGGAGCAATTCCTCGCTTAAGCAGTGGCACTGGTAAATTTAAATAATTTTCTTTTGTAGCCCCCTTTTAAGGTAACGACTTGTCAAACGTAGTGGATCCTGATCTTGCTCATTTACTCGAAGAAGAGCTTCAGTTCGAAAAGCCCGAAGAGGACGAAGTGCCAGCTTTTATCAAGGAGTTTTTGGAACATAACTCTTTTCACGTAAGCTATCATCAATTAATTCAAACTGCCTCTCAGATCCAACTAAAATACCAAGCGTAGATTGACGATCGTCTCGGCCACGATAAGGTCACTTTGACTCGTCTTTATGGCAATGAAAAGTAAAGAATAAAAGAAAAAAAAAGATGAGCAAAGAAAACTAATCGCTGCTTCTTTTTGTTAGAATTCATGTTGTGTTCTCCATCTCTGATATTAACAACATTGTAGAAGAAACTCAACAAGACGATACGCCATCAGAGGAAGCTAAGATAGAAGAAGGAGAGTTTGTGGAAAAATCAGAAAAAAAGGATGAGCAAGAAGATGAAGCAACATCGTTCCCTGTACGAGCCACTGTGGCAATTGAAAAGAAAGACAAAGGATGTCTTGTCTTCAACACAGTAGCACACGACGGTTATTTGGAAATCAATGCTGTTCGCCACTTCAAGGAGGGACAAGCTAAGCTAGAAGATATGTCTGCAGATAGCATTGGAGAACAAAGACAAGATCTGTATATGGGTCCTGTCTATGAAGAATTGGAAGAAGAGCTCCAAACTACCTTTTCACGCTATTTAGAAGAAAGAGGCATTGACACTGCTTTGGCAACATTTTTGCCAGACTATATTGATTATAAAGAACAACAGGAATATGTACATTGGTTAAGGAACGTTAACGACTTTGTCTCTGCTTAAATAAACGGCTTGTGATTTCATCTGACTCGGATGAAATATCGCTCAAATTGATGTCTTCTTCTTCTTCTTCATCTTCGTCGTCGTCTAACTGATTCTCATATAAATCGTTATCACTATCACTACTACTACTACTACTACTACTACTACTACTATTGTAGTTGCTGTTACTATCGCTTGTCTTGATTTCCTTCTTTGAGCCTATTCTATCAACCAAACGAACCAGCGGTTGATCTAACTCGGGCAATATCAACGTAAACCGAATACGATTCTCTCTCTAACGGTTACAGATTAATTTCTTTCTTTCTTTCTGAAAGAAAACAAAAGTCTTACGCCGTTCTGACCTCTGCTTCGTTACCAATAGGAAAGCTAAGGACATCGCCATTTTTCAACTGAAATTCTTGTTGAAAAGGTAGTGCAGCATCATTCAGCAACATGATCTTGTCAGACACTTTCTTGACAAAACAACGATGGTCAGCGAGATAGGTAATCTCGACTATTTACTGGGTCAAATTCAATAGAAATATGCTCTTTCTATTTGCAAGTACCTTGTTTGCGACTTATGTAGGGAGAATGAATGCCATGATTTCCTCTTCCTAAAGTTATTGTGCTGCCTTCAACAAGAGGGAAAGTTTCCTGAGTTGTCAGATTCTGAATCGACATGAGACAGTGTAGTAGAGAGAAAGAGAAATAGAAATAAAAAAGCGGGAGATAAACCGTGCTTTAAACAATAGAATAAATTTGTCTATGCTTACGGCTGGGCGAAAGAAGTATCCCTCTGTATTGCTTGACCATCTGTGTCTTTCTAAGGATTAAGATAGAACAGGGATGCTCGGTCCTATAATCCAGCACTTGACGTTACAGAAGAGATGGGTGTTCGCTCTGTTTAGCCTGTCCAATCGAATTACCCAGCACCCACAATTTCTGACAGCCCACTTTGGATTCATGTCTCCCGACACGACTGCTCTGTCCACTACCTTTCTCCTCTAGAACTCCAACTTTTTATATAACAATAAATTGTCACTATCTACTCTTTCTCTGCTCATGATGTTTATAGCGTGACTCAAAATCTTCAATTGCTACTTTCCTTTAATGTATTTTACCTGTTTCAGTATCTACAAGGTACTCACTCTTCAAACCTTTCCGGACCGTTCTGAATGGGTGATAGTAATTGTCATAAGGTGAAGTTTGTTAAGAGAGAGAAATTTATGTAATAAAGCTATTTTCTTTATTGAATAATATGTTGAATTGCTTAAAATGAGGAATGTTGTAGTGAAAGGGGGATATGCAAAAAAAAAAGAAGAAAAAGGTGGTGTATAATTATTATTTTTGTATAAAAGAAAATGAGGATGGATATGTTTAGGCTTCAGTCTGTTCGGCCTCGGCTCTCTTCTTGAGCACAAGGTCGTTACCTGTCATGCGCTTATAAATGCTCTTGACATCATCACAGACAGTTTCAAAGTGAGAAGTAGCATCATAAGACTTTGACACAAAGACTTGGTCAGCCTTACCATCAGCCAATGGTTCTTCAATATCAGAAACAGAGATAAACTTATCATGGATAGGACCCAAGACATCTAAACCAGCCTTGATCTCACTTTCGGGGTCTTCAGTTTCAACGATAGTAGAGACAATAGCCAAATACATGTCTTTAGGGCAAACAGCATGGTTGCTGGAGACACTGGCAACATAGACATCATGGTTGCGACCCAATTCGTTTTGAGGAATAACAATCTGAACAGAGTCAGACTCGCTGGTGTTGGGAATAGGATGCTTCAAGAAACAGATAGCACGAACAACCTTGCCAGTAGCCTTTACCTTTTCCTTGGCATAAGAAGGATCACAGATGATTTGCTTAGCCTTGGCAGTTTCGTTTCCAGAGCGGATACCGACAGCAACACCATTTTCATAGAGGATCTCATCAGCAGCTCTGTCAAGCATATAAGTACCACCATAGATAGCACTCAATCTAAAGGACACTTTGAGTTAATACCAAAATAACAGTAACAGTAATCACAAAAAACTCACCTAGCAAATGATTGAGGAAGTTCACCTAAACCGTGGAGAGGGTAAATGTAAGGACTCTTACCATAGCGAGCCATAGAGGCAACGTAAAGAATGATCTTTTCGGTTGTCTCACGAGCAGGGTGGTTGATGTATTCATCGTCCAAATGAAGAGCCATAGCATGACCTAAAAAGAATAAGCGATTGTTTTAGTACTTGAGCCAAACCAAATATTACTTTGTGTTACTTAATATTTACCAATAAATTGTTGAGTGGCACTTTCGAGACCAAACTTAGCATAGACATCAGCCATTGTGTTCTTATCCAAATCCAAACCTATACATAAAAAAGCAAACTAAGCACAAAAAGCAATTTTTTAGCGTATCACTGTCTTACCTTGATGAGTAGCTTCATCACTATCCTTGTAGTTTTGAATGAATTCGAGGAACTTTTGCAATCTACGCTTTTCAGCAAGACCCAACAAGGAGGTAGAGATAGCTTCGGTTTCACTAGCAGGAACCTTGGAGATCTTACCATCCTTGTAAACAAAGGAGCCAGCAATTTGCTTGAATTCAAGATAACGAGTGACATCAGTGTGGGTCAAGAAGCGAACGATTTCACCGTTAGCCATCATGAACTTGGGAATCAAATCGATGTTATAGTCACGGTCGCGACCCAATTCAGCAGGAACCTCAGCGTCAGGTCTGTATTTACGATAGAGCTAGAAAGGGAGAGAGGCTCCGTTAGCTCAAGTTGATCTCGTTACTGTTTTAATCAATCTTACCTGAGTCAAGTTCAAAGAGGCAGATTCACCACCATAATAGTCATTTCTGTCCATATGGAGGACCTTCTTTCCTTCGACAGAGAAAATACCTGAAAGGATACATTCGGTCAAACCAGTACCGAGAACAATGATATCGTAGTTGTCATCCTATTGTTTACATGTAAGCCGTCTTTGCATCTCTCATCTATTTACTCTAGAGCTTACCATTTTGTGTCGTGAAAAAAAAAGAGTTGATTAAAGTGAGAGTTTAAAAGATCAAGAGAGAAGCAGAAGAGAACGAAAGGCACTTTACTTTATATACGTTTTCAAATCGAATGCAACGTTCCCAAACTAGGGATAAGAAGGGGTTGATTAAGCCAATGATGAACGTGCCCTCGTTTCTTCATGCAATTATAAGAGGAGTTTTTATTTTCATAAAACGTGTCTGATAAAAACCTTAGACACGAGAATTTGTACGCTTTTGGTGTTTGAACTCAAAGTTGCACAGTCTGCTAAATTTAGTTTAACTTTGATCAATAATGTTGTCACTTAAAATGAAAAATTAAGCTATTAACATATGAATAAGCCGTACATGTGAGAGTTATCTTTTTAGAGTTGTTTCGAACTGGTAAAGCTGCGATTTTGAGGTAGTAGGTACTCCTTCCATTGTGTCTCCTTTTTATCCTCTCTTTTTTTTTTTAATACCATGGCTCTGTTACTATCGACGACAACAAGATGTCAATGAAATAGACAAAAAGGTTCACAATAACTTCCTTTTCCATCTTGAGATGTCTTTGGCGACTTTTTGCTCTAGTATATAAGTTAGTATGTCTTCTGTTGCTTTCCTTTCTTTTTATTCTTTTGTGTTTTACATACCTGATTCCTTGTTATGAGTAAACAATCAACTTCTTTGTCCAACAAAAGCTGTTATCGTTTGTATATTGGCAACGGTAATTGGATTAACCTCAATGCTAGAACCACTCAAGACTTGTTGAACATTTTTGAAAGAGGAGAACCATGTCGCTATCAGCTTGCCCCTGGTCTCTCAATTGATATTATACCCCACGATGTTGACTGTAACAGTAAAAACATTGACTTGGTAGGCCTTATGCGTGCCGATCTAGTTTACGAGCCTCAATTGACAGAACATCAGGTCCAGCAACTCATGTCACACTATGTTCGCAATCTTCTAGAAGAACAAAATATCGTAGACGTGTTTCCACCTATTAGATCCAATGAGAGCTTGCCTGTTGTTACCTCAATTTCTGCTCATCGCCATCTAAGTTTGGTGCCTATGGTTTTTGGTACTGTCAGAAGAGGACCTAAATCCCAGAGCATGGGTCCTCGAGCTGCGCGCTTCCTAAGAAATGTCAATCCCTCTACTTCCCCTTCTTCTTCTTCTTCTTCGGCTTCTGTAAACAACCAAGATGAACAGGTTATCTCTTCATCTGCTTCTTCAAACGCAACGGGAGATACGTCTTCTTCTTCTACATCCTCCTATCCATCGAACTCTCTATCTTCCTTCAGAAACAAGAGGCCTTCTGTTACAACCCGTGGCATGAAAAGCAAGACAAAAAGACAAAACTCGACAAAACGTGGACAACGACAAAATAGCCATGTTGTCTTACCCTCGGTTGAGCTTACATCACAGAAAATATCTTCTCTTACAACAAGCAACTTCTCTGAAGGTCATCATCCAATAAACATGCGCTCTTTTCCAAGTTATGCACATCCATCAAACAACATGAGCACTGTGATTGGCCCATATCACAACAGTCAAACCAACGACCACCTACTTGGTAACCACCCATCTAATATGTGGATGCAGACTTATAATCAAGTTTTACCTTCTGCTGGAGAGCCATCCTCTAGCCATCATCTCTCTGGTCAAGATAGCAAGGGCTTTGACTTTGAATTTAATGTTGATTTTGATCAACCATCTACCCATCGCCAATCATCTGCTGATATATTGCAAGAATATGATCACCACTTTTCCTCTCGACAAAACTTTAGTGATAATCATTCAGCAGATGAATTCTATAATTTGCAGCATCATAATTTGTTGAATAACCAAATTCGACAACCACAACAACAAATGAATGCAAGCAAGACAGAAGCAACTACAACAGCTACAACAGAATCTTCATCACCTCTGGAAAATTATGTGCCTACTTCTCCTATTCCCAACGCTTGGATTCATTCCACTCAACCTCAATCACGTCAGGCATGGCCATTGAACTTTGATGAAAGCATCAAAAGTGAGAAAGATATATCAAAAACGTTTACATTTGAAAATCCAACTGCAAACAATGAGCCAACAAAAAGACAGCCGTTGTGTGAAGTAACAACATTACCAATGATAGACAAAGTTATGTTTCAACAAGAAGAGTCCAATCATTGCGACAACATTTTATTGAATAACAGTAATGATGCGAACAAAGAATAAAATAAATATGATGTGATGCCTACGACACTGTCCTAGAATAGTCAGTTTAGTTGTAGAGGGCATCCATAAATAGCTATGGCTGCTTCCGAGATTGCCTTTTCCATTTCGCACAAGTGTACCTTCCAATGAATAAGATCTTTTGTTAAATGACTGATGTACATCATCAAGAGTTGCACTTTTTCTAAATTAAAACTATGAACTAAATCTATCAAGTAGCCCAAGACCGTCTCTACGTCTTCAGGCTCAGGTTCATCTTGGAACGAAGAGACCCAGGTACGTATAAGGCTGCGAATGTCATTTATGTTTGTCATGCCTTGTAATGAAGGCTCTGAGTCATGCAAAATAACCTTTTCAGGTTCGGGTAGTTCTGGTTGTTTTGAGGCTTGCTCTTTTTTCTTCTCTTTCGTTCGACAGTGTTCTGCAACCAATTCTTCATAGATTTCTAAAAAGATTCGAATAAACAAAACGATTCAGATTTGCAACTCACTTGACTTACCTTTCGGCAGTTCATTCAACACATTTATGTCATAAGGCAGTGTATTTTGAGAGGCGGTCAGTATAAAAGCTTCAGGACGGGCTGGAGCAGAAGCAATATCATTTGAAGAGGGAGACTGAAATATTTGTGTTAACGTATTCTTGGTTTTAATCGTGTTTACTTGTTTTTCTACAACAGAGGAAGAAGTTGTTTGGTTTGTTGCCTTGTTCTGGTCACTATACATCCGAAGCACTTGTTCGCGCATGTTATCAGGTAGAGCAAGTAAAAAGCTTGGATCGATTTGTGACCATGGTGGAAGTTCAGGTAGTAGGGCATTTGATGTAGGTAGAACTGGCTCTGCTTTAGGTTGCTCGGGATTTATAATTTTGATATGATAAGTTGAATTTAATTCTTGTTTTACAGAGTCTGGCAACTCATCATAAACATCCATATCAACTTCCTATTTTTGTTTGTTACGTATTAGAGCTTTTATAAACAAACAAACAAAAAGAACTCACCATCTCCTCTATACCAGATCTATTTGGTTGGGCAGGAGTTGTGTGTTCAGGAAGTAACTTGAAATTGATCTTGCTTTGATCATTTGCTATCGAGATTGTTAGAAAAAGCAAACTTGAAAGTAATCTGGATTCCAGCAACAACTTACCCGAGGCATTGTTTTTATTATCTAACTTGGCTACATGAATACCTAGCCCTCTGATATCAGCAAAGGGAAACTCAAAAGACTGTAACATTGAGTAAGCATGTTTGTCAATAATCCTGTAGTCGTCTGTAAATTCGTTCAAAGTATATGATTTCGAAAAGTTATCGACAACACCATGTCCCAGATGTTTCTTGGCTTCTGTTGCTCCTTGTTTTCTTTTCATTATCTTTTGAAGAAGCGAGTTAGCTCGAATTACATTTCGGTACTGCTACTTGTCTCCTATGCAATTACCTTCAACGTAATCGTCTTACCCTTTACACCATATTTAATGAGTCTATTTGATACTTCTTTTGATAAGCCTTCTACAAAATTCTAACGTGAGAGTAAGTTTACGACTGAAGCTTTACAAATGTCTTCTTTCTTCCTACTTTTTGGTTTGCTTCGCTCTCAAATCGAACTCCCCACTATTTAAATAAAAAAGTTTTAGATATGTGTAAGCGCTGTTAACGCCAAAGATTGCTTACATTTACTTCTGCACTCACTGACTGCCTTTGATAATAACAGGTCAAAGGACGATTGTCAATACCGCGTGAGAAATCGTATAAAGTTTGCCCAATCTTCATTCCAAGTTTAGCTTGTAATTCAGACAAGGGAACACTCCGCAATTTACTAATTGTCTTGACACCCTAACTCACAAAAGAGGCACAGTTAGATTTACCACACTAGGCTTTCCGTACAGAATAAGGTTACCATTGATTCAAGTTTTTCTCTTGTTGCGTAGCCGACCTAAAACAAATAAGACCGTTAATGCATGACAAAAGGAATACTATGACAAAACATACGCATGGAAGGTCTATCACATGCTGTTCTAGTAGCAATTGGTCTACATTTCTACAAACAAACTGTCCAGCAGGTTTTGCTTTTTTTGTAGACATTCTTGCAAGCAAAATATTAGGTCCAATCCCGACAGAAACTTGGCAGCCTGTAGCTTGTTCAATTTCCGATCGTATTTTGGATGCCAATGCTTCCTCTTGTTCACTATTGAGCAATGTAATATGTGACCCTATTTCAAGCAATGCCTCATCTACACTCACAGCTTGTAGTTGATCTGCATAAGAAAACAAAATCTGATTTATACATTCTGAATTAGTTTTCCTTCCATATCTTCTACAAAAAAAAAAACTTCCTACCTCATAAAACTGTTCAGAAATCGCTCTATATTTTTCAAACTCATATCTATGCAAAAACAAACATCAATGGTTTGTTTGTGCGACACGAGACATTCAACTTACGGTATCACTTGAAGTTCTGGACAAAGAGTCCTCGCTGATCCAATTCTATAAATAAATTGGTCAATAGTAGTCTTTTATCTTTCTTTAATCATTATATTTAAACTTACGGCATGCCATTCTTAACACCAAATGAACGAGCTATATAGTTACATGAAGCTATCCATAAAACATCAAATAAGTAACATGTTTATTTTCTCCTCGCTTCGAGAAAAGTAAAACGGATGTATACATTACCTACATCGCTTGAGGAGTCTTCATTTGCTGATTTGCTATGTGATACAGCCACCTAACCATGTTTAGTGTAAAATACAACATGCATCTCAAAACTACTTACTGGCTTGTCCTTTAACTCAGGGCGATCTTTAATACCAACAGACGCAAAAAAGCAATCAAAATCGATGTGCCTACGTTTCGATGTAAGCGCTAAACAATGCATGTCTGTTAAAGATTTCTAACTTTACATGACTACCCGATGAAGTGATACAGTTTGGCTTTGATCTTTTTTGAATCTGCTTTGCATCTGGTTTACAATATCTTTCAGTTCTTCTTTCCGAGTAGACAGATAATGTAGTCTCGAAGTTTCGTAATAATGCTTGATAAAGTCTGGGTTGGCTGTCGAAGTCTCGCGAGCCCATTCTTTAGACGGCATTGTGTTGTTCAATGATCGACTCTTTGTAGAAGCAAATCCTAGCTCTTTCTGTTTCGTTGATATAACTGTCAGTCGATAGTTTTGCCATGGCAGCAGTCGCTTAGCAGCTATGGACTCAACAATCCATTCGGGCTTGACAATTTTATAAGATCTTATAAACTATCAGTGCGACTATACATTTATGCCAAACTAGCACGATCTTACCGAAACTCTTTGACTTTTGAGTGAGTTAAGTTGGTAGCAATAATATGCGTTACACTAAGTTTTTTTACTATCCATCCCAAAAAAGAAAAAAAGATTAATTCAGATTAAAAAAAATGCTGTGCCTATTTTCTTACAATAATGCTGGTAGTCTCCACCATGTTGCAGGATCATACGGCGAAGCTCACTTGAAGGAGGGCTAGTGTATCCGTTAATATGAATAGATAGGCCCGTAAAGATTTGAAGTCGTTCCTGACTAGCTTGATCACTCCTGTTGTGAAGAATGGAATGAGCATATATATAAAGAGAAATCTCAGTCATGGCTGCCTTACAGTTCTTTTTGCTGCCGCTTTAGCTTATTCTGCTTGTTCTGCATGTACTTTCGGAACTCTCCAAAGTTGATTGCGCCATAGGGATCTTTCGATCCTTCTCCTTTGCTCATGGTGGTTTTCGCAGCTAAAGAAAAATGCTAGCTCAGAATTTGGTCCAAACCCAATTTCAGTTTCGAGTATTTGATTGGGTAGAAAGAGTCCAGCTTTTTTTTTTTTCTTCGCTCCTTTCTCTCTTTCTTTCTCTTTTCTTGCTTTCTTTTATTGTTATTGTTAATCTTATATGCTGTCTATTCGCTCGCCAGAAGAAGAGCTGCCTGAGGGTGGTTGCCAGCTTATGGATGGGTTCGGCATCTTTATTCAACTTTGCCTAGCAACTACAGCTTTCTCCACTTTAATCTACAAACGACAAAGAGAAGAGCCAAGACGACCTATACGAATTTGGTAAGCTATTGTCTTTACGACACGACAGACAACTGAGCAGAATAGCACCAATCAATAGGGCACTGGATGTTAGCAAGCAGTTAGCAGGTGGTGTTATGATTCATTCTCTTAACGTAATAGCAGCTGTCTTCTTTGGCTTAGATCCTAAAGAAGAAGGTGGCGATCGATCCAATCCTTGTGTATGGTAAATTACGTGAGCAACATGTCAAGAAAGAAAGAAAAGGAGAGAAATTAGGCAAGAGTTTTCTAAAGAATCTATATGTTGATTAGGTACTTTCTGAATATTTTTGTTGATACAACCATTGGTATTGGTATTCTATGGCTTATTTTGACTGCATTTAAATACCTTATTGCGTATTGGAGGCTATCAGGATTTCAAAGTGGCGTCTATGGCGAACCTCCCTTGACAGATCAACTGAAGCGATGGGGGAAGCAGTTGTTAGTGTATGTACTTAGTTTACTGATTATGAAGATGGTTGTCATTGCTATATTTCATTTATGTCCTTGGCTTTTTGATTTCGGCAACTGGGTACTTGGCTGGACTGTTGGTAACTATCGACTTCAAGTAGCTTTTGTGATGTTAATGTAAGTCGACATAACCTAGTATTGAAAGAACTGGAAAAGAGAAAAACTCAAATACTATTTTATTAGATTTCCACTTGTGATGAATATTATGCAATTTTGGGTTATTGATACATTCATCAAGCATAAGTCAGAACAAACAAAGAACATTCGGCTTTCTAGAGATGAGGAAGATGCAGAGACACTGTTGAGATCTCATAGTGCTGATGAGGATGCTTTACAAGAGGATGAAGAGCCTTTGGAGCCACCACCTCGTTACAGTATCCATGACGATGACGACGATAACGATTCCTTTGTTGGTATTCATAGAGACAATACTTTCACACAAGCTTCATCCTCACTTGATCCGACTATCTCTCGAGAAAACGAATATGAAATGAAGTCGAAAAAGTAGACCATACCCTGTTTTCCTTCTATACAAGCTATACAACATCAGCATTACATTTTATACATATACATGCATAAATACACTCATTCATTTCTATTGTAAATTCTTATGTTTCTCAAGAAAAAAAAAGCAAAACAGAGCGAAAGTACATTGATGTGTGTGTGTGTCCTATTCTTTTTTTTTTTCAAGTGCCTTAAATTTGCCTTTTAGGACCGGAAGACGTCCGGGAATGCTTCAGATTAGAGTGGCATGGATTATGCCATAAATAGAAAGAGATTTAACGGGAATAAGAAACTGTCTGCTTTACATATATTTTTCTTTCTCCCCCCTTTTTTTTTCTTTACTTTTTTTTTAGCCTTTCATTTTATTATTCAAAATAGGCAAGACATTCCTCGATCGTCATCTGAAAGTAGATGATGGAAAACAAAAGTACTGTTGGAGGTTTATTCTCGCTTAAAAACAAGGCTTCACTTGGTGGCAGCAAACGAATAAAGATCAGTCGTGCCTGTGATGAATGTCGAAAACGAAAAGTAAATAGTTTGTTCAGTTTGTGCCTTTTCTTTTCTTTGTCTCCTTCCCCTCATCCCTTCTCTTTCTTTCTCTCTTTTTTTTTTTTTTCTCTTTATTGACTTTTTGGAAGATAATCATTGAAAATTAATTTTTGACAGCTCTCTCCTTCCCCCCCCTTTTTTTTGTTCTTGTTTTTTCTATTACCCAACTTAGGTTAAATGTGATGGTGTTCAACCATGTAGTCGCTGTAGAAAATCAAACACAGAATGTGTATTTGCCAAATTACCTCCTAAACGAGGTCCACCAAAACAATATATGGAAAATCTCGAGAATCGACTTCAACGCGTCGAAAAAGCACTCAAGAGTTTGACATTACCTGTCCGAAAGATATTTGAAGATGCTCTATCGAATGAAAAGAAAGGCTCCTTGACAGAATCGTCGGCTAGCTCAGTAAAGCAAAGTATGACAGCCTCTGTTGCACCACATCATGCATCCTTAAAACAGCCCACTCAGCAGTATGCTACCTCCTCACCTGATCCTATCCTCGATCGATTTACTGTGAATGAGATAGGACAAGCAGCATATGTGAATGACTACAAATTAAGAATAGATCGCATCTCTGGAGAGAGTCGTCATGCACGCCACCTCCACGATGATACTCAATCAGATATCTCAGATTCACCCATGTCATCTTCCGCTGCTTCTTTCCTTCAACAGAATGGACCAATCTATTCTGTCGGCCTTGAACAACCTTTGCCTGAACACCTGATGACCTCTAGGCAGTTTATGACAGAGGTACAAGGTTTGACAGATGTTTATTTTGAACATGTTCATAAATATATGCCCATGATACACAAACCGTCTTTTTTGAAACAAATGCATAGTATAACCAACGCACCTTCTCTTTTGCTTTTGCTCAGCATGTGTTCTGTAGCCTCTCGTTGGGTACATACAGGACAGCAAGATCTATATCACCAATATAACCACCATTCATATCCTTCTTCGCATCATTCCCCTCATGTCTCTAACCCAGCCACAGCGCAGTTGTCTTCATCTTCATCTTCATCCTCTCCCCTGGATCGTCGCTCTTCGCCAGCTTCTACAACATCAACTATACCTGGTCATCACTATTATCTACGTGCTTTGGATATACTAGATGAATACCTAGATGCACCTCGACTAAGTACAGTGCAAGCTTTGTTATTACTTGTCAAATACCAAGAAAGTGCACCTAGGGCAGGCTATTTCCATCGCGCCTATACCTATCTGGGCATGGCTGTCAATATGTGTAACGATCTCGGCTTGTCTCAGTTTGTGGAACAGGATCCTCTGTATGATGCAGAAACTCGGCGTCGCACTTTCTGGGTGGCTTACATGTATGATCTTTTAATGAGTATTGAACATGGCCATGCTACTTATTTCAATGTCCATCAGTGTACTACCGGATTTCCTCTTGTCACAAGCGAAGAGGGCCCTGCTCTAGAGGAACTGATCACTAACCAAAACATTTTGATCCAACTGGGTAAAGTACTTTCGGACATCTATACGATGGCAAGGCGGATGACACAGCGACAACAATCCCAGGGATACCAGCGCACAGATGAGCAGATGGTGGAAGAACAAGCTCGCTTGTTTTCGCTACATACTCATCTAGAGAACTTTTTGTACGAGGTTCCTCCGTCGCTAGTCTATCAACCAACCCAAGATATAGAAAACTATCCAGTGGATAAACAGGCGATTGGTGACCCATTTGTTGGTTTCTTACACATGACGTATCACTTTAGTATCATTTTGTTGCATCGGATCTATATGCACCAACCGCCCCCTAAGACGGAGTTTAACTTTATTGCTTATCCTCATCGGAAACTATGTGCTACGTCTGCTTCGAATATTACTACCATTGTCGAGACACTTTATAATAAGCATCCTGTTGAAATTTTATGTTATCCCATCCGAGGCGTACAACACACAATCCATTGTCTATCTATGGCTGCTACTATACACAAGTATGAAATGGCCCATGCTGAGAACCCATACATGTCCAACCAAGCCAGATACCAGTATATGGTCTCGGTGGATTTGATCCAAAAGCTCTCTAATCATTCTCCATCTGCTGAATTTTCAAAGTATTATTATCAAAGTCCACCCAATCGTACAACTGAAAAGCGCATGTCAGCCCCACCACCACTTGACTATACACAGATAGAGCACCGTAGTCCTACCAAAGCTAGACGAAACACGCTTTCTGCCATGTCGATGGAGGGGCTTTCTCAATCATCAACAAATCCACCTGTGATTGTTCCTGAGATGAACAATACAGTTGTAGCTATGACCAATACGCTCTATCCACCTTCTACTCAACTGAACGATCCAAGTCAGTTGGCTGCCTTGATGTCATCCCCCAACTCGTCTCAATATCACCTACAACACCCTATGGCAGCACCTTCTCAACCATGGTCTGAGCCATTTCAATCTCACATCTCTATTCAGAGCTGGAATCAGCAACAACCACAGCAACATCTTCATCAGTCAATGTCTTCTACCGAATACTATTCATCCGATGGCCATATGAATGCCATGGACACTGCTTATCCATCCAACCACAACACGACTTTAGCTGCATCTGATTTTGCTCAGCTAAATCATCACGGGCGAGTACGCCGTCATACGCATTCGTATCAGCCAATGCCCGAGAATTATTATCCTGACACGGTAACTCCTTCTACTGATGCATTTAACCTTACAATGCAAACAGATACACAGGCACCCTTGGGTCCAGATATGGTTGTTGTCCAGGATGAAGATGTGGTTATGAATTCGCATTATGATCCTTCTTCTGGTATGAGTCAGCTTTTCTTGACGGATAGTCATGCATCTCACCCACCATTTTTTAAATAAGCAACTTTTCATATATATATAAAAATGATGAAAGATGGGGAGAGAAAGATATGCGTTTATTATTGTACAAGAAATAAAAAAAAAAAAAGGAAAAAGGTGTGAGAGAAGAAGAAAAAAGAAGTGAGAGAGGGTGGAAGCAAAAGGGGAGAAAAGAGTATTTATAATAATAACAAAGTGGTAATATGCTGTTGTGCTTTCCCCCTGCCTTTCTTATTTAGTGTGTGTGTGTGTGTTGATTAGAGATCTATTGACCACCAAAGTAAACATGTTGAACATCAGCTAATTTCTTGCCTCTCATCTTGGCAATATCTTCAGGTTGCTTTTGATGCGATAAAGCTTCAAAAGTAGCTTTGATAACGTTCATAGGTGTAGTGGATCCTCTCACTTTAGCACTGATGTCTTGCAATCCAATACATCGACAAATTTCATGCACATAATGGTTGGTTCTAATACCGAAACCTGGAGGTCTCGAGCGCAACTCTAAGGTGGTAGCATGGAATCTGTGTGTAATGTCGGTAGCCAATGTACGGTTGTCATAACGATCAATGTATCTCAAGTTCTTGATAGCACGGTTGGTAGCCTTACGAACAGCACGACTGGCTTCTTCATCTTTGCCTTCGCCATAGCCAGCCAGGCCGTTACCGTTACCGACAACAACCAAGGCATACATGCTAGGCTGCTTACCCTTACCGTTCATGTTGACGACACGCTTAATGACAAGTGCTTTCTTCATCAATTGAGCTTGTTCGCTAGAGCTCAAGGGTGAATCGATAATATCAGTGACAGCATGAAGAACAGCCTCAGAAGGACGATGGCTAGTGAAGAGCTTTGGCTGATCAAGTGTAGAAGATGTTTCTAAAGGATAATCGAGAATAGAATCAACCTTGTCGAGATGAGGCAAGTTGTCTTGGTCAAGTGCTGGATGACGCTTTTTGTCGGTTGTGTTGGCATAATGACGGATGGCTGTCACTATAAAGAGAGTATACACCCCTGTGAGTTGTTTTTTGCTAACAGAAAAAGCAGAATACATAGGATCGTTTCTAGTCACTTACATGAGCTAGCACGGGCTGTAGAGCTAACAGCCAATGTTTGAAAAGAACGTCTAAGGGCTAGCATATAATGAACTTTATGGCTTTCAAGAGAAACAAAAGGATAAAATTATTACAAAAAAATCAAAGTGACAAGGGGCTTTGGAAATGGAAAATAGCAGTGAATTCCGGCTGTCAAGAAATGAAAGCCACCGAGAAAGTAACAAATAGTTTAAATACCGCATTTTCTACTAAAATGAGTAGGGTAGCTGAGGTTCAAATGAAGTGAGGATTAGAGTCACGAGAAAATAAAAGATAACTTTCTATTATTATTCTGTCCAAAAAGATAATGTTCTTTATTTCTTAAGGAAGTTGATATTTATATAATTTCTAACTATGATGAGGAAATTGCTAGAAGTTGGAATGGAGCTAAATAGTCTTCGCTAGAAATTGCTAGAGAACTCAGGAAAGTACAGATTTAAGGACCGATCACTTTGCTACTCGCAACACTACTTTTGGGCGGGGCTGCTGTGTCTGGGGGCTACTCCGCCGGTAATAAGCAATACGATTGGACACTGTTAGCCAATAAAAGTTGTTATTACCGTCGCTCATTTAAGCTTTTGCTTAATGGTTTTTGAATGAGTGGGCTCAAACAGAACATTACTAAAAACTACAAAATTGTCTCTCTTCTACCAAAGAGATTCATCAAGAAAATTACAGTGATTGAAAGCTTGTTCGGCTACAAATAAGAAGCGAAAGTGAGTAAGATAATCAAGCTAATGAAGTAAGCTTTGTCTCAGAAACGAAGCCAGTAACGCCCTGCAATCCTTGCAAGAGCTGGATTTCGTTTAAGGAACATTATTAGAGGAGTCAATGAAAGATATGCTCGAATAAAAAAGTGTCCCATTTATGGAATCAAGCTTGTAATGTGATTTTTTGGGTAAAAGTCATCAGCACTGTACATTTTGAGGCATATGAAATAACTTACCTCCTGCTATAAACTAAAGGGAGTTTGTTTCTGTTTGAGAAGGGCGACCACAAGCAGTACCCAGATCAAACTTGGTTGTTGTCGTTTGTCTATATAAATCAAACATTTGATCCTATTTGTTCTTTCAAAAGCTTAGCTTCTCTAAAGAAAGAAAACTGTCTACCTTAAAAGATTTCATGCTATTGTTTTCTTAGTAATAAATTTGATGGTCTTTTTGGTGAATAGCGTTCACTCCACATACAAAATGATATAGAATGTACAACTCGATAGCAAGCAAGTAGTCTAATATTTTTAAAGTAAAAACATATTATATCCTTATCAAATAGGTCTTTTCATATGTATTGGCTATCTTTAGAAGGAATCAATAAACTGCATTGATTGCTGTAACACATACATAGCAA
Source organism: Blakeslea trispora (assembly GCA_025331445.1). Taxonomy (NCBI): domain Eukaryota; kingdom Fungi; phylum Mucoromycota; class Mucoromycetes; order Mucorales; family Choanephoraceae; genus Blakeslea; species Blakeslea trispora. The sequence continues at coordinate 65,748 of JAIWNE010000008.1, read as the reverse complement.
AGAGCAGTTCTTCTCCTGCTGCTTTTTTCCTGCCTATGTTTCTCTTATCGTATTGCGCACTAAAATTATATTACTGTAGATAACTGTATTGTTCAATCAGCCTCTATCTCAAATAACGGCTCATTGTTCTTTCCTATTGTCAGCCGTTTCGAGCGATTAAAGATGTCTTTGAAGGTCAGCATGATGAGTCTGATCAAACAGATGTGTGTTTTATCTTTTTTTGTATATGGTTATCTATTTTAGTTATCATTAAACTCTGTTTCTTTATTGAGTACTACTTTCTTTGTTCTGAGAAGATGTGTACAACAGATAAAGTTTAAGCAGTTATTTTCTGTGCTTTCCATTTCGAGTGTAACATAACACCAAAGACAGGAATATTACTTGATAATAGAAGACAATGAAAATCGCCTTGGCTTTAGAAATATATAAATAGAGAGATAAATTAGAAAAAGGATTGGACCATTCTTATATCACTCTTCTTTAATTCCTTTTTTTTTCTGTTAATTTCATTGTTGTGCTGCAAATAATACAGGTAATCAATTTAAAGTAAGTTAGCTTAAAGAAGATTGTAAAGCTAAACGTAATGAACTCACACAAGTCGTAAATCAGGCGCCAGTATCATCACTTTAATGGTACGTGAAAAGGCCAAACAATACTCTGTTTATACAGATGAAGATGTCAGAGGACCAATCCTAGCATCTGCTTCTGCTTCTGTTGTCACCCAAGCTACTCGAAGAAGATGGAGAGATCAACCTGCACAAGAATTCATCGGCGCATTTGAAATGGCTGCAAAAACTTATATTATTGAATGGATGCAAAAATCGCCTAACCCTGCTAATGGTAAAGAAGTACTAAAAGCTAAAAGGACGGCTCCAAAAGGGTTCTATGCCAAAGTAGAGGAGATGGCCAATCTAGAAAAAGGTGAAGCATCAGCAAGATTCAGAGATGACAATAATATGCCCAGGGGTCATATCGTTTGGAATCAGTACCTATCAAACAATTTTGATCAAATCTATCAAGAATTTCAAGAGTCTGCTAGAGCAGGCACTCCAAGTGATTTCCTTTCTGCTTTGACAATGCAAAGCCCAATGAGTGCTGCTTCGCCTTCAGCAGCTAGTCCCATGAGCATGGCTGCTTCTCCATCTGAAGATATACCTATGCTATCTGAAGATGTGCCTAAAGAACTGGAAACTGAAGAAACTGAAGATGAAAACTATGCTGTCTGTACTGTGTCATTCAACTCAATTTTGCGTAAAAACTTGAATGAACCAATCAAGACCATATTTGATACCAAGATGAACATGCTTGTCCCTTCTGCATCTGATTTTGTAGCTGATTTCCAACTCCTTGTATTTCTAACCATGCTTTCATTTCGCAATCATACTTTTGTGCTGGACACAAACCAAATCAACTTCCAAGCAGCAGAAGGCTTTAGAACACAAGACATATTTCCTGGCAATTTCAAAATGCAAGAACATGTTCAGCATTCCGCTAGCCCACTACCTCAAAACCATGATGCTCTTGATGCACAAATCCGCGGTTTGTTTACTAGCAATCATCTGAGTTTATTATTATCTGAATTCTATGGAGCAAGAGGCATGACTGATGCTAGCAAATCTAAATACCCACTGATCTTGAGTCTAATCAACATCATAAAACCACAATACAGCTCCCAAACTACCTTTGAAAAAAACTCTCTTACCAGAGAATGCTACCTGTCTGCCCTGACCACCTATCAAACCAATCTATCCAACATGTGGGCCGAGAAGAAAATGTTCAAGATCCTGTTGGACAAACTATTGTTAGCACTCTTAAGAATCCATCTGTCTCCTTTGAGAGAAAAAAAGCATCAAGAATACCTCAGTACCTACGCAGACCGTGCAAAAGAACGTCAAAAGAAGAAAAACGAGGAAAGCCAGTTGCCCCCACAAGTTCAAAACCATGATATTTCTGTATTACCATCAAGTGTGTATCGCAAGATCATCAGGAATGAGAAATACCGCTTGAGGAAGTATAACCGGAAAGCAAAAAAAGGTGACATTTGGATCGCACGCGCTGCCGAGAGCAAAAAACGTATCAAGACGTACGAAGATTTTATCATACAGAAGGTAACAGTTTTTTCTTATCTCGACTTATAACAGTAGCACTCATAAACCTTTATCTTCACTTTATTTAGAAGAAGCGAGAGACACAAAAACAAACTACATCTAAACATGTTGTTGCTGAAAATGCCCCTGGTCCAAGTCGAAAGCGACCTCTTGAAGATATAGGTGATGAAGAACGAGCTGAAGGCAGCAAAAAATTGGCTGTATCTGTTGGAAGTCAATCTGCAAAGCCTCTAAATATCAAGTCTAGCAAAGGCAAAGAACCAATGAGATCCCCGTTAGAAGAATCAGCCATGGCCAAAAAAGTATCTGAAGAAGCTGCTTTACCTCCATCCCCCGATGACTATTCTAGTGTTGAAGAAGTAGATATAATTGAAGAAGAAGATGCTTTGAGGGATAGTAGCCAAGATGCTAGTAGAAGGCGTATATTCGAATTGAAGGGTCTGATGAAAAGCTTACTATTTGAAGATGATGATCTCACTCGTGAATCTTTGGTGAATAAACGCGCTGATCTTGCAGAACATGAGATTAATGTATGCTTACTTATTGTCACAAGGCTCAAACCATATATCCCATCAAAAACAAACTATGAATCTATTGGCCACCAACTTCCATTTATTATCCTTGCAAATGATCTTCTCCGCTGTGCCGGTTATGCTAGATTTAATCGCAACATGTGCCCTATGCCGTCTGCCAGCCTAAAAGCTTTCCGAATGAATGCAGAATCCCTCTACTCTTTGTATTGTAATCATGGTCAACAAAAACTGAGATTCTTCAAATATGATGGCACACCGCTTCAACGTACAATTGATGTCTATAATCATAAGGATGCTGTATTTAATTCCTTTTTCAATATGGCAAGCATTCAAGCAGCATGTAAACAAAACAAGTTGATATTCGCACACAACATCACTATTCTGCCCGGCTTACAGCATGTAAGGTTGTTAGGTACAAAGATGAACAAGCCCAAGGAAACAACAGCTTCTTTAAAAAAGCAGCCTTCCACCAGCAATCTTCCAGAATCAACATGGCAGCAAATCCTGTTGCAGTCCGAAAAAGACAAGAATATCCTCAAGAATGAAATTGCTACTTTGCAGAAAGAAGTGAATGATTTGTCCAAGAACCTGAAGCAAGCTTATAAAGCATACAATGATGGTAACTTTGGTATTCAAATCAAAGTAGCTAAGCGATATTGGAAAAACCCCTTCTCCGAGCCTTCTGCAACTCAAGCTCTACCAACTGAACCATCTAGGCCATCCACTCCTTCCGAAGAAGCTGAAGCCGGTCTTTGTGGCTGCTTGCCAGACATCTTTAATATCATTCGCAACGCAATCAACAAACTCAAAGGTACTCAATCTGGTCAGCAGGAACTGCCAGTGGCTATACCTACCGAGCTACAAAAGAAAGCTTTAGATGACATTCGAAAGGAATATCTCAGCTCATCAATTTGTTAAAAGAAAAAAGATACGAGGGTTATTTGGCTGTTGAAGAATGCAAGCGCGAGTTGTCTGATCGAAGATTTAGCCTGTATGTTCGACGTAGAGCTGTTGCCATGCCTAAAAAAGACAAGGGAAAGCAGAAGGCTGAAAAGACCTTGAGACATATCCAAAAGGCTGATGTCAATGAACGAGGTGCTATATTCAAGTCTGAAGATGCAAAACTTGATCCAGATCCTCAACAACTTTCTCAAGATTTCGTTTTCTCTGGCACGGACAATGGCATTGTAAAAATGTCAGAATCAGTACCTGTTTCACTTGAACGATATGTCTACCATTTGAAGCTCCACAACCGTTTCGCTGCTTTGACTGAGCAAACTGAACCTGAATTCCAACCATTGCCTGAAGCAAAGACAGTCTCGGCTGAAGATGTTGATTTTGCAAGTAGAAACTTTCATTACAGACATGAGTTGGCGTTGATGAAGAAAAACAGTCCGCAAGTCGCTGAAGCAGAAGCAGCATTGTCACGTCAAAATTTCAGTACTATCAAGAATGAAGAAGATGTTTGGAATGCGTACAGATGTTTACAAGATAATAAGAATGTAGTGAGAAGCTTCTACCAGAATGCCAAGATGAAGAAGGGTGATATGAAAAGAGAAATGTTTATGAAGAAGTCAAAAGACCGTGTTTGTGCTCGAGAACGTCTTTGGTTGAACCCTAAAGTAGAAGCAGTCAAAGATCGAAAAGGCAAGAAGAAAGTAGAGCCTCAGTCATCTCAGAAGCAGTTGGTTATGATGATTGGTGATAGAGGTATGGGTGTTGGCTCCAGAATCAAGCGGCACTTGCGCTATGGTGGAACTTGGAAACAGGATAACCATGCCCGCTATACAACAGTCAGCATTACCAATGAAAACTATACTTCCCAGACATGTGTCTATTGCTTTCACAAACTTCAACATCCAAAGCAGCTCATACAAGTGAAAGGCAAAACAGTATATAGAAACATGAAAGGCGCATTCCATTGTTTGAACCCTGAATGCCCATCTGTCAAGAATGGTCGTGGGGTAAGTGGCCGTGACAAACTGTCTGCTCTTGCTATTGCCATTTCCGGGATTACAACTTTGCTCTTTCAGCAAACCCTCCCTGCTTTCTGTCAAACCATCAGTCCCTCCGACACTGAATTTAATCACAAAACAGCATCCTTTTGTACAAGAAGCGGTGTATTGGCTGCACGCGAAGCGTGATAAGCAAGGTTGTAAGTGTTACACAAACTCTAATTGCTTTAAATTGCTAAACCTTCTCACTCCCCCCCCAGACATGACAGCCTTGCCTACTTTTGGAGGAGAGTAAAAGCTTTTCAGGAACCTTACATAGGCATGATAATTTAAGCTTGATATACTACAAAAACACACAATAGAACAAAGCAGATATTATACAGAACAAAAGTGCTTGTTTTGTCTTGTATGCTATTGATTTATTTCTTGATTCAAACTTAACATCAAACTATGGCCTGCACAATGAAGATACATAAAAACATGTACGCATTGAAGCCTAGAGAACTATGCGTTAGAAAAAGATGAAAAAATAAAAGACAATCGACACTACTACTCTCTGCATGAGTCCTATTGAAAATTAAAGCTGTAGAAAAAGCAGAAAAAATAAAAAAAAAGGAAAATCACAGTCCCATTTTTTAACGTCATCTTTTTTGCCTGGGTGTAGTGTGTCTAAATGTGCCTCAGTTGTTGCGTGAAGCTGTGTTTATGTGGGTATGAATCTGTGTGTGCCAAAAAAAGAGAGTAATTGAACAATAACTCTTTTTTTTTTTCTTTACTTCTATTCACTCTATCCCCCCCACTCTCTCTTATTCTCTCTATAACTGTTTATTGCAATGAACAACCTTAGATTGGTTATATCTTCTTTTGCCCCTGCTATTCGTCAAGGTAGAATACTTTTTTTCTTTTTCGCAGTCGTGTTGTGTGTATATCTAATAATTTTCTTTGATAGCACCTCGTTTTGTTCAAGCACCCATTGTCAGCCAAGTTGCTCAATTCAGCTCCAGTCGCATTGCTCAACATGCTGCCATGGATAACCCTCAACATCAAATCAGTGGCAAGCCTAGAGGCGCACTCGACGTTGCTGCTTCACACTTGTTGTTGACTGAATTGATGAGAGGTATGTGGGTTGTTCTCGAGAACTTCTTCCGTCCTCCCTACACCATTTTCTATCCTTATGAAAAGGGTCCTCTTTCTACTCGTTTCCGTGGTGAACATGCTCTTCGTCGTTATCAAACTGGTATGAACAACAAGGGGTTGAAATGTCAAACAATTTATTGAAGTCATTATCTTATAGGTGAAGAACGTTGTATTGCTTGTAAATTGTGTGAGGCCATCTGTCCTGCTCAAGCCATTACTATTGAAGCTGAACCCCGTGAAGATGGTGCTCGTCGTACCACCCGTTACGATATTGATATGACAAAGTGCATGTAAGCTTTGGGCTTTATATTTTTTTAAAAAAAAAAAGAAATGCAGATAATTGATTGTTATTATCATTAGTTACTGTGGTTTCTGTCAAGAAGCTTGTCCTGGTAAGTTTTGTTTAAAAGGAAGAGAGAAAGACATCAGAAGGAAAATTATATGTCTCTGCAAAAGATACTAAGAAAAAAATCTCTCTTATGCCTTCTAGTTGATGCTATTGTCGAAACTCCCAACTACGAATACATCACCGAAACTCACGAAGAACTTCTTTACAATAAGGAAAAGTTGTTGGCTAACGGTGATAAGTGGGAAGCTGAACTTGCCAGGTAATGTTATTTGAGAGCATTGAGAAGCAATACTATTTAGATGATCATCCAACTCATTCTTGTTCTCTCTTATAGAAACTTGCAAGCTGAACACCCTTACCGCTAAAAAGAGATTTTTTGTTGCATTCTTATGATACAGTGTTTTTTTTTTTGTTATTAATATTGCTTTAATGAAGTACCAACAATAAAAAAAAAAGAGATGGTAGAAACATAATATGTTTTCAGTTTTACAGTTATTTTTCTCTGAAAAAAAAAAAGAACAAAGTTTTATTTACAATACATGCTTCTTTACAAATTCTTTAGCAGCATTCAAACCACGCTCATGATACACAGCACCAACCATTGCTTCAACAACCTGAACCTTGACAGCAATAGTAACCTTAGCTTTTGGCTAATAAAGTACGATAAATAAACACATGAATACATTGAGGAGGAGAACTTGCTTACCAAATCACATTGTACGCCAGCTTCTAAGCCTAAAGCATCAAACTTGTTAGACAAATGGTCCACTTTGAAAACACTCTTGACAGCGTCAGCTAATTCAGTAACATTGTTCTTTTTTGCCAAATTAGCTTCCATAGCGAAAAATTCGAGCGAACGACGTCCGACATATTGAAGACGTTCATTTGTAGGCACTTTTCCATGCTTGTATGATTTATGTGTCAAGGCTTGTACCAAAGTAGCAGGTGTTAAACTGAATTGCTCGGCTACTGCTTGTGTATTAAAGGAAGGTGAAACTGACTTTTCGGCATGCAAGGTGCGAGCATGGTGGAATGCACGACAACGCAAAGGTTGTTGAGCTAATGAAGAGTACAATAAGTACTTTGTATGTTTGTAAACCAAAGACTATATACCAGTGAATTGCTTAAGGGCAGAACTCAACATGTCGACTGGGGCTAAACTTTTGATGCTTAAAGAAATAAAAAAAAAATCTATAGATTAGCCAGGTTGAAGCTTGATTTCAGCTCACCACAGAAAAAAAAAATTGTGACTTGCGAAATGTAAATGATTTTGATCACCTTTTCCTATGCGGATAACTTTCTCTTCTTCTTTCTTCTAGAACAGCTATTTGATCTGAGGAAGAGTAGGAGGAGAGGAATAGATGATATTCTGTGAGAAAAAGAAAGCACTTGACCTTTCATTAGAAAATTGCTCTTTTATCAAAATGAATATTTGAGATATTCTTCATCACTCATCCTTATATCGAATTAACCCTTAAATCAAAGGTTAATGGTATAATGCATCCCAACATGTCTACACTAACTCTTTGCATGTATTCTCCCCCCCCCTTGTATTGAGTTTACTTTGCTTCTTTCCGAGTACAAGGATTTACACAATGAAACCTGGTAAACAGAGTTTAGTCAAGCTCTTGTGGGTTACTTATGGACAAGAGAGAGGAGTCTGTCTGAAGGAGGGTCGAACAAAGTTTCTATGTTTCTTTTTTGGCTATTGATTAGCAACTTTATAGCATATGATTTACCCTTTTTGAAAGATTGATGTTACCATACAACTATTTTACGTCAGCAAGTTTCCCATTTTGACAGGAGAACATTCACTTCTATGTTTGTTTTTTTTCCCGGCTATTTTTGTTATTATTCTACTTTCCTTTTCTTATCATGAGGCTTTCTTTTATTTTATTTTTTTTACCTTTTGTATCTTACCAACCGATTCTCTATCGTACACGTAGCACAAACCATTCTACTGATGCATATTCTCCCCTTTTTTTTTGCACCCAATTCGTTTGATAATATTCATTTACTTGGCTTACTTTACAAGATGTCGCCACACTCTAAAAGAAATGTTAGCTTTTAAAGAAACAAGGAATATAGCTCATTGAGTTCACTCGATGGTCTTGGATTAAGATGCCTTGTATTGCTCCAAGTAGAATAGAAGTTTGGACATTCATTAGGTACGTATGATAGTCGTACAATAGTGAGGGCACTTTTTATCTTTCCCTCCCTCCCTTCTCTCTCGTGATGAAAATAAAAAAAGAAAACTAGACATTAGAACCTTTTTGTCTTGTTTTGTTAGCATCAAACAAAGCTCCTCCTTTCATTGAGCATAAATAAAAAAGAATTCATGCGTGTCTTCTTTGTTATTTGATTTAATTGGTTTATGTACCAACTATTGTCTTTCACTGTTGTGAACATCTTGAGGACAATATAAACCACAAAAAAAAGAGAGGAGGGAACTTCTAACTCTTTAGACAAATGAATAGATAACTGAATAGACATGGCTACTCTATGATTTTGTTCAATGTGAAAGGTGCAATAAATCCCTTTTTTCCAGAAAAGAAGCACGGAGATCTGTTGTTGGTAGATGTGATACCATGAATGAACACATAACATCCATATGTCGTCATTTGAGTTGATATCTATGTAAACAAAACAGGGCTATGGCCAATATCTCTTTAGACAAACATTTTCAATGTTAAAGCAGAGTTATTGCAATCACTTATGCTTCTCTCGGTCATCCGTCGTCATGGTTACGCGCATAACAATCATTGAATGTCTCTTAATGACAGATTGTGTTCACTTTATAGCAAGTGCACAAATATAAGATGTAACACACATCAAAATCATAACTCCGTTTAATGAAAAGTTGAATAACATGTTTGTATATTTATAAATTAAAAAAAAAAGCTCTCTCTCTTTTCTCTCTTTCTTTCTTGTTTCAAATAAATCATGCCAGAAACTACAAGACCTGAAGGTGTTCTCATAGTGAATGTGATTGAAGCAAAAAATATACCCAAAAGTGATATCTTTAGCAAGAGCGATCCATTTGTCGAACTCTGGATTACTGGTCAACCACACCAATCCACTCATGTCATCAATAATACCAATCATCCATACTGGGACAAGAAATTCACCTTTCCTATCGAAGAGGACTATCAGCACAACACAATTTACTTTAAGGTGTACGATGATGACTATATTGGCAAGGATTTCATTGGTGAAGCGAGTGTAGAATTCAAACAAATGGCTAATGCAGATCCGGTGAATATCTGGATCGACTTGAAGAATAGAAAGAGTGCAAAGGTATCCCGTGGTGAATTGCATGTGGGTATTGAATTTCGTGTCATGTAAAGATCAAAGTGATAAAGTCATCTGAATATCAACAAATAAAGCAGTGGTCTTCTTTGTCTTTCTTTTATACGTATTATGAGGTGAAATGAGTGATACAGAGGCCAAATAGGCAGAGTGTATATATCGAGTGGTCTCTTCTTCTTCCTCCTTCTACCAATCTATTTTCACCTATTCCGTCTTTTTTTTTTTCTTTCTTCAGTCTATACCAACAAACAAACAGAATAGATAGTATTTCGAGTAAGCTTATGGAAAGATGCAACTGCATCTATCGAGTCACCATTGGCAGCCGAGTCATTCATAAAACTAGTATGACTACTTGTCTCCAAACTAAGCATTGTACTTTATTTGCTTCTGTGTCTTTTTCTTATTGAGATGGTTGATTTTTCCAAACACCCAAAAAGGTAATCACTATGCCAATCAAAAAGTGTGGTTGACGGAGATTAAAAGATAGATCTACCTACCACTTCTCTTTTTTTTTTTTAATCTTTTTTTTTTCTGTTCTTCTTCTTGCTTTATTCTACTTTACCCCCCCCCCCCACTCTTTCTACATGACAAGTCCAATTGGTACCACACCTCGACCATTTCTAACTACTCAAAAAGCATATCAACTATTAACCAAAGTTCAAAATGCATCAGCCATTGCCTTTACTACCTTCAGTATCATTCATGGTGCACAAATCATGGCAGCCAATATTGGTGGTGCCCGACTTTCAAACCACTGGATCTTACTAGGCCGAACTTTCTATCAAGATCAACATACAGAGGGATTGTTGGTGACAGGCGCAGGTCTGCTTCATGTCTTGGCAGGCCTAGGCAAATATGGACTGCGAGTGTATTGGAAACAACCAGCCAATGACACCCATCGTGCTATGGGATACTTTCTGATCCCCTTGATGGGTCTTCATTATTGCCTTGTTCGCTATTTGCCTATTCAGTATTATGGTGATTCTTCTTTTATTGATTTTGGTTATGTTGCCTGGGGATTACAGAACAGACCTGTGATGACCTATGGTCTTCATACAGCCTTGATTTTGACAGCCACCTATCATATTGTGGGTGGCATTCAAAAGTTGTTTCACAAGCCAACCCAGACTCCCTCATCCAGTGTACCTCAACATGGGCACAATATCACCCATCAACAAGTACAGCGTCAATTGCGTCATAAGCGTCGTTGGCAAAAGAGTATCATTGCAGGCATCAGTATTGTATTGATTTCAGGCATGGTGGTGATAGCACGTGACACAAAAAAGATACCTCTTCGTCATGATTTTGAACAAATGTATAATACACTCAGTTTATTTAAATATTAGACAAAATATATGATTATTTTTATATGTAATTTTATATGTAATTTTTTTTTTATTTATTTATTTATATTATTGTTACTTATTATAATGATTTCTACTGAAAAAAAAAAAGCGAGAGAGAGAGAGAGAGAGATAGGGGGAAAACAACATAGAAATAAAATAAAATAAAAGAGTATGCGTGTATGTATGTAAATATGTGTGTGTGTGTGTGTGTGTGTATATGTTGTGTGTGCGTATGTATTTTACGGTTATTGAGCCATCATAGCTTCCAAACCCATACCACCTTCCATTTGTTCCTTGGCAAACATTTCAAAATATTGGAAAATGATGGTCACACACAACAAAATACCAGTACCAGAACCAATGGCACCTACCATATCAGCCACAACAGAGACAGCACCCAAACAAGCACCACCAAAGGAAGCAGCCACAGGAATAACACGCTTCAATTCCTTATACATACTCGTGTCACGGTAACCAGCAATCACCAACTGTTGATCTTTCAATTGACGGGCAACATCACGAGGAGAAGAACCAGAGATCTCGATCCATGTCTTACTCAATAAGGCACAGGTAGTCAACATCAAGGCAACATAGACAACAGTATGAATGGGGTCCAAGAGAGCAGCACTGAGACTACGAGGAGCACTCAAATAGTAGGCAATACCACCTACAGCATTCAGTTGAGAAGAACCATCCAAGGCTTCCCAGGTACCCAACAAGCGAACAAAGAGGTTGTCAGTGAATCGCTTATAGAGCATTTGAGAGATCATAAAGATGTTGGAAGTCAAGGTAGATTGAAGCATGATGGGCATATTGGAAGTGTAGAACAACTTGACTGGGTAAGCACCACGTTGACCACGGAGACGGTTTGACTTGACTGGCAACTCAACACGGAAACCTTGGAGATAGATGACAAGCAAGAAGATGGAGAGTGTAGAGAGCAAGCTCATCACATTGGGCATATTGGTACGGTAAAAGGCTTCCTTAAGGGCACGCGTCTTGTCCTTACGGGTCATCAAGAGATGAACAAGGGCAATCAAGGCACCTTCGAATTCATCACCACGACCAGAGTCCATGGTGGTAGGAGAGAGTGCCTTCCAGAAGATAGTCTCACAAATGTTAGTGGCAATAAACAAGTTGATACCAGAGCCAAGACCGTAACCCTTCTGCAACAATTCATCCAACAACATGGTGATCAAAGAAGCCATGACTAACTGAATGATCAAAATCAAACAGACACCAGCACCAATGTCACTTGGGTTACCGTACAAACCAGTCAAGACAGAGACAGTAGCATGGCCAAAGGCAATGATCATAGCAAACACTAAATCAAACAAAAAAGAAATAAGTATTTTCTGCATTCATTTGATGACACCCAACTTACATTTCTGTGCACCACTAAATAAGGCTCTGTCTTCTTTTAAACTATAATCAACTTCAATAATGTTGGCACCAGACAAGAGTTGCATAATCATGCCTGAAGTAACAATAGGTGTAATACCCAGTTCCATCAGTGTACCACGGTTAGAAGCAAGAATGACTCTCATCCAGAAGAGAGGATCTGCTGAATCAGAAGACATGATACCATAAAGAGGGACTTGAGACATGACCAAGAAAATAAACAGTGTCACTGCAGTCCACATCACTTTTTGATTGAAAGGCACCTATACAGTATCCCCCCTTTTCTGCTTAGTTCAAGACCTTTTTATGTTTCTTTAATAATTACCTTGCGATCAGGTGTTGCGATTTCTGGAAGAATAGCCATGAATGGCTGAACAAGATGTAAGATCCTGACTATAGAAATAGATGTCAACACACAGTCTCAAGCTTATTTTTTCCCCCACTTACAACCCATTCTGTTATATGTAGTTTGATATAAAAGAAGAAAGAAAAAATAAAAAGAGAAAATAAAGAGGGCGTGTCAATTAAGGAATTAGAGGGTGTTTTTTTGTGCTGAGTTTTGTTCAAGCATATATTGAATAAAAAGATAGAAAGTGCTAGGCTGTTGGTTGTATACACAATTTTTTTTAATCTAGCCAATCAGATGTCTACACCTTTTTTCAGTATGAGTGTGTGTGTGAGAGTAGATGGTTGCATTTGATTTATCACTGGTTTAAACTCAGCTAATAAGACTTGAATTTTTGCACACCATACTTTTAGGGTCCGTGCATCACTCTGTTGCTCTCTGTTAACAACTTTTCTTTTTTGTCTTTAATTGAGTGTTTGAAACAACAATACAGGCAACTGTTGATTGACTACAACTTTACAAGTCTTTTTCAAGCTTAACAATGGGTTGACTTGAGATTCAGACTATTCAACAAATAGAATCGAATTATAAAGCCTAACAATGCTCATCTACAAAACATGGATGTAGTGACAAAGTTTTTGGGTGATCACCACTTTATAATCTCCAGAGATGTCTTTTCTTGATGGAGTGCTACCTTGTTTTAAACTTGGAAGTAGTCATCAAAGTGCTGTAACTATATATCAAGATACTTTCTGTACAAAAAAGAAAGAAGTGAATTGCAGGTAGCACGTAAAGCACAAGTGTAGCATACTCCATCTTCTCTCTCTCTCTTTTTCGGTCATTTAAATCTAGTCTTTTCCCCCAGACATATTGTCCTTAATTTTTTTTTCTTTCTTTCTTTATTGTTTTTTCTCTATATATCATTATGGAAAAGTTTTCAAGGTGGAGAGTGAGTGAAGAGAGAGAGAAATTGTATGCATGGACAGATAACAGATATTGACTGTATTCTTGCTTACACTATAGGATGCCAGTACTGGTATTCAACCATTTCTACCACCTGTGGTAAAGTGATTCGATTTATTTCTTGACAAGCTATCGTGTCTCATTTCCCTTCCCCTTTTATCTTAATCCAACACAATAGCCACTCGAACAGATAGAAACATATTAAAAGTCCTATCGAATGTTGTGTACAAGACAATAGGTTCTCTTCAGGCTGTCATTAAGCTTGTTTTGATCTTATTGGTGTCATTGATATACATTTTGTCTGTACCTTTATTAGGGCTTGTTTGGGTAAATGAGTTTGCTTTTTTTTTCTGCTTTTTATTAATGGCTTAATAGACACCGATTCCTTTCCTTAAAAGACTTTGGACTCGATTGTTGTCTATTGTCTTGCTTCGATCTGCATTGATGATGATGGGCTTCTTTTATATCAAGACAGAGACAGTTTCTCTTCGTAAAAGGTATGAGACAAACATAAAATAGACCTTTGGTTGATCTCAAAGTGTGTATGGTGCTAGTCGTGATCGTACTCTGGGCTCATCAGTAAAACATGGTGATTTGATTGTAGCCAACTGGACTTCCTACATAGACATCATCTACCTTGCCTATCGTTTCAGTCCTGTCTTTACTCAGGTTTTTATGAATACATCACGTGTGAAGGTGGTTTCCTTTTGGGAAGCCATCCAATTGGTGGGTCAATCCCCTCAAGTAGCACAGAACGAGGAGACACTCTATAGCTTGGATGAATTGACAGAGAAGGCAAAACAAGCTGGTTGGGGACCTGTTGTTGTCTTTCCGGAAGGAACAACCACCAATGGTCGTGCTTTACTCAAGTTTTCTTCTGTCTTGGATTCATTAGATCTTGATGTAGATCGAATTCATCTTTTGGCTTTCAAGTAAGTAAAAAGAAAAAAGAAAAGGATGAGGTTGTTTTCAGTCATTGACTTTAGAAGGTATGAATATCACTCGATACCACCTACCTTTACAGTAGGCAACATCTATTGGCATCTCTTTCAATTGTGTTCTCAGGTAAGTTGATTTCTAGATCAAAAAAGACATGTATAAAATTAAGACATCATTTTTTTACTTAGTTTTATAACACAATGATCATCAAATCATTATCTCAAGGTGAACTACAGAGCACAACAGCAGAGGCATTACACACCAGTCTAGGCCATCTCTCCAAGTTAAGAAAGACCAACCTAGGCATGTCAGACAAACAAGCCTTCTTGGATTATTATTATCAAGGTCAAAAGAAAAAGAAGGCAGCTTAAAGAATGTGTCTTTATTATTTCTTGTCTGCTATAATCTTAAAATCGTCTATTTTAACAAATACACCTCTTTGAGGAAATGTATCGAAATATCGTTTCCCATCTACAGACCCATCATTGTTACCCACTATAGATTGAATAAACCATCAGAATGAGTCTCGCTTGTTTTATTATTTTTCACTTACATCTTGATTCCAATTCAACACCAACCCAGGTTCCTTTAGCAAAATCAACATGACCAATGTACTTGATGGTACCTAGAGTAGGTAAAGGCCTTCTTAAGAGTTCTACTTTATGTCCTACAGCAGCCTTCACATAAGTCTCTTCATCACTACTGTCACTCGTACTGTAACCTCCACTCAGGCTCCATCTGGATCGACCATGACTGCCCCCAGGTGATTTACTTCGACTCTTTCTATGATGCACCTTCTGAGGTGGATTCCGTATTCGACTGGGTGTGTCAGGCAATGAAAACCGTAGACGTGTTGGGCGAGGGGCTGTTGGATCTTGATTGGGGTTATCTTGTTTGGTATCATCCATGGGTAATAATGCATCTGTCAATTGATCATCCTGAGGACGTCGAAGGTTAGCTGGTGTACGCAAGAGAGAGAGCACATTGTCTTCTGTATCAGAGCAAGAGCCAGAGGGAGTGCGTTTGACTTTGGGAGGTTCGTCTGCTATTGGAAATGACCTGCGTTTCACGAGTGTCTCTTCCTTTTTTGATTTCCGAGGTTTGAAGCTAAATAAGGTAGAGATATCGCTGTCGAGAGGCTTGGTGAGAGCACGTAAGGGAACATTGATATCATCTGCAATCATACGCAATATCTCTTTATCGATCGTAGCAAATCCATCTTCTGCCTTGATCAAAGTCCATCGTTTGGCTATGAACTGGGCACATTTTGTACGAGCATCCATCAGCACACCATCCACAGCCACATTCTTGACCATCTCTTGTCGATTGCCTAAATCACGCACAATACCCTGATAGAGAATGGCTGCATTACCATCATGAATACCCTCTGTCAGGACATGTTGAAGCACAAAGGCCAGAAAGTCGACTGAGAAGCCAAATCCAATACCATCCACACACGACAATAAGATGGGGTATTCAACACAGTAATAATCAAAGTGGTTGGCAATCATCTGAACGTTGGACTGAAGAAAGCTGTTGAGGATCGTCAAGACAGGTTGTGACCAGGAAGGCAAAGGATCTGCTGAGCGAAGGTAAGATAGACAGAGGTGTAACGAATGAAGTGCACGGACTGAATTGTGTCGAGTCATGTTGGCTGTGGTACGTTCGAGAAGATCAGAGAGTAAAGAACAAGTGGTATCTGTATCGAGTGAGTTTGTATGATGAAAGATGTCAGCAATCGCCTGAACACCACTATCTTCTGATTTTCTAGGAGCAGGTGTGGTGGGTTGAAGTGACTGGATGAGGATGGCAAAGGGTTTCTTTGACCATAAAGGTGCCAATGAATCTAAAGGATCGGCATACAATGCAAGTAACTTGTTTCGGAGCTCAGGCACCCACTTGACATATTTATCAGCAAACAACAGCATGGAGGGCAACAAGAGAGCACACTCTGGGCAAATACATTTAAATTGGTGACAAACGACAGCCATCTTGAGCAGTGTGGCTCTACCGACTGTTTCAGCATGGCCCAGGAAATCAGCTGCAGGAAAGACAGGTTGTAGGATACGCAATGCATACTTCTTTTGGTTCATGGTAGTTGCTAATGATTTGTCTAGTTCGGGTAAGATGAGTTGATCTGTATAAAAGTAAGTCAGAATGACCTGAATTGTGTCGGGTGAGAATAGGTCGGATGGTAAATGAACAGAAGAACTGGAGGCTTCACGGAATTCAGTACAGAAGGCTGAATGAAAATAGGCAGATTGACTGGCCAGTAAGAATCGATGGGCTGGGATAGCCAGCGTGGGTTGTACTGCTTTTGTCTGATGATGTGATAGATGAACAGTGACATCGGTACAGATATGTTCATCAAACATGCGTTTTAAATCCATTCTCCATTGGTCATGATCTGCATCTGTTGTTTTTGGTAATAAATCGACACCTAATTTAGCTTCCAGTTGTTCAATCTCTTGTCTTACTTTCTGTTCTACTTCAGACTGAATATTGCTTGATGATTCGGTGAGAGAGAGACCACTGATGTCCGAAAACACTAAAGATGTCTCGTCTAGGGGAGGTGTAAAGTTGGCTGTATACCAAAATCGAAGTAATTGACGCAAGGTGGTATAGGGAATGATAGCACTTAGATCGATTGATTTTACAGACAAGTCGGGAAGGTATTTTTGTTGAAATGATGAAGGTATTCGTGCCTTTAATAAAGCTTGTGTTTTTTGTAAGAACTAGTATAATAAAGAAAAAATTTTCTCTCAAAATTTACCTTGATGTGCCCAAATAGTGGCATGAGGGTATTCGAAACAAATATCAGCTAAATATTCTTGAGCATTTTCCAAAGCAGTAAAGAGCGAATGTTGAAGTGTCTTTTTAGGGCGTTCAAACATAAAAGAAAAAAAAGGGGGAGAAAGAAGAAGAAGAGAAAGATTTCAATTTGCGTGATTTTAAATTATTTCTTGCTTGTTATTTTATTGCCTATTTTTCATTGGCCGATCTATACTCAGCATTTCGATGGATAGAATAAAGAAAGATGTCATGGTTTACACAAGAGGAAAAAGTGAATATCCATAGAGTGCTTGAATACCACAAGATAGACGCACACTACATAAGCCACAGAAGAAAACAAGAGACTTCAATGCTTTAACCAAAATAAAAAAAAAATAAAGAATTGAAGCTTATAAATTCCCTTTATTTTCCTTTTAACCTATTTCTGCTAACTTTGACTCCTTTTGAATTAGGTATTATTCTACAGAAAAAAGAAAAGAATGGAAAAATCTCGGTAAGATAGGTTGCGATTTAAGAGGTCCAAGGACTTGGCAAAATAGTAAATCTACAAATGATATATAATTCAGACCATGATTAGGGGCAAAACAAGAACTGATGAGTGTGAACAGAATCACAGTCAAGAAATAACCAAAGAGTTTTATCACATTGCATCCTCTTTTGGGTTACATCTTCTACAGCCACTATCAACCGAAAAAGAAAAACCAGAGCAATTCTAGTGTCGAAATAAATTCAGACTAGAATTTAGTGAGACATACGAACACACAAATAAGAAATAGGATTGGCTAATCCAGAGCATCAAAGTAAACATCAGAGTCCTCATCCAAATCAGAGTTCGTATCAACATTGAATCCAGGAGTAATCAGCGTATTAGTAAAGTCATAACGGGAGAGGTGATCCCTACAATAATGGTTTTCAAAGGTAAAAGAGGAGGACCAATTACCCATAGTGACAATGTCTTCTCTAGAAATATTAGCCTACAAGGCCAAAGAGGAGGTAATAGATCGTAAAGTGATACCCTTCTCAGTGGTAGAGATACCGGAGTAAGCGATGAATTCAGCAAGAGATAGTAGATACCGCCAAAGGCTCAGAAGGGTGGATAGAATTGATGAACAGGGAGTCCAAAGCTCCGGAGGGTCTGGTGGCACGATAGCGTAGAAAGGTAGCCACCAGGCACAAAGTGGTAATGGCATGATGCTTTACAACAAAAGATTTGACAATACGTCGACGATTGCGTTTTTCTTTGGGTCCGTGCACTTTGAAGGACAAGGAAGTGTTGTCTGCGGAAAGGATGGCCCGAAGAAAAAAAGGGGGATCCGATGAAGGTCAGAAGGTCCTGAGAAAACACACGACACCCAGCAAGAATGCAAGCTTAGGTTGTAGAGATGACAGCTTGGGATTGTTTGAATCGATGGAAATTAGATGATCAAAGGTAGGTCTCAAGTCAACATTTCTTTGATGGAGTCAAACTGGAGGAGCTTGATCAAGTAGATTGTCAATAAAATTGTTGAGGTCGGTGTTGGATCGAATTGTCTCTGGATGTTGGTGTAGATGGGTAATGCCTGCACGAAACAATTGTAAAGTAGAGACTGCAAAGTTTCTGTGCTGACGCATATCGCCTAAAAAAAATGAATGACATCCAAAGCCTGAAAAAGAATGTGGTGAAATCTGCTGCTGTTGGCACCATTCTAGAAACAAAAGTTGTCCGCGTTTGCAAGATGTATTGGTGGGTGAGTCAGGAAGTCTATGGTCAATTAGGATACCCTGGGATGCTGCACTCAGATCAGAGGAGGCGTATCGGTTGCGGATAATTGCCATACGGCGAGCTTCCAATGATTGTTGGGTCAGAGGCCATATACTGTGAGGTGATGGGAGAAGAATGTGTCTCGAGTCCAAAAGGAGAGGCGGGAAGTTAGCAAAGACACTGTAGTGTCGGAAACCAAAGGGCGGATGGCCACCAAGGAGTGACTGAGGTTGCTCGATAAAGTTTCTCTTTGATGATTTTTTTTTGGAGACAATGGGGAATAAGATTCCAAGGAGGATTCAGGTACGGAGGTTCGAACTGATTCCATGGTAGGGTGAAGGCGTCGGCCCCAAAGGCGTCGGCCCCAAAGGCTCCCCGGTTGCGGAAACCAAGACATGTAGCTTAGCAGTTGGGCTGTCAGTCTGTCCGCAAACAGATCTACGTCGTTTGAGCCGATCCTATTTCTTAATTGTGTGTTCGTATGTCTAAATATACAATATTCATGCAACTGAATTCAGCCAATCAGAGTTCATTGTGGCTGAAAAATTGATTCAAGTAAAAAAAAAAAAAAGTCCCCCTGTCTCTTACTCATATCCATTTTAATTTTTTTTTTTTTTTACTTTTTTTTCTTGTTTTTTTTGTCTCGAAATTCAACAAATCACCATGTCTTTAAGAGCAGCTAAATCAACACGCGAGATCCTTAAACAATTGACTTCAGGACCAGGTGCCTCTGCATTACCTTCCAACATTACTAAAATCGCTCTTACATTGGCTATTAAAGGCAAAAACGAAAGTGCTGGTGCAAAGTAAAGTGCATATCAAAAAAAAAACCAAAAACTACAAAACTAATACACAATAGACACTTTTTGCATGAAAATCTTCCCAAAATCCAATACAACAATCCTCATGTCGAATATATTGTCAACAAGTCATTAGATGCCTCTACAAAACCTACAGTCACTCTTCATTTTGGTAAGTACAAGCAATTGACAACAAAATTGGGATGCTCATCTTTCTTTTTTATATATATAGCCAACGGTACTCAAAAAGTCATTGATATTCCCCGTGTTCAATCCAGTGTGATTGTAGATCAAGTGTTTAATTCAGCATAATATTGTTTATAGTACATTTGAAATGACTTGTGCCATTCCAACAATAAAGATCAAGATGGAGATATCTTGAACAAGACAAGAAAAGATAAGTCGATATCGCATAAATACAGTGGCCATAGTGCCCAAAGGGTGTGGTAGTTGAGTGGCAAATTGCATCCAGGTTGAGTTTGAAGGCATGTTACCTTGGTGATAAAACATACGGGCTGATTGCAATCCTAATTCCATGGTAACAAAGTACCAAAAAAGAGACTGTATTTTAAAGAGGCATAAGTATATATGTGTGTGCATGTGTGCATGTGTGTTTGAAGAGAAATGAACGACATTACCATATGACTTGAATACATGGTAGGTGTATGGTAGAGTAAAGTACCAAATGTATCTTTGCCTACTGTAGACCATTCTTGATAAACAGCATAACAACCCAATAAGATCATCATGATAAGATGAAGTCCATTCCAATATTTTGCTGTTGTATCCTGTTGTTGTTGTTGTTGTGTGGTTTCTGAGCCTTGTGCATTCAATGCAGCAGAGAATAGACTGGCTGGGTCAAATGGGCCTTGTTGACCAGTCATCCAAGGATCCATATTGCCTTGCTGCTTTTGTGAAAAGGGAAAAGGTGGTGTGTCGTTTCCCAAGAGGGTAGCAGCAGCATTTGATTGAAAGCCCATCAAGTTTTCCAACATGGGTTGAGGTGCACCAAGATCTTCACTTGGATCTTCATCTACTTTGCGTGTAGTTGGTTCTGATGAGACAGAAGGTGAAGGTGTAGGTGAAGCACGATGGGCTAAAATAATGATAAGTTTTTCCCTTTTTTTTAGAGACGTGTCAAGATCACTTACGAAACGCTGTGCCGGTAATCTTGCTTAAACGACTTTCACCTGCATTCAAAATACGTTGTTGACGCTTCTGTCTACGTCTTTCAAGCTTCTCTTGTTCTGTTAATTCACTCATTAAAGAAAAAAATAAATAAACAAAAAAAAAAAAAAAGAAAAAAAATTGCAGCTTTATAAAATATATTTTCAAGTAGAAAGGGTATCTTGAGTAACAAATAAATTGATCTTTTGTAAAAGCTGGAAAAAGGTATTATAGTCTTGCTTTAGTACAGTCTGAAGTGTATGGATTCGATCTGACCAATAGTGAGAAAAGTACTGATAGAACTCGGACACATAAGTTCTTGTCTGATAGTAATATTGAGAGAGAAGGGGTTGATACTGAATCCACCATGCAGTCAACAGATGATCAGCTAATGCCATTGAGTTTTCCTCTGTATCATCCCGTGTGATCTGTAGGGGTCGAATAAGACAGACTGGACGATACAGATTACCTACATCCACACTAAAGGCAACCCAATCATAATAGACACTCTCTTGTATCTCTTTGGCTGAGGCAGACATCAAACAGGGCAATCTGGACCATCGAATGAACATGGGAGAGGTGTAGGTAGGGTAAGAAAGACGAGCACAGAGTGACTGAACATCATCCTGGTAAACAAAGGCCATGACAGGTCGACCCATCAGTTCAGCTGTCGATTGAGGTAGACTGGTTGCATGACTGACTTGTTCAATGGTACCATATGCACTGAGTCGAAGGATGGAAAGTGAAGACGACCATGTGGATACAGAAGGTTCTTGTAGGCGAATGAGCCAATAGTCCAAGCAATGGTATGAATTGAGAGGATTTTGGTGAATACAGATTTGACAATAGACGGTGTATCCCTTAGCATGGCGTAAACTGCATTCGGGTATATCTAACGTCAGGTTGGAGGAAAGTTGAATTTGAAGTGCATGGTGTACTGAATGGCCAATCAGATCTGCCAATTGATAGCCTAATAAATCAAGCATATCGTCTGTTGCTGTCACAATAGACTGTGTTTGATGATGTGTAATCAATAAGGCACAAGAGCGTAAAGGACAGTTAGAAAAAGAATGTGGCATAATAACACTAAAGAGAAAGAGAGAAAGAGAGAAAAAGAGAAACAACAACAAAAGAAAGAATTACACAAAAATAACGCGTGACCTAGGCATAATTCATATGAAAAGGAATTTTATTAACCATGGTTGTTAAATTGACAGGAGAGTAAGGAACGACCAAGGCATTCATAAAAAGAAAAAAAAAGGCCTCTATAAAATGTTGTTTTTGACAAGTAACAGAGCTAGACTCAATCTAATTGAGTGGTAATTTGCATCAAGTAAAACAAGTCTATTATCACATGATTGAATACATCTTATCGATTATTGTGTATATCAAGATAACAGTAATTGAACACAGCGGTTCCCTCTAAAACAGACCAAGTTTCTTAAATAAACTACACAAAGACAAGAGAGAGTATTATATTGTATTGCTATTTGATTTCTAACAGATGCAAATTGGTAGTGACAACAAATATCTCAATTCATAAGCAAGACTCTAAGCTTATAAACCATTCAATCGAAAACATCTTGTTTTTCTTTTTCAAAAAGAAACCTGAAAAAATCATGCTATTTCAAAGCGAGAGAATAAAAATAAACACCTTTCTTTTTCTTTTTTTTTTCTTCTTTGAAAATAGTTATGGAAAACAGCACAGCCGAGTCTTCTATTGCACCACAATTAATAAAGCTAGTGACTGAAATATCATGTTCAAGGAAAAGTACGGTTTATTTTGTTAGTGGCTTTGTCCTTGGACAGCTCAGTGTGATCTTGGTGGTTGCTCTTGTTCTACGTTATTTATTTACAGAAGATGTGCGCAATGTCAAAAAGGTAATGACACACTGCAGTCATCTCTATGGTTACTCATCATACATGTACTAGCGCTATATTCCTTCTCGGCTGTCCAGCACACCACCTTCTCGACTTAACGCATCAATACCTCTACCAAAAGATCATGTGACATCCAAAACATACTATGACATGATTCACCATCCACCCGAGAGTACAGATTGGCTTAACGTGTTGTTGGCTCAGATGATTCTACAGTATAGAGAAGATGCCAAGATCAACGATCGTTTGATTTTAGCAGTGGATGAAATATTAAATGGAGGTGTCAAACCTAAATTTGTAGGCCCTATTCATGTTACCGAACTCAACTTGGGGGATGAATTTCCTATCTTTAGTAATGCCCGTATTCGACGTTCCGATGAAGTGGAATCCATGGTAACATCTTGAACTCTTTTTTTTTTTTTTTTTCTTGTGCTAAAACCCTCTCTTGACCTATTATTTAGCGAGCAGAAATTGATTTTGAATACAATGACCAGGCTACTTTGGGTATTGAGACACAATTGATTTTAAATTGGCCTGTTCAATCATTTGCAGCATTACCTATCTCACTTGTGTTATCTGTCGTTCGATTCTCGGGCACAGTAAGTCTTGGTGATTCGAATACAAGAAAAAACAACTCAATTACTATATACTTTTACTTTAGTTGACCATTGAACTGATCAGTCCACCAGCTACAACCACACAGCCTGAAATAGCCTTGGAGAGATATATCGCTATTTCATCTTATTCGGATTTTGTACTGGACTTAAAGGTGCAATCATTGATTGGATCCAAGACAAAATTAGAAGACATACCCAAATTAAGAGATTTGATTCAGACAAAGCTTAGAAATGTGTATATAGATAAACTTGTCTATCCTACCTTTGTCAAGATCAAAGTACCCAGTATGTGGAAAGAA
Organism: Blakeslea trispora; assembly: GCA_025331445.1. Taxonomy (NCBI): domain Eukaryota; kingdom Fungi; phylum Mucoromycota; class Mucoromycetes; order Mucorales; family Choanephoraceae; genus Blakeslea; species Blakeslea trispora. The sequence continues at coordinate 42,064 of JAIWNE010000008.1, read as the reverse complement.
ACACCACCTACACAAGACTTGAATCCATTACAGCCTACAGCAGCTGAAAAGCTTGAAGAATTTGTTGAAGAAGTAAAAGAAGCTTAGAATAAAAAAAAACAATTTTTTTAAAGCTGTTTAAATTTTTATTTTCAGTGTATTTCTCTCTCTCTTTTTTTCTGTGTGTGTTTTATAGCAATGTATCGACCTCCACCAGGCAACTTTTCAAATGTATAGAATCGAGTTTTTATTTAATACAACAGTAATAATAATAGAATAGCTAACGAGAGTATGATAGTATGGTGCTCCACCTCAATCAGGACCCTTTCCTGGTATGCCACCTGCCAATCCTGCATGGGGTGCACCTCCACCTATGGTAAGTACTGGAATAAGCAGCCATCCTCCTCATCTCAATCAAACTCTCCATAGCCTGCCTGGAAAGAACATCAGACACCTGAAGGTAGAAAATATTGGTACAATAACGCGACAGGCAAAAGTACCTGGGAAAAGCCTGATGAACTATTGAGTCCAGAAGAGAAAGTGTTGAAAGCATCCCCTTGGAAAGAATATACCACACCTGAAGGCAAGAAATATTACAGTAACACCAAAACAAAGGAAACTGTTTGGGAAGTACCTGCTGAACTGAAAGAACAACTTGAACAGGCAAAACAACAAGCAGCTACCTTAGAAACGTAAACAACAGTTATTTTTATTGTTGTTACATCGATTACTTATATTTTTCATTTGAAATAGTCCATTAGAACCACCTGCTATGCCAATGCCCATGCCTCAACCACCTTCACATCATATACATCATTATCCTAATCAATCCATCCGTCCTACATTGCCTATCTCTAGTCAATTGATTGCACAGACACCTGCACCTGAATATGCAACAAAAGAAGAAGCCGAAAAGGCCTTTTTTGGTCTATTGAAAGAAACGGCAAGTGATGATTAACAAAATGAAAGAGACAGTTGATTGACAGTGATAGTAATAGGGTGTGAAATCAGATTGGAGTTGGGAACAAGCCATGCGAGCCATTATCACCAAACCTCTCTATCGTGCATTAAAGACAACAGTCGAACGAAAAGCAGCGTTTCATACATGGGCAAAGGCAGAAGCCAAGCGAGAACGAGAGGAAAGAGAACAAAAGGAAGCACGCTTAAAGGCCAATTTCTTCAACATGCTTCGTTCTCAACAAGAGAACATCAGATCATTTACGCGTTTCCGTACAGTAGTCAAGTTATGTGGTGAACTAGCACCCTTCTTGGCTGTGCCCGAAAGACAGCGTGAAGTCTATTTTGAAGAGTACATTCAGAACATGCAACGAGAAGAGAAGGATCGTATGCGCGATATGCGTAAGAATAGCATGGACAGCTTTGGTCGATTGTTACGATCTATTCCTGAGATTACCTACAAGACATCATGGAAAGAGGCACAGGAACTCTATGGACAGCGACAGAGAGAGGAGCATCTATCGTTTGAGGGAATGGACATGCTTGATTTTCTGTCTGTTTTTGAAGAGTACAATCGCGTCCTTTGGGAAGAACCCTTGAGTGAACTAAACAAACGAATCCAATCTCGAAGAAGAAAGGACAGAAAGGCACGAGAGAAATTCAAGGCAAGTGGGAATTGCAGTTTGTTGGATCGAGCAAGTCGCTTACAGCCTTTTTTCTTAAACTTTAGGAATTGTTAAAGGAATTAGTGACACAACGTCAAATGAATGTACGCACGCTTTGGAAAGATATTTACCCTGTCATCAAAGACGATCCTCGCTACTTGGATGCTGTGGGCTTACCTGACTCTACACCTTTAGATATGTTTTGGGATGTTATTGATGATCTAGATGAACAACTCTATCAACAAAAGAAATTGGTCTATAGCACCTTGAAGAAAGCCAATTATGATGTCGATCTTGAGTCTACCTTTGAGGACTATCTGAATGCATTGGAAGTAGACAGTCACTTGAAGCAAGAAGTCAATGAAGACAACTTGCGTTTTATTTTCGAACATCTTCAGGCAAAAGCAGCTCAGCGTGTGAAAGATGAAAGACGTCGGCAAGAAAAGAAATTACGGAAAAAGCTAGATATCTTTAAACACATCTTGAAACATGCATTACAGCCACCTATTCAACTAGAAGATAGCTGGGAAACTGTGAAGCCACGCGTAGAGCATTTAGAAGAATACAAGGAGATTGAAGATGAAGAGGCAAAACAAGAAGTATTTGAGAAATATCTAAAGCGTCTCAAGGTAAACAAAAAAAAAAGAAAGAAATGCGGGGGGGGATATGTACTTTAACTTGTTGATAGGAAAAGAAGGAAGATGAAGAAGAGGAAGAAGAAGGCATGATCCGAGAAGATGAAGAAGGCATGATTCGGGATGAAGATGAGCTTATGGAAAAAGCTCGTAGACGTAGTCGTAGAAAGGATTATGACAGTGAGAATGAAGAAGAACGTAGCAAAAAGCGTCGCAAGGTAACTAAGCAAACATCAAACAAAGGCAGTGACTAATAAGCCAGTTTGAATTTAGCATTTATCAAAAAGCTACTCTGATGCAGAGGAAGGTGAAGCATTAGATGACTACCAAAATGATCCCAGAAGATTAAAATGATCAATATCCAAGTAAATAAAAAAAATCATGCACTGAGTTTAAAAATACAGCGTAATTCTCATGCCATTTCTTTACATCATTTTTTTGAGTATACGCTATCTTTTTTTTTTTTTTTTTCTTTTCCTTAGTTTTATGTATATCGCGTTCTTATTTAGGCAAGTATTTATTATAGGTTGAACAAGCCCAAAATCAATATGCTGTAAACTAACATGAAAACATAAAAGTCTCTTCTTTAACCTATAAAAAAAAAAAAGCCCAAAAAAATAATAATTTAAAAAAAAAAAATTAGAAATTCCTTTCATAATCATGGAAATATGCAAACATCAAATACAATATAATGGCCTTTGTGCTGTATGTGGCTTCTTGTTAGATACGTAAGTCATTCTCTTTTTTTTTTTGTATTTGAAAAACAGCACTAGATTTGATTGACTCGTAAAACAAGCAGAAAGCCTATAGGGGCTTATACCAACATGGGATACGATATTACAGGCTTAAGCGTGACCCGAGATGTACGAAAGAAATAAGCATGATAATAAGCATTCATCACAACTTTTTTTTTCTTTATTTTAGGAAGCAGAAAAACTAGAATCTGAGAATGCAAACCGGCTATTAAAAGCTCGAAAGTTGTCATTGATCCTTGACCTTGATCAGACTATTTTACACGCATCATGTGATCATAAAGAAAACCATGCTCAAGAAGAAGCAGACATACAATTTGTACTACCAGAGAATAGCAACACAATCTATCATGTCAAATTGAGGTATGAAGAATTCATTTTTATGAACATAAGGATAATAAAAACAAAAAGGATAGGCCTGGACTTGAGCATTTTCTTAAAGAGGTAGACAAACTATACGAACTCCATATTTATACAATGGGCACTAGGGATTATGCTGAGGCTATTGCCAAGGAAATAGATCCTACTGGCTCTATTTTCAAACAAAGAATCCTATCGAGGGATGAAAGTGGCAGTAAGGAATTATATGACTATTTTTTCTTTTTTTTTTTTTTTTTTTCTTTGAATGTCTAAAAATTGCATTGCGTCAAGGTGTTACACAAAAGAAACTACAGCGACTCTTTCCTTGCGATATATCCATGGTGGTTGTACTGGATGATCGATCAGACATTTGGAATTCCGCATCCAATCTGGTTCGAATCAAGCCTTGTAAGTTGTATAGATCTTTGTTTATATATAAAATTTTAAATCATTTGGTGTTATTAGACGAATTTTTTACGCATCATTCTATCACACAAACAGTGGCTGGTAAGCAAAAAAAAAAACACGGTAAAATAATTTGCCCCTAATTGACTTTAATAGAAAAAAATGACGATCCCGATTTACAAACAGATAATGAGCTGATGGTAGTGCTAAAAGTAAGGAGAATGATGTCAATGAATAAGCTTTGTATTTAATTGACGCAAAAAAACCAGATTCTTCAACAGGTACACCATACATTCTATTCCATTCCCTCTGAACAAGCAGATGTTACGCGTATTATACCCAACATGAAAAAGAAAGTCTTGGCCAATGTAAAGATCACTTTTTCAGACAAAATACTCTCCACTCAACATAAAGATCCCACACTCTCATGGATCTGGCAAATGGCCATTTCGTTTGGAGCCACTTGCTCTACTGATTTGACTGGCAAGACAACTCACTTGATTGCTATCAACAACAGTAAAAATAAAGTAAAGGCGGCGAGGGAATATGGTCACAATATCCACATTGTGACACCGGCATGGTTACTAGACAGTACAGCCCGATGGCAAGTTCAGCCAGAAGAAAACTATGCAGTGACAGATTGTTCAGAACCAACACCTTTAGATTCAGAATCTGTCACAAGTGAGATGCCAACCCCACAAGAGAAGGAACTGGAGAACATCAACTGGGATGAGGCAAACAGGGAGGTAGAAGACTTCATTAACGAAAGTGGCATTGATGACGTCTGGGATGACACAGATTCAGATACAGTTGATTTGTAAGATATTAAACAAAAAACCGAATCTATCTGTACATTAACTTATAGAATCCTACTTAGTCCATTAGAACCACATTGGAAAAGAAAACGCGAAAGTGGCGGAGAAAGTGGCGGAGATGGCTCTGAAGATGAAGAGAACTCGATATCTGGCAGTCTCCTTCAAAGACGAAGACTAAGAGCATCAAAAAGAGGGAAATCAAAGCTATTTAAAGTGACAACGGCACCTAATTCTCGGTGTACAAGTGGTAATACAACGGACAATGAAGATAGTTCATTAGATGCCTTTGTTGGTCTATTGGATCGAGAATTAGAATAAGAAAGAAAATAAAGAAAATTCCATGTAAAAAATCAAGCATAAATTTCATTTCATTTTAATTTTTTTTAAATTATTTTCCTTTTCTCTCTTCTATTTATTTATTGTCAATATGCCGACAAGTGAAAGACAATCACTTGTCAATGGTGGCTCAGATGGTCATTTTGACTTATCACCAGAGGAATTGAGTAAATTGTTTGATCCTAAAAATGAAGAATTACTCGAGAAATTAGGCGGTATGAAGGGTATCTGCAAACGTGTTCGTGTTGATCCTTCAACCGGTTTATCTGCTGATGAAGGCTCGAGCGATTCTTCTCAACAACCCTTTCAAGACCGACAATCTTATTATGGCCGAAACATTTTACCAGAGCCCAAGACAAAATCTTTCTTACAATTGCTTTGGGCAGCTTATAATGATAAAACCCTTATTATGTTAAGGTAAGTAAAAAAAAAAAATGTTTATTTAAACTTGGTTGATGACGTCAAGGGCCCATCATCTCATTATTGTTGTTATTAGTATTGCATCTATTGTTTCATTGGCTGTAGGCATCTGGGAAGACTATTCTCCTCGTCACCCTGAAGATGAGCCTCGTGTAGGATGGTAACACACACACACACACAAATAAAAAAAAAAGTTGATTGACATATCTTTCTCTTATTTAGGGTTGAAGGCACTGCTATTCTTATTGCTGTCTTGGCAGTTGTATTGACAAATGCCATTAACGATTATCAAAAGGAAGCTCAATTCAAGAAACTGAATGCTAAAAAAGAAGACCGTACAGTCAAAGTACTCCGTAGTGGTCGTGAAAAACAAATTTCTGTTTATGATTTGAATGTGGGTGATGTCTTGATGTTGGAACCAGGAGATATCATCCCCGTAGACGGTCTCTTCATCAAAGGTCACAACTTGGCCTGTGATGAATCATCTGCTACTGGTGAATCAGATACCATGAAAAAGAAGCCTCAAGGCGAAGGCGATTGCTTTATCCTGTCGGGATCTAAAGTGCTAGAAGGTGTCGGTCGTGCTGTCGTACTTGCTGTCGGTGAACACTCATTTTTTGGAAAGACAATGATGTCTATGCGTGGCGATGAAGCCGAAGGTACTCCTCTTCAGAACAAGTTGGATACCTTGGCTGAACAGATTGCTAAGCTTGGTTTTGCTGCTGCCATCACCATGTTGCTTGCTCTTGTCATCAAATATTTCGTTACTGCTGCTTTGGCTCCCGAATTCCCCCCTGGAAGTGATATTGCTGCTTCCATGATTTCCATTGTCATCCAAGCCATCACTATCATTGTTGTTGCCGTACCCGAAGGTCTACCTATGGCTGTCACTATGGCTTTGGCATTTGCCACCACTCAAATGCTCAAGGACTCCAACTTGGTGCGTGTACTTGCTGCTTGTGAAACCATGGGTAATGCAACTGCTATTTGTTCCGACAAGACTGGTACATTGACTCAAAACAAAATGACAATCACCGAAGGCACATTGGCCCAAGAGTCCTTTGATTCTCCTGAAAGCGCCAAAGAATGGGCAGAAAAGGTTGACAAGAAGAACACATTGGATCTTATCTTTGAGGGCATTGCCTTGAATTCAACTGCTTTTGAAGGAAAGGATGAGAACGGAAAGGCAGACTTTGTAGGTTCCAAGACAGAGTGTGCTCTCTTGGCTTTCTCAAAGAATTTGGGTAGCAACTATGAAGATTTGCGTCATGATGCTAAAGTCGCCAAGGTTTACCCATTCGCCTCAAAGCGTAAGACCATGACAACCATTCTTGAGATGAAGGAAAACGCTGCTGCCTCTACCACCCAGTCCGACTATCGTATCCATGTCAAGGGTGCATCTGAAATTGTTTTGGAAGGCTGTAAGTCTTATATAGATGCTAAGGGTCAAGTCCATAAGCTTGACAAGGAGACTACTGTCAAGGTGAATGGTATCATTTCGTCTTATGCTGATAAGGCTTTGCGTACAATTGCTCTTGCTTACCGTGATATTTCTAAATCCGAATACAAGAAATGTTCTGATGACGAACCTCCATCCGATGAGCTGGTCTTGATTGGTATTGTTGGTATTATGGATCCTTTGCGTCCTGGCGTCGTTGAATCTGTTACTGCCTTCCGTGAAGCTGGTGTCTTTGTACGTATGATTACTGGTGATAATCTGAATACAGCCAAAGCTATTGCTCGTAATGCTGGTATTCTGACAAAGGGTGGTGTGGCCATTACAGGTCCTGAGCTTCGTAACATGTCGGTTGAAGAACAACGCAAGATCATTCCTCGCTTACAAGTATTGGCTCGTTCTTCTCCTACTGACAAGACAATCGTTGTCAACCGTCTTCAAGAACAAGATCAAGTCGTCGGTATGACTGGTGATGGTACAAACGATGGTCCTGCTCTCAAAATGGCTGATGTTGGTTTCTCTATGGGTATTGCCGGTACTGAAGTTGCCAAGGAAGCTTCTGATATTATTTTGATGGATGATAATTTTAACTCAATCTTGAAGGCTTTGATGTGGGGTCGTGCAGTCAACGATGGTGTTCGCAAGTTCTTGACTTTCCAACTCACTGTCAACATTGCTGCTGTTGTGTTGTCTTTCATCTCTGCTATTACATCTGAAGATGCTGAAAGTATCTTGAGTGCTGTTCAGTTGCTTTGGGTCAATTTGATTATGGATACTTTAGCTGCTCTTGCTTTGGCCACTGAGCCCCCTACTGAGGATCTTTTGTACCGTAAGCCTATCTCTAAATACGCTCACTTGATCAACTATCGAATGGCCAAGATGATTCTTGGTCAAGCCATCTTCCAAATCATCGTTAATTTGATCGTCATCTACCTCGGTGCTCGTATCTTCCATCTTGGTGACACTGAATACGACAGCCAAGTCCTCCGAACCATGGTTTTCAACGTCTTTGTATTCCTTCAGGTCTTTAATGAAATCAACTGTCGTCGTATTGATGGTACATTGAATGTCTTCAAGGACATGTTTGATAACTGGATCTTCATTGCTGTTCAAGTCGCAGTTGTTCTTGGTCAGTACTTGATTGTCACATTTGGTGGTATTGCCTTCAAGACAGTCCCATTGTCTCTAAACCAATGGGTGATCACTGTAGCTATTGGCGCTCTCTCTATCCCAGTTGGTACTATCATTCGTTTGATGCCTGATTGTGGATGTGAGAGTAGATTTAACGAAGAGGCCAAGCCTTTGGCTAGTTACTCTCGTATGCATTGGGAAGGTGCTATTGGTGATGTTCGTGATGAACTTCGTGTGTACAGTCTCTTGCGTCGTAACCGTGGAAGCAAATCTAGAGAAGTCGTTAAGCGCTCCGACACAAACAATTCTGAACGTACTGTACTCACCTCAAACAACACAAATTACGGTGCTGTTAATGGTGGTGATCACACTCAAAAGAACCGTTTTGCTGGTCTTGTCAAGAATGCAAAGCAGTTCAACAAATCTCATGCAAACGATAATCAAGACAATTAAGACTTTTTTTTTTCTTAAATCCTTAAATAAAAATTGAAGTAATGCATTTTAATTAGACAATATTATCTTCAATAGGAAACACCATTTTGGATCTTTGAGTTTAGAAATGATAGTTTCATAACATCTGTCATCTTGCCATGGATATTAGCATGAACAGATTCACGTTTGCAGAGATCACATAAGCTTGACAAGTCATCGAGACTAACAGACCCACCATCCCAGGCTATGTAGATAGATGCTTTAGCCCGACGTTTGTTTATATGGACGTGGCTCATTTCTCTTTCTAAAACAAAACAGATGTCTAGAAAGACGGGTATAGAAGGCTCCAGGTTGTAAAGACAAGTCCTCAGTTTGTGCAACGGATAATCAACATGACAGAAGCGAACATTGAATTCTTTGATCTGCAAACCAAACAGTATTAATTGTTGGACAATTAGATTTAGAGTATGGTCATTTTGATATGCCATGTCAATTCTTTCCAGGATACAGCTGTCCAAGTTTTGAAATTTTTGTAGTATGTATTGAACATCTGTCATGTTTTGTGATGGGCCATTTTGAATCTGGACATACTTGAGTTTCCTATGTGGAATAGAAGGAACAGAAGGCATAGGGCCAGCAATACAGGCTTTGAGACGATCACTAAAGATAATAAAGACTCGAATGGTTGGACAATCATCTAATATAGCATTGAGTTCTTCTATTCTAAAGCGACCATGTAGACGCAATGCCGTAAGGGCTTTGAAGCAATGGAGTTTGGTTCGAAAACCTGCAAATGGTGGCAGAAGATTATTATAGCCATCGTTGAATAGTTTGAGAAGTGTGATGCTCTTCCTTAGGGCATACATCAATTGGACATAAAGCTTGTTCGACTCTTCATCAGTTTTAAGATACTTTGTTAGCATGTTAGAACCCTCGCCTACATACTTGACTCTTTGGAGGCAATTTTTCTTGTTGGCGTTGTGAATGATGCTGGGCCAAATTAATGCTCTAGTAGCGGGCGAGCAGTGTATTGATTCAATGTTGGGGCATGCGGAAAAGATGATATTGATAGCTTGCCTTATTTTGTCATCAAGCTCAATGTCAACAATATCGTCTGTAAATGTGATGCTTTTGACAATGCTCCCTGGATGATAAGGCGATTGGTTCAGGGTATTTGCAAACTCAAAAACGTTACTATTCACCTTAAAATGCTGGTATGGGAATCGATATGCATGTAGATACCATAATCGGCAAGTAAGCCTAAACTGAGCCAGATCTCGACCTAGTATCTGAGTAATTTGTTGCAATATCTCGAATGGAAGTTGTGCCCAAGACATCAAATAGAAAAAATAAAACAGAAAATAAGAAAGAAAAAAGAGTTCAGTGACTCTGGTACATTGCATTAAATACAGTGGGTAATCTAGTCTCCGCCAAATAAAAAAGAATAGAGAAACTGTATTTTTGCAGTGAAATACACACATATATATATATATATATATATATAGATACCTACAAAATATATATTGGTATAGATTTACATAATAGGTAGAGACTAAACAATTCAGACACTGTACTTTAACGATGCTGTTGAACAGGTGTTTTCTTACAGTAAAGAGTGGATCTGATTTAGAAAATGAAGAAAAATGTGGCATATGCGCTTTGAGTAAAATGATACTCAGCCAAAAGCGCCAACCCAAGATGGAGATTGGTATTTGAATATTCAAGGAAAATTATTTGATAAAGCAATAGTGGTGCGGATTCCAATGTCTTTCTCAAGTAAGGTTTTCAAAAGAGGATATAATGGATATTGGTTCAGGTTTAAACTGTATGCCAAAGATATTAATCAGGAGTTTTTAAAACAGAAGCTAGTACTTGCAGATGGTAGCTCATTCTTTCAACAAAATCTAAATTAACATGAGTGACAGTGATGGGGTGTTTTCAATAAGCTGAATCTTTTGTATGATAACAATACTTTTGTAGGCATGAAAATCAGAATTTACTGGACTTGAAGCTACTAGAAGAGCTGGATGAGGCTAATAAATTTTGATTTTGTTATTACTGATCTTTTATTTAGTGAATATAGAATTTGTGATTCAATCATTATATAAGAGAGAAGGCCTAAACCAGAGTTTTAGTAATGTAGTAGATGAGTGTATCACTCTCTGCTTTTCAGCTTCTCCTGTACTTTTGATAGATTTATATCTCTCTAAAAAAAAACTCTTACACAGCACTCATAATGAACCTATTATTGCAATAAAATGAGTGAAATGAAGCTGTCTTTTATGATGAAATCGCTTTAATCATTGCACTTGTCAAGTTGCAAAGCGAGTTTGATTGAAGTGCGACAAGTAGTACAAAAAGTTGATAAAACTATGCAAAAAAAGGATTTTTTTTTATAAAAAAAGTTTGTGCAATACGTCACTAAGGATCATTTTTTTTTTTATTTTACCAAAAAAAAAGCATTTTTTTGTTTCATTATTTTCTTTTCTTTTCTGACACCAAACTATTACTATGTCGAACAACAAAGCACCTATTGAAGGGCTGACAGTTAGGATTTGGGATCTCGATAACGAAGTCGAGAAAAGCGATCCCAACAACCGAGGAAGTCGAGGCTATAGAGAATATACAGAAGAGATAGGTAGATAAAATCAAGCATTCTACAAACAGCATAATAACAGCTGCTCACTAGGTTCCGAGAAACTAAAGTACAACGAGCATAAATTCAAGGACAACCAACAAGGTAAGGAATTGACCTTTGCTAGCTCGCCTTGTTTATATCTAATAACGCGTTCATACAGCAGAGGAAAAGCAGGGTCTCCAAAAATCAAAAAAAGACTGGGCAGCTGAAGAGAAAAGGTTAAAATCGGTTCAAGAACTATCACTCGTCAGTCGATCTGATAATAAGGACCCCAATCAAAGGTGCGAGAATGAAATTCAAAAAGAATAAAGTCAGCTATGCAATCAATCTTTATGCATGACAACAAATCCAATTTCTTTTTTTTTTTCTTTAGTCTGAAATCAACAGAGTTACAACATGAACTATGGTTGTTGATTTTATACAAGGTCTGTTATTTTTCAAACCATCAAGCCTACAAAGAACATGCCCTAAAGAAAGAAAGAGATATAGGTATCCAAAGTGAAGAATGACTTGGACCCAAAAGCATGGGATCCAATTGTCGATTTGTTGCGTAAACTTCGAGAAGGAGTTTATGCATCTGAGTGGAGTAAAGGAAACTACAGTTTTTCCATCAAAGGTTCGGTAATCTCCCTTTTAATTACTCGCTTATTGCTTATTGACATACTGTTGGTGTTCTAAAAAAACAACAGTGTTTGAGCTTGCTGTTGATTGCTGTATTAAGGCAGGCCGTTACGAGGAGCTCTCGAAAAGTCTTTTAGGACTCATGGACCATCTTTATGTCGTTAAGAAAGTAGGTGACACCTCTAAATGTTCTCGTTTATACACTAATGAACCTTCTACAAAAAAAAAAGGAAGCTATCAAACCTTACTATACTATTTTGGATATAATATACCAATCTTGCCATGTGAAAAACATCAAGGCAGCCACTCGTCGCATCGACCTTGTTCCTTTTGACACAGATGAAGGCAAATTCTGTAGATCGCTTGTTCGCTCGATTATACACAACAATCCAATTCGTTACTTTGAACATTACCACTATAATCCATACCCGACATTCAAACTATTGATGGCTGATTACAATGATTCCATGCGCATACTGGCTATTGAGATGCTTTGTAAAGCATACATGTCAGCCCCAATTGCTTGGGTAGGAAAATGGATAGGCATTTATCATGACAACGGAGAAGTACTGAACGAGATCGAAAGACTGATCCAGCCAGTTTGCATAAAATCAGTCGATTATGATGCGCAAATTGTGTATTTCTTGAAGAAAGGCAAGCGTTAAGCACCCGGTTATGTCTTGTCCTTCTCTTTCGCAGTGTAACAATAAACCAGGCCTGGTTCAAAAGACATTTGTAAGCAACTCTTTTTTTTTTTTTTCGGCTGTGCGATTCGGACTCTTTACAGGCCCTTTGCATTTTTTTGTTTTTGTTTGTTTGTTTGTTTGTTATATTTGACAATCAAAAAAATGACAGCCAACTTCTATCGATGGAGTACTGAAGCTGAAATTGAGCAATTTAAGCACTATCTAGTTAAACACACACCACACACCACACACTTTTTAGGTTGGCTCTATCTAAGTAAAACACATAAAGCTTTTCCTATCGAATCAAGTCAGATCTGGTGTTCTCATGAGGATCCGCTCAACACATCCGACATTGCTGTGTGGATCATTGATAATGGGGATCGCATTCGTCTTTTTGTGAATGTTGAGATCGAGCTGAACGATATACCATTAACACAAGAAGCTAGAGACATTATATACAACAAAGAAAGATGTACCAGTAGTCTCCCTAACTGTTATGCCGATAAGAAATATCAAGAATTGTATGAAAAGAGTCTTGCCAAAGTGACAAACGTACTTAGAATATACTCTGCATTGCATGACAAAAAAGGTTAAACAAATCTAAAGCGCCACACAAAAAAAAAATTCGATCACTCATACTGCTACTTCTTTTTCTTTTTTGGTAAACAAACAGAGGTGCTATATAATGGCATTAACAGTCTGTGGGCCCCAGCCCTTTATCAGAATTTTAAAGTTAGCTTTGAAGACCCTTGCTTTAGATATTTGAAGCAAGCATCCACTATTACAATTCAACCATTACACTTGGACCCGATGCTAAAACTTGCAGATATTAGCATGGAAGATGTGAAGGTTATTAAGGAAAATACCAAAATAGACTATCCAATTGAATATCTCAAACATTGCACCTCTGTTTCCACGTGTATCAAAACTAATGACAAAGATGAACGTTTGGCAGCCTGGGTTTTAACGCATAGAGACAGTAAGTAGCAAACTAAAAGGATAGTCACTTGTTTTAACCTTGCAACAGTGTATGTAGGAGTCCTCCAAGTTTTGCCTGAATGGCGTCGCAAGGGATTGGCCAATATCCTCATTGATGCTATAGCTATGAAATACATTGAGCTCTTTAAACAAGCCATGCCAGGCACTTCACTCGAAAAACTGTATTTCACTGCAACTGTTGAATCATTCAATACAGCTAGTGCTAAACTATTTGAAAAGATGGGCTGGGTATCCACTGATCCTGGTGTTATGTGGCTCTTTTGCGAACCCAAAAATTAGACACTTTGAACGCGAATAGATCCTAATGACGTTTATTATCTGTATACATATTATTTACATTAAAAGAAAACTGCTTTGCTTCAACCAAGATTAGATGACAGCAGCAAAGAAACCAAGAGCTTCTATATGTTCTCCTTTTCTCTTCTTGTCTTGCACTGCCTCTTCATCTTGTAGAAGTTTGGCATCAATTTTTTCTATTAATGGCTTTGCTAATGCAGTGGCAGTACCGATCATTTCATTTAGCAAACTAGGATCTATGCTTCCTGAAAGACCCTTTCGAATACTGCACACAAGGCCGTCTTTGTTGACACCTACAGTCAGTGTTGCTTGTGAGCATAACTCTTCTAATACGGTGGGATCAATGATATATCTGCTGGCAACTTTGTATAGTGTGACTGAAATAGGTGAGTTGTCCCATCCCTTAATAGGCTCAGCATCTTCAACATCGTCCATCACTTCAAATTCAAAGTCTCCATCACCTAAATCTTCTATTTCTGTCTTGGGAATACGGGTATTATGCAAAGCAGCGCGAGTTGTCATTACGACACAATCTAATAGGTTACCAGCAGCATCCATGACCTATTATTCTTGTATTAGCCAAAATATGAGGCGAGGGATGTGTGTGTGTGTTCATTTACCATAGCATCTATATAGATAATCCAGCATTGTTGACCAGGAATGATACATAAACTCTCGAGGTCAATGCCATTTTGGCCACTGTTAAAAATTCTGTCAAGAGCAAGTGTCAATGTGTTGTTGATTTCATCAGCACCACGCCCTTCAAATTGTTGGGAAGCACTAGGGGAGCTATAGGACAAAGGAACTGTAAGCTGTTTCATGTCGAGAAACACATGCATAGAGAAGTTGTTCATTACCATTCAACATTGCAGATAACGCGTCCTTGATTAGGTTTTGATTGTTCAACTTCACCAATCTCAACTTTGATGCCCACAAGCACATCACTGTCACCAAGACGACAACGTGCACTCCCGCTTGCTTGAGACAAAAGCCCACTTTCTAAGACAATATGACGATATTCGAGACGCTTACGACCATCGGCACGACAGTCTTGTTCAACACCTTGCTCAATATAAGATCTTTCTGCTGGTGAAATAAGTGGGGCGGGCATTTATGAAGTTGTATAAATATATAGTTGAAAAAAGAAAAAGAGAAAAGGGATATATAGGTGCAAATAATTGCTGGTTGCATTTCTTCAAAAATTTCAATAAATAGTGGCTTGTGTTTAACCCAATTTCAGTCAAATATATATGAGAAAGCAACAAGATTAACGCTTCATGCTCTAACAAAGGCTAACTCTCATTAGCTTTTTTTTTGTTTTCACAAAGATTAAAGTAATGTATTTTATAAATAAATAAGCGTATATACAGAGAAAGATAGAGAGAGTGAATAAAGGGTTATACAGATGAGGGTTCCAGAAACAATCCACTGTTGTCTCCTCGGAAGAGTTTTTCGGATGTAATGTACTTTTCTTGTCTGTTCATCAAGCGCTTGATACAAGCCAATGTTGAGGGTAAAGTCATAAATAACCAGGCGGCAATAGGCAAGTTAATATAGTCAATCAAGTTCAACCATTTTCGACCTTCTTGCTTTGATTTCTTGAGAAACTCAGCATCAATGGCACGATGCAATTGCTCGTATACAGCAAGGGTACCAAATAAAGGAATAGGCAAGCAGAACGTGATCATTTTGATAAAGTTCCAGAGGTGACCGAAAAATTCACTTGTCAAGATAGGGTTGTCTGCAGGTGAAACAAATGCCAATCTGGCAAAAGGTGGAAATAAGATGAATTGCATCAAGGGTACGGCAGCAAACATGAGCCATCCAGAAGAAGCAGGAATCATATGTGCTTCAAGAATAATGAAGCATACCTGAAGTCTTTCAATCAAACTGATAGAAGACGAAGAGGATTGGAAAGCGTTTTTGAGGGTGTAGGCAACATCGGCAACACCATTGTAATGTCTTTTAGCCTGTACATATCGAGCACTCACGTTGGAGAAATAACCTTCTGTTTGAACATTGGTAAGATTGATAGGCACATAAATAGGAGCTGTACGCACTTGGCCTTGAGTCTTCCAAAAGCATTTTAGCCACATGTGCATGTCTTCACCTACAGCATCTGCATCTGTATCCCAATAACCGACTTTATCTGCAAGCTCCATTGAAAGCGAATAATTACTACAAGGGATACACATGCCACGACTGTTGCTAAGGTTGGACATGACCATAGCAGACCAAGTGATATCGGTGATGCGAACAGCTGCGGGTACATCATAGCAATTGCGAGAGAAGAAGATGGGTGGTGCACACAATAGATGATAAGGATCTTCCGAACGATTTAATGCTTCTTCGACTTCTCGTACATATAGCTCTGGAATTGCAGAATCTGAATCAGATACAGTGATAATTATTCGGCGACGATCAATTTTGTGTTTTTCGACAAGCTCCTTACAGCCATGTCGAGCTGCATAAGCTACATTTGAGCCTTTGCCTTTGCTCTCGCCAGGAATGTCAGATGGATGGCCAGTGATAACTATCTGTGCAAACCGATCGCTAAAGAAAGATTGGAGTCGATTAGCCTTCTCCTCCCAACCAGGCTCTGATTGTTCCATAGCAAGTATAAGACTGTAATGTTGTGAGGCAGTGCTACAGATCGATGTTGAAATTAGAAAACTGAGACAAGTACTACTTTTGAACTTTTTGGGCTCTTACCTGTGAACAGCAATACGTTGAATCGTGTCTTTTAGCAAGTCTTCAGGCTCACAATAATTAGGGATAATGAATGCATGAAAGAAATGTGTATCTTTGTAATAATGTAATTTTTCTTCTATGTCTTCTAATGTTTCATCTTCGCTGTCAGTAGACTGGATCTTCTTCTTTAGTTTCTCTGTCTCTTGCTTGTCATCGCTGTTGCTTGTAAGGATCTGTTTATCCAAGCGTTTATTCCATTTGCGAATTGTCATTCGTATTTTGCGAGAGGTCATAAAGAATTTACAGACATGATTTACTTGCGTGTACAGGAAGACTGAAAAGTAAATACACAATGCGATCAAATATAGCCGAGGAAAAAAGATTGGGCCTAGAGGTAATACTGCTAGAGATAAGAGTGGCACTAAAGGCGCAACCCATTCTGAAGGTGAATAAAGGCGAGACATTCTACAAGGATAAAGAAAGAAGAAAAGAAAGAAAGTAAAAAAAAAAGAAAAAAAGACAAGAAAATGTCTAGTTATAAATACACAACGAATTCATCACACTCAGACATCACACAATGAAGTCTAACCAAAACAGAAACGCATACAAAATGTATTTTACTCTAATTCTTTCGGTGAAATCTGTGGCTCAGCTTTCCTATCTTGCAACTTTACAAAAAAGAAAGCCTCCTTGGCAAACCTTCTTCATTGGTCAGCCACAGGCTTTAATTTTACTTGAATTTTTTTAAGCGCAGATAAATCATAAAGTTTTTTTCGTCAAGCATGCTTTCTCCTGCTTTTATTTTTCTTCCAGAGAGAGAGAGAGAGAGAGGTTGTTTCTTCTCATTAGATATAAATTTGGTAAGCTTCCATTGATCCGCCTGCTTATGACAGCATCATTAAAAAGTTTTGTGTAGCTGTCACTCTAGATGACATAATAACAACCAAGTGACTGCATTGAAGAACATACATGAAATGGGTTTCTTATATGACATCAACCTGCCCTGGTTTATGTAAGTTTGTGTCGCTTTTCTTCATTTTCTTTTTTTATTACGATTATTTATATGGTATGAGTAAATAGAGAAAATCTACAATTATAGGGTCTACTGTTGAGGCTTCACCTTGGGAGAAACATATAGAGAGGTGGCCTCAGTGAAGACAGTTTCACCATCAACACTTTCTAAAGAAGCAGAAACAAAAGCTTTACGGTCTTCTAGCTTGTCTAATCTTGATCTCATCACAATCCATTGGTTAGAGAAAATAGGCTTTCTGTAATTGACATTGAGATTGGCTGTGAAACCAAAATTGTTGGGTAAAGCGGGGATGGCCTATTTTTATGATACCCAAAAAATGAAATATTAAGTTTTTTTTTTTTATAACTGAAGAATCAATCGTGTAACACCTACCACACAAGCCAAGCCCTCATCAAGAACAGTAGCAGCCAAACCACCGTGCACAATACCATCATGGCCACAAACATTAGTACCGAGATGAAGGACAAAAGTAGCTTCAGTATAAGTTTTGTTGTAGAACATGACTGGAGGAACAATGATCATACCAGGACCTCTCAATGTCTATTGTTATCAGTTAATACACATAAACCCATTTTTTTTTTCAAGTATCTTTCAAATTGCACCTACAGTAGCAGTTAAAGAGTGTGCCTTCTGGCTGGCACTAGCATTGGCATAAGCCTCATATTCGATAAGCTCGGGATCAGCTCTGTACTTCTTGACAATCTCGTCTCTCTCGATCTCGGCCAAGCGGATCTGTTCTTCAGGAGAGATCTCGTTATCAATAGGTTGCTCGGCAATAGGGCTCATTGTAGAGAATTGGTATTTCTTTAAAAGAATTGAAGTGTAAGGTAAAGAAGAGGAGGAAAAAGAATATAGAGATGGAGCTTTAAATAGGGATAAGTAGCGAGATATCATTACCCATTCAGAAAAAAAAAACAGAAATTAAATAAAAACAAAAATGTCCCTCTGTTTGAAGAGCAAGTAGTGATTATCAATTGGTATTCCATACAGCTTTATTTAATCGGAACTAACAATTTAGCCGGCTATCCCGAAAAACAGTTCAAATAAGGGCAGTTTCGAATTACTAATACAAAACCAATTTTAAAGTACGCAATAGAAATCTAGGGGGAGCGGATAAGATTTAGCAGAAATCCTTAGTGAAAGCACTCGTCTGTCTGGATCGATACTGAATTATTGCTTGCTTTTCAAGGATCTTATCAGATAGACTGTTTTATGTAGTAATGAATTGAGCAACAATGAATGAAATAAGCTGTCCAAGTAACTAGATTAGACGCTTCAAAAACAAGTGCCTGATTTGAGTCAGTCAATCATAACAAGAGCCATTGCGCTTTATTTGGCTATATGTGTATGTGCATTTCTGCATAAAAATCAAATGTTTGAAAAAAAAAGAAATGAGCTTCACTTATTCCCTCTCGTCAGGTGCTTAGGAAGGTAACTAAGAAAGGTGTTTTGATACATGGAAAAAGAAAAGTCATCTCCTATACAAGGATAACTATATTATGTGATCTAAATTTAATAGGCAATAGTTGTCTTTGTTACAGTATGAATATCTCTATTTACAAGGTGCTCTAAAACGATATCTTCTATATTTCTTTATCAATATGATCCATTGTTTTTCTTTTTGCTATACAGTGCAGAAGAATCAATCTGCTTTTTCGACAGTTGCCACTGTGGTCATCAGTGCTGGAACTGGTGAGTAAGAAGCCAGCTTCTGTTTGCGATAAATAAATAATTGAACTACCAGCACTCCATTCAAAACACTAGCCAGGATATTTCCACCAAGCATGATAGAATCATCAAGTTCTGTCCATGTAGTAAATGCACGGGCAGTTGTGCCAATAAAATAGTTTAGTACAGCGAATGCCGAGAGCTGACCGGTTGACTTGTTGATGTAGTTCATCTTTATCTGTGGTACTTTACTTGCTAATCCGATAGGGATCTGAATGGCATAGAGTAACGACATGAGCCAACTTGGTATCATCCAAAGACATACAAAGCCTCCAATAAATCCAATGGTCAAACTTATTGTTAAACTCGATTTTGAAAGTCCTGCAATAGGCTGAGTAGCATAGAGCACAATAAGGTAGGATATGAAGATGTTTTGAATTGTCATAAAAGCGACTTCTCCAAACGTACTGAAGGGGTTGAGCAAGCGCAAGTTATACATCAACACAATCATGTATGCACACGTCTCTAGCAAGAACGACGCTAATGAAAGACCCTTTGCTGATTTATGCCGAATAATAGTAAAGATTTGTGGTATCTTTATGATAGCTCCACCAACAACTATACCTAGTCCCAGTGCCTTTGATATAGCAAGCTTTAAGCAAGAGGTGTCAGTGAAATGAAATTCCTCAAACAAACTTTCGTAACAACTGTCTCCAAGCAACTTGACAAGTGGTATGCTGATAAAAGTTGGCCACCAGTACTCATCCTGGCGATCGTCGGAATGAGATTCGTACAAATTGACTGGCAGTGCTAACAAAGTCTGAAAAGACAACAATAGAGCAACCAGCGGTAGCATCATTGAGCTCATTTCTTTCACTTTCAAAGCTTGTGTACTAATAAATTAAATAAAAGGAAAAGAGACAGAAAAATTTCGATTAGACATGTTCTTTTTTTTTTCCTGATTGCATGCATTTGTATGAGCTTTCTAGGCATGATTCAGTTTGTTCATTGTATAAACATCGTTCTCCTTGACTCTTTTGGTACGATGCAAAAAGCAAATTTGAAGAGTTAATGAACTTGTTTGGAAAAAGCAAAGAATCGACTAATGCGTTTTTTGCTTAAAATCTGTATTTCAGTGGCTCTTACTGTTTAGACACAAAGCTTTTAGTAGGAAAAGAACAAGTGTTTTTTTTGTCAATGTTGATGTAGGGATAGCTATCAACAAAAGCAATAGTTTCATGAACAAGTCAAGTTGATCATCCAAGCATTCATGCTCAGACAATGAAAATCAAGCTAAACGGACCGTTTTATTGAAGAAATATCGAACGACTCTGCCTCCTTATTGAACAGACTCGGTCTTTAGAGCGACAAAAAAAAAGTCTACAGCTTTACGATATATCTGGAGATGACTTTAGTCTCGACTGTGCGTTAGTCGGTCGTTGGCGGATCTTGAAGAAAGAAAACTCGCATCATTTTTTTCATATCGCACCATTCATTCATTGGCTGTTTTTAGTAAATAAACAAGATGGTGTGAAATCTTGAAATCTCGTTAGCTTATGATCTATGATTATAAGTGAAGGATAAAAGGCTTCCTGATAGATGCGTCAAGGCTTACACTAAGCTGGAGCTCTTGATATAGCTGAAGGGGCAAGAATTGCCCCCCCCCTGACAAAGCTTCTAGTGTAGATGCAATGACAAGATTGCTCATGTTGATAACGAAAGCATATAGAACAAATCATTGTACAACATGTATTAACCACAATTACACATAGGCACATTAGGCTGATCTAGGATGAAACCTATAGGATAAAAAAGGAAATACAATAAACATAATAAAGAAAACAAATAAATACAGGAAGAAACAGCCAGCTTTTTACCACACATATCATTTGTATTATGAAGCTAATAGAAACCCAAACAAGTTACCAAGAGATCAAAGGAAGCATTTACGACGCGAGGTAATCCAACATAGAAGCAGATGTCGGAGAGAAATGAGTGGATCTATATTAATATCTGACCTGACATTGACTCTCAAAGCAAGGAAAAACTGATAAAGCCTTTTTGGCTAATAATTAAGTGCAGGAGCAAATGGATGGGTTATCATTAAGTGTTTTGCTTGGAGTTTGACTACAATGAGGCTAGGCTCAAGCAAGTTCATTCAAATTACATCGCCTTAGTTCCCTTGATATCAATCGATGCATTCATTTGCTTACTTTCCTTTAATCATATTTGACCTACATTAGATTATTCAATTTGTCTCTGTCTAAGAGTTATACTCACTGTTCTTAGGTTTAGTGTGACAATGACATTTTCTCTTTAAAGAACCTTATGCTGATTTAAGAATGTAAAGGCAAAAAATTGTTACTTGTCATTGCTCTGGCCAGAAGTACAAAAAAAGGTGGTCTATATTGGTTGAAACTTGATATCTTTGTAACAATTGTCTCTAAGCAATCTATTTCTGGATATGATGTATGAATGGAGTCAACAATAATACAGTGGACGCAGCATCAAATTGCGGAAATAGAAAAGTTAAAGTGCCGGATATAATTATTCAATAGTACTCAATTGCAAATGAGAGTGTAGTTGATCAAGGAGTGCCGCTTACAATCATGAGAGTCGCCGGGATATATGCATGACCATTTAGTGATTGATTTGGGCTTAACTCGAGTGATGTAGAAGTGATTATGATGAGGATGTAAAGGAATGAGACGGGTATGTGAAGGAGGGAAGAATTAAGGAACGAATGTTGTGCTTTACTGATTAGGTGTTCAGCAAGCTGTAGTCCTGCTAAAGACATCATCTCAGAAAACTGAAATCAGTTTTGGTAGTAGCAGAGGGTTCACTTGCCAGCTTTGTTTGGATGCTTTTGAAAGTACCCCCGAAGTATGCTGACGGGGCTAGGAGAGCTTTCAAAGACTGACTTATAGAGTAACTTATTCTGTCTCAGAAAGAAGAATATCTCTGTTTTCATCTTCGCGAACAGGTCTTCGTCATTGAAAAGCGCAAATGAAAGAGCTCTAAAGACGCAGTCGCCGTCAGGCTTTGGGCTGAAATGCCCATCTATTTGGCTATTTAATAAGCCTTTGGGCAGAGGGATTTTAACTTTGACCAAACAAATGATTCGATTTTTCTTCTGTTTACAATCCTCTTCAACGTTACCTTTGACGGGTTGAATATCTTTTATTTTGATTTCGGCTTCTTTTTTCGCCTTTGCTTCTTGTTTCTTCTCTTGAACAATCTTGCCTGATTCTTTCTCCAAACCAATCTATTCTTTGGTGGCGCTCTAAGGTCTTCCCTTGGTTGTATACACAACAGGAGGAGGTAGAATAACTCTCAACCAGATGATTGTTTGAGAATTCTTGAACAAACGTCTTAAGCTTATCTCCGAGAGAAGTTGTTCTCTATTTGGTTTGCAACTCATAGGTCAAATTGTTCAGCATATAGAGCTGAGCTTACTTCCAAAAGCGCTGGTGGGAGCTTTTCTAACTGGAGAGTTGATGGTAGTAACTTGAGAGTTGTTCAAAGTTACTTGAGAGTTCATTTTTAAGGAAAATAGAAAGAGCATATAAATTTGTATTCAGGGACAATTATATTATCGTTCGCTATCATTCCCTCCAACTTCATCGATTGAGTTATACTGACGTCAGTCTATAGCCAGAATGCTAGTGCGCGGAACATTCATCTTTTGTATGCCTATGTCCAAGTTAGCAATTAATTTCACAAAAAAACTGCAATTGATTGATTTCTGAGAAACCCGCAAAATGAGTACTATTGAAAAAGCCGCACTTTGAATAATTATATCCGGCACTTTAACTTTTCTATTTCCGCAATTTGATGTTGCGTTCACTGTATGGGAAATTTCCTCTGCTTTTATTTTCATCTTTTTTCCTTTTATTATTTCTTTTTCTTTCTAACAACCTTCTGAGATACGCGACTCTTTTTCTTTCTTTCGTTTTCTTTTGTCTCTTAGTCTCCCATTTCTTCACAAAGTATCATCTCATCTCTATAAATTATTTTTTTGTTTTATCTTCCTCATATCCATCAAACAAAACTGTTCTGATTGAATATCTTAGCAAAAAAAAAAAAGAAGACTTCTATGCGCCAACAACAACAGCAACAACAACAGCAAGGAAGAATCCCCACCGAATATGCGCCTGGTACAACTGTGTTTGCCAAATTGAAAGGTTATCCTTGGTGGCCTGCAAGGGTAAAAAAAATAGAGAATGAAAAGAGAATATGAGAGAAGGTTTGTATTCATTTAATAATTTTTGTTTTATTTTGTGTATTATTAGATTGAACCAGACCATGCAGTACCGCCCAAGGTATTAAAGCAGAAATCCAAAGCGAAGGGTGCCTTATATACCGTGTTTTTTTATGGCTCAAGAGATTAGTAAGTGTACCTGGACTTGATAGATAAAGAGGTTGTTTGTTAAAAGAAGGCTTTGGTTTAGTGGATTTTTTGGCCCTGACGCCATAAGGCCATTTGACAACGAAAGTGTAGAGAACGATTTGAAAGCAAAAAAGTTCAAGACAAAGGATTTGGAACTAGCAGTCCGTCAAGCGCTAAACCCTTCCTTACTAACTCAACTGGAGGATGAGGAGAAGGATGAGGATGAAGAGGACGAAGAAGGGGAGGATGAAGAAGACACGAAGAAAACAAAAGGAGCTAAGAAGGATATGCCAACAAAGAAGAAGACATCAGTACCAGTAAACAATAAGGCAAAAAAGACAAAACAAACGGAATCCAAACTCGCGACAGCAGCAAAGAGAAGAAGTCGTAAAGTTACATTGGGTGATGAAGAGGCTGTTGACGAGACAGCTGTAGGTGAGAGTTTGGAAAGAAAGAGAAGAGTAAGTTCAGAGTTAGCAAGCGATAAGAACTTTCTTTTTTTTTCTAATCCGTTTCTATATACAGCGTAAATCAATGTCACTTGAAAAAGATGAAGAAGGTCGCGATTCTCCGGTTGCTCAGGAACAAGTGGATAACAAAGAGGACGTTAAAAAGACACCGGAATATAAGAAGGTATACCACATTAGACACAGACTACAGCGACTAGTCTACAACAAAAAAGAGGTAATTATATTTTAGTACCTATGTTGTTATCAGTTTTTTTTTCTAACAATATGAGGGAACAGGGTGAGATCCCAAAAGAGGATTATTCAAAGATTTTACAAATTGTGAAAGAGATTGAAGAAGCACCCATGACATACAATCTTTTAAAGGTAAGAGTCTTTTCAAGACGATGGAGAGAATGTGTTTTAACTTGAGGTCTATCTTCTCTCAGGATACCAAGATTGGCAAGGTTGTTAAAGCAGCATGTTCTTATCCATTTGAAGATGATACTGTGATTAGGGACCGATGCCAACAATTGATGAGGAACTGGAAGGTGCTTTTGATCGACCCCCAAACTGGCATGAAGCCTCACGAAGACACTCATATGCATCACAGCTAAACTATACACCATTCTACCATAATTTATAATAATATTAACATACATACAGCTTTTGTTCTTGAGTTGATACTCTCCCGTCTATATACACAAACACCTATACACACCGACGTACTGATTTTTTCTCTCTTTCTCTCTCTCTCCCCTTCTCTCTATTCTCTTATCAGCACTTTAACATACACGTATGTTTGTTCTATGTATATGCAAACCCAACCTATCAAAAGATGGAGTAAAAACACTATTTAATAAAACAAACAAAAAAAGGGATCTCGGGCAAAAGCATGGATGCACAAAGGACGGCTTTCCTATTATGGATTTGTTGAATTGGGTGAATTGTTGTTATTGTTGCTTGTCATAAGAAGCAATTGTTTTCTCATTGCTTTATCTTTCCCTTTGTATCCAGACATTTTTCTTTCTTCTTTCTGATTTTCTCTCACACTATCCCTATTTTCCTCCTTTTCGGTATCCTGGTTGTAGATGCATGCATTTGATCTGAAGGCAATTTTATTCATTTCATTATATATGAAGCTAGTGGCTGCTGCTCCGGCAGTAGATCAACCAACACACGAGCCTGGCGTATTGTATCTTCCGGATAGAGCAATCTCACTAGGTATTTAAATTAATATGACATGCAGGTATAGAACCAGGAAGTAAACTGACTTGATGTATGACCAGATGATGGTTATAGATTAAGTATCCAAGGCGTGTTTGGAGGCATTATATTGATTTCTTGCGGACTGCTGCTTATATTTAGAAGTTTGTGGGATAGGACACCTGCAGGAACAAGGACACAGTCATTGACTGGTTTCATCACAATGGGGTTTGTCACCTGGGTTATGTTGGCCAATTTTGAGCCGAATAATACATATGGTGTAAATCGACAAACAATCTATCTCATTGTGCCTTTTGTGGTTGGTTTAGTAACTACTTGCTTCATGGCTGTCACTATACAGCTTTATTTGGCGTTACTAGGTGGATTGGGAGGCTTGGGATTTGGATTGTGGATTTTGGGTTGGAAAGACAACTTGTCTGTCACATCGGACTATGGTCGAGCAATTCTTCTTACAGTCCTTGTGGTCGTATTTATGGTTTTGGCATTGTACTCTTGTGTTTGGCATAAATTGGGTGCTGCAATTGCCGGCTCGTACTTGCTCTTTATGGGTCTTGATATTTACTTCCATACTGGATTTCTTTACTGCTTTACAACCGCATTGGATTCAAATCATGGTAGCTTAACTCTATGTAGTCTTTTCTTTCATTTAGTATGTCCTAATCTTTTTCTTCTACATCTATTAGATCACTATTATCGTGTTTATCGAAATGTCTATATAATGCAAGCATGTCTCATTGTTGCCATTCTTGTATCTTATGTGATTCAGAACTTTGGTCATCGACCTGAGGTAAGCAAACATGAAAGCAACAGACATGCGCACACATATATGTCATGCTTACATTCTCTAAAAATCAACAGCATATTCGACTACAGCACTCCATTGTCATGGGTACACTACAAAACCCACTCTATAAACCACAGCCTGTTCCCGGCAATTCGTTCATACCTTCTGCTATAATGCCAACCTGGAGAAGACCCAATTTTCCATTCTTTAATAGAGCTCCTCCTCCACCTCCAACAGCTGTATAGCTGTTATAGTCAATCATTGTATAAAAAAATAAATTAATTGTATAGTATGTCCATTTTGCCAAAGACCAGTTTTATTCTTAATGTTGTTTATTTTATAAAGAGGTTGATTTATGACAAAGCAATAGAAACAATTGCGTAATTAATGCAATGAATTGCTCACAGGTAATGTAGATATATATGCTGGTATATAGTGCTTCTTAAGAAACTCTTTGCGACAATGTGCATGTGAATCTGAAATGCCTAAAAACGAGACATAACTTTCCTCAGTATCAAGGCTTTGCTAAACTGTAACGATTCATTACGAAGACACAAATAGTAGAATAAGTCATAGTACTTTTCTTAGGATCTCTAACAAAGTAGAAACAGAACAGTAATCTTTGTGAGTTACAGACAATATTTTTTTGACTTTTTTGCTAGACCATCAACTTTTTAAGCCAGCTTTTCCTTCTTGGGGCACTATAGAACATTCAAGCTATATAAGATAAGCCATTTGCTTTCATGCACAAAAGAAGAACCTCAACTACCTAACTGCTGGAAGTCATTTAACCTTATAACTGAAGAAGGATTTATAGCGGCTAGAAAAAGCCAAGCCTCCTTTAATATAGAGCAACTTTTTTAGGGTATACCAATACTGAGTAGCTAGTAGAACAGGATCAAAAATTCTTGAATCTTAGCCAAGTAAGAAACCCTTTTATCAAACTTCGTGAGCTTCAACAAGAACCCATGATCTTCCACAATTCAGTTTTGCGAATACATATGATACCTTTACTACCGATCTCTGAATAAAACTTGAACAACGAAAACGATAGTAGACACATTTGCAGATTCATGTTTCATATAGGATAGGTTATATCGCAAAGCAAATGCATATTAGGCCATAGTCTACATAACAAATCACATAAGCCTATTCAGAAGGTAGTGCTAATCGTAGGCAAAAAGCTTTCAATTTGGTTTGTGTTCACGAACTTTTACAAGGTGCATATTTATGAAGTTTGGAAAACTGTTTGCAGTTTCATAAATTATAGGACATCAATCTAGAACCTGTCCAATTGGAGCACCAAGACTTACTTGAAAATAACCAGCTTTTTTCTTTTTGCAGCCTGGTCAATTGAAAACGGGAGTAGATGCACTGTGTCACAAAACAAGCCTCGGTTGCGATAACGCTTCAGATGGTTTGGCCAGCCACAATTTCGGCTCTGCTGCGCTTCATATTAATTTATTTTTAGTAGTTGCTTTTCTAGTGTAACAATTCTTTTCATATAACTTGATGAATCTAAAACAAGAAAGAAGCGGGCTTGCGCAGATGAAATGTTTTTTTTAATGAGCTAAAAAAAATGCAAATAAATATGTGATTAAGTTATAAAAATTACAAAAGACTAGTTCAATATAAATGCGATAATCAAAAAAAGCAATCTAAATAAGTCATTGGAAATTAAAGAGCAAAGTAGGCAGCAACAGCAGCAGAAGCTAAAGTGAAAGCAGGCTTAACCATAGAGACACCACTGTTGGCCTTTGTAGAAGCATTTGTAGAAGCGGCAGCAACAGCAACACTGGAAGCAGCTGAAACAGCAGAGCTGGCAGCAGAAGTGACAGCATTAGCAGCACTAGAAGCAGCACTAGAAGCAACAGGAACACTAGATGAAGCAGCAGCACTGGAAACAACAGGGGCAGCGCTAGAAGTAACAACAGCAGCAGCAATAGAGGCAGCGCTAGTAGCGTTGGCAGCAGCAACAGCAGAAGTAGCGTTCGAGGCCAACTTACCGTTGCCCCAAGGAATAGCATCCCCGTTGGGTTGCTTCTTCTCGGGTTCGTCAGTAAGCTTTTGACCTTCAGCTCCAACAATACCAAAACGAGTAGTCCAAGAATATTCACCATTATCACCTATTTGAAAAAAAAAAAAAAGTAAAGTAAATTATGCAGCACTAACGAAAACCTATGCAAGGCTTGTTTTACCTGTAAACATAAAGAAATAGACAGCAGAGTTGGGGTTTACTTCAGGAGCAACATAAGAGTACTTCAAGAGAGAAGGATCAACACCCTATATAATTTAGGAAAAAAAAGAAACAGGTTCCTAATGTTAAGGTAGAGCTCGAAGCGTGTTGTTGTTTGAAGACTACCTTTGCAACATTGTACAAGACAGTCTGTTTGTCGTTAGATCCGGTCATGAAATCGATTTGATATTTGGTACTGGCATTCTTTCCATCGAAAGCTATAAATGTTCTGGTATTTAGTCAACAATTCGAATTATACAGAGGGTGCATACATACTCCAAGTGATGTCGTAAGTCTGGCCACTGGTCTGGACAGTACCAGGGAAGGGATATGTAGGAGCAACAGCAGCTTCAGCAGTAATGAAACTAGCAATAATTGCGATAGAGGAAGCAAGGAATGTCTTTGCAGAGATCATTTTTAACAATGAAGTGTGATTTTAAAAAAGAGAGAAGAGAGGCAATCAAAAAGAGGGAAAAAGCAGGTCCTGGATTAAATATCTTTTTTTCATGATATTAACATAGGCCAATTAAGGAAGCAGAGTGTGGTCAATTGCTACATTTGCCAAACAAGGTGTTACAACCTATCACTCTTTACTGCTTGTAGTGGTGGTTGAAGAGGCGATAGTTTAGTGGTACCACATCAACTTAAAACTAACTATGGCACAGTCAGGCTTATAGAAATTAGTGTTTTCTAAAAAAATAATTGGCCGAAAGTCAAAAAATATTGATCGGATTTTAAAAATAAATGCCACAAGGTTAAATTATTTTTGGCACAAGTTGATAACTAAAATTAGCAGGTGTTTTTGGCGGGGGGGGGGGGGGTTTTTTGTCCTTTTTGCTTCTTTATAAAAAAAAATCAGACTTTTATTATACTTATATTCAGATTCTATTTCAATATCGCGATGAAATACCACGTAGCTTTGTTGCAAGACTTGCCAATGAGAGCATAAAAGTCGGAGATGGGAATCACCAAACCGTCTTTAATACTAATTGATTCAACATTGGGAGTAGCGTTAGTAGCATTGCTTTCGCAAAAAAGCCGGCAGGATCAATTACTCCATTTCATAAAAAAAAAACACTCATTTTTTCTTGGCTCTATGAATTTTCTCTGAAATGCTCAAAGCCGATAACTGAGGAGGGTGGAAAAATTATTAAATAGGGAAGTGGGGTAGGTGATGTTTAATGACTCTCATTTCAATAAACAAACGAAATGGTTGAAACAGGGCGCAAGTCATTAGGGTGACAAAGTAAAAAAGAAAAAAAAAAGTGAGCTCAGATGTTGACTTACAAGTTGTCAACGAATATCAAATAAAGTGTACTAAAACTTACGCAAGCAAATGAGCATAACTGAATATCATGCTTCAAAGCTATGTATAGATACATGTCGAAAGTTTCACCCTGAAAATCGACCTTTTTTGAAATATTGTAACTACTTCACAAGGAATGGTCGTACGTAGTTACTATGCATATGGTGGGAAAGCTCTCTTAATACTCTTTCATCTTTCTAAAAATCTACATTAAAGAAGATATTCTTAGCACTAAAGGATTTGCACCTGAAACTTTTTTTTTTGCTCTTTTGGATCAAATGGTCAATGTCACCGTCAATAAGAGACGCGCTCAACACGACATCGCGAAGCTTGATCTCCTCCAAACTCTAATCGAGCTCCTTGGCCTCACTGGCTATGCTGCTCAAAAAAGGATTGCTCTATTTTGTAAGCGTTGGGAACCTTCCAAAAAACGGCGTGTCATCCTGCTCGTCATTTGAAGCCGGTATATGTTTCTGCCATAAAGGAATAAGTTGGCAAAAACAACGAACAAGGACGCGTGTCTACAGTCAGAAGTCTTGCAGCAGCACTCGAAGAACAAAAAAAACATTGTAGTGAGCTATGATGTTCTCTTGAAGGACTTGCACACTCTGAAGTTAACTTACGAGAAGGGTGAAAGGAGGAACATTCTTCATGACAGCCCTGCCAACATTGAATACAGATATAGGTATTCAAATGAACGATTGAAGAACCAAAATGGCAACATGCAGCCAGTTCAACCTGAAGTGTTTCTTGATGAATCATATTGCCACTTGGATCATCATGCAGCAAAGACTTTGGCACCAGTGGGAGGCGTGGTGAATGAGAGGGGTAGAAAACCGATGATGGTTATGTTTGCTGCTTTCGTAGTCTTTAAATCAGAAAGGA
The DNA here is from genome assembly GCA_025331445.1 of Blakeslea trispora. Classification (NCBI taxonomy): domain Eukaryota; kingdom Fungi; phylum Mucoromycota; class Mucoromycetes; order Mucorales; family Choanephoraceae; genus Blakeslea; species Blakeslea trispora. The sequence goes on along the minus strand of JAIWNE010000008.1, from coordinate 11,814 downwards.
AGCTACGTGCAAACATGATTGAAGACAGTATTTAAGTGTGGCCAGCAAAGAATGGCAAAAAGCTGAACTTAGATTACCACGGCAACTTTACTTCGGAAATTTTTGAAGACATCTTCGAAAGGCTTTGTCAATCCTTGGTTCCTTATGGTAGTTGCATCATCCATATGGATGGTGCATCTTACCATAAGCGTACAAACAACCCCTTCCCAAAAGCTGAGTCCAAAAGGAAGGAAATTGAGGAATGGCTTATTGACAATGGCCACTTGCAGGAGCAAGATACACCCAAAAAGAAACAAAAAAAGAGCTCCTCAAGATGGTAAAGGAGTTGGATATAAAGCCTGTATACACAACGTACGAGATTGCAGCCAAGTACAATCACAGAATCTTGATCACGCTCCCCTACCACTGTGAGCTTCAACCAATTGAAAAGGTATGGTCAATGGTAAAAAACTCAGTTGCCTTTTACCCTGACCTGAATGAGACTTCCTCAAAGACATTGAAGACGAATCCCTCAAATCAATTGACTTGCTTAATCGAATTCAAAAGCGATGCTTGAGACGCTAGTACGATTTCAAGCAAGTCTTATTCCAAAATACTCCAATGCTTACTAAAAAAAATTTAAAAGAGAGCATACACTTCTTTGACATTCAAAATAAATATGCCGCTTGCTTTCAACGGGAAACTCAAAAGCCGGGAAGTACCAAGGGATCTATCTCTTTTTTTCTTTTTTGCTGAAAACCATCTTCGGCTAAAATATTTGTTAACGCCTCCCTTTGGTTGCTCCGTACAAAAGGTACATTCAAACAGACCCAAGTTTGAAACAATGATTTATAATGAATGATATCATCTTTAGAAGCCAGCTTACAATCCTTTGAACCGATCGGCTTTTTTTGTAAAAAGTGTATACTTTATGATCGATTTTAATACATAAAAAAAAACGCCAACCAATTTAAAAGACCTCTGCATATGGTATGTTCCGAGAGGGGCAGATAAAACCCGTTTCCCACAATCATATCCCCAGAGTTTGAATTAATCTAAGAGTAAAAGTCGTCACAGGTCTTTAAAGATAACACTTTATACTTCTTGCTTGCTTATGGTGCATGAATACATACACGAAAAGAGAACTCATAAAGTAATGACGTTGCCTTTTTTGAATGAGTGTTTAATTCTATAGCTAAACTATGCATATGCTTATTATTTGGAAAGGAAAAAAAAACAAAATGATAAGGTAATTTCATTCTTTGATTTGTAGTAAACAGCAACAGTGTTTGTTGCTACTTTAAATTGGTTTGGACATTGATGAATATCATTCGTTTGCTCCAAACATTTAGCTTCATAAAGCATATTATCAACCTTGTAGAGCCCAATGCCGTTTTTGTCCATATGTATCTTTCCAACTGTAAACTACAAGTCTGACTTTTTCTGTAACCATATCGAGGAATAATACCATCATCATAATAGTGCTTCAATAAGTTTAAGTCTTCTTTTGCAGATTGCAAGACATGTCTGAGAGAAATCAAAAGATTTTTGCTACCAGGCATTGTGCGATAACGAGCACTGTGATATGCCTCTACAGAATTAAAAGATCTTATCGGTTGTGAAGCAAGCAATTCGTCCATAAGAGACTAACATCAGAGTGTTATGCTGCTCACAGCGAGTCTCATTCACCATCTTAATCATCTCTGGCAATCAGCAAACTTTTTGTGGACAGCTCCAAACGCTTTCGAAAAGGTACTTTGAGCTTCAACTCTTTTTGAACGATAAATCAATGTAAGGAATTCAACCTTCATGTGAGGAGGAACGGGGGTATGACT